>OX457053.1:24359681-24489681 GCA_949752735.1 Lumbricus terrestris
ATTGATAGTCGTTGGACATTCTTCGTTCTATCCCATTGTTTATCCTCTGCTTCATCAGCGTCATCTCACTCGACTCCGACCGATGCACGTACAGTCCGTCCGTCGCATCTACCGGAAGTACCTTGCACAGCCACCGCCACCAGCAGTGGCAGCACCAGCACCTCCTCTCCGAGCACACCTCCTCGCGAAGAATCCTCCGAAACCTCTCTCGAAACGCCACGTAGACGAAGAAGTTGGTCGACGCGTTGAATACGATGAGTACGTTGGAGACGCTGGCCGCGTAGAACAGCGGATGCGGACACGTCCAACTTCCGGGGTTGCCCTCGGAGGCGTACTTGAGGATGTTGATGACGCGGTCCGGTGTGTGACAGACGAGGAACTCGACGATGATGATGATCATGACTATTGTGATGTTCTTCTCCTGCGATCCGATGTACGTGATCGAGTTGCGGCGCATGTTCCTCATGGAGACTCGGAGACGTCGGACGAGCAGGGTGTTGAAGCAGACTAGAAGTAGGATGGGAACCCCGAGTATAACGGTCGTGTAGATTACGTTGAAGTAGACCATGTCTACCAGTTTGTTCTGTCCGAAGTCCGTCACCACGGTGACAGCTACCGACTCGTTTCGACCGTTCGGACGGTACTCGACATCGTACTGGAACAATCGAGGTACGTTCAGAAGTACGGATAGGACAGCTACGATGATCACCTGGACCTGGGCCCTTCGAACAGTCAGGATGCGGTTGAATGCGAACGGCTTACAGACGGCGAGGAATCGATTGATGGCCAGGAGTACCGTGGTCCAGACGGTCATGCATTTGGTGACGTACCCCAACGGGTTGACGTACTTCTTGAGGTAGGGCACGGCGGGCAGGACCAGCGCTCTGGCGCCCGGGAGGGGACCGATGCCGACGAAGACGGACAGTACGACGAGGGAGACGAGGAGAAGGGCGTTGTCGGCCACGGCCAGGGTCTGAAGGAGGAAGGCGGCCACCTCGTTGTGCTTGTCCCGCTGGAGGACGATGATCGACAGGGTGTTGCCGGCCAGTCCTAGAAGACAGAGGACTCCGATGAGGACCGTGTTGAGGTAGAAGGAGAAGTCGAGGCAGAAGGACTGGACCGAAGCGGCGGACGCTGCGTCAAGGACGGTGGCGTTCATCTGGATCGGGTACAGAGACAGGTTGAAGGATGCGGACTCCATCTCTTCTTTCTTTAACCTCAGCAGCAGCAGCAGCTGTAACAGATGAATTGAACTATTCATTCATTCATTCATTCATTCATTCATTCATTCATTCATTCATTCATTCATTCATCAATCCATCCATCCATCCATCCATCCATCCATCCATCCATCCATCCATCCATCCATCCATCCATCCATCCATCCATCCATCCATCCATCCATCCATCCATCCATCCATCCATCCATCCATCCATCCATCCATCCATCCATCCATCCATCCATCCATCCATCCATCCATCCATCCATCCATCCATCCATCCATCCATCCATCCATCTATGCACGCACGCACGCACGCACGCACGCACGCACGCACACACATACATACATACATACATACATACATTCATTCATTCATTTAATAGATTTACATATTTCCCCTTCAAGACCATCTACTCGAGATGTGGGACGCGGAGGTGTAGCGGTAGCGTCGGTGCCTTGGAGCCGGAGTATTCCAGGTTCGAATCCACCTCAAGCCGCCGCGTAGGGACCTTGAGCAAGTCCTTCACTCGCAATCGCTCGGGCGCATCGGCGTGAAACTCAGATGCAGTGTCGGTACTGCAGTCGGGAGCGCTTCTGAGTAGGGATCTTGAAACGGCGCTATAAAAATGGAGAAATAAACAATAAAAAAGACTCGGAGACGCTCCCGATACAACCCCGGCTAAAGAGAACAGTTTTAAGAGATATTTTAGGCCTATAGAACTTGGTCCAAGTGGCATAAGACGCACATATAGATCTATAGTTTCACAGGGAACTCATTATTCCTGATTGCAGGGCCAGCGACAGAAAAGCAACAGAACCATAGATCTCAGGCTTACACGATGAACTGTAATTCCATTACTTTTTCTATTTTACTTATCTATTTTGAGTTATCGTAGTTCAGATGCGTATTTGCACCCTTGTAAAGGCATGGCTGTGTTACGGCGCCATATAGAAATCGTCATTGCTATTATTTGAATTAGAAATTAGCAGACGGCTGGTACTTTAGAGTCCAATCTACTTGTTTACGTTTCGATTGAAACACAGGAACGTACTTTGATTGATGACTGGGATGAAAAACAGAATGTACCGTATCTCTGATAATGGACTGATCAAAGCATAGAGTGTGCATCTGTTCAAAACAAAAGTAGGCCCTATAAACGCTAAGTCTATATAGGCTATATATCAGTCGTTCCCAAACCGTGGCCCGCGGGCCAAAAGTGGCCTGCCAGGCCTTAAAAAATGGCCCTTATCTCATAAAGAATTAACAGAAATGTATGAAAAATTACAATTTAGACAGGATAGAACACATTATTATTTTCTATTACAAATTATTTTATTTTGACGTTTATAAATAACATCAAACATACTATTTTGATTCGATTGTAGCACTTCTATATGCTTTTATTTAATTACATTCCAGCCTTGTGGCCCCTTAATGTCCTTAAACTATGAAAAAGTGGCCCTCGTGTCCTCCAACTTAGAAAATGTGGCCCTAAAGTCAAAAACGTTTGGGAACCACTGATATAGATGGAAACACAAGAACGTACCTTCGACTGAATATAGTAATAGCTCCCTCTCAAGACGACAGCTCACATAGAAAGATGTCCAACGTTTCAGCAGCAAACAGCAGCTGAAGCCTTCAGTTGATTCAGCACATTGTGCCTCTCCAATCATCAGCTATCCATTTCAACAGAACACGACTGGCATCATCTGTCATGCCCTTCACTAAGAATATCAACCAGCTGATCCAGATTGTCCAGCCGAGCACCGACTCAGTCTAGTTCCGGTCAAGGTCCACGGAGATGTCCAGCGAACGACGATCGTCTGACCACAGTGTCCACTACCCTCGCTTGACCGTACGTCGCCGGCAAGTATCGTATTCCTACGCGGCTGCCGCCATAGTTCCGTTCTGCGCGTTTCCGGTCGCCAGTTTCGATGTTTCACCGGAAATGCCACACAGCGGATGGGACGAACGAGTCCAGACGACGTTTATCAGTCCAGATGTCCAAGCGAATGAGAGGAACTTCCGGTCAGTTGTGCGTCCACCGAGGAGACGGCCCATTTGGTCAGCGACGCTGGACACAGCAGCGCCGCGTGGGGAAGAGGGGTTGGAGTTGGGGAGTTGAGACGCAGGAGAGTGATTCTTCTTTTTGGTATGGTGAGGATCGAATCGCAAAGGCTGTTAGATTCCGATCGGATGTCTGAACAATTACGCAAACGGATTTCGGTGGCCACCACCACACAGGAGGTTGAGGAGGATGAGATGACTACTGTGAGATGGTCTGTGATTGGTTGGAGGCATTTATAGAATTGGACGGTCAGAACGACTCGAGCCGAGTCGACGCATTTAACACCCGACTGCTTTTAGCTATAATTGGCATGCTCCTCCGTCCGTCTGTCTGCCTGTCGGTCCGCCTGTCTCTGTGTGTCTATCTGTGAGTCCGTTTATCTGTCTTTATGTGAAGCAGATAAACAGACAGTGTGTATACATGTAGTGTCTGTCTAGTTGTCCGTCTCTCAGTGTATCGTCTGTGTTTCTTGTCTGTATGCCTGCTTGTCTGTTTCTGTCTGTCTGTGTGTCCGTCTGTCTTCCTGTCTGTATGCCTGTTGTCTGTTTGTCTCTCTGTGTGTCCGTCTGTCTTCCTGTATGTACGCCTGTCTGTCTGTTTCTGTGTTCCATCTATCTGCGTGTCTATATATGCTTGTTTGTCTGTTTCTGTCTGCTTCTGTCTGTATCTCAGTTTGTCCGTCTATCTGCCTATCTGTCTATGCATCAGCCAGCCAGTCTGTCTGCTTTTCTGTCTCCTTGTCAACCTAAATCAAGCAAAAGAACGATGGCTCAGTTGATTCGCATTTCTCCAATTATTCTCCTTGGCTGTTCTCACGAGATCCACGAGATCTGGACCTTGGTTGTTCGTCGCAAACAACCTTTCCGCATTGGGTCAACGGACAACTTCCACCACACTGGCTGGTATACACAAAACCTCTTGGTCAGCTGCAGAGGTGTGCAGTATTTCTGCCGGCTGATGCAGTTGGTGTATCAATGGAGGGTGACTGGTCACCTTTAATCCACGAGTGCCGTCAGTTCATTCAGCTCCTTTAAGAAAACAAACAGAAATAATAATAATAATAATAATAATAATAATAATAATAATAATAATAATAATAATATAATAATTATAATAATAATAATAATAATAATAATAATAGGGCCGTTCCAGACTGTGATTTTATATTAGGCGGTAGCGAAGTCCCTGAGGGATCCTGTATACCTCGGGGCAAAAAAAATAAATAAAAAAATAAAAAAATAAAAATAATAATAATAATAATAATAAGCTAGTTACTTACTAGTTTATTGCTTGCTAATTTATTAATTACACAGTTACACAACTATAAATAAATTTAAAAAATAATAATAATAGGCCTAATAATAAGGCCGTGCACTTATTCCAGCGGTTAACCATTTGCACACAAAGATTTAAAATGCAGTAGCAATCAGAGGCACGTTCGCACAGCGCACTGTGGACGAGGACCACTAACTGCATAGGATAGATTCTTAAAGCCTGAAAGATCCTATGTATCTTGGGTTAAAAAGAATAATACTAATAATAATTACGACAACTTATGTGGCGCCGTAACACGGCTATGCTGTTACAAGGGCGCCTTATAAGACAACTAACAGGCGGGACAAACCCTATATAGACAAGTACGATTTTAACATCGATTTCAAAGAGTATAAGTCTGCTTGTTTACGTACTATCGTGTTGCAGTATATTCTATAGTCAATATATACATAATCATATATATATATATATATATTATTTATGACATAAATTATACATTTGTATGCACTCTATATATTCATTGAGAACGTCTGGTCTCTCGCTGTTGTATACGTCAACACGAGGGCGCCGTGCACTGTGACGCATTCGTCGACTCAGTCGGAACCATAGATGTAAAAAACGTTTTTTTCCGTTTTTTATTCTCTCCCAAAAAACGTCGTTTTTTTCGTTTTTTATTTATCCCATCGTTTTTCATCGTTTTTTATTCTTTCTTTAACTTTATTTATTCATTTACTTTCGGTTATTATTTTCCTTAATTTTCACTTTTTTCTGATATTCCTTATGTTTTCCGCCAACTCTCAAGAATTCATCTAACTAAAGTCATTATTTCATCGGTTAACATCATCATTTAAGAGATAGCCTGCGTGTAGTAGGTTCCTAATGAATGTTTTCAAGCTTAAAATGCGGTTTTAGATGTAGCAAAGTCAAATTATTTACCGTTTCCGTTTTTTTCATCGTTTTTTTGTCGTTTTTTATTTTTTCGAAAAAAACGACGTTTTTTTCCGTTTTTTATTTCGTTTCCATCGTTTTTTACATCTATGGTCGGAACAATTGTCCCATTGACATTCGAAATGTGTCTTTAATTAAACTGCTTTAAGTCTTATTTTCCAGCTATGTTAGACTCACTTGTTAGGATGAATTATTTGCAATTAAGGCCATGTCCTGTTGTTCTGGGAGGTCCCAAAAATAGACATTGCATATATACATAATATAGATCTATATATACAATATATACTTAATACCTATACTTAATTATACAGCATAGGCTAGTCTATGTATTTATATATATATACAATATTGAGACTGTATGGACTACACAGGCCAGCGTTTCCCAAAGTGGGTTTCACAGAACCCAAGGGTTCTGCGGATTGAACCCCGGGGTTCTGTGAAAAGATATACATGTATAGTTAAATGCTTTCTTACTATGAATGCTTATAATAATTATTGGCTACGAAACCATTCAAAGTAGGCGAACACCATCTAAGTCTTCTAATGAAGATTATACTAACTTATAATTGACATGACGCAAATGAAGGAGAATTGCAATCAAACGAGATCGATGTATATGGAATGGACTATAGTTAAAGAATACCCCACTAACTGAAGTTTTTGCCATTTGCCACGTAAACACTGTAGGCCCTATACGAAAATGCATTCTCATATTCTATAGGGTGTCCAATAAGTTCGTGCTAAACACACCGGAAGTTTAGAAAAGCGGTCTTTTTGGTTAACTTACCAGATATCGAAAACAGCAATGCCTACATTATTTCGAATTTCTATCAAGCTTAGCGCAAAATTCCTAAAATGCCTCACATAGTCAAACTTTAATTCACGGATGAACAAAAGAAACGGTGTGCACCGTTTGACGCTAGCAGCCTATAAATCCACCATATAAATTAGAGAAACAAATGGCACAACATTTAATTTCTCTTGACGAGTGTCATTCATTCATTCATTCATAGCATTTATATAGCGCCCCTTCAAGAAACTAGAGCGTAGGCTATGCCCTAATGCCACAAATCTATGGAGCGTTGTTGGTTTAAATTCCTGAATCGTTTAGAAGCTTTTCCGAACCCCTAAAATGGCCTATTTACTTTCTTTATAGGCCTAATATTCGGGCCACAGGTTTACTTCACTGACTTGTTCTTGGTAGTAAACTTGAAAAATTCAGACAGAACTTGTTTCGTGATTTGGGTCCAAGATGCTGTTATTGTTTATGCGCAACCTGTACTTTAAAGCATAAATAGCTATATACCATGTTGACTAAATGCCGAAAAATCTCAATTTTGAAATGTCTTGAACTGTCGTTAACCTTGTGTCTTGGTCTCGATCTCCACTGTCTCGGTCTCGGTCTCCACTGTCTTGGTATCAATCCCACTGTCTTGGTCTCCAGTCCCCACTGTCTTGGTCTCGGTCTCCACAGCCTTGGTCTCGGTTCCACTGTCTCGGTCTCGGTCCCCACCGTCTTGGTCAGGGTCCCACTGTCTTGGTCTCGATCCACACTGTCTCGGTCTCGGTCCCCATTGTTTGGTCTCAGTCCCCACTGTCTTGGTCTCGGGCCCCACTGTCTTGGTCTCGGTCGCAATGTCTCGGTCTCGATCCCACTGTCTCGGTCTCGGTTCCCACCGTCTTGGTCTCGGTCTTGAAGCCTCAAGTCTGCTTATAGATGAGTAAGTAAGTAACTCTCAATGGATTTGCTAAACATTCATTTTCCACCTCAGAACAAATCGTGATCGTAATCGTAATCTCCAAATGTCCAGAGCGCCACTCGAAAACCAAGCGCAGGGCAACAGCTTATTCACGAGCGCTGTGTCAAGTCAGAAGGGTTGTCTCCAAACCTGAAAACAAAGATTCTAATCCAGCGGGGATTTGACCTCTGACCTTTCTTCTATAACGTTAACCGACATGCAGACAATTCGACCAGAGACACATAAACTATAAATAGAACTGCAGGTGAAAGACATAAATAAATCATCACTCACGTGTGCAGCACATACCAACGCTTTCTACATCGTTAGAATTTGAATAAAATGACGAATTTAATATCCGATTCTGACGCGATACTTGCTAAACCGAATACCATTCGTTTCTATTAAAATCGTGAAGGTAAAAGCAAGTAAAGAACGCAGGTAGAACGATGGTAAAAACAAGCGAAGGTATAAGGAATTAAAAGACGGGCGTCTATCGCCTTTACACGGCTCAACTGATGTGGCTAGGCTCGAATGCCTACCATTCATTATAGGCTATACATATACAATGTATGTATAGATACATGTATCTTCGCGTACGCGGCGTACGTATGAATAATATACAAATATGTTTACATATTTATGCGCAGATGCGTAACGCCTTTATATATATATATATATATATATATATATATATATATATATATATATATATATCTATATATATATATATATATATATATATATGTACAATTGTACATATATATATGCGTACAACTGTCTGCTCTCTGTCTCTGTCAGGTTGTCTGTTTGTCTCTCAGTGTCTTTCTCTGTGTTTGTCTGTGTCTGTTTGTGTCTCTGCCTGTCTCTGTCTGTCTCTCTCTGTTTCATTATCATACATGTCCTCTGTCTGTTTCTTTCTTTCTTTCTGTTTGTCTAGATGTCCCTCTCTGTTTGTCTCTCTGTCTCTTTCTGTCTTGTCTGTCTAGTATTTAGGGCATTTCTGATCAAAGCCTAAAACATTCCCGTCGTCAGATCGACCCTTGAAGCGGGGTGGGAGTGGGGGGGGGACTAGGGGGTGAGGCAATGGACGGAGGGGGGTGACACACATCAGAAGGCTCCCTAAGCTGTGACCTCTGTTAAAGAATTCCCGTTGCTCGTAAAAAATTCAGCAATTTCAATTTCAGCGTCGTCGGAAAGTTAATACCCTCCCTCTGTCTGTCTATGTCTGTATGTACATATGCCTGCCTGTTTGTCCCTGTCTTTCTCTCAAGTACCACTAGCGGTGCTGTAAAGACCCTAACTTTGCACACTGACGTTATGTAGATAGCCTATATATTATATAACAGACATACAGATGGACAGAAAGACAGACAGACGGGCAAAAGACAGTCAAACAGACGGACATACAGACAGACGGACAGCCACACTGAAGACCAAAGAGCTGACAGACAGATGGACCAGACAGACAGTCAAACAGATAGACAGAGAAGAGAGAGACAGACAGAGGCAGAGAGGAAGACATATGAACATAACCAGATAGACAGACGGACAAATACAAGCAAACAAACTTGCGAATGAACAGTGAGCCAGAAGAATACTGTATGCTTAAGCAAGCATAAAAGGCGCTCTAATTTTATGCATCAAGCGGTTGAATGACTTCTTCCATCCTCTGTATAGTAGTAGACCCTATACAGGTATTTATAAGATTTGTATGGATCCGCGTTCGTATGTGTGTCTACTACTGTCTATGCCTGCGTATCTCTGTGCGTGTGTAGATATAAAAGTAGCCTACAGAAGTATAAAATCTAAATAATGTGCTATAATTAGACACTCATCGTGATATATAGCGTAGATACATGTATGTATATATTATGTTATATATATACATGCTATTATAAATAGTGGCAGATAGGCTACATGCATGTAATATTACTACATTGCATTTTATGTGCCTTAGTCATGTAGGTGAATGACATTTATTAAGGTCGTCGTTATCATCATAATTATATGCATTATGCATACGAACATACATACATACACACACACACACACACACACACGCACGCACACGCACACACACACACATACATACATACATACATACATACATACATACATACATACATACATACATACATACATACATACATACATACATACATACATACATACATACACACAGACAGACAGACATACATACACACAGACAGACAGGCTGATACGTAAGCAAGATGACAAGATACACATTTATTATCCAAACTCCTCCACGCATTTGGCACATTTTCGACCGACCGACCGATTGTTCATTTTATATTGACATAAACAAATATAGGCCTACCCTAAAATTCAGCTCTTGTAATATATCAATGTATCATTTCTAAGATCTGAAAATAGAACGCATTATGCTTTTATGCTTTCTTAAGTATACGATATTGTCTAAATAAAGATTTCAAGGATCTCAAAATAGAACGCTGTTATGCACCAATTACTTATTTGCACAAATATATATTAAATCTCAAAGACCTTAAGTAAAGCGCCGATATAATAGGCTTATAATATTAGAGGCGTATACTCAGTCTGGTTCACTGTACATGTTCAATGACTCCAAGCATGATGTTAACGCCTGCAATAAGAAACGCAACGTCCGCCTAACGATATATAGCCTCGATCAGTAATTCTTCACCACCTTCGAAAGTTTAGAATTAATGATTAGTAGGAGGATATTGTAAAGACCTGGACTATATACTCTCTATAGGTTATAGGTTATATAGGCTCAGGGCTGTTTTAAAGGAATTTTTAGAACTGCACAACTCCTTCTTTCTTTTCCCATCATCCACATCCATGGTAAATTATTTCCAATCGGAGAACAATAACCTTTTTTTATAGTTTTAACTGTACGAAAGTGCTTCTACAACTGCACGTTTTGTGTACAACTGCACGTTAAAAAGTCCTGGTTATAGACTATATAAATGAGGACATATGGCATCACTTAGAGTCTTAGACTAACACTATACGGGAAGCAATATAGTTTCAAATCAAATCATTTTATTTGACAACCAACAAACAATCAAAAGAAACAAACGTTTACAATTATTATGATAAAGCAGCGTATACGCAAGTAATCTTTGTAATAGTTTGCATTCGGTTGCACAGAGGAACCGGAATGGGTCTTACAACCCCGCTATATAGGCTAGGTAGCCCCTGGGCGGTGATAGGCTACCATGAAAAATGATAGCCATTATAGGTTGCGGTTGTGTGGTCCTGACACAATTATTATGCGACTTGTAAACAGCAGACACCTTAACTAATAGCACAGCTTCGCATTCTACTATTATACAGACCAATTTGACGAATTTAGACCGAGACCGAAGCCAATTATTGAGATCGTTGGTTCGCATTCATCACCGCGCCGCCAAACAACTGAAGTATAAACTACTGATGATGATATAAAAGTAATAAGTTAATAACTTACCTTATAATTATTAATTTGAGGATTCTTAGTTCCCAAAGGTTTGTTGGCCAATTATGCATGCGGATTGATACTGTGGTGGTTGTAATTGCAGCGAGTATGGATGTACAACAAAAGAACACAACGAATGGATCCTTAAAATCGTCATTATAATCTCATCATCATCATCATCATCATCGTCATCGTCATCGTCCATCGTCCATCGTCCATCGTCACCGTCACCATCACCATCATCATCATCATCATCATCATCATCATCATCATCATCATCATCATCATCATCATCATCATCATCATCATCATCATCATCATCATCATCATCATTTTCCACAAAAGACAACTGCAAGATCTTCTAAAAACATGGGAACAAGCGATAGAAACTCCAAAGCAACAGCAAGACAAAAAATGACAAAAGCAAGTTTAATCTCGTATGCAAATTCGGTTGGTTCAATAATTTCATATAGAGATCGGTAATGATTAATTATCAATAATTATCTAATCGATCATAATTCAATCGGTTACAAGTTACAACTAAACACCGTTCAATGCCCTCATCCTGCATCAAAACAGACATAGGATTCTATGTTGTGATTATAGCATCTTTCGGAGTTGTTTAACTTTCTGCTGATTGCTTTCAGCATGTGTAATTTGTAATCTTTACAAGTCTGTAGGCTACCGGATATGTTTAGCCGATGCATCGATTTGTGTATATAGGCCTACGTATCTATTGTGTGTATGTATCGGATGTATCCATTTGTGTATATCTAGTTTTGTATACGTATCTACTTTGTTTATGTATAATCATAGCCATCAATTTATTGAGCCAAGCAAACAAAATAACAGCACGTCAAATTGTACAAGCAAATCACTTGGCTACAAAAGGAAACCCTGGTTAGGGCCACCTATAATATGCACGCCTTCTGGCGCTAGATGGTTTGTGTATGCATCCATTTGTGTATACGTCTATTTATTTTTATGTATGTATCCATTTGTGTATATCTATTTTTTATACGTAGCCTATTTATTTTGTGTATATATTCATTTGTGTATGCATCCATTTGTGTATACATATCTATTTTGTGTATATTTATATTCATTTGTGCATTCATTTATTTTTGTATACTTATCTATTTCGTGTATGTATCCACTTGTGTATGCATCTGCCTTTTTTATACGTATAACCGTATCTATTTTGTGTATGTACCCACTTGTGTGCGATGTTTGATGTGTGATGCAATGCAATCAACCGCTGCAATCATGATTTATAGTGGGTGGGAACGGCGTTCCCACTGCTATAAAATTCTGCTGAGCTTGCGTTCCCACTGCTCACCATGCATGGAACCCTTTAAAAACATGCGTTCCAACAAATCCTTCATAGACATTCCCACTGCTCACTCAAACCACTTTAACTACTGCCTGTAGCAGCAGCACTGACTGTTTCACTAAACTCAACTCAAGACTTTTTATTTGACTCCAATTAAGTATCGTAGCATCAACATTGTTATTCGAGCAGTGCATATTCGTAGGCCTAATATTTAATTAAATATACATGTAGTCACAGTGTCTTCCATAGAGCTTGCTACTTAGTTATATAAACAACTGAAATCATGATTTGTCTTTCACTTACATGCAAACGTTAACAACATTCTCTGTAGAACATTCTTGACAATTTGTCCTAAAAAATACTAGGTTTAATCGGCTGCGTAGGAAATACTACAAGCAATAATTTAATTAAACTAAAAGAAAACTATAGCCTACGTCTAGGTGATAGTTTTTAGAAAGAGAGAAAGCGGATTTTCTGTGCCTTAAGTGCACGGCACCGTCAAGGCATTATGCTTGTTGTGATGCATTTACTTCTTGAAACACTCCAACGTATCATCCTTCTTCCTTGGATAAAGAACGGAACGAAGCTCCACGTGACCCTCGAGGGGATGGAGGATGGAAGCGTGCAGATACGTCTTCTCGTCATCAACGAGAATCTGTATTCGTAACCAACAGTCAAGCATATAAGGCAAGTATAAGCAGTGCGAGAATTGTGGGGAAAAAACTGGGGGTTGGACTATGATCCACTTAGAATTGGGGTGTGAAAAACAGACTTTACTATGGGGCTCTAAGAAAGACTGGGGGTTGGTTGAAACCCCAAACCCGACAATTGTCACCCTGCAAGTAAGTCTATATATAGTCATGCAGTATTCAATACGAAGAAAAAAGTCGGCTAACTCGCGTTCCCTTGCGCCATTAAGCAAGGAAGAACAGTGAGAGTTTCTTGGTCAGTTGACAGGCGGAGACCAATCCTCTCCTGGTAGGGTAAGGAGGCCGGTGGGTCCTCTGGACCTCTTTCACCCTGAAATGTCCTTCCAACACCTGCCGCCTGCTTTTTCAGGGTTCCTGGTGAGCCTGTCCACCTCGCGTAACGCCTTGGTGGTTCCTCAGCCTAAGCTTTCACCTCTGATTGCATGGCCTCACCCGGCATTCCCCTACTTGGTTATTCAACCCCCACCCCTATCATGGTGAGGTGCAGTTCGGACTTGGGGGGGAGTAATAGTATTATAACTGATAATAAAAACGACACTCCATAAATATTGTTAGTAAATTAAAACATGTATGAATAATATTCAAGGAAGAGAGATCGGCTAGTATAAACCATTAACTTTCCAGGATCCTGTTCCGCTCGACTTAGTGCCTCACCATTGTACTTTTTGACTTTGAGTGCAATAAACAAATTCATTCATTCATTCATTCATTCATTCATTCATTCATTCATTCATCCATCCATCCATTCATTCATTCATTCATTCAGTATCGCATCCCTGTATTATAAACACAATCTTTAGAAACCACCAGAACGCAATAAACCAACCTTCATATAGTAATTCGTGCCTGCAACAACCTGAGTGGATACGGTAATGGCCGTGAAAGTACGAAACTTTTGGTTCACCTTAGCCTCAACATCTAGCTTCACCTGCAAACGCGCAACATTTGGTTTACAATCGTGTTTACAATATTTAAATAAAAAGGACACGTTTCAGTTCATGGGCGCCAGCAGAAATTTTTTCAGGGGGCAAACACGATGGTCACGGTTGTATGTTTTGTAGCAAGAGTTGAAAATAAAAAGCAGGAACTTAAGAACGTGCATGGGTTTTTTCATATAGGTCTCTTAATGCAAATTTCTCATTTTAATTTTTTATTTTGAATATGAATAATTTCTTTAAGGCGATAAAATTACAGAATCAAAAGTAGTATAGTTGAAAGGTAAATTTCTGAAGTGGCGCAATAAGTCCATAGAACGAACTTATGATCAAACGAACGAAAATTGTGTCATTTTCTAGGGGCAAGTGCTCTTCTAGATAGGCTACTTCTATATTTTAATCGTAATTTCTAAACTTCTAAGGCAGCACTTGAAAGTCAATCGCTGGCACCAACTTATTCACGAGCCTGCATCGAGGCAGAGGTCTGTTCAAATGGCAAGTTTGATCAAAGGAAGGTCCGATTCCGGTTGCAATAAAGGGGCAGAGGGACAGAGTAGATGTTAAGGTGTGTGTCATTTAGGATAGGAATGCGGAGTATCCGAGGATAGTGGTATGAATAATTCTTTTGAACAGGCGAGACCTCAGTTTTGAATGGAAATCCCGAGGAATGATAAAATAGAGTCACTTAATCAGCAGTTTGTTTTTACGTCTTGACCTCATTAGATTGTGTACCATGGCACCAAAATGAACAAAAACCTGGCTATTGCAGACTTCATCATATATCCTAATTACCTAATTATGTAGACTTACGAAGGTCTAACGCCGGAGAATAGTCAGGCCTCTCTGACGCAATTACAGTGTGTTGTAAAGCAAAATCAAATTTTTACATTAATGTAATTTATTGAAAATGTTGCAGTTGTGAAAGGTTGTAACACAGCAAGATTTTAATAAAGTAGTGTATGCATATGACTAATACTATTTGCATGGGCGCCAGCTGGGTAAGTAAAATCAAATGGTCAATGGCCATAGTTACAGTTTCAATGCATGGTAGAAATTAAAAGCATTTACTTTTATATAAGTTTCTCAACGTAGAATTTAAGTTTCAAATTGTGCATCATTTAGTATAATTAATTCTCTAATGCGAATAAATTAGTTAAAAACTCAAAAGTAGTATAGTTAAAAATAGGTATCGATTTTCTAGGAGGTGGGGGGTAAGTAAGTGCCCCCTCTTGTCCCTATGTGCGGGTGCCCATGTTTCAGTTCCAGATTTGTATAGAAGGGTCTGTACTATATTTTAAATGTAAATGATAACACCAATTTTTTAAGCGCTAGGTTACGTAGATGCTAAACACATGGCACAAGCTTATTCACAAGCGAAGTGTTAAGCCAGACGGTGTTATATAGGCCTATATTCGTTCAATGAGCAAAACCAGGTTGACAAACCGCGACCTGGTGCATTGAGACAGACAAATATTCTATTGAAATAATAATAATATTATTAGGCTAAAGTGAGCTCGAATTTATTCGATAGTTAGACCATGCTTTAATAATAATGTTTGAAAACAGCTCTAGAGACAAAGGTATCACATGAGCATCATCATATTCGAGTTGCGAGGAAAAAAACAGAAAGAAAGAGAATAATTTAGGGGTCTACAATTTTACAAGCTAGTCACATGCAATAGGTTTACTGTCTTGCAACACGGAGAAATTTGTCTACAGAATTTCCGTTTTCGTAATATGAATCCGTTAGCAAAAGTCGTAAAAATAAATAAATAGATGCCTTCATTACCAATTGGCAGATCTTTTGGTCTTCGAGAGTCGCATGTCTCGGCTCTGACCATCCACCATGAAGTGTCGGCGTTCTTGCTCCCTCCGATGTCGACATGGTTCAATGCAGACGTCAAATCAAGAAAACAAAATGCTTCTGAATCCCTAAGCAGCAACTCGCGCGGTGAAATACAAGCAGACAACTTAGAAAACGGACCTTTTAAAGTGTCTGTTTGCGTAGGCATCAACGCCCACGCTGCACGTGAGCTTTTGTTATTGACTAATCATAGTAATCACCAATGGCTACCCTATGCTTCTATAAAATGTTTTTATTGCCTCTTTGATGGTCGCGTTACAACGTCTCAACTCCGAAATGTGAGGAATTCAACGCGTTTTCTCTGTTATTATCATCATTATTTTATTAGTATTAATATTAGTCAATTAATTAATTACTTTTATTACGCGCTCTAGGTCACGCCGAAATGTGAATTTCAGATGCAGATAGTCAGCCGTGAGGAAAAGTTGCAGTTAGAGATCCATATGTTTGAAGTCCAAAGAGAAATAGTGGATTTTGATCCACTTTTGAGGGAAGGAAGTGAAATTGAACTATACCAAGATAGTAACAGACGTTTCCATTCTCTGGGTGCAGAGACATGGTATGCGCGGGAGCCTATAGCTGTTCTCAATCTGGGCTCAGCTAAAAGACTCTTATGTCTGAGTGACGATCGTCGACAACGAGGAATGATGTAAAGACTTGAAGGTGACTGAGGTAGGGAGCTGGGCTGGCGATCAGGATTTTGTAGGTCAAACAGACCAATTAAAATGTTAAAAGTTATCCTGGACTAAATATAGGGAGCCAATGCAGCTGATCAAAATGTACATAGGAGTTTGTGTGCGTTTGTGTGTGTGTGTGTGTGTGTGCTACACGCACACACACGCGCACGCACGCACACACACACGCACGCACACACACACACGCGCGCGCGCACACACACATTCACGCATATCCCTATTCAAAGTTTATTAGGACCAACGCAGTGAACGATGATCGCGATGTGCAATTTCTGTATAAGCTTAATTATTATAGGCCCTATCATTCAGATACGAGACGATTTAATGTATAGGCCTCTCGTAGCCTACTTCTCTGGCCTGCGCGTGCTTGTGTAGATCTACTATGTGTAGATTCAAGGTCGCGTTTTTACGATACCATCATCGCGAGCCATCCCTCATTTTTGTGGGTGTGCTCAAGGTCTTGACCAATTGCCCACTTCAAGGTTTGGATTTGGGTATATAGTTTGTGTGAAATGAAAATAGCGTTTACTTTGTCTGATCATCAATGCCCGTGTCGGGAGACAGAGTCGCCCCAAAAGTCTTCCCACGGAGACTTTATTTCGAAACACATTCTCCCTGGCGGATCATTTCCTCCGCCTACGACGATTTTGTAGGCATATCTCCTACTCCTCTCGCCTGTGCGTGCTTGTTTACTATGTGTAGGTTCAAGGTCGCGTTTTTACGATACCGCCATCGCGAGCCATCCCTCATTTTTGTGGGTGTGCAAGATATACAGGCTCAAGGTCTTGACCAATTGCCCACTTCAAGGTTTGGATTTGGGTATATAGTTTGTGTGAAATGAAAATAGTGTTTACTTTTGTCTGATCATCAATGCCCGTGTCGCGAGACAGAGTCACCCCAAGAGTCTCCTCCCCGGAGACTTTATTTCGAAACAGACTCTCCCCCGGCGGATCTGTTCTAGAATAAATTCGCCCCCTGAGACTATATTCTGAATAAAGTCTCTATAGGGGAGACAACATTTCCTCCGCCTACGAAATAATGTCTCCCCGTTGAGCGTGAAATCGGCTACAGTCGCGTAAAATTGATAGATGAGCAGGTTAAGCAGTTAGTGTCGCGAGACAGAGTCACCCCAAAAGTCTCCTCCCCGGAGACTTTATTTCGAAACAGACTCTCCCCCGGCGGATCTGTTCTAGAATAAATTCGCCCCCCGGAGACTATATTCTGAATAAAGTCTCTATAGGGGAGACAACATTTCCTCCGCCTACGAAATAATGTCTCCCCGTTGAGCGTGAAATAGGCTACAGTCGCGTAAAATTGATAGATGAGCAGGTTTAGCAGTTAGTTTACGTATACAAGAAAATATGCATAGGACTACTTTCACATCAGAAAATTTCTTCCAAGGCAGAGTTTCATCCAGTGTGGGAGACTCTGCTTCCGGGGAGACTTTATATATATAAATATCCGTTTAATTCGTGAAAAACGTCCAGGTTGACACACCGCAGCCTGGTTACATGGTGACATTAAGAGAGACAAACCATCATAAAATGAAATTAAAACG
Source organism: Lumbricus terrestris (assembly GCA_949752735.1). Classification (NCBI taxonomy): domain Eukaryota; kingdom Metazoa; phylum Annelida; class Clitellata; order Crassiclitellata; family Lumbricidae; genus Lumbricus; species Lumbricus terrestris. Next base: position 24,377,494 of record OX457053.1, read on the forward strand.
TCTTTCTAAATAGATCATTGTTAATGAGATTGAATTATTTAAATGTTGTAAGCGTGACATCGGTCTTCATTGCTGTTAACTCCGCCATTGGTTGCACTCTGCCAGTACCAGTCCCAAACATGTACTGCATCGGAACTCAACTAAAAGATCCGTAGATTCATGATCACAGGAAAGAAGGAGGAATGTGACGAGTTAGTTGTGACGGAGGGTATACGAAGGTGTGCTGGTGCTGAGGGATTTGTGAGCCAAATAGGCCGATTAAATTTTTTTAAATGAACTGAACAGGAAGCTAATGCAGCTCAATGCGGATTGGGTAGGTACATGTATGGGGAACCTGTTCGTAGTGGAACCTGTGATTCATAATGGTATCCTAAAGAGACCTCGGGGTAATTCCGATCGATGATGTTAAACTTAGACTGCGCTTCCGCTTGGCCTAAGTCGGGAGCGCTTCTGAGTAGAGCGCCAATTGTTTGATCAAATTATGGGCCAATTAATTATCAACGCACCTCCGCTTTTATAATTCGATCAGTCTTTACCGGAACTTATCATAATGGGATTGACTTATTCGCATGCAGGGTCGGCGTTTTTCTTCGAAAGCGACGCGTATACCTTCTCATTAATTCTGTGCGTGGTTGTAGCCTATACAGGTTCAAGGTTGCGTTCTTATATGAGTTAAAATAAGCCGGAACTAAACGCGTCCTCAATTGCGGCTTGGGTCTATTTTAGGGTTACGACGAGTGAAGTGTATTGTTTAAGGAAAAGTTGTTCAAAGATGACAGACAACTCCGAGACTATTCAAATTCAAATTCAAATTCAAATTCACAAATTATTTATAAATAATAAATAATAAACCACAATAAACAAAATAAACAGAACAGTATAACACAACTGGTATTTAACATAGTAAGTCATTCAACAAGAACTATGGAAAATAGATTAGGGAGCAATAGGCACACATGAAGGAACGAGCCCGCTTAGTAGGGGCCTATATACTGGGATGAAATTACAATGTGGTGGAGGTGGGAATGGATAAGGGAGTAGACATTATTAAACTATACATGTAACGCCCGCCCCTATCGGCCTCCCCGGAGTCGCCACTTCCGGATCCTCGCTCGATGGGACCGCGTGCTGCTGTGGACAAGCTCTAGAGATAGAGGGAGGACAGGAGGAGGTGACTTCTGGGTTCGAATCCCAACCCAGGAAAGGCGGCCAGTCTTTTCGACTACCGTACTCCCTATATGAAATTGGCGGCCTACCAGCCAATCTATCACTTCTCCGCAATATACCAGGTTGCGTGAAATCTTTAGGCCTAGCACCCAAAGTTTCCTCCAGGCCGATGGTCGAGTGGTATGGCGCGTCCGCAGGGGTAATAGCGGTGAGGTAACCAGGGTTCGAATCCACAGCAGGCTTGGGTACCGGCGACGCCTCTAGCCTTTCCAATCGTGATACCATTTCCGTCAGCGCTTCCCTGACATTATCTCTTACAGCCGAGATCTCTTCTCTTATCTCCTCTCTTACATTTGATTGCACTGAGGAAATAGCTTCGCTAACATTTGATTGCACTGCCAGGACATTAAACTCCACCGTGGCAATCGCCTCTTGCGTCTCTCTGGCATTCAGTTGCAAAGACGACTGTATAGAAGTCATAGCATCATGAGTTGACTTAGCATGCGCTTGCATAGCCTCTTGTGAAGACTTAGCGTTAGTCTGTATTGCTTCATGAGTGGACCTAGCATTAGTTTGTATTGCCTCGAGCAATATCTCCATAGAAGAAGGGGGCCTAGAAGGCTGAGCGGGAGTGACTGGCCTAGACTCCTCCATAGCGCTATAGAAATGACTCCTATCTTTATAGCTCACGGTCAATATCGCTAGCAGTGAACGAAGTAGTTATTCTTATTAACAAATCAAGCATTCAATCCACATCCGTCACATTCAAAGCCATCAATAATCAAAGTCAGAAGTTTAATTAATATTTCTTATTATTCCCAATCAATTGAATCTTCAATTGACATCAATTATGTTCAAAGCAATCAAACATAAAAGTCAGTAAGTTTAATTATCAGTTCCTATCCTTTGTAAAGACATTCAATGAAAATCAAATGCAACAATTCAATGCAAACACCTATCAACCGGAGTATGCCTAAATTAAATCCCGATTGACTCTAAAGTCCCACGGCCAATTTCAGTTCAGCCCAAAATATCTAAATAACCGATCGTATTAATTCCCCAATAAAGCGTACCTTATGTCCGAAGACAAGGGACAAAGCCGGTCGTGTGCGAAGAACAGCGACGAAGACGATATCCAAGAGAAGCGACGACACACACAGAAAGGCGTCGAGTTTGAAACGCCCGAAAAGATCAGCTAAATCCGATGCTGATTTCTCGCAATGAACAACAATTTCGGCTATTTATCCAAGCCGTTTGAGAAAGACGCCCTTAGGCAACCATACGAACAACCGCTTCGCAACACAATTTCGAAGAACGAGAGCAGAGCGCTGACGATTCGAAGCCCACGATAAATCACTCCGTGTGACAGGGCGAAGAGAGGCCTTGAATTAGTAATCCAGGAATATATCCGAAGCGAGAGCGAAGACAAAACTTGCAGCGACGCTGATGTATTTCTCGCAACAAACAAACTCTTTTATTTAATCGACTCCATGTCGAGAGAGAATGAATCGCCGACAGAATCCGTGTATGCGCAACTAGTGCAAGCAGGCGCTTATCCTGGCCATGCTTCACCAACTTGATCGAGCCTAAAACTACCAACCGCCGCAATACATCCGACCGCCCTGAGATCCTGTGCGCAACTGAGCCTCTCAGCGTTGCGCTGCTCTTTTATTACTGCCTGACAAGGAGAGCGTCCCCCTTTCTGCGCATGACCAGCAAGCGAGCCGCGCGCGCAAACCCAGCAGCAACGCAGCTGTTTCAAGGCGGCAAGAATCAGCTGCCACGTGCGTCCTCTCCTGTGTATCTCTGCGTCTGTCTGTAGCTCACTATCTTTCTCCTTCTATCTCTCCTTCTGAAAGGCGCCATCTGCCGCTGATCACGTAGGCATCAAATGCACCAGTTCACCCTTGAGAAAACACACGTACACAGACCCACACGCCAACGGTGTTTCCTTCTCAATCCGTGTCCCTGCCTGTGCTTGTCTGGCTGGCTGTATTCCTCGCTCACTCTGATCATCAGACCACCTCAGAGAGCGTGCGAAAGTTTAATTACCCTCATCGACTGCAAGCGGCACGGCCTTTGAAGACAGCGACCGACGATCGCTGAGAGCGTGTGAACATATACCAATTAATGGAACAGCAACGACTGCTGCCTACGTCAGCGGTCGCTGTGACCCGTGACAAGCGCAAATCAACATTAAAATATAGGTCACACAAGGCAGCTCAAAAATACAGAAATAAAACAAATATATCAGATCCCTGAAACCCCATAATCGATCAAAAATTAAATAAAATAATATTAGCGACCCGTAGCGTAGTTATACGTCGCTACACTATTCTCGGCCCTCCCTGATTTCAGGATCCGTTTAATTGGAAAAATGGATCCTGAAATGTTAGTAAGGCCATACTCCAATTTTTACATCAATGATTCAAATGCAAGAATTAAAAATATATGCAACGAACAGTCCTCAACGTAAGCATCAGAAAGTTCACATGTTAGCGTTAAATGTCAGTTCAAGCGAAAGAAACATTTATTATTATTATAATTATATAGCTCCATCGCTAATAGTTCAGTAAAGCTCAAAAGCAATTCTATATATAGGTCTCCTTGAGTTTAGTTAAGCACAAAGTCCTCCACGGCAAGCATTGACTTAAGAACCCACGGGACAGCCACAAAAACCACTAGACCTTCGTTACCTTTACAACAGGTCATCTGATTAATAGGCCACCCATGGCCTTTACTATCGAGACTTCTTTAGGCATTTCACTGTAGGCAAACGTCTACATTTAAAGACTCATCTAAGCAGTTAAACCTAAGTCTCTAATCCCATTAACAACGGTACTATCATAGCAAATTACCTGAGACTACACACACAGCTTAAGTCTCCAAAGGCCAATGCTCATTATAACTATCCGTAGGCTCCCCATCAAAGCTTACCGTAAGAGACCAAGCCTAACTTCAGCTTAATAAGCCGCTCCCTTCCCAACATCTTTCAATAGGCCTACTTAAAAATGCAACCGATTATGCACAGAATTAAAATAGGCCATTTAAACATAGGCTAAAGTAACATATTATTGCAATTAACGTTACAAAACAGTCACATTGTATAATCGTAAAAATTCTAGGCCTAAAAGGATTATCATGATTTTAATATGAGATCTTAGTCTAAAGCGCAAATCAACATTAGGCCACTTTAGTCTACTATAAATCCTTATGCATCATTGCATAGCATCAAGGCCTATTATCTTTCCTTCATTCTATCAGAGATGCAGCGGAGACTAACGGGACCACCCACGCGCCTGGGAAACAACGATTGCTAATTAATCGCCGCTCTTTGATGCGTCGACTCCTGTGTCTCTATTCCCCCCCCACGCAGTGCATCTACAGCGTGCGTCTGGCTGTGAGAATTAGGCAATTGAACATGATCCTTTTACATGTAGGTCAAAGTGCATCGTACGACTAAGGTCGCGCTGTCTCTGCACAAAGTGAAAATAATCCTAATTAAGCTCTTCTAAAAATTAGGATAAAATCTATGCATTAAAACTGTATATTACAGTCCTATGCAACAAATCAAATATAAGGTTATATTTCCGCTGATTTCCTTACGTTCAAGCAATCAATAATCTGGCCATCCAAAGTGACATTATATGCACTGATAAATCAGGGCCAAGGACGAGCGCGATCGCCTTTATTGTGTCGCCGTCGTTCTTCCCCTCTCTCTACAATTGCAGCTGTAGAAGTCGTGGGAACGACCGGCAGTTATACTAACCCGGCCCAAAATTAGTCCATGCACAGCAAATCAGGCCTCAAAACTAGGTCAATCAACAAAACTTAGCAAAACCTTTTAAAGCTAGAATTATCGATAAACCTTACATGGCACGTTTTGCCTATAGCTCAAATAGGAAATTGAACGGCCAGCCTTTTTCATTATACAAAAAAAGGATCCTAATTATTATTATTATTTCTAGCCCTAATTAATATTATTAGGCCTCGCAGTTTAACCATATAATTCCATTGCAGGCGGAATCAGGCAAAACCGCAAAACTAGGCCTAATGCAAAAATTACACAGCATAACTAAATTATCGCCTATTCCTCAGCGTTAGGCTAGTAAAACAAGTAGGCCTATCATCCTAATTGATATAAAATGCCGAAATTTGTCTTCAAATCCTCAGAATTATATGGACTCATCACGGCAAACTATATATATATAGGCCTAATCCCGACAGATTGCAGATAAGCGCTATATGGGCCTTAAAGCATTCATTCAGCGCCTCTTTAAATCATCAATAATGCATCCATACAATTATATATATATGCGATGACAATAGTTACGCATATAAAAACTCTATACACAGAAATTAGGAGCATTAAACTTTAACTGTGCAAATGTCTTAAAATTATTTTTCATAAATCATGTTATAGATAGAGCGGGACATAGGCCTAATGCAGATTTCGACTTTGAGCGTTATCTCACAATTACTTCTTAAAGACATAGGCCTACTATTTTAACGCAGGTCATAATATCACATAATCACATCATCATGGCTAATTCCACTGCAAGTCTAAGTTCAAGGTCACATAATCGTCATCAATGGCCTTAACTAAAATAGGCAACCTTATATATATACATCAACAGGTAAAACCAATATTTATATAGCGCAATGCAGGCAATGACAGTCCAGTTTTCTGTCTACAGCAGAGGCAATAATAAAATCGTCCATCGCTTCATTGCAAATGCAATACAATACTAATCTATATCACCATTGCAAACATTAATCAGACAGTCGGCAATGCAATACAAATATTAATACTATGCACAACATACGATGCAAGAATACAGTTATTTACACAGTAAAACACACATGTAAAGCCTTCCACATGTAAAGTAAACGTATTCATCACAATCAAAATAAAACATGGTTACAGATGCTTCTGCATTCATAATGGCCGCCATTAAGCGGTCATTTAACAGAGTTACCCAGCTGACGTCAAGTTCTCAGGCGGACGAAGTCCGGTCGGTTCTCCCAGCATCCTCCAGATCCGGTCCTCAGGGGGTCCATTGCGAAGCGGACAGCTCCTCAAAAGGTGCGAACTGTCGTCACAGTAGAAACAGCGTCGCTCCTCTCTTGGTGAGTTCCGACCACTGTCTCGCCTCCTCGACGATGATGGCGACCTCCGCGACCGACGCTCCTGGTTCTGCCCGTTCCGCTGGTCCCTGCTCGGCGCTGGAGCGGACCGAACAGCGAACACACGGCCAACGCTGGGGTTGTCGTGGTCATCGCCCACCGGTTGTCCAAGGTTGTCGCTAGGTGAAGCCTGCTGCTGTTGTCGAAGAGGACAGAAGCGTGCTATGTGGTCCGTTGCTGAACACTCGAAGCATCTCCGCGCCGATCGTCCAGCTTCCGGTTCCGCCGCCTGTCGGTATCTGCACGTAGAACTCCAATGACCTGTTCTATTACAGATCGAACAGCGTTGATTGTTCCGCCAGTTCCCTCCGTTAACGTTATACCGACCATTTCCGGTTGACCCGTTCTGACCTGTCCACGACCCGCGATTATTGTCTCTGTATTGTGGCGCCGACACGGGTTGCCGCTCCATCTTCTCCAGTCTCTCTATTCGTCGCAGCAGGTCCTTCATTTCCGAATCGTCTTCCTCTTTGACCGCGTTGACACGTCCATATCGTCGTTCGTGCTGCTCATGGCCACCGTCTTCTGCTTTCTGATAGCCGTCCAATCGCATCGCTACCTTGTAGGCTTCGTCGAGGGATCTCGGTTCTCGCTCTCGGATTTTCAGAGCAAGCGTTCTATCTCTCAGGGCGTCCAAGAATGCCCGAACAGCAATTGCTTCGCTGTGGACAGTCGAAGAGCCCGGATACGCACGCGAGGTCAGACGGCGCACATCATCGACCAAGGCTCCCATATCCTCGTCGGCTTTCTGTTTTCGAGTACTCAGCTGTGTCTGAAATAAAGCTTGCTGTTCAGCGTTTCCATAACGTTCTCGCAGTCGCTGAACCAAAGCCGTCCAAGTGTCCAAGCTATCTGCATTCGACTCACTCAGCAAATGAGTCGCCGGTTCAACCAATGAGACTACTAATTGGTCTAATCTCTCCTCGTCCGTCCAGTTGTTATTCCTGGCGCACACGGAGAATTTTCGTAAGAATGTTTCAACGTCCGTCTTTCCGCTAAAAGACCCGAGTTTCAGGAATTGTGTTGGCTTGGTAGACGAAGGCGACGACTGTTTGGCCTCGCCCTCTTTAGCTGTCGTCGACGCGGTCGGTTCTGCTTCCTTGATTGTTCCCTTTGAACCGATCGACGGTAACCCCCAGTCGCCGGTCGTTTGCGTTGCGACGGTGGTCGTCGGGACAACTTTAATAGGGCCGACTGAAGCGTTGGTAGACGTCCGTGCTCTCGTTTCACCAACCGCAGACGTCGCTTTATCATCGCCCGTCGTTTCATTCTTCTCCAGAGGTGTCGACTTCGTTACCGTCTGACATCGCGGTAATTCGGCGTCACGGCTAAATCCGAAGTTCTGCGCACCCAGGCATGAACTCATCCTCGCCGATTCCACGACCGTTGGCCACCGAGGAAAGACGGCGTCGCTTGGTCGAAGCGGGTCGAGACAGCGAGGCGGGTCGACCCAAACCCGGTTGTCGCTGCTACCGTAGAAAGCGTTCGGAGCGTAGGTCGGAGCATACCTCCACGGCATGTTTGAATGGTCGGGACGAGCGTATGGTTGCATCCAGTCGACCGTTGCCATCGCCGCTGGTCCAGGAGGAAGGTCGGGTCGAGCGTAGTCTCGACCAACCATGGTCGAAGTTGCACGACCGTCGAGGACGCAGTCAGGCATTGACTGATAGGTCGGCATTACCGACGCTGGTTGTGGAATGTCGGCCCGACTCGGTGCTATTTCCACTCTTTGTTGATCGACCTTAGCGAGCGACGCTTGAATTCTCCATTGTGGATCCGGTCGAGGATACTCGACGAGAGGAAGGGACGAAGAGGCCAAAGGGACTGGGTTGACCTTATCACCCCCCTCCCATGACAATTTATTAGCGATCGGTTTATTCACTTCAAAATTTCTAAACTCCGGTTGCCGTGCTGCATGCATTCTGTTATCAATTATTTTAACAGTTTTAGGTCTAGATTCCATTATCTTGCTGATTTCAATGTCTACACTACCATCATCAGACATTATATCCACAATATCCGCAAATTCCCTTTCCTTCCTTCTTTCAAAAGAAATTGCCATTTCGCCTGTTCTAGCATAGTCAGTTTCCTCTTCTAACCTATCATCGCCAAAATCTCTAGAACTAATTTGACCCCACTGGCTGGGACCAATTGTAACGCCCGCCCCTATCGGCCTCCCCGGAGTCGCCACTTCCGGATCCTCGCTCGATGGGACCGCGTGCTGCTGTGGACAAGCTCTAGAGATAGAGGGAGGACAGGAGGAGGTGACTTCTGGGTTCGAATCCCAACCCAGGAAAGGCGGCCAGTCTTTTCGACTACCGTACTCCCTATATGAAATTGGCGGCCTACCAGCCAATCTATCACTTCTCCGCAATATACCAGGTTGCGTGAAATCTTTAGGCCTAGCACCCAAAGTTTCCTCCAGGCCGATGGTCGAGTGGTATGGCGCGTCCGCAGGGGTAATAGCGGTGAGGTAACCAGGGTTCGAATCCACAGCAGGCTTGGGTACCGGCGACGCCTCTAGCCTTTCCAATCGTGATACCATTTCCGTCAGCGCTTCCCTGACATTATCTCTTACAGCCGAGATCTCTTCTCTTATCTCCTCTCTTACATTTGATTGCACTGAGGAAATAGCTTCGCTAACATTTGATTGCACTGCCAGGACATTAAACTCCACCGTGGCAATCGCCTCTTGCGTCTCTCTGGCATTCAGTTGCAAAGACGACTGTATAGAAGTCATAGCATCATGAGTTGACTTAGCATGCGCTTGCATAGCCTCTTGTGAAGACTTAGCGTTAGTCTGTATTGCTTCATGAGTGGACCTAGCATTAGTTTGTATTGCCTCGAGCAATATCTCCATAGAAGAAGGGGGCCTAGAAGGCTGAGCGGGAGTGACTGGCCTAGACTCCTCCATAGCGCTATAGAAATGACTCCTATCTTTATAGCTCACGGTCAATATCGCTAGCAGTGAACGAAGTAGTTATTCTTATTAACAAATCAAGCATTCAATCCACATCCGTCACATTCAAAGCCATCAATAATCAAAGTCAGAAGTTTAATTAATATTTCTTATTATTCCCAATCAATTGAATCTTCAATTGACATCAATTATGTTCAAAGCAATCAAACATAAAAGTCAGTAAGTTTAATTATCAGTTCCTATCCTTTGTAAAGACATTCAATGAAAATCAAATGCAACAATTCAATGCAAACACCTATCAACCGGAGTATGCCTAAATTAAATCCCGATTGACTCTAAAGTCCCACGGCCAATTTCAGTTCAGCCCAAAATATCTAAATAACCGATCGTATTAATTCCCCAATAAAGCGTACCTTATGTCCGAAGACAAGGGACAAAGCCGGTCGTGTGCGAAGAACAGCGACGAAGACGATATCCAAGAGAAGCGACGACACACACAGAAAGGCGTCGAGTTTGAAACGCCCGAAAAGATCAGCTAAATCCGATGCTGATTTCTCGCAATGAACAACAATTTCGGCTATTTATCCAAGCCGTTTGAGAAAGACGCCCTTAGGCAACCATACGAACAACCGCTTCGCAACACAATTTCGAAGAACGAGAGCAGAGCGCTGACGATTCGAAGCCCACGATAAATCACTCCGTGTGACAGGGCGAAGAGAGGCCTTGAATTAGTAATCCAGGAATATATCCGAAGCGAGAGCGAAGACAAAACTTGCAGCGACGCTGATGTATTTCTCGCAACAAACAAACTCTTTTATTTAATCGACTCCATGTCGAGAGAGAATGAATCGCCGACAGAATCCGTGTATGCGCAACTAGTGCAAGCAGGCGCTTATCCTGGCCATGCTTCACCAACTTGATCGAGCCTAAAACTACCAACCGCCGCAATACATCCGACCGCCCTGAGATCCTGTGCGCAACTGAGCCTCTCAGCGTTGCGCTGCTCTTTTATTACTGCCTGACAAGGAGAGCGTCCCCCTTTCTGCGCATGACCAGCAAGCGAGCCGCGCGCGCAAACCCAGCAGCAACGCAGCTGTTTCAAGGCGGCAAGAATCAGCTGCCACGTGCGTCCTCTCCTGTGTATCTCTGCGTCTGTCTGTAGCTCACTATCTTTCTCCTTCTATCTCTCCTTCTGAAAGGCGCCATCTGCCGCTGATCACGTAGGCATCAAATGCACCAGTTCACCCTTGAGAAAACACACGTACACAGACCCACACGCCAACGGTGTTTCCTTCTCAATCCGTGTCCCTGCCTGTGCTTGTCTGGCTGGCTGTATTCCTCGCTCACTCTGATCATCAGACCACCTCAGAGAGCGTGCGAAAGTTTAATTACCCTCATCGACTGCAAGCGGCACGGCCTTTGAAGACAGCGACCGACGATCGCTGAGAGCGTGTGAACATATACCAATTAATGGAACAGCAACGACTGCTGCCTACGTCAGCGGTCGCTGTGACCCGTGACAAGCGCAAATCAACATTAAAATATAGGTCACACAAGGCAGCTCAAAAATACAGAAATAAAACAAATATATCAGATCCCTGAAACCCCATAATCGATCAAAAATTAAATAAAATAATATTAGCGACCCGTAGCGTAGTTATACGTCGCTACATACATACATTTATACAGTAACAGTTACATATAAGTACGAGTTAAAGTCTTAACTATAGCTTAACTAGCAAACAAACACAAAGCTGAGTTTAAGTAATATAAATTTGTGTGTGCACGTGCGAGGATTTTAAAGTGGCTGAGGGATGTGACCATGCGGATTTCTTTATGTAGACTGTCCCAGTTGGCAGGCCCTGGTCCCTAAGCGAAAACTTACGGACGTTAGTCCTTGCAAACACAGATCTGAAGTCATTGTTGCTTCTAGTGAAGGCAAGATGCGGTACAAGATTAAAATAGGATGAGAATGATGATGGGAGAAGGTTATTAGTGTAATTATACATGAAAATGCAAGTGTGTGAATTAGCGCAACAAGAAGTGGCGAAACACGATTTTATTAAGTCATATCTCAAATAATTGTTACCAAATAGCCCTGACATTGCCAGATAATCATTATTACTACTATTTTAAACAGAAACGGGGTACCAGTGTAGCCGCAGGTCACTGTGAAGTCACTTAGCAAGATGACAATCAAGTTGATAAATAAGGAATCTGTCAGATTCATAATTTTGCTAGTAAAGGCAATGAAATTCAAATTTCTAAAAAATGAAAATGGCCAAGGCGTCAATGACAGACAAAGTGTTTATTCAGACAACTCTTGAGTAAGATCCTGGAGATATAAGACTACGAGCAACGTTTACTCTGATAAGCAGTGAGAGTTCAAAAATTACGAGTTAAGCTGAGATTTAAGAGATTCGCCGTAAATGAACGGAGATCGGCTCAATGTCGATTGTTCTGGTTTTATTGAGAGTGATAATGGCCCCAAATCTCTGGATTTAAACCTGATGGATTGATAATCAATAATAAATTGCAGAGAGCTATGCTAGAGAAATATCACAATCTGCAGCCAAAACAAAGAGCAGTAAGCTAATTGATGGGCGTATTGGAGTTGATATGGGAAGATTTGCCTGTTGAACGCGTCAACAGGGCCAACAAGAACTTTGCAAAGAGACTCAAAAGAAGTTTTGGCACTGGTGGTGGGCATATTGAACACAAGTTGTGAATCACCATCAAGTTCATTTCCAAACAGTTATTTGAGATATGACTTAATAAAATCGTCTTTTGCTACTTTTTGTTGCGTTACGTTTTTGAATCGTGAAAAAAGGCGGGTGACCTCACTAAAAGTGATATAACTTTTGTTCTGTTTGAAACATTTTGATGAAATCTTGAGATCATATGTGAATATGAATTGTCTAGAAGCCCGTAGAATTTTATTTTGAAATTCTTACTTTTGGTTAAGATATTGGCAAAAAAAGCTATGGAGTCTTTTTGGCGCACCCTTTATACATGTATATCCATATTATAGGTATATTATACTTGCTTAAAAATATGGGACTGAATCGTCGTCGTCATCATCATCATCATCGTCGTCGTCGTCATCATCATCATCATCATCATCATCATCATCATCATCATCATCATCATCATCATTTTCCATAAATGACAACTACATGATCTTCTAACTCCACGGGAACACAGGACAAACGAGAGAAACTCCAAAGCAACAGCATGACAAAAAACGACAATAATCAAGTTTAATCTCGTATGCAAATTCAGTTGGTTCATCAAGTTTACAGTAACAGTAAATTTTAATTATCAATGAAATCAATCATAGGCTAATTCAATCGGTTACAACTAAGCAACGTTCAATGCCCTCATCCTGCAGCAAAACATACATAGGATTCCATGTTGTGATTATAGCACCTGTCGGAGATGTTTAACTGTCTGCTGATTGCTTTCAGCATGTGTAATTTGTAGTCTTGCATGTCTGTACCGAATATGTGCGGCATATGATCTATTTGTGTTCACGTATCTATTTTATGGATGTATCCATTTGTCTATATCCATTTTTGTATAGCCTACGTGTCTATTTTGCGTATGTACTCATATGTGTGCTATCTGTCATGTGTAATACGTGCAATCAACAGCAGAAAACATGGTTCAAAGTGGGTGGGAACGGTGTTCCCACTGCAATCAAAATTTTGTGCTTGCGTTCCCACTGCTCACCATGCACGGAACCATTTAAAAACATGCGTTCCAGTAAATTCTTCATTGGCGTTCCTGTTGCTGACTCCAGCCTCTTAAACTACTTGCTGCAACTATAGATCTATACGTTGCATTAGACTCAACTCAAAACTTTTTATTGACTCCAATTAAGCATCATGGCATCAACAATTCAACATTGTTATTCGAGCAGTACATATTCACAACACACCTAATTGAATACAATCACAGTATGATTATCTACGATAAAGGCTATAAAGCTTTCTACTTAGTGATTTACATAGCCAATTTAAATTTCACTTAATATGCAAACGTTAACAACATGTACATATAACATTCGTGGCAATTTGTCACAAAAAAATAGTTGGCTTAATCAGTTGCGTAGGAAATACTACAAGCAAACTACGTCTAGGTGATAGTTTTTAGAAATAGATCAATCGGATTTTCTGTGCTCGAAGTGCACGGCACCGTCAAGGCATTATGCTTGTTGTGATGCATTTACTTCTCGATATACTCCAACGAGTCATCCTTCTTCCTTGGATAAAGAACGGAACGAAGCTCCACGTGACCCTCGAGGGGATGGAAGATGGAAGCGTGCAGATACTTTTCGTCATCAACGAGAATCTATATTCGCAACCAACAAGCAGGCACATATTAAGACAAGTCATGCAGTATTCAACACGGCGATCCATGTGACTATAACATGGAAAGACCCAGCTAACTCTGGCGGTCCCTTGCGCCAACAAGCAAGGGAAGAAAGAAAAAGAAAGAATAAGTGCAAAGCCAAGAAACAAGCAAAGTTAGCATCTCGAGAACAATGCTATAAATAGAACATTGACGATCATCGAACTGCGTAAATAGACCGTGCGTGTATGTATGTATGTATGTATGTATGTATGTATGTATGTATGTATGTATGTATGTATGTGTGTATGTATATATGCATGTATGTAGGTATGTATGTATGTATGTATGTATGTATGTATGTATGTATGTATGTATGTATGTATGTATGTATGTATGTGTGTATGTATATATGCATGTATGTATGTATGTATGTATGTATGTATGTATGTATGTATGTATGTATGTATGTATGTATGTATGTATGTATGTATGTATGCATGCATGCATGCATGCATGCATGCATGTATGTATGTATGTATGTATGTATGTATGTATGCATGCATGTATGTATGTATGTATGTATGTATGTATGTATGTATGTATGTATGTATGCATGTATGTATGTATGTATGTACATGTATGTATGTATGTATGCATGTATGTATGTATGTATGTACATGTATGTATGTATGTATGTATGCATGTATGTATGTATGTATGTACATGTATGTATGTATGTATGTATGTATGTATGTATGTATGTATGTATGTATGTATGTATGTATGTATGTATGCATGCATGCATGTATGTATGTATGTATGTATGTATGTATGTATGCATGTATGTATGTATGTATGTACATGTATGTATGTATGTATGTATGTATGTATGTATGTATGTATGTATGTATGCATGTATGTATGTATGTATGTACATGTATGTATGTATGTATGTATGAATGTATGTAGTATGTATTTATGTATGTATGTATGTATGTATGTATGTATGTATGTATGTATGTATGTATGTATGTATGTATGCATGCATGTATGTATGTATGTATGTATGTATGTATGTATGCATGCATGTATGTATGTATGTATGTATGTATGCATGTATTCATGCATATGTAATACATACATACATACATGCATACATACATACATACATACAATCATACATGCATATATACATACGTCCAAATTAATTCATTTTTATTCATTGATTATAAAGATTTATACAGCACCCGTTCAATGTCGAAGAGGATAATAATAATATATTTTCTTTAATTAAGGTTATTAAACGCCTGCAAGACGCACTGCGCTTTACATTTACAAGTTATGCAGTAATCTTAATTAAACTTAGCTACAAACTGAACAGACAGCTTTGCAATTACACGGCGCGATTAACAGCCTACACAGCAAATCCGCCCAACGGGGGCTCGAACTCACTACCTCTCGCACTCTACGCCAGCGTGTTATCCATTGCGCTACCAGGCCCCCCAATCAATCAAGGATCAGTCGAAAGTGTAAGGAAATACGAACAAGAAGGATAAAAGTAACTGAGGGACACGATGCTTAAAATTACGACAGACGACTTACGGTGACAAAAAAGATTAACAACGATATAATTAGTGATGATTAATTATCGATGACAATAATAATAAAACTGATACTGAAAACAATCATCCATAGAAATTGTCAGTAATGCCTAATTGTATTATGAAAATAATTTTTATTATCCGATAAAGCTGCAATAAACCAACCTTCATAAGGTAGTTAGTGCCTTGGACAACCTGAGTTTTTACAAGAATGGCCGTGAAAATATGAAACTTTTCCTTCAGCTTGGCCTCTATATCTAGCTTCACCTGAAGACACGTAACAATCAGTATAAAATATATGTTCACAATATCCAAATTTAAAATGGACACGTTTTAGCTGCAGGTCTGTACTATTTAGATTGTAAAACATAGCACAAATTACTAAAGCGGTACTTAGATGCTAACACATGGCAGCAGCCTATAGGCCTATACTCACAAGGGCTGTGTCAAGTAAGAAGGTGCTGAAAGATGTCACATTACCGCCAAACTAAAGCCAAATGCAATAGGTATATTTTCTTGTATCATGGAGAAAATGCTTAAAGTACAACATTTCTGTTATCATAATGTGAGTCCGTCAGCGAAAATCGTAATAGGCCTCAAATAAACTTTACCAAATGGCAGAGCTCCTGGTCGTGGAGAGTCGCAGGTCTCGGCTCTGTCCATCCACCAGGAATTTGGTTCGACATGGTTCAATGCAGACGTCAAAACAAGAAAGTTAATGCAACTGAAACACTTAGCAACAACTCTGTGAATACTAGCAGACAACTTAGAAAACGGAGCTTTTAAAGCTTCTGATTGCGTGGACATCAAGTGCCGTCAACGCCCACGCTGTGTGTGATCTTTTTTTATTGCCTAATCACGAACGGCTACCGTATATATACGCTTAAAATTATATAAGATATTATTATTGCCGCTTTGGATGGTCGTGTTGCAACTTGTCAACTTCGAACTGTGAGGAATTCAACACACTTTCTCTGTTATCATTATTTATCTATAATTAATTAATTAATTAATTGAATTTATTGCGCGCTCTAGCGTCTAGGTAGCACCGAAATTTGAATCTGTGGCGCGGATAGTCAGTATCAGCTGTCAGGAGAAGATGCGTAGTTCTAAAAATCCACATTCTTGGAAGCCAAGGAGAAATAGTGAATTTTGACACACTTTTTGAGGGAGTGAAGTGAATTTGAACTATGAAGAGAGAGAGAGAGAGAGAGAGAGAGAGAGAGAGAGAGAGAGAGAGAGAGAGAGAGAGAGAGAGAGAGAGAGAGAGAGAGAGAGAGAGAGAGAGAGGTAGTCAACTCCATTTCTTGGGGGAGGGGTTGAGATACGAAATGTACGAGAGCCAATGACTGTTTAAAACTCAGCCAAAAGACCCTTAGTCCTTTATCAGATTTGTTGATCGTATAGGCAACGAGGAGGGATTTAAGGAGTTGAAGGCGACTGAGGCATATGTATGTGCACTTGTTATATCACCATTTCAATCTCACTACTCCGAGGCGCTCCTGACTACAGCTCGGACACTGCATCGGAACTGAACAATTGCGAGTATCTAATATATATAGGGAGGTGTGCGTGCCGTTGATCAGGAAATTGTAGGTCGAACAGGGCATTAACATTTTTATTCTGAGTTCGGCAGGAAAGGAAACCAATGCAGCCGATGGATTAGGACGGAGAGGGTTGTTCGTACAGTGGGATCTGTGACGTGGAGCGGGTTATTCCATCGTTCTATCGGCTTCTTAGATCAAGACTGCGTGTCCCCTTGGCCTGAGTGGGGAGCGCCTCTGAGTAGAGACTCAAGGAGCGCTACATAAATTTTGATTGATTGATAAATGATTGCCTATAGTCATCAACGCCCACGCTTCAGAGGCTTCTTTTTATGAGGTCAGACGACCTCCCTCTTCAAATTCAAATTTTATTAAGACCAACGCAGCGAATGAAGATCGTAATGTATATGACGGTGTTAATGTGCTATTTCTGTATTATATCATTCAGAGCCAAGCCCTGTGCGTGGGCATCTCCTAGGTACTCCTTCCGTATGTGCGTGGGTGTGCTGGTTTAAGATTGCGTTTTTACGACGGTGATATGCCCCTCCCTGGCCCTCTCGAATGTGCGTGGGTGTGCAGGTTCACGATCTTGACCAGTTGCTCACTTCTATATATGTTTGGGCTGGAATAGCTTGTCTGAAGTCGAAATGATTTCTACTTTTTCCTGATCGTTAAAACCGACCGCCATTTGCTGCTGGCACTGCCATGCAGGTCGTCTTTAGCTAAATTGAGATCGAGTTAGACTCGTCCTCAACTGCGGCTTGGGGCTATTTTAGGGTGACGACGATGGAAGATTTTGGTTTGGGGGCAAGAGTTGCTTCAAGGATGACAGTTTCGAAGGTGTACAGTAGTGTGGTTCACAGATACATGGTAAAAAATAAAGTTCAAGCTAAAAACCAAGACACCCTCCCCGTTTGCTAGACCTATCAATAGTATTATTGAGACAAAATTTCAGCTTCCTATTCCAACTGGAAAACGGTGCTCAACGACTGTGTTACTTTGCATGGGCCAATGTATAGACGTTAATGTAGAAATACATGTGTCGAGCATATATTCCCATACAATTGAGTTTTATTTCGAAATAAATCAAACATTACTGTAACATGAAAATATGTGTGATACTTAAAGAGTTGGTCAGATTGAAATCAAAAATTTCAGTAGGTTTTAAATAAGGAAAAGTGTCAAAAAATGTCAAAAAACATCATTAAATCCACAAATGTCTATAATTGTTCTTATTTTATGACTCCAATACCCGATGCAGTCTTATACTCAAGAAGGCCTTGCTTTTTGCAAACACGGTGTCAACAGCAGATTTCTTGATTGATTGAGTGAGGGCAACTTTCCTATTTACCTTGACCACTCGGAGAAAACACAGCTTTTTTCTTCATCAGCGATGAGTCAGTTGAATTCCTCGAACAACTTCACACTTCTCTCAGCCGTGTTGTTGACCACTCTTAATTGCTGACTTCAGTCTCTGCCCTGCTGATAATCCTCATTCTTAATCTATTGCTCAGGTGTAAGTGCAAAAAGAGAATCACCAAACTTCAGGTTTGGTAGTAGTGTCAGTGTTCACTGGGTTACAAAGTCGCCCAGGCAATCCCTCTCCTTCAGCACCCCATCACTACCCCTCAACATCCTTTCACCGAGGATTTGCAGTCATTACGTAAACTATCTTCACCTTATCTGTAGCAGGCAGCTGGCAACATAACAGTGTCAGACCTTAAGCCTCATCTGAAAGGTACAATGTACAAGTGATTTTCTAGGACATTCATGGCAGCAATGCTGATCTCCTATAGATAGTAGTCACCTGAATCATAATTATTTCCTAGATGAATCAAAATTTACCGATCTTGTCCCGGAGTTTCAGCAGCAAGAGGAGGTTTTTGCCCATACCTTTGAGAGAAGAAGGGAATCAAATCACATAAATGAATGAATCTGAGTTTCTTCCTACTTTCTTAGATTCAATACGTCACGTTGATTGCTGAATCGGTATGTTTTGATGGCATACAGTAACCTGGCCAATCAACGTGTATGGTAAATTGGGCTATCCAGTTTCTTATTGAGGGCTGACTTCCAAGGACAGCCGTTGACACCTCAATGATGTCTTGGTAGTCATCTCTTAAACTGACTTTATTTCCAGCAGACTACTTGAGAAAACCGAATGCTCTCTCATGGGAGGCTTCAGTAATGGATGCGACTTATAGAACTCGGATGTTGTCACGTGTTACACCATCCCACACATTCTTAAATCTCTTAAATATTGGATTATATTTTGAATTAGATGGACCACAACACAAATGGAGATTTTCCCTAAAATCAACTCCATCCCAATGACGACAGCAGGCCAGCCACAGAAACTTGTTACCTACTATGTCTTCTTGAAAAACGCATACTGCTCTAAAACACCCGGTGTTGTCATGTGTTGTATCAAAGATCAAGGCTTGGACATTATCAGTGAGTCTTCATATTAAGTTCAGAAGATAATGAAAGACCTTGGATTTAAATTATATCCTGCATAGAGGGAAAGTTGGGCACAATAAAGAGTTTATCCACACCATCACCTGAAACTAGCACTGACAGGCGGTCAACATTGTATTGTATTGTATATTGTATTGTATAAAAACATTTATAAAAAAACATATCCAGTGTGCTGCAAGTGGGTACAAATTCAGACCTTACAGCTTCAGCATGCTCTATACTGGTCATCGTAAGCACTCCATGTGAATGGTATTCCGTGAAAGTGACAGGACAAAAGATCGCACACAAGCGCTCCTGCGCAGTGATTGACACTAACAATCTCAATGCTTGATGATCAGATCAGCGTATAATATGTCATTGCTATCAAGTACATTTGTCAATTGATGGCTAAACAGCAGTCTAGTCTTGACTGCGGTAAGTATAATAGCACAACAGAAACTATTTCAAGGTCATCTACACGACAATGGTTGAGGTTTTTGATCAAGCTACAATGAATCAAGATTTCTATTCAATACAACTATATGGTAATAATTCTATGTCGTTGAGCACCATCTTCCAGTTGGACTAGGAAGTTGAAATTCGGTGTCAATAATACTATTGACAGGTCTAACAAATTGAGAGGGTGTCTTGGTATCTAGCTTGAATTTTATTTTTTTGAACCACCCTAGTGTACAGAGTGAATACTGAAATTGTAGGATAACCACTTAACCAGTGAATGGGGTGGACATCATTTTAGGAGGTTACAGGGAGATTGAAGAGGTGCAACTTACGACCTTATAAAATTATGAATGACCATCAAAGAATTTTGTTTTATTATACTATTCGTGCAGCATGGATTTCTAAATTCATTAACCGATATTTCTTATATAATATGCAGTTATATAATAGGCCTAATTGAAAACTTAGAGATGCAAATAGGCCCACGAACTTCAGAGAGGTTATACCATATATAAGCCTATGTACAGGGTGCGCCAAAAAAAAGTAATCCTCTACGGCTTTTTATCACTATCTTGGCCAAAAATAGGAATTTTTCAAATCCAGTTTTACGGGCTTGAAGGTAATTCATATCTACGTACAATAGCCAAATTTCATAGCCATATGTGAAACAGAACAAAAGTTATATCACTTTTAGTGAGGCCATCCCCCGGTTTTTGACGATTCAAAAACGCGACGCAACGAAAAGTAACAGAAAACCAATTTAATTATTCTGGCCAATATCTTGGCCAAAACTAAGAATATCGAAATGAAATTTCAAAAGCTTAAAGACAATTCATATTTGCACATGGTGGTCAGATTCCATCAAAATATTTTGAGCAGAACATAAGTTATACCACTTTTAGTGAGGCCACCCCCGTTTCTTGACGATTCAAAGACGTAACGCAGCAAAAAGTAGCAAAAACACGATTTCATTAAGTTTCATCTTAAATAATTGTTATCAAATAGCCTTGATATTGTCAGATGATCATTATTGTTACTATTTAAAAAAGAAACAGGGCACCAGCGTAGCTGCGCGCCACTGAGAAGTCACTTAGCAAGATGACGATCAAATTGGTAAATAAGGAATCTATCAGCTTAATCAACAGGTCCATCAAGAACTTTGCAAAGAGACTCAAAAGAGGTTTGACACTGATGGTGGCCACATTGAACACAAGTTGTGAATCAGTATCAAGTTCAGTTCCAAACAACTGTTATTTGAGATATGACTTGATAAAATCACGTTTTTGTTACTTTCTGTTGCGTTACGTTTATTAATCGTCAAAAACGGTGGGTGGCCTCACTAAAAGTGGTATAACGTTTGTCCTGTTTGAAATATTTTGATGAAATCCGAGCACCATGTGCAGATATGAATTGTCTATAAGCCTGTAAAATTTAATTTCGATATTCTTAATTTTGGCCAAGATATTGGCAAAAAACCTAATTTTTGTTGCGCTTCGTTTTTGAATCGTCAAAAAACGGTGGGTGGCCTCCCTAAAAGTGGTGTAACTTTTGTTCCGCTTGAAATATATTTTTGTAATTTGACCATTGTACGTAGATATAAATTGCCTTTAAGACTGTAAAGTTTCATTTAAAAATTCGTATGTTTGGCCAAGATATTGGCTAAAAACCGTAGGGGATTCCTTTTTTGGTGCACCCTGTATATAAATGTACAGGGTGCGCCAAAAAAAGTAATCCCCTACAGCTTTTGCAGATATCTTGGCCAAAAATAGGAATTTTTCAAATCCACTTTTACGGGCTTGAAGGTAATTCATATCTACGTACAATAGCCAAATTTCATCGCCACATGTGAAACAGAACAAAAGTTATATCACTTCTAGTGAGGCCACCCACCGTTTTTTGACGATTCGAAAACGCGACGCAACAAAAAGTAACAAAAAACCAATTTAATTATTCTGGCCAATATCTTGGCCGGAAGTAAGAATTTCGAAATGAAATTTTACAGGCTTAAAGACAATCTAGAACTACACACGACGGCTAGAATTCAGCAAAATATTTCAAACAGAATACAAGTTATGGTACTTTTAAGGAGGCTACCCACCTTTTTTGACGATTCAAAGACGTAACGCAGGAAAAAATAGCAAAAACACGATTTTTTGTTAAGTCTCATCTCAAATAATTGTTATCAAATAGGCTTTGATAATACCAGATGATCATTATTATTACAATTTAAAAAAGGAACAGGGTGCCAGCGTAGCTGCACGTCACTGAGAAGTCACTTAGCAAGATGACAATCAAATTGGTAAATAAGAAATCTGTCAGATTAATCAACAGGTCCATCAAGAACTTTGCAAAGAGACTCAAAAGAGGTTTGACACTGATGGTGGACACATTGAACACAAGTTGTGAATCAGTATCAAGTTCAGTTCTAAACAACTGTTATTTGAGATACAGTGATGTGGTCTCGAGACCGCGGTCTTGGTCTCGAGACGGTCTCGAGACCAGAAAATTGCGGTCTTGGTCTTGGTCTTGGTCTTGAATGAGGCGGTCTTGGTCTTGGTCTTGGTCTTGAAGGTCCGGTCTTGGTCTTGGTCTTGGTCTTGAAGGTACGGTCTTGGTCTTGGTCTTGAAGGCAAAAAAGGAATGTCATAAGAATTTTTCGTGAAGGAAAAGACAGCAAATTTTAAAATTTTAATCATCGGGCGACTAAAAAAAGGTTCGTCAGAAATTTCAAGCCGGAAAATTGGAAAAATCCATGTATTTTTCAGAGAAATCATCAATCTAGCCTTTTTTCGACCGGTCTTGGTCTTGGTACACTCGGTCTTGGTCTTGGTCTTGGTCTTGGAACACTCGGTCTTGGTCTTGGTCTTGGTCTTGGAACACTCGGTCTTGGTCTTGGTCTTGGTCTTGGAACACTCGGTCTTGGTCTTGGTCTTGGTCTTGGATTTTTGGTCTTGTGCACAACACTGTTGAGATATGACTTGATAAAATCACGTTTTTGTTACTTTCTGTTGCGTTACGTTTATTAATCGTCAAAAACGGTGGGTGGCCTCACTAAAAGTGTTATAACTTTCGTTCTGGTTGAAATATTTTGATGAAATCTGACCTTCATGTGTAAATATGAATTGTCTTTAGGAATGTAAAATTTCATTTCGAAATTTTTACTTCCGGCCAAGATATTAGCAAACACCCTAAAAATTTTTGCGTTTCGTTTTTGAATCGTCAAAAAACGAGGAGTGGCCTCACTAAAAGTGATATAACTTTTGTTCTGTTCGAAATATTTTTTTGTAATTTGACCATTGTACGTAAATATGAATTGCCTTTAAGATTGCAAAGATTCATTTAAAAATTCCTGTGTTTGACCACGATGTCGGCTAAAAACATTAGGGGATTACTTTTTTTGGCGCACCCTGTATATATGCATAATATATAAAATATCAGAGGCCTAGAATATAGCCTAACATTATTTTCAGGAAAGTTTTGGAGTTGGCCATAATTTTGCGGGGTTTCATTCGAATGGTTGTATTCTTTTAAACATGTTTTGTGTTTAATGGCAATGATGCATTTATTTTGGAGGGACCGGGAGGCTGAACATAAATCCCCAAATACGGTCATGTAAAAAATACATGTACATGACTATAAATGTGTGTGTTCAACCATGCCACGTAATAAGAATTCTTCATTCATATAATCATACATATCCAACGTATGACAATTCTGAAGGCTTCTGTGCGATTATGAAAATGAAGGACAAGTGGTGAATGGAGCAGCTTAATTTTATGGGGTACTAGCTGATCTACCCGGCGTTGCCCGGGAAATTTTGATTTTTAGTTCCCAGCCACGCCTGACCCCGCTCCCACGCCGCCCTTCTCACCTCGTCTTACATCGGCCCCAACCCGGTCCCACTCTGGTCGCCATTCCCACCTCGCCTTCTTCCTCCAACCCGGTCCAACCACTTTGAATGCCCAGCGTTGCCCGTGACATTTATGTTTTCGGTCCAACTCAGCTCACACTCGTTCATGTTTACGCTATATATTCAGCATTTTTGCGCAACCGCGTGTCAAAAGATCTGACCTCGTCGAAAAATGAGGTTAAAAATCTATTGGTTCGTTAAAAACCGATCGGCGAAAACTATTGCGTCTTAAATAGGCTAGTGATACATATACGGTGTAGATATTAATTAACGGCACAAAGCGCTATAATTTTAAAAGGGCCGTGACGTCATTGATGTACTGGTTTCAGTCATCAATATATCATTGATGGTTTCAATGTCTGTTGAAAACATGGTTGAAAGCAAATAAAATGGCGTCTTAAACACAGCGTTAGGATTGGATGGAAAATGAAATGTTTCAATCTCGGGAAACGATAAGATTTTTGGATCGCGAAGCCCAATAGTGTTCCCCGGTGATGCTAAAAAGTATTTTTGTAAATATTGAGAAAAATCGGTCGGGTGGATAAGAAGAAAATTGGTTCATTAATCTGTTACGACTTGTTTTTATAGGTATAGAAGATAGCAGGTAGGTTGAAAAGGTATAACTTACGACCCTTGAATGACCAGCGAAGAATTTGTTTTGCTCATCATGTATATAAATTAATTATATATATAATTATATGTGTAAATATATATATTCTAGTGAGTGCCAGGATCCCTGATATGTAGAATCATTATTGCATCGACTTATATCCATGACCACCAGAGGTTGATTTGATATTACGATGCTGTTTCATGGATGAGTACGCTCTAGTCTAGGTGTGTTGCTTTTTGAACAGAGACTTTCATCAATATGTCTTCTTGAGGATTCGAGTCGTTACGCTATGTGACAATAAAGAACTTTAATCGCTTGGTATACCGACATGAAAACACAACTACACGAGTAGGGGAGACTGGGGTCGAAAGTAACACGGGTTGAATGTAACAAGCATCACTGCGGCAAAACTGAAGAGCGAGGGACCAGCGTATACCGATCAAAACGTAGATACAGTCGAAAAACTAACGTGTACAAAATTTCGACGCTGAATTATTGAGAATAATTTTTTTATAAATCAAAGAAAAATTTTGGGCACAAAAGTGAGTTTCATACTTTTTCATTATTTTTCTCATGGCCCGCGGTATTCACGTTTGACATTGTCACTGATTGCCATATGTAGAAGAGTATTCATTCAGGCAGCGTTTGTGTGAGCGATATAAGCGAAAGTTGGTGTTTTCCAAAGATATTAAATAAAAACTAGTCTCAAGTGATAACGGGGATGGATGTAACACGCCAGGCGGGGTTGGATGTAACGTGTTACAACCTGGCCCAATGTATGTTACTATAGAGGTCCCAATGGATTTTTAAGCCAGATTTCAACTTATAATACTACATAAGACAGCCTAGACCTTATTGGTAAGCAAACTAAGCATATGATTGTAGATTTAGGAATAATAAAAAAAATGTAGGCCTTTTAATTATTGCAGTGTATAGAGTTGTTCCTCAAAGAGTGAGGAATTACAAACGTAAACGAACGAAGGGTATACAAACAATATAAGAGGGAACAAACAGTTATTTAGGGAATGCGCCCTGTCGCTTGTTGCAGAGGAATTGAAAATCTGTCATGTCAATCTATTATTGGCCCCTACCGGCTTAGTAGTAGAAGAATTAAGCGGCTGAGACATCGACCTATAACCATGGTTGAAAAAATGTGTCGACCCATAACCATGGTTCAAAAATACAACCACCCATAACCATGGTTCAAAAATATATCCACCCATAACCATGGTTCAAAAATACAACCACCCATAACCATGGTTCAAAAATATATCCACCCATAACCATGGTTCAAAAATATATCCACCCATAACCATGGTTCAACTTTTTCCAACACACAAATTTATTTTTTTTCCTATTTTATAAAAAACACAAAAAATATTTTTTTACCAACTTCTGCCAACTACCCAAACCATGGTTAAACTTTTACCAACCAACCCAAACCATGGTTCAACTTCTGCCAACCACCCCAGCACGCGCCAATGACTCATCATGCGGGGAATTTCCAGTAGTTTCGATGATGAGTCATAGGGTGAGTGGGTAAATAACCATGGTTTCGATGAGTCACTCGATCAAAATATTTTTTTTCTCTTGTGTATATAAAATAACAAAAAAAATGGACTGCACAACTCGACTTAAAGACAAGAAATCCCAATATAAAATGAACTACACAGCGTATAATCTGAAAGAATTGCGACAAATTCCAAAACAAAGAGGACAAAAAGGATATTCAAAACTACGAAAAGCGGAACTTATCGCATTCATAAAGCATGGAGATCGACTAGGAGCTCGGGCACCAGACATCAAGGCTCCAACGCGTACTCCCGGCACTGTACGAGAATTGCGAGAAATTATAAAAAGGAGAAAACAAAAAGGATACTCGAGACTACGAAAAGAGGAACTTACGGCATACTTGGAAAAGAATACTTGGAAACATTTGAAGTCGAAAAATCAATCTTTCCCAGATTGGTTGGCTAGTGAGATTAGTCAATTACCCCCTCAAGTAAAACCACCCGTTCACAGGTTCAAACTTCGAGAGACTGCGACGGCTATCAAAGGGTTTACAAAAAGATATACGATCGAGGGTAACAACAGGGTCGATGCCACATCTTTTCTCAAGGCTGTAAGACCGCAGGTAGTTAGGCTGTTAGCGAAAAATCGAGGGGTAAAAGTTCAACTCAATCTCATGTGCGTAATGGAGAAAGTAGACATAAAATCTGGTGAAATAGCAACGGCTGAACCTAATTTTAAATCAAAGACTGATATTATTTTAGAAGCAACCGATGTGAAGGAAATATATACCAACGCAGTGGATAAAATTAAAGAGAGCATGGCGAGTTATCAGATGCGAGGTAGCAATTGGAGATTCAGAGCCGTTTTGAAATTAGATATCGATACAGTGGTATACAAGCCATTGAAAGGCAGTTCATATATTCAGCTTCCCGAGTATTTAGCTAATAAAAAGGCCATTATTAATCCAAAAAACGAAGACGACGAATGTTTCAAATGGTGTATTACTAGAGCGTTGAATCCGGTTGATGACCACCCTGAAAGAATCACTAAAGATCTGAAAGAACAATCTAAGAAACTCGATTGGAGTGGTATTGAATTCCCGGTTGCAGTCAATGCTAATATTATACAAAAGTTTGAGCGTCATAATAACATTAGCGTCAGTGTATTCGGTTATGAGGGGGAAGTATACCCGCTACATATATCGGCGCATGAAAGCTATACCCGCGTAGATCTATTAATCATTTCCGAGGAAGAAAAGAAGCATTATTGTTGGATCAAGAACTTTAATAAGTTGTTAGCGCATCGAACAGAAAAATCCCATAATTCAATGCACTATTGCAGAAGATGTTTAATCGGCTACAGAACGATAGAATCGCTTAATAAACACAGCGAGTACTGTTCACAGCAGGACGCCCAACGAATAGAATTACCTCCACCGGGAACTATGCTAAGTTTTAATAATCATTTTAAATCGATGGAAGTGCCTTTCGTCATCTACGCGGATTTCGAGTCCTTCATCAAACCGATCGATACTTGCCAACCCGATCCTAGCACTTCTTACACTAATAAATATCAGAAACATACGCCTAGCTCGTTTTGCTACTACGTAAAATGTTTCGACGACAGCGTCTATTCTCAAGATCCGGTGACGTATGCGGCTGAAAACGAAGACGATGATGTTGCTCAGAAATTCATAGATTCTCTTGTAGAAAATATAAAACGAATATATAATCAGTTCAAGTTCCCGAAGGATATGATATTCGGTAAAACTGAGAAGAAATGTTACGAAGAAGCCATCAATTGTCATATCTGTGGAAAAGCGCTATATGATCCAGAAAATCCAGACAATATCCGTGTCAGAGATCATTGTCATTTGACTGGCAAATTCAGAGGTGCCGCTCATACCATTTGTAACCTGAAATATAAAGTCCCCAAGTTTTTTCCTGTAGTATTCCATAATCTAACCGGCTACGATAGTCATCTTTTCGTGAAGAAATTACGAGGTGGTGATAATGAAAAGATTAATTGCATTCCCTGCAACGAAGAGAAGTATATATCGTTTAGCCGAGAGATCGTAGTCGGTAAGTTTATTAACAAAGAAGGGAAAGAGAAAGAGGTCAAGCGCGAATTACGTTTCATAGACAGTTTTAGATTCATGCCTGCGAGTCTCGACGCGTTATCGAAGAACCTAAGAAAAGATCAGTGCAAAATTATAAGCAAGTACTATTCCGGTAATAAGCTTGATCTCTTGCTTAGAAAAGGCGTTTACCCATACGATTACGTCGACGGTGTTGAAAGATTAAACGAAACCGAATTGCCTCCGAAGCATAACTTCTATTCAAAACTAAACGATTCAGGGATCAGCGATGAAGATTACGAACACGCGAGAACGGTGTGGGATAAATTTGGGTGTAAAACGCTACGAGATTATCACAACTTGTATAATATTTCGGATGTTCTATTATTAGCCGATGTATTCGAAAACTTTAGGGGCGTGTGCAACGAACATTATAAACTCGACCCCGCATGGTATTTTACTTCCCCCGGACTTGCATGGGATGCGGCGCTAAAGTTGACGGCTGTACAGTTGGAGTTATTGAGCGATTACGATATGTTACTGATGATTAAGCAGGGGATAAGGGGAGGTGTCAGCACGATTTCGAATCGATACGGGAAAGCGAACAACAAGTACATGGGAGAAGCTTACGACCCCACCCAGCCTTCGACATTCATTCCGTACTTAGACGCGAACAACTTGTACGGTTGGGCAATGTGCAAGCCACTACCAACTCACGACTTCAAATGGATGACTGATAACGAGTTGAGCGATTGGAAAAGCATTACCGAACGAGACGGGGTGGGGTGTATACTAGAAGTCGACTTAGAATATCCAGAAGAATTACACGACCTGCATAACGATTATCCACTGGCTCCTGAGAGTGTAAAACCGCCAGGATCGGTTGTAGCGAAACTAATTCCAAATTTGAACGATAAGAAAAAGTATGTAGTTCATTACGGTAATTTAAAATTGTACGAAAGTCTCGGTTTGAAAATCGTTAAAATTCACCGAGGGTTAATATTCAAAGAAAGCGCCTGGTTGAAAAAATATATCGAGTTGAATACTGATTTGAGAACTAAAGCTAAAAACGATTTTGAGAAGGACTTTTTCAAGCTGATGAACAATAGCGTCTTCGGTAAAACAATTGAAGCTATAGAAAATCGTGTAGACATACGATTGGTGAGCGACGAGAAGGAGGCTATTAAGCTCACGGCGAAAACGAATTACGACAGAAGAACTATTTTCGACGAAAATCTCATCGCCGTTCACATGAAGAAGACCAAGCTATATTATAACAAGCCGATATATCTAGGAATGTGCATCCTAGACTTGAGTAAGACTTTGATGTATGATTTTCATTATAATTACATCAAGGACAAGTATGGAGATAGGGCAAAGCTATTATTCACAGATACGGATTCGTTAGCCTATGAAATAAGAACCGATGATTTCTATGCCGATATAGCTCCTGATGTTCGAAGCATGTTTGATACGTCGGACTATCCAAAAGACCACCCATCCGGAATTGAAACCGGAGTGAACAAAAAGGTCATCGGTTTGTTTAAGGATGAAGCTTCAGGTAAACAGATTGAGGAATTCGTGGGGTTGAGATCCAAGTTGTATTCGTATAAGATGGCCGGCGTAGACCATAAGAAATGCAAAGGTGTAAAGAAGAATGTTGTCAAGAAAACGATAACCCACGATGATTATAAGAACTGCTTGTTTACGAGGAAAGAACAATCGAGAAAAATGAACGTGATTCGATCCCATCTTCACGATATCTATACAGAAGAGGTAAACAAAGTAGCGCTATCAGCTGACGACGATAAAAGAGTCATAATGAAGGATGGCATTCATACTTTAGCATATGGACACTATTTATTGAAATCTACTTAAGAAAAAAATCCTAATATAAAATGACAGACTCAATTGTATGCACCAATTGCAAAATGGAAAAAAGCTTAACTGAATTTTACAAAAACAAACGTAATAATAGTGGCTATTTCGCTTCTTGTAAAAAGTGTGTCATTATCAAAACGAAGGAACTTAGACAAAAATACTCGGAGCTTGAAGTGAGGGAAACAAAAAACAAAAAAGTTTGCTGCTGCTGTAAGATTGAAAAAAGTTTGGATGAATTTCATAAAGATAAAAGACAAAAGAACGGAAGTTATCCGAGCTGCAAAATGTGTCATAATACCAAAGCAAAGGAGCGTGCGCATAAATATGCAATGCTAGAGAACAGAGAAACGAAGGAAAGAAAAGTTTGTAGCGGCTGTAAAATAGAGAAGAACATATCGGAATACGATAAAAATCGATTCCAAAAAGACGGATATACTAATGTTTGCAAAAATTGTAGACATAAATATTATCTAGCCCAACGGCGTGATAAAATGACAGGCCTAAAATGTGAAATGGAAATCCCAGAATGTCTCAAAAGTAAACTCGGTATCGGCCTTAAAACATTCACGAAATGGATCGAGTTCCAGTTTGAAGAGGGTATGAATATGGACAATAACGGCTCGGTTTGGCATCTCGATTTTGTTTTGCCAATATCATCGTTCGACTTGTCAGATGAAAAAGAACTTGATAAAGCTATGAATTGGATGAATATTTGCCCGGTACTATTGGAAAAAAATATACAAAAAGCGAACAAAATAGAGCAGAGGGAAAAAGCGTATAATTTTATAAAATATTTAGAAGAAACAAATAAAAATGAGTTTTGAGACAAACAAAAATATAAACGTCGAAGGCATCGTACTGCCTAATATCCCTCTCTCAAACATACAGTTGATTGATGCCGCGAAGAAACTGAAAATCCCAAACTTCAGAGGTGTCTTCTTACGAGACGAACTACCGAAGAAACCTAACCGAAATGAGTGCGGGATACTAAACTTGGATGACTCGCAAGGAAGTGGGACCCACTGGTGCTCGTTTTTAAAGAAGGGCAAGGATAAAATATATTTTGACAGCTACGGCCTACAACCACCCACAGAACTCGTCAAGTATTTACATAGTCCTGTGTACTACAATAGTGAACGAATTCAACCGGATAATGAAGTGTTTTGTGGTCATCTATGTTTGTATGTTTTGAAAAAGACGATGACTGATGGTTGTAAATTTCAAAATGTTATCAATAGTTTGTATTAATATTATCGCGTAATAAAATGCCAGTCGATAAATTTGGGCACACCGATGTTGGGACTACGACAAGAGTAATTGCCGGCGGCGTCACATTAACTCAGGCAAACAGTACTTTTCTAAGGGTTGATGGGGCAAACCCTGTTACTGGAGATCTAGATATGAATGGCCGCGTGATAAAAGGCCTACCTACAGCGAATACTTCGGAAGCGGGAAAAGACGAGGCACTAAGTCGAGGACAGGTTATGGATTTAATAACGAAATACATCGATGCAGCGGCAAAAAATGCAATCGGGCCCGCGATTAACGCTTACACTCCAGGTTCACAATACATAGACGCTAATACTTTCACAAGAGTTTCTTTCGAAATAGTAAGATTCAAAAGAGATAGCGCCATTAGTGCGAAACTGACTCGTTTCACTCCTGGTAAAGCCGGTTGCTATATCGTTTCGATGTGCGTAGAATTTGAAGGCCTCGGTATGATTAGTAGTACTAGTAATTACGTCTACCTTTATAAAAATGAAGGGGTGGAGATGCAAATTTCAGGCGAAGCGGATTTTAAGGCAACGATTAGTCGCGTAGTTTTTCTAACCGAAACCGATTATCTCGAGATTCACGTTTATTCAACCGACCAAACATCCATAATAGCGAGAGACTTTTCCGTCGCATTCTTACGACCATAGCGGCTGAAAAAAATAATCTGTTTATAAAAATGCCTGTTGATAAATTTGGGCACACCGATGTTGGAACTACGACAAGAGTAATTGCTGGAGGTGTCACTCTTAGTCAAGTAAACAATACTTTTCTAAGGTTAGATGGAGCGAGTTCGGCTACTGGTGATCTAAATATGAATGGTAACTGCATCAAAGGTCTACCTATAACGAATAATCCGGATGCAGGAATGGATGAGGCTCTAAGTTATGCACAAGCCTTTGATTTGATAACGAATCACGATGGCATTCCTTCCAACGATAATCATTTGACAAATAAAAAATATGTCGACGAACAAATTGCTTTGATAGTATCTAGAGACGAATTCTTTGGCCCGGCGTTTAGTGCTTTCACCTCCGCTGCTCAGGCTATCACCGCTAGCACCTCCACGACAGTAAATTTTAATACAAAAAGATTCGATCCGGATAATTGTTTCATCAATTCTAAACGATTCTTTCCTCAGAAAGCTGGATGTTATATGGTTTCGGTGTTTGTGGAATTTCACGCCGATACTGTTAGAACTTCTGGTAATGTTTCCTTGGTCAAAACTGGGAGGGTGTACATGAAGATGCCCGGTGGTGGAGGTGATTTCGGTGGTGGGGGTACGGCTGGAGCGAATAATAATGTATCGGGTACTTGTCTAGTTCGATTAACTAATACCGACTATCTCGAGATAGCTGTTATAGCAAACGCTGACTCAAACATTGAGGCACATGACTTTTCAGCTGCATACTTACGGCCTTAAAATTCGAAACCATATTTAGTTTTGAATTTACACATTTCCACAGTACAAGATATTTCTTTAGTTCATAGCGACAATTTTGTTACCATCCGATTGAAACTTGAATAACTTATCATAAATCACCACCGCGTACGCTTGTGTATTAACCGGCGGATTAGCACCAAAAGTACCTTTGATCTGGATATTGACTGTCGAGCCCTTCAGACGCTCGCATTGATTGCTTACATCAAACACCATAATCGGGAACAGGTCTTTGAAGTCTGCTGGTGTGATATTGCTTTGCGTTATCTGTTCGTCCATTCCGTAGAATTTTTCGCTAAACGTGGCCGCTTCTCGGTACGCTCGTGAGAATTGCTGATTCGGGAATGATAGGTTGTAACCGGCGGCTGGGTATTGATCACCGTTTATCGTCACGAACAAGTTATTCATATTGCAATGATCGAAAATCGATGGGTTTTTTTCTTGATCACCGCCTCGATCGATTTGAAATCCAACTATGATATACCTAGGTTGTTCAGGAGATGTCTTGAAACCAAGTTGCCAGCAATAGTTTCTAGATGGTTGGACGGACATAGTTTCGCATTGGCGAGCCCTGAATCCAAATAGCAACGATGCTTTCGATTCGATAATTTTGTTCAATTGGTTGTCCTCCATAAGAGATGGTTTAACCTGTGGCATAAACCACGAGATTTTATCAAGTCTAACTGCCCCAGCACCCGCAGCAGCGAGTCTAAAAATTGCATCGTCGTCGGCTTTACGAACAAGACTTAGCGTATGTTTCACACCATAAACAACCTTGTCGTAATCATCGCAAAATCCAAAAATATGTTTCAACGGAACGATGAAGCTAAACGTGCCCTTGTCCCCCGGTTTTCGAATTAGATACGACTGTCTGACGGCGAAACCTAGATTATCCGCGATAACAGCCGTCGTGCCACTGTCCTTGTACCACAGCTGATTTAACCCTTGTGCTAGTTGAAAATCATTTGGGTATTTGAGTAATCCGAGCATCGTCGTTGCTTGGCCTGGGTGAAATAACGATTCAATTTCTTGGCCCGACATGAAATACGAAATTTGGCTGAATAGGTGCATGAGTCCATTATTCGTAAGGGCTACAGCATCGGCATTGACGTAAAAGGTGTTGTCCGCCTTCAACAATCTACCCTCGAATAATAGATAAGATTCCGCTGGATGGCAGTAAAGACCTTGAGTTTCGATGTTAATTTCTATTCGCCCCGCGGTGTTTAGATTCGCTCCCGTTATCGGGTTATACTCGTAACATTCGTAGCGCTCAATACCCTCATCAATCTCAGGTTCATCGTTAATTCTTAGAATATCAGACTTCATTTTATTGAAGAATAATATTTTTTTTATTACGCGACCTTCATTCCCGCACCGTTTTGTCGACGCACTAAATCTTGGATTGATATGGCATTCTTCGAGCCACTTCCCATCATCAGATTATTGATATTCTCCGGATTCACCCCGACGCTACTAAGTCGTGACATAATATCACGAGTTTCCTGCGTAACCGGAATAATATTTTTCTTTGAGGAGGCCAACAGTTTTGCCGCAGCTTTCTCTACTAATCTTTTACCGGCATCGGTTGCGGCTGATTTCCCAACATCTATCGCCTTTTTCCCAATTTCTATCGCCACGTCTTTACTAGCACTAAGAGCTCTCGTTGCTAACTGTTTGGCGGCGTTCGATGTGGCTAGTCTTTTGAAAAATCCTGAAATAGTATCAATTATACCGGATCCACCGATAACGTATCGCTTCCTATAACTCCTTCTATTAATGATCAGCATTTTTTAATATCAACATTATATTTTTGTAAGTATCCTTGTTCATCACTCCTTGTCGTAGTAACGCGTCGCATATCGTTACGAGCTCGTTTCTTACCCCGGTGTTACCCGCGTTGAAGTCGTTAACTAATAACTCTAGCCGTTTCGCTAATACATTTGGGTCTTCGGAGATGACGATTACACCGACGCCTTTACCTACCGTTCCTGGGGCCTTCTTTTGAATCTTTCCCCATATCGGTCTGATAATTTGATTATATTTGGCGCCCACAGATGATCTAGGTCTGTTTGGATTTTTTTCCTGTCTTAAAGCATTCGTCACATCTAGAATCTCTGCGTAATCAACCATGTCATTATCATCATATATCGCGGCATTCGGTTCTTTCAGCGTCAACAACTCCCAAAGACCGGGTGTTCCTCTGTAAGTCTTATTTCCAACCGTCACGTCGTCTCCTTGAATCGAAATCGGAGTGTCACCGATATAGAATTGGTTATTTTTTTCTTTTATTCCAAACGTAGTGTCGGCGATTTTTTTATCGGAGAGGTATTGACGAAGGTACTTTGTCGCCATATCTCCAAAATACAGGGTTTTGATATCCTCAATCGGATTGGGGTTATTCGCTTCTATCGCCGGACGCTGAAGGCCCTGTAACGAAGGAAGTGCTTGTAGCGCATTTGAAGTTTTTACCGAATTTTGGTTGATCGCGGACAATAAGACATTTTGCTCTTTGGAAATTGCGGATTGGGAATCGACGATAGGTTTGAAGAACTTGGTTAAATCTTGCTGAAGCCCCGAATCTCCTAATTTCTCCGATAAAAAGTTTTGTTGGATATTCTTCTTTGTTTTCAGATAATCTGCAATGAAAACGTCTCTTTTCGTGGGGTCACTGATTTTTACAAACGGCATTTGTAATTAAAAATATAATGTTTTCAGACGTGTGAAAAAACATAAGTTGGACGTATTTCCAGACATGTTTTCACGTATGTTAGTCTTTTTGATAGATTCGTTATTTTTCTCCTGCCTGACTTCTTCTCACCGCGTCCATCACGACTTTAATTTTACTTCTAATCTCTTCTTTCTTGTTATTGAATTTTTCAATCTCGCTAAGCATCAGCGAATATTCCTCATCTGAAATGTTATCGTCCTCGAGAGCTTTTGAAATATAGTCGCAGATCGTGTTGAGTTTCACGTCGACTAGCGTTTTGATCTTTTCATTCATCATCAGCTTTTTAGTGATGCAGCTGGCGATTATACTTTGCAGCCCCGAATCTCCCAATCTCTCCGATAAAAAGTTTTGTCGAATATCCTGCTTTGTTTTCAGATATTCCGCAACGATAGAGTCTCTTTTCGGTGGGTCGGTGATTTTTTGAAACGACATTTTAATTAAGTAAAAAAATAATGTTTTCAGACGTGTTTTTTTGACATGTTTCAAAAACATAAGGTGAACGTATTTCCCAACGTAACGACATACGTCTACATGTTTTCACGTATGTTACTCTTTTTTGATAGATTCGTTATTTTTCTCAAACATAGATTGCAAGTACCTCCTGACTTATTACTTGATTGCGTAACGATTCCGCTATGGTTGTAATCTTATTGCCCCAAATTTCTTTAATATCGCTTAGAATCAGATAATATTCCTCAACTGAAATGATATCATCCACGAGAGCTTTTGTAATATGGTCGCTGATCGTGTTGAGTTTCGCGACAGCTTGCGTTTTGATTTCTTCGTGCTTCTCAGCTTTCATCATCTGATTTTTATAGCTGTCGATTAAACTTCCCATCTCCGAATCACCTATTAAACCCCATAAAATTTGTTGATTATGTTCATCGATTATTTTCAGATTTTCTACAACGAAATCGGCTCTTTTCGCGGGATCGGTTATTTTTTGAAACGACATTTTAATTAAGTAAAAAAAATAATGTTTTCAGACGTGTTTTTTTGACATGTTTCAAAAACATAAGTTGGACGTATTTCCCAACGTAACGACATACGTCTACACGATTTATTACGTGTACGTGTTAGACGCCGCTCCATTAGGTTTGTTATTTTTTTCAAGCATGGTTTGAAAGTACTGCATGACTTCTCCTTTTCCGCGATCGATGAGTGATTGTTTCGCTTCCTCGTCTAGCGCAACTTTAATCTTAGTTTTAATTTCTTCTTTCATACTATTGAATTTATCAATCTCGCTTAAAATCAAAGAATATTCCTCGTCTGAAATGTTATCGTCCTCGAGGGCTTTTGAAATATGGTCGCTGATCGTGTTGAGCTTTGCGTCGGCTAGCGTTTTGATCTTTTCATGCTTCTCCGCCTTCAGAGCAAGCTTTTTACTGATTATGTTGCCTATTATACCTATTATCCCCGCGCCTAATGCTGCTCCTTCCATAGCAATAACAATGGGTGTTGCGATTACAGTGGATAAAACTCCTATTCCTGAAATTCCTAGTCCCATCGACGCCAGCATGAGGGTGCTACCTACTGCACCGATTACGCTTACACTTCTGTGATACTTTTTACTCAACGCTGCTCTTTTGTCTCGTTCTTGCTCGATTTCCTTTTTAATTTTGCTAATCTTTTGAAGACGAAACGTTTGCATAGGTCCTCCACCGATAGGCTTATGTATTTCACCTTCTGGTGCGGTGGGTGTTAGATTTGGATAGAGCTTGTTGTCTGTTTTGTAGTCTTCATGATACTCCATTGTTTTTATTAAACACAATATTATTTTTTTCCGATAACTCAAACCGGCCGTTTACTGAATATAATTTACATAGCATAACGACTCTCCTCTGTTTATAGTTACTAATGAATCGGAATTGTTTTGAATAGAAACAATGATATCATCAACCGCGTCTTCTGAAACCTCTCCGTCTTGGAGACTACATCTTCGTTCTTTGATATTCTGTCTAAGGGAAACGAGGCAAACTCCTCCAGTCATTTCTACACCGAGTCCAAGCAGTAGCGTATTAGTAGCCCTCGGTTGAATCGTTATAACATTTTGCGCGAAAATCTCCCATCTTAAGCCGCCTCGTTGTCTTTTTGGAGCGTGAGTTACATCGCTCTTTACCTTCCAACTGACAGAAATGGGTTGGGTTCTAACCTCTGCCTGACGAGTTGGTTTAGTTATAAATTTGTGTAGTGGTCTCGACATTTTATAAACACTAAATTAAAATATCATACCGAGTATTGGAATATTTTTAAGCGGAGAATTAGGACCTAACAAAAGTCCTTCACCTATAGGCCCATAACCCGACCCCGTTTTCATAAACAACCCAGATCCTGTTATCGAGGCGCCTTTTGGCCAAGGGGACAAGTACAAACCAGACCCGACTGATTTTATCTTACACGTCATATCACCTTTCTTCGCATATATTTTCTTCACGTACTTTACACCAGATCCACTCATTTTATCGACAATCTTCGACGTGGCTGCGGAACCTAAGCCAGCCATAGCCCCCGTAGCTAAACTAGGTAGTAATGTAGACATAAGGAATTTACCCGCTGTTGCTAGAAACGGAAGTAAAGCGCCTATGAATCCTCCTTCGACTTTTCTATTGTTCTCCAATTGCGTTTTACTCATTTTGATGACTACGCCAGTTCCTTTTTGGTACGCCTTTGCCATTTTATTGATTTGTGCTTGCGTCAGAGCTAACACATGCTGCCCGTTTAAATCATCATATGTTAGTTTGATACTCACACCAGTTCCCGCTTGGAGAGATTTTTGAATTTTGTCTTTTTGCGCTTCCGAAATATTAACTTTTACAGCTATGTAACGACTCATTTTATATATAAATTACAAAAAAACTTTCAAACTTGTCTGACGTGAAAACGAATCGTCAATTCATCTCCTCTAAGATTTATCAGTTTCCCATTTTGATCCGTGAGCGTCGTTGTCATCGTTGAAATTGTAGATAGCGTAATGGGGAGATATATTAATTTATACGGCTCTTGGATAATCTTGTAACCCGGCCCTACCTTAGGGAAAAAAGAATATATCAAGTTTACCAATGTTCCGTTAGAGTATGAGGCTGCTATAATATCGTTAGTCACTCTTAGACTGCTTACACTCATAATATTTACCGAGTGCTCCGATTCGTTATATCCACCCGAATAGATCCAGTTATTAAAACCTAGAACCGTTCTGATCGAATTATTTGGCATAAAGTCAACCATATAGTCTCCTTTTATATTTAACACAGTCTTCAACGTATTGTTGTTTGGTTCTATTGTGATGTAGTATTCTCCATTTGCATTGTCATAATGTCCATTCTCCTTCATGATTCTCTGTATGTTTTCGTTTATATCCGTTATTTCATAGCACCCTTCTGGGACATCTATGTTGATCCATGGTGTTTGACCATTCGGTGAATATTTAAAGTTGTTGTTTGTCTCGTCGATATTAGGAAAGGAATAGTACGTTTCGAGATCTACAAGAGCCATTTCATAATTTTTATTTTTATCCAGCTCAAGTAATGGATTAAAATTATATCTGATTCGTGAGCTCCTTTCACACAGCGTAATGAAAAATGATGTTTTTGGTTCCGTGTTACGAGCCGTCTTTTCCGTATTATCAGCTATCTGTTTGAGAAGCGATGATTCCATTTTTATTATGCAATAATTTTTACTACAACGGATCCTCGATTATATAAAATTCATCGAATCCGCAGCGGTATTTGCCATTGTACTTTTCGCTACTGTGGTCGATAACAAGGAATCCGTGTGGTTGCTCCCAAACCCGTTTGCATAGTTTTCTAAATTCATCTTTATGCATGTCCGTACTAGCATGATCGTTGTAAATAAGGCCGATATTTTTCTGGTCCTGCTCGAACAGACAAATAAAGTTTGCATTCTCTCTGATCGTTTGCCGAGGCAGTTTGAAATAATTCTGTGCGAGGTAAAAACAGTCCACATTACTATGCCTTCCCCGAATATAATATGTTTCGCACTTTTTTTGTTTTTCCAATTGTAAATCGTCAAAAATCATCAGATTCTTCTTTTCACTACTCAAGTCTCTCGGGTCTGGTACATCTTCGGCATTTTCAAAAAACTTGGCAATTATATCAGACTTAGCTTTTGATTTTTTAGCCATTTCTTCCATAACAATGTCTGGTGACGCGTTTAGTTCCATGATTTTGTTTTGAAGCTCCTCGAATAATCTAACAATCTCTTCTTTCGGTAATTTTTCTTCGAAGGCTTTTTTAATAATACGATATTCCGGTTGAAACAGAGATTTACCGAAAACCTGGAGGTTATTATAGTCTAGCCAGCCCGGCCTGAGTAATAGATTCAGAAGAACCGTCGTTTTTCCACAGCCGGACTTTCCGATTATCAACCCCCTTATACTTTTAGGTAACAAGGGATTATTAAATCTTTTCGATAACGCAGATTCCCAACTCAGATCTTTGATTTCCATTTTATTTATGTATTAAAAAAGCGAGATGTATTGCGTAAAGTGTAAAAAACAGACTGAAACGAGAGATGTACAAAACGCCGTAGCGAATAATGGGAGATCGATGCTTCGGGGTGTTTGCGTTGTATGCGGGAAAACTAAAACTCAATTCGTAAAAGGAACCAAGAAAGGTGGAGATTTAGTTAGTTCATTGAATGCGGCTACTAGTAGCATAAAATTACCATGGGCTAAGTTCCCTGGTGAGATGCATTTACCAGGTCATCAGTTTCTCGGTCCCGGTACTAGGCTAGATTTGAGACTGAATCCTGACGGGACTTACAAAGAGTGGAGTAAACCCATTAATCGAGTAGATAACGCGGCGTATTATCACGATCTTGCTTACGATCAACATACTGATACAGCTTCTAGGAATATTGCGGATTTAGCCATGATTAATGATTTGAATAATATTTCTAACCCGAGCTTGCGTGAACGAGTGGAGAGGGCCATAGTCAAGCCTATATTATCTACTAAAGCGAGCCTGGGGTTGGGTTTAAAAAAAGCTCTGAAGTGAAATGGACTGATCAATTAGCTGATGAATTGCATAAACCGGTGGTTAGACATTTTAGGAAGAGGAAGGTGATTGTTAATGGGATAGATGAGATATGGGCGGCTGATCTAGTAGATATGCAGTCGTTTGCTAAAGATAATGATGGTGTAAAATACCTGCTAACCGTTATAGATGTGTTTTCCAAGTACGGTTGGATTGTACCATTGAATGATAAGAGTGGGAAATCTACAGCGAGCGGATTCGTGAAGATACTCAAGGGTGGGAGGAAGCCTGTGAAATTATGGGTTGATAAAGGGAAAGAATTTTATAACAAAGACGTAAAGAATTTGGTTGAGTTGTACTCTACTGAGAATGAGGAAAAATCTTGCGTTGTTGAGAGATGGAACAGAACGATGAAAGAAAAGATGTATAAATATTTTTCAGCTAACTCGACGAGAAGATACATCGATATATTAGATGAAATGGTTATCAATTATAATAATACAAGGCATTCTTCCATTAAAATGACACCCGTTAAGGCTAGTATGAAAGTGAATGAAAGGGCCGTATTTATGAATTTAAACGGTAAAGAGATTTCAGAGCCTATTGTACCAAAATTTTCAATTGGTGATAAGGTCAGAATAACTAAGAAGAAGAATATTTTTGAGAAGGGATATACACCCCGATGGACTGAGGAGGTATTTACAGTATCCCAGATTCAATACACGGTTCCGCCAACTTATAAGATTACTGATTCTAATGGTGAGGAAATACAAGGTAGTTTTTATGAAGAGGAGCTACAGAAAACGACTCAAGAAATATTTAGAATAGAAAAGATTATCAGGAAACGTGGGAAGAAATCACTCGTGAAGTGGGTTGGATATCCAGAGTCTTTTAATTCGTGGATAGATAATGAAGACTTAGTGACCGTGTGATGATGGTTATTTACCCACTCACCCTATGACTCATCATCGAAACTACTGGAAATTCCCCGCATGATGAGTCATTGGCGCGTGCTGGGGTGGTTGGCAGAAGTTGAACCATGGTTTGGGTTGGTTGGTAAAAGTTTAACCATGGTTTGGGTAGTTGGCAGAAGTTGGTAAAAAAATATTTTTTGTGTTTTTTATAAAATAGGAAAAAAAATAAATTTGTGTGTTGGAAAAAGTTGAACCATGGTTATGGGTGGATATATTTTTGAACCATGGTTATGGGTGGATATATTTTTGAACCATGGTTATGGGTGGTTGTATTTTTGAACCATGGTTATGGGTGGATATATTTTTGAACCATGGTTATGGGTGGTTGTATTTTTGAACCATGGTTATGGGTCGACACATTTTTTCAACCATGGTTATAGGTCGATGTCCCAGCCGCTTAATTCTTCTACTACTCGGCTTATAAAGAAGCAGTTACGAAATGCCGGTAGCTACAGATGATGTTGAACCGAATGTAGCACACGGCAGAAATAGTTAGAAAGGTTCTTCAGCTGACGAAGAAATTATTCTGATGGAGCATAGTCTACAGAGCGTGCTTCTTCCATTTACACTGGTCTTTCACCCAGAGAAGGGAGAAAACTAGCATTTCCTGTCGACCTTCACTGCGACCAATAACGTCGAAGAAGTTCAGATTGCCAGGAGATCTGCGGAAGACCTTGCCTCCCAAGCTCTATTGTGTGTGCAGGGTTTGGTAAAGGCGGAGAAAGGTGGTTTAGGTGCACTGCATGTGGCTATTGAGCACATAAAGCATGCACTGATGCAGATCGTCCGGGGTTACATGTTTGCGATCACTGTAAGTGACATAGCTGACCAAGATGCACCTATTATGGGCCAAAACCATACACTAATCGCGACAGTAGGCCTAGCTCTGGCCTCTTTCGAACATTGAAACAATATCCAAAAGTATTCAATTTCTTACTATCGCAAACAGTGTTACATCTTACCCCGGTTAGTGTTACATCTTACCCCGATACCGGGGTCGAAAGTAACACTCAGAGGGGCTCACTCTTTTTATGGTGTCGCCTGTATTTGATGCGCAAGCCACTTCATACCTTGCCATTATATAGCCAAGATGTTAGGCTATCGTTTAATGCAAGAATATTGCAATTATATTTATTACAAATACCAAAAACATGTAAAATTCGAAATTTGTTACATTCATCCCCAGTCTCCCCTATACTATAGGCCTAGCAGCGGTGCTCATCAAAGCAAATGCGGCTGAAATAGCATAGAAATTAAATGACTAAACTAACTGGACTAAATTAATCCAGGTGGCTTAAATCGTGAAAGGTATGCATAATAGATTAAAGAACTTGTAATAACAAATCACACGAGGGATGGATGCAATTAAACATTCAACTCTTAAAGCTAATTAACTTCAGATAACAAGGAGGCATAGACTATGCACACTGACAGAGAGACAAGGGATGGACGGAGCAGTTAGTGAAGGAGATCGGAGGGAAATAGGAAAGGAAGACTAGATGGATGGATGAATGGATGGATGAATGGATGGATGAATGGATGGATGAATGGATGGATGAATGGATGGGTGGGTGGAGGGTGTGGGTGGGTGACTGGATGAGTGTGGGTGGGTGGATGGACGGACGAATGGACGAATGGATGGATGAATGGATGGATGGATGATAGATGGATGGATGGATGGATGGATGGATGGATGGATGGTGCGTGTGGATGGATGAATGAATGGATGGGCGAACGGATGTTCGGACAGACGGGCGGATGGATGGGTGGATGGACGAATGGGTGGATGAATTGATAGTTGGGTGGAAAGAATAGGTGAGTAACCAGAGTGGATGCTACACCTGCGTTCACATAGATCTAAGAGACTGTTCTGCCTCCAGCCACATCATAATTCATGTATATATGTATATATGCATATATGTATATTTATATTCACAAATGCGCTGTGGATGGAAAATAATACACGAAAGGAAATTCAAATGGATTTTAATCGTGATTTTAAGACTGACGATTTTGAAATCTTATGACAGTTTCAGGGAAATTTCTGTTTATGCTCGCAGTGTTGGCTTTGAACATTGTACACACAGAAACATAAGCACTCTCCACACACACGCACACACACAAGCTTACACACACCCACACACGCGTACACGCCCACACATGTATACTCACGCACACACATACACGCGCGCGTACGCACATACACTCACGGACACATACACACGAGCGCGCACACGCACACGCAGTCACGCACGCGTGTGTGCACAGACAAATACACATAATATTATTATAATACGCAGTATACATGTACGTATATACACGCGTCAATGTACGCACATTATGCGAATTTCGTGATGTATTTGCGCTGGGGCACTGGGCACTGGGCACAGTGGGCAGCCTACGTGACGGTGAAGCGGACAGCAAGTGAAACACGATGGAAGAAGATGATCATGCCTGACCAAGCATAAGCAGGCATGCAGATAGGCAGGCAGGCAGGCAGGCAGACAGGCAGGCAGGCAGACAGGTAGACAGGCAGGCAGACAGACAGACAGACAGACAGA
Source organism: Lumbricus terrestris (assembly GCA_949752735.1). Classification (NCBI taxonomy): domain Eukaryota; kingdom Metazoa; phylum Annelida; class Clitellata; order Crassiclitellata; family Lumbricidae; genus Lumbricus; species Lumbricus terrestris. The sequence continues at coordinate 24,421,148 of OX457053.1, forward strand.
CAGAGACATCTATAGAGACAGACAGACAAACTGACAGACAGACAGACAAAAAAGCATGATTTTGTCTTTTACACAAATGATAACATTAACAATATTATCTCGAACATTCTTGGCAATAATTTGCACTGCAATAAAATATAGTCCAAATCAGTTGCGAAGGAAATACTACAAACAAATTAGGTGATAGTCTTCAGAAATAGATAAATCGGATTCTCTGTGCTTGGAGTGCACGACACCGTCAGATCATTAATTAGGCATTGTTGTGACGTATAAGCTTATACTTCTAGAAATACTCCAGCGGGTCTTTCATCTTCTTTGGATATTGAATGGACGTGAGACTCGCGGCTCCCTCGGGGGGTATGTAGATGCGAGCATGCAGAAACTCCTCCGAATATGTGAGGATCTATCCGCAGACAACAATCGCATATATATGTATGTATGTATGTATGTATGTATGTATGTATGTATGTATGTATGTATGTATGTATGTATGTATGTATGTATGTATGTATGTATGTATGTATGTATGTATGTATGTATGTATGTATGTATGTATGTACGTACGTACGTACGTACGTACGTACGTACGTACGTACGTACGTATGTACGTACGTATGTATGTAGGTATGTACGTACGTACGTACGTAGGTATGTACGTACGTACGTACGTACGTATGTATGTATGTATGTATGTATGTATGTATGTATGTATGTATGTATGTATGTATGTATGTATGTATGTATGTATGTATGTATGCATGCATGCATGCATGTATGTATGTATGTATGTATGTATGTATGTATGTATGTATGTATGTAAGTCTCATGCAATGGGAAATTATCCAGCTTCAAAAAAATGGTTTTTGGGGTCCCTCAAGGCTCAATCCTGGGGCCTCTTTTATTTCTAATATACATTAATGACCTCCCTAGCGCTGCAACTTTTTTACATTACATCCTATTTGCACCCTATCCTTTAATGCTCACACCAGCCCCCTATACCGTCAGTTGAACTTCCTAAAAATATCCCAAATTAAATTTATCCAAACTGCTACATTTATGTACAAATACGATAACAACCTTCTTCCACTTGCATTCTCGTCCTATTTTAGACCTAACTTGAACACTAAAGGCATTAGAAATAATAGAGCCTTCATAAGTGTCTTTGCAAAAACGAACACTAGAAAGTTTTCTATTAAGTGTCAGGGTCCTCTTTCAAAAGCGCCGCCATTAATTAATATTGCATCTGCTTTTTTCTCTTCTATTGTTACCACAATGAATATTTTTGGTAAATAGGTCCCACTAGCGGGATCATTCCCTTCGGGTATACATAGCCTATTGGTTCTGCCACACACAGTATTGGTTGCTCACCAGTCCATATCATCGCAAATGTTAACTCGCAATTAATCACTGTGTGTATTATCCTGAAAGCAAAATTGTCTGCTTATCATTTTTCGTGGATCAATAAACCAATTGAATTGAATTGAAAAAATGTATGTATGTATGCATGTAATATGTATGTATGTATGTATGTTTGTATGTATGTATGTATGTATGTATGTATGTATGTATGTATGTATGTATGTATGTATGTATGTAAGTGTGTGTGTGTATGTATGTATGTATGTATGTATGTATGTATGTATGTATGTATGTATGTATGTATGTATGCATGTATGTATGCATGTATGTATGTATGTATGTATGTATGTATGTATGTATGTATGTATGTATGTATGTATGTATGTATGTATGTATGTATGTATGTATGTATGTATGTATGTTTAATGCAGTTATAGAAGGGTTAGCAAACAGGCGGAGATATTTTTGGAGTTCGCTCCAAAGAGCTGCTGGTGCAGCATAGGCTAAGAAAGTGACTGAAGAATTTCAGAGAGGACGAGACTGGGGCTGAGACCTATAGTAGGCCTACATGCACGGGCAAAATGGACCATATACTATTGAAGCGCTCCACGCTTAGTAGAGCGGAGGTAGCTACAACTCCAGAGTCCAGACACGCAGGGTAGGGGCGCGGTGTTGTAGTGGTGGCGTCGTTGCCTTGAAGCCGGAAAGTTCGAGGTTTGAATCCACCTCAAGTCGCCGCGTATACGGACCTTGGGCAAATCCTTCACTCGACATTGCTCAGCGCTTCGGAGTGAAACTCCGATGCAGTGTCCGCGTTGTAGTCGGGAGCGCCTCTGAGTAGCGGTTGAGGGCTGGAAGAGGCGCTATAGCAAGTGCGCATACAAACAAACAAACAGTTTACATGCATAATAAATTATTATAATACAGAGCTGGTAGGCCCTATACAGATATATATGAGCAACATGATTACAAGATAAATTAGACTATAAATAATAAATATGATGAAAAATTGGCAGTTTAAGCATTTCCGGACGGTTCCTATCACAAGTTGGATTTAATTAACTCTGGAGCATTGCTAAATTCACATAGGGCCCATCAACAGACGATTTGTAAATGTTAAGAAAGATATCCGCTGCAATTAATTAACTAATTATGCCTAATTATCAATGGTGATTCAAGGGTAACGGCCCGCTATTCCGAGGGTCCACTATTCCGAAGGTCCACTATTCCGAATATCCGCTATATTTTGTTCGTTATACTTGGTGGTTAGGGTTACAGTGGGTTAGGGTTAAGGTTGGGGTAAGGTGGGTTAGGATTGGGTGGGTTAGGATTAAGTTTAGGGTTATGGTTAGGGTTAAGGAGGGTAAGGTTAGGGTTATGGTTAGGGTTGGCCCGGTTGGGGTGAGTTAGGGTTAGGGTTATAGTTAGGTTTAGGTTTAGGTTTAGGGTTAGGGTTCGGAATAGTGGACCTTCGGAATAGTGGACCCTCGGAATAGTGGACCAAAACCGATTTAAGTCATTGATAATAATAACGACTTGCATAAAGAAATTTCAGTTGTGCATCTTTTGCATTTTAAATAATCTTTGACATTATGTAGAGTGCAACAGACCAACCTTCATGTAGTACCGGCAGACAATGCCGTTAACAAGCTCAGTGGCTACAAGAACGGCCCTGAATGTCATAAAGTTTCGACCCAGCTTAGCCTCCACAGCTGACTGAACCTGCAGACATGCCACAGTTAGTTTAAATTATTTGCTCACAATATTCAAATATAAAGAGACACGTTATTTGTTGTAGGATAATAGACTGGGCCTACTAGACCTATTGCAATTGTAAAGCATAAACAAATTTATAAAGCGCTGCTTAAAATTTAATGCTAAGCACCTGGCACCAGCTTATTCGCAAAGAGTAACCTGAGACAAGGGCGGATACAGACATTTTGGAAGAGGAGGTGGGCCAAAATTGTCGGTCTTGTTGGTGGGACAGAGGGAAAATTTCGTCTTATTCGTCGCCGAAAAAACTAATGAAAAAGATACCAATTCAGCCCCCAAAATAGTTGACGACCGTTTTTTAGTCGTCAGTCATCATAGTCGGGAGTATGGTAAATCAAATGGGGGCGGGCGTCCCATGCGATTTTTTAATGGGGGCCTGGTATCCTGTTTTTCTCTCCCGCTGCATTTATTTAATGGCTTGTTGAAACCAAATGGGCGCCACGTCCCATGTAATTTTTAAATGGCGGGGCATGGCCATTTTGGCCCCTCTGGATCCGCCTCTGACCTGAGATATGTCAATAGCAGAGTGTTATATCAGAAATCAAAACTGTTTCATGCATGGAGCCCTCTAACCGGACTGGTGTGACGAAAGAATAGGGACCTATCGCCATGAAAGTCGCAAGAAATGGTTTCATTACCGAATCACATGTGCTGGTCTTCCTGGCAACACCTAATTTTACAGGCTAGTCGCATGCAATAGCCTAAGTTTAATTTCTTCTAACGTGGAGAAAATGCGCTACAAGTTTCTGTTATCCTAATGTGCATACATTCGCAAAAATCACAATAAAAGGTATCGTTACCGAATCGCAGATGGCCTGTTCTTCGGCGGTCGCAGGTCTCGGCTTTGTCATTGAATTTCCAAAATAATTTATTGTCGACATAATTCAATGCAGACGTCAAAACAAAGAAAGTGAATGCTTCTGAATCCTTCAACAGCTACTCGGTGAAATAGGAAATAGGTTACCAGCAGACGACTTAGAACTCGGAGCTTAGTTCCGGTGTCTGATGTCAACGCCCACCATATATATATATATATATATATATATATATATATATATATATATATATATATATATATATATATATATATATATATATATATATCTGTATATAGGCTATAATTTATATGGTGAGTGATGGATAGGCGATATCTCACATACATATATATATATATAATTATATATATATATATATTAGCTGTACCCGGCCACGCGTTGCTGTGTCTGAAAAGACTGTCCAACCCTCCCTTCCTACGTCCCCTCACCTTTCCCCTTCCCTTCCCCTTCCCCTCCCTTTCCTCCTCCCCTTCCTCCCTCCCCTTCCTCCCCTCTTCAAATGCGGCTTGGGTCTATTTTAGTAGCATGGGGTTGACTTTTTCGCACGCAGAGCCAGTTTTTCTGCGAAAGTGACGCGGAACTTCTCATTAATTCGGTGCGTGGTTGTATACATGTTCAAGGCCGCGTTTTTATGAGCTAAAATAAGCCGGATGTAAACGCGTCCTCAAATGCGGCTTGGGTCTATTTTAGGGTTACGACGAGTGAAGTGTGTGGTTTAAGGTAAAGTTGTTCAAGGATTGTTGTTCTAACTACGAGACTACAACTTGATTATTGAAACTGAACGACAACTTGGGGACCGCCTCCCCGCGGTTTCCAAAATGCTACCCCTTAGCGGCCCGACAGCTAGGGAGGCTGAAAGTGTGGAATTTACGACCATTGTTTGGTTCGCGGTGATGTATTATACGGGTATGTTCAAGTAAGCAAGTCCTTAACTGGCATGCAATTGCTCATGCTCTTCGGCGTGAAACTCCGATTCAGTGTCCGCTCTGTAGTCGAGAGCGCCTCCGAGTAATATCTTGAAAGGACGCTATAATAGATGCTCATATATAGAATCTACACATTATTAATGACACACGACGGCAAGGGCGGATACAGAAATTTTCGAAGGGGGGGGTTAAAATTGTCGGTCTTGTTGGAGGGACAGGGGAAAAATTTCGTGTTATTCGGCACCGAAAAAACTCATGACTTTTTAAAATCATTCGTCCAATTTTTCTGGGAAAAGATAGGCCTGCCAATTCAGCCGCCAAAAAAGTTGGCGACCTTTTTAAAATTTTTTTTAGTCGTCAGTCATCATAGTCGGGAGTATGGTAAATCAAATGGGGGTCACGTCCCATGCGATTTCTTTAATGGGGGGGCATGGTATCCTGTTTTTCTCTCCCGCTGCATTTATTTAATGGCTTGTTGAAACCAAATGGGGGGCCACGTCCCATGCAATCTTTAAATGGGGCCATGGCCATTTTGGCCCCCCTGGATCCGCCCCTGCGCGATGGTAAGGTTAGATTTAGTATATTCCCCAAGGATCAGTGCTCAGACCTATCCTCTATATTCTCTATATAGTACAACTGGCATCCCCATAATTTTCTATACATCTATGCGGATGATATTCAAGCCTTCGTAGATGATTCACCAGCTAATCAACTCTCACGGGTTTCCTCTGTTGATTCACAATCGCATGACTTACACAGTAACAAGACAGTAAGAGCAAAACTTGCAATTGAGGCTAACTAAGCCATAACTAAGGGAATCCTATATATATATATATATATATATATATATATATATATTAGGGTGTCTCTTAGCATAATGGGGAAAACATTCTTCGGGATTTTTCTTCATCTCACCCTCCCAAGTTGTTAGGTTTATTGAAATAAAATTTTACAAAAAATTTCATTAAAATGGGATAAAATTTAGAGGTCGCCCCCGAGCCTCAAAGTTTTCCATGTAATAAGCCTACTTCGACAATGGGAAATCATGTAGTCTAATGTCGCATAATAATTAATCATCATTTATAGTGCTAATCAATTTGGCTTGTTTATATAACAGACATGTATGTAGGTGCACTTGATATAAGGACCCTTCAAGATTACTACTCAGAAGCACTCCCGACTACAGCTCGGACACCGGACACTGAACCTGATATTCACGCCGAAGCGCATGAGCAATTGTTGGGGGTTTGCTCAAGGTCACTCCATACGGGACGGCCTTAGGTGGATTCGAATCTGCAAAACCCCCGGCTGCAAGGCAATGAACCACCACTACACCCCACATGTCTGCTTTCTATCTGTATATTTATGTTAAAATTAAAGAAAAGTAGTACACTGCTACAGGCAGGATCAATTGCCAGAGACAACTTGAAGGAGGAATTTTTTGCTCTTCCGGTCGGTCAACTCTTTTATGGAATTCGTGAATGAAACCACTCCTATTTCAGCCCTGTCATTGATGTCTGCCAACCCGTTCAATGGGTCCATGTCAAGGGAAATCCGTGGAAGAACATATATGGAAATAACCGCTTTCTTATCCAGCACTGTTCCAGGCTCTTAGTACTCAAAAATGCTGCGGATTTCATTGCTGGTCTCTTTGGTGCAAGATCCGGGGCTGGGTCTTCCATGGTGGCTAAGATCAGTTTCTTCATTTCCGGAATCAAGAAGTTCCTCAGAAATGTACCATTGATGCTGTCCAAGCTTTTTGCATGTGACATTGGAAATTGCTTCAGTTTGCATTTTGGGGTACGGTCATGAGTCAAAAGTCTTTCAGAGGTGCTTCAACCCTGATTTGAATAGTAACCCAGGTCTTGAGGTGGAAAACAAACTGCAAAGTTGCCATCTTGCACTCCAGCACTTGATATGAGAATTTGAAGATGGCCAATATGCTACCAGACAGCGTTGAGCCTTCTCGGTTGTTGGCCCGTCCACAAGGAATGGGCTCCCGCTTGCACTACACTTACTACCTCGGAATAATTTGCCTGCTTTCTACAAGTTGCTCAAGACCTATCTTTTTAGCTGTGGCTGGACTGGGAGCGCCTCTGAGTAGGCTTCTTGAAGGGGCGCTTTATAAGTTTTCGGAATGAATGAATGAATATGCCATGTGGAAGTTGGATCTTCCTTTGCGAGGTCAAAGAGACAGGTCAACAAAGATCATCATACCATTTGCTGTTCTCTGGGGAGCTGTCAGTTCTGCGAGCTCATACTTTTATTAGAAGCGTTGAGCCTTTCCGATTGTGGGTCCCTGCATCTGGAATGACCTGCAAGTAGACTTGTGATTGATGGCAGGGTAAATCTCGTCTGATTTTTATAAGTCGCTCAAATCCCACTTTGTCAGCTGTTGCTGGGCTGAGAGCGCCTATGTATAGATCGCTTGAAAAGGCGCTATATAAATTATCGGAATGAATAAAATGTAATAGAAGGTGTTAGCCTGCTTCACTCCTAGCATAGATTGAAATTAGCCAGTTAATAAGGCAATCTAGGACTTCTTTAACAATGCGAACTATGTAGCATAATTTTAAACAATGGGGCTACATGTCTAAAACTTTGACATCAAAGGGCGACCTCTAAATATTTTCCGATTTCGATCAAATTTTTTTATAAATCTTTTCTCCATCAACCTCACGACTTGAAGGGGTGAGAGACTAAAATTTTGAACTTTCATTTTTAAGAGACACCCTAATATATATATATATATATATATATATATATATATATATATATATACATATATATATATATACATATAATGATTATTTCTGGCACATTTGATTGCAGATGACCCGGTATTTTGCATTTGAAAAGACAGCAACATTCAAACCAGACACGAAAATAGACCTACTGAAAGAAAGTCAATACTCAAGAGTCAAGAGTCACTTAATATAATCGAAAATCAGTTTCCGTGATTCACAGTTAGCAACAAATTCATGTACAATCTGTGAGATGCCAACACTGTCGAGGTAAGACGTAGGCCTTACACGCTATACAGGCAGGATTAAAACGCTCTTGATATAGCCTTAATGCTGACATTGCTTAGCTACGCTCTTAATATGCCAATCTATATTGAAACGGCTATTAGCAGCAGTTGGTGGTAACAGTTGGGTTGGTGGCAACAGTTGGGAGGGACCGTCCCAAGCCTCTTGTCGAAAGTTGGGGGGACCGTCCCAAGCCTCTCGGTCGTCTCGGAAGTTGGGGGACGCGTCCCGTGGGTCCCATAGGGTCAAAGCCGTAGCTAGGGGTGTTTTGGGTGTTTGAACGCCCCCGAAATGAAAAATGTAAAAAATAATTGAATGCATTTACGAGCACATTATGTAAAAATCATGAAATAAAATCATGAAAACACCCTCCCCAAATGGAAAATGTAAAAAAATTGAATTAATTTGTGACATTTTCTGACGATTTCGGGCGGATGACTAAAAAAGGTCATCAGTTTTTCAGGCGGAAAAGAAACACCCCCCGAAATCAGATCCTGGCTACGGCCTTGCATAGGGTGGTTGCACCGATAATTTGAGTAGGATATATGCTCATCAGCGTAATGACGACTGAAATATCAAACCTTATGAGAGTAGAGAATCAACGGGCTAAATTAGACGGACTTCAATTTAATTGCCGTCAGCTGTGGAAGCTATATACAAATAATATATAGGTCAGAGAATTGTTAATCACTGCAATTAAACCTTCAAATCTTGAAACTAATTAACTACAACTAACTAGGAGACATAATTATGCAGACTGACAGAGATATGGACTGAAAGAAATCCAAGACAGAGGACGTTTAGAGAGGCAGTTTGTGAAGGAGGACAAAGAAGATAGGAAGAGAGAATAGATAAACTTGCAGATGGATGGATGGATGAATAGATAGATATGTGACGGCTGGATGTTGTATGTGCATGCACTTGTTATTACCCCCTTCAAGATTTCTGCTACTCAGAAGCGCTCCCGACTACAGCGCGGACACCGAATCGGTGTTTCACGCCGAAGCGCTGAGCAATTGCGAGTGAAGGACTTGCTCAAGGTCCCTACGAGGCGGCTTGAGGTGGATTCGAATCTGCAACCCTACGGTTGCAAGGTAACGAACCCACCACTATACCACCGCGCCCCACAAATGGGATGGGTATACCTGGACGGATGGATGGATGGATGGATGGATGGATGGATGGATGGATAGATCGGTGGTTAGGTGGTTGGTGCTGGTTGAACGAGTGGGTTTGGATGACTGCATCAATGAACTTCTCTTGAAGCAGATTTCCTCCTGGAGTTGTATATTAAATATGATTATATATAAGCTATATCCAGAGTATATAAATATATATATATATATATATATATATATACAGGTGCTCAAGAGTATAAACAACACCTCCAAATTATACACCTCTATAATATATAGGTCTATAATGTATATATATGGATATATTTTATGTATTATATATAATATACATGTCAATTAGGCCTATATATAGGTTTTATATATTGCCGTGTATACATATAAAAATATATATTAATGTATATTATGTTTGCTTACAAAATATAACACTGAATCGGTGGATTGTGTGCGTTTGTTTGTTGACTATATTCTTGTTATCTGCCCTTCATTTATAAGTTATAACCGTTTCTTATCTCTCGTTTTTATCGTCTGACTCTATTCGGTTCACCTTACGCAGATCCCCTTGCTACACCTGCGTTCACATAAGAGGCTGATCCTTCCCAGAATCTCAGTAACAATCATAATTCATGTATATATGTATAATTGTATATATAGTCTGTTTATATTCACATACGCGCTGTGGATGGAAAATTAATGCACGAAATTAAATTCAAGCGAATTTTATTCGCAGGGCCGGATTAAGGCATGTGCAGTAGGCCTATGTTCGGCCGAACAGGGGCCTTCACATTTTAGGGGGCCCCGACACATGCGGAAAACACAATTTTCCGAAGATTTTTAGCAAATTTCAGCTAAACGACTAAAAAAAGGTCATCAACTTTTTGCAGGGAAATAATCGGTATATTCTACGAAATTTTCGACCAAACGACTGGGCAGGGTACGTGGGGCGGACAGCAAGTGAAACACAATGGAAGAAGATGAGCATACAGACAGACAGACAGACAGACAGACAGACAGACAGACAGACTGACTGACTGACTGACTGACTGACTGACTGACTGACTGACTGACTGACTGACTGACTGACTGACTGACTGACTGACTGACTGACTGACAGACTGACAGCCAGACAGACAGAGGCAGCTATACAGACAAACAGAAAGACAGACAGACGGACAAAAAAGCATGATTTTGTCTTTTACACAAATGAAAACGTTAACAATATTATCTAGAACATTCTTGGCAATAATTTGCACTGCAATAAAATATTGGCCAAATCAGTTGCGTAAGAAATACCACTAGCAAACTAGGTGATAGTTTTCAGAAATAGATAGGCCTAAATCGGATTTTCTTTGCTCGGAGCGCACGACACCGTCATGCAGAGCATTAGGCCTTGTTGTTGTTGCGACGCTTTACTTCTCGAAATACTCCAGCGGGTCGTCCTTCGTCTTTGGATATTGAATTGCAGAAACAGTCGCCGCACCCTCGAAGGGTTTGTAGATGCGAGCATGCAGAAACCCATTCAACCCAATGTCAATCTATCCGCAGACAACAATCATACATATAATGTATATACGTGTATATATCCATTAGATATATATCCAATATATATATATATATATATCTTATATATTCAATATATATCATCGGATATATATATCGGATATATTATATATATATATATATTCAATGGAACCTATACTGTAATTATTTAAAGAAGCATAATACAGCATAATACGGCAAATACAGCGATACATTTGCTATGAGATTGTGTTCTCCATGGTTGCTTAACGGTCTTCACCCTTCACAGAGAAACAATTGAAAGTTTATGCAATTCCGAACGGTTCTTGTCGCAAGCTGGCTTAAGGTTAACCTGGAACACTGCTTAAATATAGAAGAGAGTTGCTAAGAACGGAGGACCACTTAAGACAACCTCATGAACACTGCTTATATATATATATATATATATATATATATATATATATATATATTAACAGACTATTTGAAATTAGGCCTACAATAAATTTAAGATAACAGCTGCAATTAATTATGCCTGATTATCGATGGTGATCAAAATTGTTGACAATAGCCTCGACTTGGAAAAATATGGTCTGTTGTGCATCTCTACATTTTTTTAGATAATCTTTAAGACTTTAACATTAGATATATATACAGGGTGGGCCAAAAAAAGAACCCCCTTACGTTTTTTTGCTCATATCTTGACCAAAAGTAAGAATTTCGAAATGAAATTTTACAGGCGTATAGACAATTCATATTTTAAACAGAAGAAAAGTTATATCACTTTTAGTGAGGCCACCCACCGTTTTTTCACGATTCAAAAACGCGACGCAACAAAAATTAACATAAAACCGATCTAATTATTCTGGCCAATATCTTGGCCAGAAGTTCGAATATGAAAATGAGATTTTAGGGGCTTGAAGACAATTCATACCTGCACACGGTGGCCAGATTTCATCAAAATATTTCAAACAGAAAAAACGTTATGCCACTTTTAATGAGGCCACCCACCATTTTTTGACGGTTCAAAGGCGTAACGCAGCAAAAAGTAGCAAAAACACGATTTTATTACGTCCCATCTCAAATAATTGCTATGAAATGGCCTTCGTATAGCCAGATGATCATTATTATTACTATTTAAAAAAGAAACAGGGTACCAGTGTAGCTGCGCGTCACTGAGAAGTCACTTAGCAAGATGACAATCAAATTGGTAAATAATGAATCTATCAGATTAATCAACAGGTCCATCAGGAACTTTGTAAAGAGACTCAAAAGAAGTTTTGGCACGGGTGGTGGGCACATTGAACACAAGTTGTGAAGCACTACCAAGTTCATTTGACAACAGTTATTTGAGATGAGACTTAATAAAATCGTGTTTTTGTTACTTTTTACTGCGTTTCGTTTTTGAATCGTCAAAAACGGTGGGTGGCCTCATTAAAAGTGGTATAACTAACTTTTGTTCTGTTTGAAATATCTTGATGAAATCTTACCCTCGTGTGTAAATATGAATTGTCTTTGAACCTGTAAAATTTAATTTTGAAATTCTTACTTCTGGCCAAGATTTTGGCAAAAAACCTAATATTTGCTGCGTTTCGTTTTTGAATCGTCAAAAAACGGGGGGTGGCCTCACTAAAAGTGATGTTATCTTTGTTGTGTTTGAAATATTTTGATGAAATCTGGCCATAATGTGTAAATATGAATTGTCTTTAAGACTGTAAAATTTCATTTCAAAATTCTTACTTCTGGCCAAGATATTGGCAAAAAACCTAGGGGGTCTTTTTTTATGGCCCACCCTGTATATAGGCTATATGGGGAGAGAGAGAGAGAGAGAGAGAGAGAGAGAGAGAGAGAGAGAGAGAGAGAGAGAGAGAGAGAGAGAGAGAGAGAGGGAGAGAGAGAGGGAGGGAGGGAGGGAGGGAGGGAGACAGACAGACAGACAGACAGACAGACAGACAGAAAGAGATAGAGAGAGCAACAGACCAACCTTCATAAAGTAGTTAATGCCGTTAACAAGCTGAGTGGCAACAAGAACGGCCTTGAATGACTCAAAGCCACCAATCTGCAAATACCAATCGTGATTCTCACACAGCTCATCCTCCACACCTCTCACAACCTGCAAACATCAGCCTTACAAACTTGCAATTGGTGTAAATTATTTGCACACAATATTCAAAAATAAAGGGACACGTTTTTGCTGCAGGATAATGGACTATAGACCAACAGTTACTAGCCCTGTTTGCAATTTATTGTAAAGTATAAACACAAATTTCTAAAGCTCTAGCCTACTTAAAATTTAAGTATTAGAGAGAAAGAGTTAATGTTAAGCACTTGGCGCCAGCTTATTCATAGGCGCTGCGTCAAGTAGGCTATTATATATTATATAGGAGAGCGTTCAAGTGAATACCATCTTGATAGACTGCTCAATATTCAATGCTCAGCATTTTTCAGCATTATTTACATACTTGCGAAGCAGTATGGGGCCGCCATTAGATGACGTCACGCAATTTAGTACGATTTTCTCCGCCGCTCCCCTCGGCATTTTGCGAAACGCCCCGAGACGCTTTAGCTGGAAGTAGGAAGAGCGAATATAAGTTTGGAAATGTGTTCAGTAAAAACAAGGTAACACTAAGTGGCACTAACACTAGACTAAAAGTTGAAGCGAGGACACTAACAAAGTTATTTTTGGAGAGTTATAATTATGCGCAGTTAAGCCTTTAAAGCTTATGGGGATTGCCCGACCAAATCAGCTGAGTTTTGGAAGAGTTCAAGGAAAGACGATTAGACGACATTCAAAGGATGAAGCCCTTGAGATGGAGCCCTTGAGATGGAGCCTCAGTTTGACTCGCAAGTAGGAGTTGAGCAGATCATGGACATAAATGCTTGAAATCATCAGCAAAAAATGGCCAGTTCCAGAGCAGTTAGGGAAAAGAGGGGTACGATAATACCAGACGTGTGCATAGGATGAACGAGTGATGGTCTTTAAGATAGAACCCTGAGGAACATCTCATGCAACAGGTGCCCACTAAGTCCTAGAGTTATCAGAGATGTTCATTGTTCAGTGTATTGCATGCAGTCATACAGGTATAATACCAAAGCCAAAGGAGAGGCGCACCGTTTAGTCCACAGAAGGTTTCAAGACGTTGTAACAGAATTTCATCGTCAACCATGTCAAAGGCTGCAGAGACGTCGAAGAGAGCCAAATGAGTAACATGAGATTTGTCAATAGCAGAGTATATTATATAGAAATCAAAAAGAGGATAGCTGTTTCTATGAAATGGCCAGGCCTATAACCGGACTACTGTGAATAAAGAATAGGGCCTATCTCCGCGAAAGTCACTATAGATATATAATAAATGGTTTCGTTACCGAATCGCAGATGTGCTGGTCGTCCTGGCATCACCTAAGGGGTCCGTAGCTCAGTTGAGAGAGCGCTGGCCGTTAAACTGAGTGTCATCCAGGCGACCCGGGTTCAAGCCTCGCTCAGGCCATTAATTTATTAAAGTTTCTGTTAGCTGCCATTAGCGCTTTGCTGTTGCGTTGTTTGACTCGGGATCTGCTGAAAATAAAGATATCCCCTCCCACTTCTGGCTTGGCCGAATCAGGAGTGATCCAGCACTTAGGCCATTAGTGTTAAGTTACCGAACCCACTGCTGTAAAGCCGACCTGCGTGTCGTGCTATAGTGGGCCGTATTTCGTATAACCTGTACATGTAATCATTCTGTGGTGCGTCAGATTGAATCATTAAAAGGAATATTATTATAATTAATTTCACAGGCTAGCCGCATGCAATAAGTTTACTTTCTTCTAACATGGAGAAAATGCGCAAGAAGTTTCTGTTATCCTAATGAGCATCCATCCGCGAAATTCACAATAAAAGGTATCGTTACCGAATCGCAGATGGCCTGTTCTTCGGCGGTTGCAGGTCTCGGCTCTGTCATTCCACCAACAAGACTTGTCGACATAATTCAATGCAGACGTCAAAACCAAGAAAGTAAATGATTCTGAATCCTTCAACAGCTACTGGGTGAAATAGGTTACCCGCAGACGACTTATAAATCGGGGCTACTAAAGTACCGGTATCTGACATCAACGCACACCATATAAATTATATAGTCATTTTATTAAGCTATGACAGCGTTTTCTTTCATATATAGCCTATATATATATGTGTGTGTGTGTGTGTGTGTGTGTGTGTGTGTGTGTGTGTGTGTGTGTGTGTGTGTGTGTGTGTGTGTGTGTGTGTGTGTGTGTGTGTGTGTGTGTGTGTGTGTGTGTGAAAAGTCTATTCACCAACGGTTACCGGAGGTCACGCTTCTTTAAGTTTTCGCAGGCCTATTGCCTTTTTTGGATAGTCGTGTTACAGCTATAGCGTGCACATGTCGACACCGACCAAACTGTAGGCCTAAAGATTCAACGCGCTTTGTCTATTGTCGTTGCTGCTATTGTTAATTTTTTCCACGAGGTAGGCTACCTAAGATCCCTCGAGATATAAAAACATTATCCGGAGACGTAAGAATGCATTGCGGAATGGCTATTATTATTATCAGTTTATTTTATCGGATTTTTGTCGTTTTTTATTTTTTCAAAAAAACGACGTTTTTTCCGTTTTTTATTTTATTTTCATCGTTTTTTACATCTATGACTTCAACTAACTAGGAGACATATGCAGCTTGATAGAGAAATGGTCGGAAAGACATAAAAGAGAAGGGACGTAGACAGTTAGTGAAGGAGGACAATAGGAGATAGGAAGGGAGGATAGATATATACTTGTGGATGGATGGATGAATGAATGGATGGATGAATGGATTGATGGATGGATGGATGGATGGATGTAGAGATGGAAGGATAGACATATTGACATATGAATGGATAGATGGGTGAGTGGGTGGGTGGCTGGATGGATAGATGGATGGACAGATTGACAGATGGATAGATGGGTGAGTGGGTGGGTGGCTGGATGGATAGATGGATGGACAGATTGACAGATGGATAGATGGGTGAGTGGGTGGGTGGCTGGATGGATAGATGGATGGACAGATTGACAGATGGATAGATGGGTGAGTGGGTGGGTGGATGGATAGATGGATGGATGGACAGACTGGCAGATGGATAGATGGGTGAGTGGGTGGGTGGATGGATGGGTGGGGTTCAGATGACTGCATCAATGAACTCCCCTTGAAGCAGATTTCCTTCTGGAGTTTTTCTCCCAGGCGAGTGATTTATGGATGTTGAGGGGAAACAGGGCTCGAACCGACGCTAAAGTGATTATGAACTGCATCCAGATATATACATGTAACTATATATACAGATGCTCCAGAGTATAAACAACACCTCCAAATCATACACCTCCATTCGTCCTCCATAATATATATATATATGGATATATTTATTATATATGATATATATATATATGTCAATTATATTACCGCATATAAAAAATATATATTAATGTATATTATATTTGCTTAAAAAACATGGGACTGAATCGGTGGATTGTGTGCGTTTGTTTGTTGACTATATTCTTCTTATCTGCAGTTCATTTATAACCGTTTCTTATCTCTCGTTTTTCTCGTCTATTCGATAACATTTTACGCAGACCTTCTTGCTACACCTGCATTCACATAAGAGGCTGCACATGTCACATAATTTATTATATGGGGCATATTTTATATATATATATATATATATATATATATATATATGTATTATATCATTATATGCTTATGTGCGCTGTGGTTGGAAAAATGATACATGCATAATTGTATATACATATAATATGCTTATGTATTATATGCATTGCTTATGTTTGCTGCGGCTGGAAATAAGTCATACGTGCAAAGAAATTTAAATGGATTTCTATCGTGACTCTATAATGAGTCATGACTGACGATTTTGAAACCTCATGACGTTTTCCAGGAATCGTTTTTATGCTCGCGGTGAATGTACACGCAGAAACACAATCACCCAAACACACGCAGTCACACACAATACAAGCACACGATTTGTGCGCAGTATAAGTACATACGGTATGTGAATAGGCCCGTAAAATATTATGCATACATTATATAAATTTCGTGCTGTATTTGAGCTGCAGGGCACTGGCCAACATGATGGCAACATCTGAGCTGTGGACGGCTAGTAAAACATTGCGGAAGAAGAAGATCAAGCCTTGCCAAGCAAGAAAGCAGGCACGCAGACAAACAGACAGACAGGCAGACAAACAGAGGCCTATTGCTGAAAACCAATTGACCTATAGCGTAGAAGAACAGCTTGCTAGATGGGTGGGCGTGAGTGCATATTATATCCGAGTGAATGAGATGGATTTATCAAAGGATTGTATTTGCATTCAACTCAACAACGACCAAGAATAACAGACTACTTGTGGTGACAAGTCTGCGAATAAATGAGACGATGATTGCAAAGCACGGAACCTGACTTAACTCGGTGCGAAATATCTTTTATAGTCTCCAGTGAAACGTAGAACTGTGATTCGCAAGTCTTTGGAATAGTAAATAGTCCCATCTCTTCCAGCTCGGCTATTCCCCCTCTCTCTTGGGTTATGTTTTCATTCTACCATGTTCCAGTTCTAACTCACTCAACTCTTCCACTTTGCATACATATGTCTTCCCTTCTTTCCTTCCTTTCAATCGTGCCTTTCCCCTTCATTCCTTCTGTCTGTCCTTCGATCCTGCTTTTCTTCCATTCCCAATGCTTACTTCAGCCCATGTTTTGCTCCCTCCCTCCCTCCTCCCTCCCTCCCTCCCTCCCTCCCTACCTCCCTCCCTCCCTCCCTCCCAATCTCCCTCCCTCCCATCCATCGTTTCAACCGTCCTTCCACGTATCCTTACTTCCTCCCATCCTTCCACGCATCCTTACTTCCTCCCATCCATCCATTCCTCCCTCCTTCCTTCTATTGTTCCTTCCATTACCGATGCATCCATCTAACAAATTTTTGCCTTTCCTTCCATCCATCCTTCCATCCATCAATCTTTAATCTTTCCACCTTCCTTGGTTTCTTTCTCATTCTTTCCGCCCTCCCTACCTTCACTCCCTCCCTCCATCCGTCCTTCCCTCTCCTACGTTCTGATTATCTCGGCCTAATCAGGTTATTTATAGTGCGCCTTTATTATACGCTTCGTCTCAACCTCGCCGTCTTTCCTACATTCTCTAATCTTCTCCGTCGAAAATGTCACGAACGGCCATCTCTCCCCAAGGTCCTATAGTCTCAAAACATCCTTCTTTCTACTTTGCCACTGTCTGTCTATCTGTCTGTCTGTCTGTCTGTCTGTCTGTGTATGTCTGTCTCCTTCTCGTTTTTGCTCACTCCGTGTCTCTGCCTGTTCCCCTTCTGTCTGCCCTCCCTCTGCCTCTCTATCGGTCTGTCTTTGTCTCCCTGTCTCTGTCAGTCAGTCTGTCTATGTCTGTCTCCTTCTCGTTTTTGCTCACTCCATGTCTCTGCCTGTTCCCCTTCTGTATGCTCTCTCTGCTTCTCTCTGTCTGTCTATCTCTGTCTGTTTATCTGTCTGTCTGTCTCTCACTCCATCTCCCTCTCTCTTTCTCTCTCTGCTTATTGGTTTGTATGTCACTGTCTGTGTCTTTCTGTCTGTCTGGTATGTTTGTCTATGTCTGTCTCTTACTCGCTTTTGCTCACTCCATGTCTCTGCCTGTTCCCCTTCTGTCTGCTCTCTCTCTCTCTCTCTCTCTCTCTCTCTCTCGCTCTCTCTCTCTCTCTGCCTCTCTCTTTCTCTCTGCCTCTATCTCTCTGTCTATCTCTGTCTGTTTATCTGTCTGTCTGTCTGTCTGTCTCTCCCTCCATCTCCCTCTCTCTTTCTCTCTCTCTCTGCTTGTTGATTTGTATGTCTCTGTCTGTGCCTTTCTGTCTGCCTTGTTGTCAGAGTCTCTGTCTTCTTGTCTCTGTCTTTCTGTCTCTGCATCTGTCTTTATCACTTTGTCTGCCTGCCTGTCTGTCTCGCTATTTCTGTCTATTCACAACGACGTACGATAACATTGGACTCAAACGACAAGAGATCACATCATCACGCACACAAGCGAACCCAAAGTCACGCACGCATTCGAACACACATACAGGCAGGCAGACACTTAGACAAACCCCAGAGGTAATCGAAGACCATCGTGGCATTAACGCATCTCGTGTCTGCAGTCTTTATTCGGCCACAGAATTATTGTGGTATTCAACAGAAGTGACCGGTGTAGTCTAATGGTTAGCAAGCTGGAATATTAACGGATGGTTTATAAGTTCTGACCACAGTCAGATATAGTGGATAGTACGCTTCGATATGTATTCTTCACTGGCGCCCCAAGCTAAATCTCGGCTTGACCTCCCCGGATTTTGACCTGGCACCGAAACGAAAACGGCAGCTCTGGCTATTGCGGACTTGATTTGATATAGCGCCGGTGAATCTCCCTGACGTGGCTTTTGTAGGCGCTGAGAAATTCTCGAAGATTTACATTACCTCCGGGTAACGACCTTGGGCAAGTTCTTTACGCACACGTGCCTCTGTCACCAAGCAGTATAATTTGGTACATGAGTAAGCTGGGGAGTAAACGGTAAGTCCTGCGATACGCTGGCCTCGTGTCCAAGACCTTGGGATTCGTCCATTGCGGGCTCAAGAAGGCCATTGAAAATGAGATGAGCGCCTCCCCGTGTTCCACATGGAACTGGGTGGACTTTACTTTCTTTTTTACATTACATTACATTAAATCAGTTACACAATGAGTACATCGACCAAGTTTCCGGTACGTCCATAGGACGATCAGGCAACTTGGAGCAGAAGAGGCCGCCATTTCTGTCTCGTATGCCGAGGCTAGGAAATTGAAGTCGATGGCATTCCATAGTCCATACTCATGCATGGGTCTAGGGGGAGAGGGTGGGTGGGTAGGAGAGCTAACGCGCTGTACTTTCAACAGATTGGCTGGGGTTGGAATCTCGGCCAGAGTAAAATACGTTACCATAATATATGTGGTCTATGAGGTCTATTCTCCACTTCAATCCACAGTCAAGCCATGGGGTGACTTTTAGAGCACCGCCAGAAAATCGTGAGTACCTGGCCTGGATACCCAGCAACATACTGTTTTTGAGGACCACCTCCAAAAATTTCTGGCCTCGCAAAGTCTGTCTCAAATACCATCGAGAATGATGCAATCCTGGCTGATTTCATTGCTACGTAATTCGAGCGATGGAGGTCTCCGAGTGCCTTTGGGAGATTGGGGTGACTTTTAGAGCACCGCCAGAAAATCGTGAGTACAGGAGCTGGATACCCAGCAACATACTGTTTTTGAGGACCACCTCCAAAAATTTCTAGCCTCGCAAAGTCTGTCTCAAATACCATCGAGAATGATGCAATCCTGGCTGATTTCATTGCTACGTAATTCGAGCGATGGAGGTTTCGAGTGACTTTGGGAGCTTGTGGTGAGTTTTAGAGCACCGCCAGAAGATTGTGAGTACAGGAGCTAGATGCTCAGCACCATACTGCTTTTGAGGACCATCTCAAAAATTTCTGGCCTCGCAAAGTCTGTCTCAAATACCATTGATTTCATTGCTATGTAATTCGAGCTGTGGAGGATTCGAGTGACTTTGGAAGCTTGGGGTGAGTTTTAGAGCACCGCCAGAAGATTGTGAGTACAGGAGCTAGATGCTCAGCACCATACTGCTTTTGAGGACCATCTCAAAAATTTCTGGCCTCGCAAAGTCTGTCTCAAATGTGGCGCCGCACACCGAAATGAGCATTAAGTCGGAGATTGCACATCCGAGATATTAGAGAAATAGTCTTTTTTGATTTTTTTATTTTTTGCAAAAAAAAGTTAATAGAAATTTTTTTGGAAAAAAACATTTTTAACTTTTTTCAAAAGACAAGTAGCCAAGCTATTTTAATGATCTTGCTTTGCAAAAATTTAAAAAAAATAATTTAATTTAATTAATCAATTAATTTAATTAAATCACTTTTTTCCTTGTATCTTCGGCTAGGAATAAGCTAGAGCAATAATTTTTGTGTCATTTTGACGCCTGAGACAAGGCGTTTGAAACGATGTATCAAACGCAATATGTTGCAAAACCACCTTAATGCTCATTTCGGTGTGCGGCGCCACAAATACCATCGAGAATGATGCAATCCTGGCTGATTTCATTGCTACGTAATTCGAGCGATGGAGGTTTCGAGTGACTTTGGGAGCTTGTGGTGACTTTTAGAGCACCGCCAGAAAATCGTGAGTACCTGGCCTGGATACCCAGTAGCATACTGCTTTTAAGGAGCACCTCAGAAATTTTCTGGTCGCGCAAAGTCTTCCTAAAAGGCCATCGTATGTATGTATGTATGTATGTATGTATGTATGTATGTATGTATGTATGTATGTATGTATGTATGTATGTATGTATGTATGTATGTATGTATGTATGTATGTATGTATGTATGTATGTATGTATGTATGTATGTATGTATGTATGTATGTATGTATGTATGTATGTATGTATGTATGTATGTATATATGTATGTATGTATGTATGTATGTATGTATGTATGTATGCATGCATGCATGCATTTATGCATGTATTTTTTTCATTTATGGCTGCGTGCATGTATGCATAATGTATATATGTTATGCATGATATGTACGTACGTATACATGTACAATTGTACACGTACATGTCTGTCTGTATTTATACATGCATCTGTGGTCTGTATGCATGTATATTTCCAATCGGAAGTTGTTTCGTTTCAAGCGATTAGAAGGAGTGAGTCGCTCTGGTCGGTCTCCGTGGCGCAGGTGATTTATTTCCAGCCGGATATTGTGGCCGTCGGTTGGGCGCGAATTGGGCGGATTTGACGTCGACGTTTTTCGGCGAAATCCGTCTGAGGCAGTAGACAACATCTGAGGAGCGGTGGTGTGGATGAGAAAGGAAGCAACAGGGAAGCAGAAGTGGAAGGGGAAGGGTATAGATGGAGTGAATGAAGAATGGAGAGGAAAGAAGGGTGGATGGATCATGGATGGGTGGGCTCATGAAGAAAGAGGGTAGGGAATGTGGGTAGTCGGCAGGAAGGACGGAAGGATGGATGGAAAGAAGGATGGAAGGAAGGAAGGGAGGAAGGAGAAAAACAAGGAAGCAAGGAAGGAAGGAAGCAAGCAAGGAACGAACGAACAAATGAGGGAGGTAGGTAGGTAGGGAGGGAGTGAGGGAGGGAGAAAAAAATAGAAGGATGGATTATTCCGATGGAAGAAAAGAAAGGTGAATGCATGGATGAAATGGGTTAACGAAGAAAAGATTGAAGGATGGGTGAGTCGTAGGAAGAGGGGGATGGAGAGAGAAAGAAAGAATTTCCTAAAGAAAGAATGGAAAGATAAGCGGGTGGGAAAATGAGTTCAGGAGGAAAGGCAGTGTGAGAATTCTGGAAAAATTAACGGGGGTCGAGGCTGTTTTCACACCCCAATTCCTAGTGAACTATGGTCCATTTGGAATTGGGGTGTGAAAACAGACTGTACTCTGGGACTCTGGGAAAGACTTGGGGTTGAAACCCACCAACCCCTCCCCCCGGCAATTCTCACCGTGAGGAAAGGAGAGAAGGATGATGGGAAGAAAGAAGCAAGAAAAAGAAAGGCAATCAAAAGAAACACAGAGAGAGAGAAAGAGAGAGAGAGACAGAGACAGAGAGAGAGAGAGAATAGTTGTAGAGAGTTACGAAGACTTCTGAGTGGTAAAAAACGCCTATAGATACTAAACGACAATGTTCGGTGTAATTTAATAACAGAAACGTATAATTATCTTGCAGAGCTCCCCGATTATCAACTTCCGTCAAGGCCGAACCTATTCTCCACCGATATCTACTAATGCTGTGCATATCTTCCGTGGTCTGTTCTTGGTTCTCGGTCTCCTTTGTTCTCGGACGAGGAACTTTGCATAAATCACCGGTTCAGTAATTCTCGCTGCATCAAGAGCACAGGTTTTGAGAGAGCATGCACAGACGTGGATTTTGAAGTACAGGTAGTTCTTCAACCCTTTTGTTCTGATATCCGAATAGATACTCCGACACTATTAGTACTATTTAGACAGTGCCAGTCCCATGCCTGGATGAAGGGGGGAGGGCGACGTTTAATGTTTTCACACAATCAATTGATCAAATCAATCCTATTTCATCAATTGATCAAATGATCAAATCAATTTATCCAATTAATTGATAACAAATTAATGAGCAAATCAATTGATCCCATAGGCGTAGGGGAGATTTCAGCAATGGGGGGAGGCAAAATTTTACTTCTGCCCGAAAAATAAATCCGGAATAAATGACGTCGTACACTTAGCCTATACGCTTATGCAATGACGGATCAAGAAAGTTTTGAAGCGGAGTGGGGGCGAATGGGAGGGGAATCAAGGTATGGCTTTGACCTGACATTTTTCTGACGACCAATTTAGCCCTTCTCCAGACATTTACGAAAAACGTGCCAACGATGTTACTTTAAAGTCTGAAAACCTTTTTTTAAAGCCACATTCAATAATTGGGAACCACGTTCTGTGTAAATGTCATATGGGGGCATGGCAGGATTGCGCACCCTGGATCCACTCCTAGTTCTATGTTTCTGTACAAAGGCATAGTTTATGCGGCGTAGATGAGCGTACGTTAAACTTCAAGCAGAGCCAAGTTGTTCAAAATATTTTCCCGGGTCAGCTTGCCCGAAAAACAGACTCGCCCGAAATTTGGGGAGCATTTGTCCCCTCCGGAACCCCGCCTTCTACACCTATAATTGATCCAATTTAATTGAGCATCAATCTGATGTTTCTGATCGGACATAGATCTGATCGGACATAGATTATAGACGGATAGAGATTCGACTGACTGACTGAATCGAATGAATGGCAGAAGATCATGACTAATTATAATTATAGGCCTAAATAACCGACTGGCTAAGTGAAAGAGTGTAGGGACGCTATATAAATCTCCATCATAAATGAATAAATATATACGCCTAAGAATGAAGCACAGAATTACTGACTATTTTATGTGACCGAGTGTAAGTATGAATGAATGAAAGAAATAATGCATGAATGAGCGAACCAAAAAATGAAAGAATGGAAGAATGAATGAACGAACGAAATAATGAACGCGTGAATGAATGAATGAGTTAATTAATAAATTAATGCATAAATGAATTAGTGCATGATTGAATGCGCGAACGAACGAATGAATGAATTAATGAATAAGCGAATAAAAGAATAAATGCGTGAATGAATGAATGAATGAATGAATGAATGAATGAATGAATGAATGAATGAATGAATGGATGGATGAATGAATGAGAACGAACGAACGAATAAATGAGAACGAACGAAATGGATGAATGAATAGATGAATGAAGAAATGAATAAATTAATACATCGACTATAGGCTCATTTATTACTTCATCTTCACCGCCTCATTTAGACTTGATTGCTATATTTAACTGTTTTTCATTAAATTGCGGATTTCCTTTACAGGACACTTGAAGCAAATCTTCTATAGACACGAATAGACAGACATCTTGTCCTCGCTTCATACTTAATAATCGAATCTAATTATTATTCTACGACTTCTTCATAAAGCAGTGCTTGACTTTGATGCAAGGTCACGAGTCGACAACCTTGAAACAATTGCTCTTGTTGATTTTTAAATCAATCGATGCATGCGCCATCTGTAGCTAAGAATTGGAACCTGATGGGGGAAGAGGAGAGGAGGGGCAATGTTATATTGCTCCACGCGAACGCTGTTGATAGGCCTAATACAGTGGTTCCCAACCTTTTTTGACTGTCGGACCACTTTTTCTAAGTTGGAGGACACGAGGGCCACTTTTTCTTAGTTTAAAGACATTAGGGGGCCACAAGGCTAAAATTTAATTAGCCAAAACTGTTAATAATTGAATCAAATAATAAAGCTGTTTATAATTGAATCAAAATAGAATGTTTTATTCGATTTATTAACGTCCAAATAAAATAATTTGCGATGGAAAAGATTTATATATTTAAATTGTCAATTTTTACATATGATTTTCTTTAATTCATTGAGATGCTGCGGGCCATTTTTATAGGCCAGGCGGGCCACTTTTGACCCGCGGGCCACGGGTTGGGAACCGCTGGCCTACTAATTACTATGGGAACACGAGATTTTAGAATTAATTATCGACAGCTTAATTTATATAGCGAATCACTCGTTATGATCCAAGTTAAGCAGCTAACATGCAGCGTACGTACATGTAGGTTCATTATATGCATTTCTTTATAAAATTCATGGGAAAGAGCACGTAAAAAGGCAGGCAGACAGACAGACAGACAGACAGACAGACAGACAGACAGACAGACAGACAGACAGACAGACAGACAAACAGACAGTTATACATAAATACAGACAGACAGACAGAAAGCGAGAGAGAGAGTGAGAGAGAGTGTGTGAGAGAGAGTGAGAGAGAGTGTGTGAGAGAGAGACAGAGAGAGAGATAGGAAAGATCCATCTAGGCGTTTGTCAAAACCAAGCCACAGGACAAAGTTCACCGGTACACATGCAGATCGACGTGTCCCTAACCGTTCGGATAGACAGAGATCTACATGTAGAAGTCGACATTCTTGCATCATAATATTTTAGGCCTTTGTTTAATGTATACGTTAAGCGAGATCGTGGTGTGCTTACATAGCAGCTGACAGCATTCAGTCAGTGTGACCGAACTCTGAGACGGACGTTCAGCTCTAACCCACACGTATACTATAGCCCCTACCATAGGCGCAATCACGTCCTAAAAGTTGGGAGGGACCAAATGAATCACGTCTTAAAAGTTGGGGGACCATAATGATAAAGTCAATGGGACCACTCAAAAGTTGGGAGGACGCGTCCCGTGGGTCCCATAGGGTGGTTGCGCCTATGGCCCCTACCATATACTCTGGAGGCCTAGAACAAGGCCTAATTACTGGCTACATCGGTAAGAGCGCTGGCCGCGCGCCTGTACGCGACTCTGTGAAAGAGAGCGTGCGCCGTGCGGGCCGCGGTTCGCTTCCCGAAGGTGACTATTTCAGAGATTCGAAATGTCGGGCTAGCACGGTCCGTCAACGGGACCTAAATGGCGTTCAGTTCTGACACACACACGTAGGCTACTATATAGTACATGTATATACCCTGGAGGCCTAGAACCAGGCCTAATTACTGGCTCGCTTAACTACATCGGTAAGAGCGCTGGCCGCGCGTCAGCACGCGACTCTGTGAAAGAGAGCGTGCGGGCCGCGATTCGCTTCCCGAAGGTGACTATTTCAGAGATTCAAAAAATCTCGGGCTAGCACGGTCCGTCCACGGGGACCTAAATGGCGTGACACTAATCATCTTTGAAATGGCAATGTCGTTAAACATGTAACAACAACAACAACCAGGTCTAATTAAAGTCAGTTCAAAAGACGACAGTGATAAAAGAAGAAAAGATAGATAGACAGAAAGAGAGTGAGATACAGGTTGAATAAGACAGGTAGATCCATAGACAGAGGCAAAGGAACAGGGTCAGAGAGAGGTAGGCTACAGGGTGAGTAGCAGTAGCCTACAGAGCGCGGAAGAGAAGACAGAGCGAAAGACAGACAGACAGACAGACAGACAGACAGACAGACAGACAGACAGACAGACAGACAGACAGTGAGAGAGACAGAAAAGCGACACAGAAAGGTTTTCCCAAACAGATTCAACGGGCGCTAATTCATTTCGAAACTCATAGGCGGAGACTTGGGGGGGGACGGAAAGATTTTTGATGGACGAATGGCTGAGTGTCGCAAAAAAATTTGCATCTTTTGCCGGCCAAAATTTCTGACGACCGGCGAAATCTCGAAAAAAATTCTATTTTCGCCGCCGAAAAAGTTTATGACCTTTTTTTAGTCTTGCCGCTCAACGATTGGGGAAGGGGGGATAAATGCATGGGTCGTCCCCCCAACACCCCCGTTGGGGGACCGTCCCCCTAGGTCTCCGCCCAGGGCCGGATTTACATGTAAGCCAACTAAGCCCGTGCTTAGGGCCTCCGGAATCTGGGGGGCCTCCAAAAGTGAACTAAAGAAAAAAACTCAGTGGCTTATAAATTATAACTTATAAATTATAAGCCGCTGATTTTTTCTTTAGTTCACGATTGATTATAATCAATCATTTCATCTTACTTTTTAATAGGAGTTGATGCGGCTAATGCGTAAGATCAAAAGTGCATTTTAGCGTAGGCCTATATAATTATTCGCCATTGCATGGGTGTCACGGTTTTCACCGTTTCAGTGTTTATCAGATAAGCCTAGCTACAAGTCGAATTGACGAATATAATTCTTGCAAAATAGAGGTCGGATTCATAAAAATAATTTTTACTAAAATAGAAATGAGATTTATAAAAATCTCGCTGAAATCGATGTTGGATTCAAAAATAATAATTTCTAATTAAACAGAAGTGATATTGATGAAAAATAATTCCACCTAAACAAAAGCTTCCAAACCAACTGGAGAAATGGTGAATTTAAGGAAATACTGTCATCAAGATTTGTATGACATCATTGTCAGGGACGGCATCAAAAGCGATTTTCCTAACCTTGAAGTGGTGCTTCGTATGTTTCTGAGTCTAATGGTAGGCCTAGCAAATTGCACTGTTCTCGCAGCTCAAGCGCATAAAAAAAGCGAACTTCGCTCCACGATGCACCAGAATAAACTCGATCTGCTCATTGAGCTTGATTTTCATCGAATGCAAACAACTACGCAAAATTCCTTTTGGTAACATTATCGCAGATTATGCAATGCAGCAATGCAGGAAAAGTTGATGCAAAATTTCATTGTGATTTCTAGTAGGCTATGCATAGCCTACCATAAAAAACTGGAATAAAACTAGTGTATCAATTACAATTCGACTCGTTATAAAGACTAACAGTAGGCCTACGGTAGTTGATCAAACATGAATCACTGGCGCAATATGCATTAGGAATAAACTTAGATCTAGAAATGTGCATTTTGTCTGTTTTTATCTTAAGTGGGGCCTCATAATTGAAATTGCTTAGGGCCTCACTCTGTTCAAATCCGGCCCTGTCTCCGCCCATGCCGAAACTTGAAGCGGGGCAAAGACCAGACGCCATCAATATGTCATTCAAAGAGCTGAATTCGAATGGTCACTTTGCTGATTAGGAAACCTAGCTCTGGCGAATTAGATGAAATTAATGTAGTTACTTCTGCTTAAGCGATCACAAACTACGCGCTTAAAAGACGACTATCAGCATAGAAACGGATTCAGGAAAACATCCGCTGGAGTTTGCTCCCAATGGAATCTTCCATAGGTCCTTGTAATTTTTTCCATCTACCTTTCAGTCGCACGTACGATCTTTCCCTCCTCTCCCTCTCTTCTCGTTTCGTTCGGTTTTTCCAACTCATTCTTTCCACCATTCCACTCTTTCCTAATTCAATTCGTTTCCTCATCACAGTAATATTATTGTAACCTATTCAAGCCACGCGCCGATTCAGAATCGCTCCCTAACATTCAAATGCAAACAACTACGCAAAATTCCTTTTGGTAACATTATCGCAGATTATGCAATGCAGCAATGCAGGAAAAGTTGATGCAATCAATACCTCCTGTACCAACTGATCCACAAAAAGGATGGGATTTATTCTACCAAGACGCCCTCGACCGGTTAGATCGATTCTATCCGCTTCGTACAATCACCATAACTTCTAAAGATCCTGCCTTCATCACTCCCGAAATAAAGTTCCTTCTTCGCCAAAAAAATCAGCTTATGAGAAAAGGAAAGATTGAAAAAGCCTCTGCACTTGCTCGGAGAATTGGGCGTGCAATTTCCAAAGTGGTTTCTACATCGTTGGTCGACGTTGACCCAAAACATGGAACTCAAGATCTGTGGCACCGTGCTAATAAACTCATTAGAAAACCTGCAACTCGGACCATGTCGTCATCAGTTGACGCCGAGACTCTAAACAACTATTTCGCTGAGGCTTCAACGGACCTTCAATATATGACACCCTGTCTGAAATTGACGGTTGACAACCAACATGAAACGGTTAATGAACAGCAAATGTTCACTCTCCTTGACCGGCTGCACCATACCTCTGAGGGGTTAGACGGTCTGCCAGCATGGTTTCTTCGCCTGGCTGCGCCAGGATACTCTGGCTGTTTGACAGCGCTCATCAATCAATCCCTGAGGTTCTCGCATGTTCCTGAACAGTGGAGAACGGCTCTCATCCGTCCGAAGACTAAGGTTGCCTCTCCAACATGTCCGACTGATTTTAGACCTATATCTGTTCTACCTATTCTCTCTAGATTGGTGGAACGGATCCTGGTCCACACCTACCTCTACCCGTGCTTCAACAACATGCCGCCGCCATTGTCACTCAATGATCAATATGCCTTCCGTCCGACAGGATCTACTACAGCGGCACTGATAGCCATACTTCAAAACATCTCTGAACTCTTAGCCACCAATCAACATGTCGTTGTAATCTCAATGGACTATACAAAAGCGTTTGATTCCTTCAGACACTGCGCAATTGTTGACACACTCTCTAAGCTTGATATACCTGACTGTATATTCAACTGGTTCGCAACCTACCTTGATGACAGAAAACATGCAACCTGCTTCGAAGGGAAAACATCAACGATTAAGAAAATAAATGCTAGTGTCGTTCAGGGTTCAGGTGTCGGCCCGGCAAAGTTTATCACTGGCACTTCTGACCTTCATCCAGTAAATGATCAAAACCGACTATTGAAATATGCTGATGACACCTACCTACTAATCGGCTCGAACAACATCAGATCAGCCCAAAGTGAACTCCAACACATACAAACTTGGGCCACCAGCAAAAACCTGCACATTAACCCAAAAAAGACCAGGGAAATGGCAGTTGTTAAGAGATCGCATGCTTCATTGGCCTCCATGTCGTCCATCACAGGAGTTAATAGAGCAACTTCTATAAAAATACTAGGTGTTACAATTGGTGAACATCTAACTGTCTCGGAGCATGTTGATAATACTCTAAGCTCGTGTGCCTCTTCAATTTACGCTTTGCGCGTGCTGCGAGCTCACGGCTTGCCAGGACCGGCCTTGCACGTCATTACTCGAGCGACCACAGTTGCACGTCTGCTGTACGCCTCTCCCGCCTGGTGGGGACTGCTGAGCGCTGGTGAGGTCGACCGCATTGAAAGGTTCTTAGGACGTGTCAGACGAGCTGGATTCCTTCCATCCGACTCCCCCAAAGCAGCCATTAGGCCTATGGCTGAGTCTGCTGATGCTGCACTCTTTGCAGCTATTATTATAGATGACAATCATGTTCTTCGCAAATTTTTCTCCGATAGACTCCCTGGAAAATACAATCTACGCCCTAGGCTACATCCATTCGAACTAACCAATAAAAACAATAAAAGCTTCATAACACGGATGCTGTATAAAAACATTTACTAGGCTTTATCCGCTGCTCCTTTGTGCTTGTTAACTGTCGCGTTATGTCGATCGGTTATTTTGTCAATAAAACGAATATCTATATAGTCAATCAATCAATCAATCAATCAATCAATCAATCAATCAATCAATCAATCAATCAATCAATCAATCAATCAATCAATCAATCAATCAATCAATCAATCAGTAAATCAATCAGTGAATCAGTTAATCAATCAATCAATCAATCAGTAAATCAATCAGTGAATCAGTTAATCAATCAATCAATCAACCAATCAATCAAACAACCATTGAATAAATAAATACATAAATAAATTGATCGATCAATCAATCAGTGAATCAATCAATAAGTGAATCAAGGAACCAATCAGTGAATTGATCAATCTATCAGTCAATCAATCCGTTTATTAGGCTAGAAGTAGCTAGGTTATGTATACCAAAGCTAACAGTATATAGGCCTAAACCTGCAGGACATAATGTCCCTTATTCTTTTAAACTCCGTCACTGGTTGCACTCTACAAGTGCCAGTCCCAAGACTGAATGAAGAAGGAGGGTGACACCATGCAGTCATCTTTGATAGGCTATAGCAGTGTCGTTAAACATGTAACAAGCAATTTCCTTCACGCATCGTAGCTATTCCTTCATATTAAATATCTTTCCTGCCATCTCTTCCTTCCATCCTTCGTAATCTGATGCCCCGAGCATATAACTTTGGCGCTATATAAAAGTCATTTCGGATCGATCGGTCCTTACCTTCAATGCAGCTCCTGACAAACCAATATCGTTCCAAATTTTCGGCAAAACTCTGAATCGAAAAATGACGAAAGTAGGTCTACAGCAGCTGCTAGAGTAAGAACGGTTTTCTGAAAAAGCGGTCGTCAAATTGCAACGGCTAATCAAATCAATCGCAATGCTGTAAGGCGTGTACGCCTCGAAATCCAACATGTTGCAGACATAGCCTAATCGTGGAGCCAAATCGAGATAGCAGTGACGGTAAGTGGAAGGTGGCACTGGGTCTGGAACGAAAATGGCTGAAATCTAGATAAGGCA
Source organism: Lumbricus terrestris (assembly GCA_949752735.1). Taxonomy (NCBI): domain Eukaryota; kingdom Metazoa; phylum Annelida; class Clitellata; order Crassiclitellata; family Lumbricidae; genus Lumbricus; species Lumbricus terrestris. The sequence continues at coordinate 24,452,201 of OX457053.1, forward strand.
ATAGAGCTCGCCCTCTATAGGCCTACAGTCGATATTTTTGTCTACTTTTATCAAGGGTGGAAGCAGAAAAGAAACCTTAGAAAAGAAACCGTTTATAAGCCTAAATACATTAAAAAATTACTCTGCAGTAAACACAGAAATTTATATATATATATATATATATATAAATTCATATATATATATAAGCCCATTCATAATTATAGTCATCTATATATTACGTACATAAATACATACACACATAATTTATACGTATATATGTGTGTGACTAGGACTATATAGGTCTATATGTAAATATATACATAATTGTTACTTGAAGTAATAAAACTATGGTTTTGGTTATATGTAATAAGTATATAATATATTATATAAGCCTATGTGTGTGTTTGTGTGCAAGGCAGGCATAGGCCTACGCAGACATACATGCTCTAGTTATTAAACCTACAAATTATTTTCTAAGCATAGCCTATATATAGCACTGTCACTATATGACAATAGGATGATGACGTCCACGCAAACGACAGTGACACGAATGTCGTGCATATAGGTATACACGTGAGCAGTCTTGATATAGGCCGATCTATGTGTTCAAAACGCACAATATGTTTGCATTCCATAGGCCTATATTATATAGACACACAATTCTTAAAATAGGCCTACTGTAAATTCACATCAGCACACAAAATCTGTTGATAAGACATGAAAGCCGTTCACAACCCCCCCTCTATTCCCATCCTTCACCACGGTAAATTATTTCCAATCAAACGACAATTTGCACATTTAAAACTACTTTCAACTGCAAAAAATGCTTTTACAGCTGCTCAATTTCATTTAGGACTGCCATGAGCTTCCTTTTCATTTAGGACTGCCCTGGACTGTCTTTCATTTGGGACTGCATGACTGTTTTCTGCTTAACTGCACGCTAAAAATCCCATGCTATAATGAATGCTCGGATTGAATAAACGAAGGAAGGACTAGGCCTATAGATTCTAATTTTCATGATACACCTGGTCATCACATGGGCTATAGGCCTATATAGATCTTAAAATTACTATGTCTGTAGCTCATCGTTCATTCAAGAATTTATAGAGCACCCTTCGAGAAGTCTACTCGGAGGCGCTCCCATTCCAACCACGATGATACATAAGTTTTAAGGAGCCTGAAAAACATTGATGAGTCAACCCTAGACGACAGATGTACCTGGGACAAGATATAGTTGCAGGTCCAAACAGACCTACAACTGAGAAAGCACAACGCCGTCAGGTTCAAACGAGGTTCCAGCACAAGTGACCAGCAGAGTGAAGGGCTCTGTAAGCGAGAACAAGATAACGGACAGCACAGCTCACATAGCCTCTGAGTAGGTACCTTGAAGGGGCGCTATATAAATTACGATTCATTGATTGATTGATAATCATTATTGTCTGCTCAGTGCTGCATCTCTGCTAAGACCATGTGCTAACATTGGCTAAATATTGCAATTGAAAAATCTGTGTAGGCGCCCAAAGCCTACAATTAAGCTTGTTCAGTGAGCGCTTCAGTTCACATACAATTTGACCAAGTTTAGCCTGCGAAACCTACACGTAAGTACAACTCGATGCGGTTGGAGAGCATTTATAGCCTTGGAATGAATCGTTTTTAAAGGTGTTTTAAGGAAACATTGGATTTCATATTCTGATGTCGAGTTTACTAGCGACAACTAGCAAGACTGTTAGGTTCATTGATTACAGCAATACTGCCATTGCTATGCTAAAATATAACCCCCAGATTATCTTTGTCAACTTGGTATTCAATAGTGCCTATCAACTGTTATTTGACATGATCTTAGCTATGGGGCATCTACCCAAACTAAATTTTACGAATACAACTTAATTATGTTTGTATGTGCATTGTACACTTCTTTATAGTGTCCCTTCAATGTTTCCAATCAGTTGCGCCCCCGACTACAGCGCGAACCTGAATCAGAATTTCATGCCAAAGCACTGAGAAATTGCGAGTGGAGGACTTGCCAAAGGTCCCTATGTGGCGACTTGAGGTGGATTCGAACCTGCAACACTCCGGCTGTAAGGTAACGAACCTACCCACTACACCCCACAAATGATCTCATTATATTTGTAACAGCAGTTCAGCAAATGTCTGATGGTTAACTCTACGTGTTTGCGAGGGCTTGCCACTGGCGACTCTTTCAGCTTACTGTGTTTTGTTTTGCAACTGTTTTGCACAGTTGTTTGTGTTTTGTTATTTTTCACTCGCTACGACTCTTAACATCATTTTGGCTAGTTAGTGCAGAGAGCGCTTCCGAGTAGGTATATATATATATTGAAGAGGCGCTGTATAAATTCTCAGAATGAATGAAATGTCAAATCTGTAATAAACTATTCATAACACAACAAAGAGAGCGCTTAAAAAAGACAATTCTCAACCAAAAAACAATTCATCGTTACGCACAGAAATTAAGTTCATCACATAAAACGAAGCCACAGAACGCATAAACTGTTTACATATATATCAAGAAAGCGCTTCCTTCTCCTGTAGGAAAAAAAGAGCTCAGAAACTCATCTGTAACACTTAAATCTGAATTACTGTTACACCTTTTGAAAACAACTTAATAAATTTCACCAGAAAAATGAAACTACAGAAAATGTCACAGTTCTACATAATCGAAACATTGCTCCACTACAATATGAAAAACAACAACTGTCCTCAAAAAACTTTGAAACGTCGCAATAAAGCAGATGCTGAACAGCTACACTTGCGTCAGCGATAGACAAAACTACAAACAAAATTCATCCAGTTTTAAACACAGCAATCAATACTTCTTCGGAGAAATGTTACATTTAGATACTTAAAGTTATATTCATATCAAACTCACTGCAATCAGAGTATTTCGGGGAAAAAAAAATCTGTACACAAGAAAGGAATGCATGTCCCAAACTCAACAGTGACTCGTTTCTTTTTCAGAAAACTACATCAAAAACTGAAGCACCAACACAATGTTCTATGTGCGAGTAGAAAAAAAATACAAATCTCAAAAGTAGACAAAGAAATCGAGGAGCAACAACAATGAACAGTCAGACAATGAAAATTCCAGTTCGTTGGTTTTTAGTTTTTCTTCTGAGAATCAGCTGATGCTGGAGTTGGTTCATCCGACTTCCAGATCTCCTGAATGTTCTTGCACATTGGTTGATGAAGAGACGAGTCTGTATCAGAAGCACAAAGAATGTAAAAATTGTTGCACCACCTCTATGCAATCACCTCAACCACATGTTTGCACCCCTATTTATGAACCACGTACCACTACGTACCAGTGTATCATCATCACTCTTTAATACACACGACTATCTACCACACCACTAGAATGGTAAATAAAATAATAAATACTGAAGAGCTGATAATAAAATAATAATAAATAAATAATTACGATAATGTTGAATAATACATTTTAATTATGTAGAATTCACATCTTCGTAGAGCCAACAAACTCATAAACTGACTGACTATAGAAAGGCCTTCATTGTATCACCAGTCAGAGGGAACACCTATAGAAGAGTTGTAAGACCCCTTCCAGATCCCCATGCAACCAAATGTATAACTCTCACAAAAATTACACGCATACTCCTTCATCATATTTGTAAACTTTTGTTTTACTTGATTCTCTATTGGTTGCCATAGAAATGCTTTGATACCCTGTGGCAGAAATAATAATAATATTAAAAAACTACAAACCCCTCGTCTGACATTCCTTGCTGCAGTACCAGTAGAGGTGACATCCCTCGCACTGCAGATAGTTCCGACCAACGCTCGACTGTCCGAGGCCACATGGAAAGCAGACACGCGTCTCCAGAACCTTCGCCTTACGTGGATCTTCCCACTGCTGCAAGGACAAAACACACATGTTCACGCAACAACGCCAATGATTATCATAATCCCAGATCAATATCAAATATAGGTAAGTAAAGTAAATCCGACACAGACATGCTTCAGGTATTCCTCATTGAAGCCGCAGCATAGGGACCTCGAGGAAGTCCTTCACTCGCAATTGCTTGTTCGTTTCGGAGTGAAACTTCGATGCAGTGTCCACGCTGTAAGTCAGGAGCGTCTCAGAGTGGTCAGCTTAAAGGGGCGCTATGGCAAATGTGAGAAGTAAATTTAAATACAAATACCATCTGAGTTTGCATTGATTGGAGACTCATGCCATAAATGCCTCTTGGATGTGCTATATAATACTGTTGGTACTTTACACATTACATTACAAAATGTTACACACAATAACCAATTTTACATAAATCCATTGTTAGTATTCATTGCTAAAACAGTTGCACATGAAGCATTTTGTGAGAAACCTGATACGACGACCTACACAGGTACACATTTTGACACTGACATAATTATTATTAACAGTAATATGACGATCAAATTAGCAATACACATTATTTCAAATTAGTAAACAAACTAAAATAACAAGCTCAAATATATCTACGCATGCATAAAAAACATCGACTCTTCAAAATCATACAAGAATGAGTTATAATATATATAATATAAAATAGCAACTATCAACAGTAACAATAACAACACTTTAACATAGTAGTAATAGCATCTTTTACACAGCACTAATGTTAACTATTTCATAAAGTATATTATAAAGAAACGATTACATAGAAACAATAGTAGCTTTTACATAACTATAAAGCAGTAATAAATAGCGACTCTAGACAGCGTATAATATTGACACTAAGTAGTAGGCCTAATATAATATAGAAATGACTACATAGAATCAATAGCAGCTTTTACATTACTATATAAAGCGATAAAAAATAGTGACTTTTCATAGCATACAATATTGACAACCTATGCAGTCTTTCTTTTGGTGCTACATGGTGCTACATAAATTTACGATCAGTTACATTACGCTGCGTACTCTGTTACATTACGCCGCGTACTCTGTTACATTACACCGCATACTCTCTGTTACATTACGCTGCGTACCCTGTTACATTACGCTGCACACCCTCTGTTACATTACGCTGCGTACCCTCCGTTACATTACGCCTCGTACTGTTACATTACGCGGCGTACTCTCTGTTACATTATGCGGCGCTTTGTTACATTACGCTGCGTACTCTCTATTACATTACGCTGCGTACTCCGTTACATTACGCGGCGCACTCTCTGTTACATTACGCGGCGTACTCTCTGCTACGTTACGCTGCGTACTCTCTGTTACATTACGCTGCGTACTCTCACCCACCATTCCCTCCTGGAACTGATCGTGCTCCAGTTTCTCCTTGCTGCGTTCCAACCGGCGTCTGATATTCGACGGTCCATCATGATTCTTCACGACGTGCTTCTTAGCGCCAAGCATCACAGGCGGGTCGTCATTTCTCGATAAGCCTATCTCGGCCCTGGACACAACAAAGATGCATTGTCAAGTCACGAACCATTATCCAATCAACCCCATTGTCAGTGGCTCCTAACAGGGTCCATCTAGAACAGTGGTTCCCAACCCGTGGCCAGCGGGCCAAAAGTGGCCCGCCAGGCCAAAAAGTGGCCCGTATCTCTCAAAGAATTAACAAAATGTATGAAATATTGACAATCTGGACAGGATAGAACACTTAATTACTTTCTATTACAAATTATTTTATTCTGACGTCCATAAATAGCATCAAATATTCTATTTCGATTCAATTATAACAATTTGTATGCTTTTAGTTAATTAAATTTTGACCTTGTGGCACTAATGTTCTTCAACAAAGAAAAAGTGGCCCTCGTGTCCTCCCAACTTAGAAAAAGTGGCGTAAGGTCAAAAAAGGTTGGGAATCACTGATCAAGAAGCACTCACAACACTGTATGAATAAAACTTAAAACTATCCTCTTCAGTCGAGGTTGTCAGGAGCGCTCCCTATTAGTAACCGTGAAGGGGCGCGACATAAATGGGTGCCATATGTATTCTCGTACCTCAATATCACCCAAATGTACATTACAACAGATCTGCAACTAGTTACAAAGAGTATACACTCAATTAATCAATCAATCACATAAATTTACATAGCTCCCCTTCAAGATCTCTACTCAGAATCGCTCCCAACCCAGGCCTGGTCACTTAAAAGATAAGCTGCATTGGCCTCCAGTAAGTTATGATAATGAAGTGTTAAATAATTTGTTCAACTAACACCCGGGCTTTTATTTCATTGTCTCGCATGACAACTTGTCCCGGACGGTTCATGATGAGCATCAGTCCGTAGTTGCAGTTCGCTATCTTGCATCGCGAGATACGAGCGCTTCCGTTGATGCTGAACCCGATCGACACCTGACCACCGGCCAACCGACACTGCTCCAGCTCCAGTTTACCACCCTCTTGCACCATAACACCTGGAAAAACCAAGTTCAATTCATTTATTGTAACCATCAACCATAAAACAATTCGTCAAAGTATAGCGTGCATCACATAATAGGATGGCAACAAGGAAGGCCCTAAGGGATGAATATCCCGCTAACATGGACACCTATTTACTTGTACTATTTTAACTGGTGGCTAGACAGTTAACGGCATGAATTGAACAGTAGGCTACAAACAACATGAAAAGACAAATCGTGTAGTGACCTTAACTAATAAACACAAAACAAATCAGTGCATTTAAGGTTAAATATCTTCATAGCCCTTTGCAAACTGGCCGCCTGTTGGATATGAATCAGAATTTAGTTAAATATATTCATAACAGAGGTCATATAAACACTATATATACACACCAACTCTATATGCAAGCCGATCCAAATATACATGCAAATCAATAAGCAAGCATATACAATCTTGTAACCTAAACATATCAAGCATAGGTTTTAGGCAAATCTGCATATAAAATCTATGCACATCTCTATACAAGTCAATCCGACATTAAACACAAATCTAACCAAAATTGATTTACAATCCTATCCAAAATTACATATATATCCTATCCAAAATATATATCCTATCCAAAATAACATACAAAAGCCTATAAAAACTACACACAAAATTACAAAGCTATCCAAAATTGCATACAAACCTATCCACAATCATGCACATTTGTACAAACTTATCCAGAATTATTAACATTGCAAAAAACTTTCCTAAATTATTCACAATTTATTCACAAACCTGATCAAATTTGTATGAAGATCTCTCCAGAGCACATAAAGACACATAAACAAAGTGCACATAAAGTCACATAAAAAAGTGCACATAAAGTCACATTAAAAAAAGTGCACATAAAATCACATAAACAAAGTGCACATAAAATCACATAAACAAAGTGCACATAAAATCACATAAACAAAGTGCACATAAAGTCACAGAAACAAATTCGAAACCCAAAGGATGTTTTTCATTTAGAATGCAATTTAATAAACGTCTGCTACTCACAGCTGCCTCGTATAGTCGTCACTTGCGTGTTGCGCATGTACGCAATGGAACGCGCAACTGTCACAGATGCCTGGTCCTGCAGCTTGCGAGAATTGCCATAGAAAACGCAACTGAAATAAAAACATTAAAAAGTAGACAAGTAGAAAACAAGTACGAGACAATTTACATAGCACCTACATATAACCCAACAAGCTGAGCTCAGACTTTTAGCTCAATGGCAATTGAATCAATGAAAAATAAAACACGAGTTCATTAATGGCACTTTCGATCTGAGCTAGCAAAATAACTGCCAAATAAAACAAAGCTTAGGTTTCTTCTAATCCACTCAGGTAAGAAAATAAAACCAATCAAAAAAGTGTACAAACCAATCTAAAATCATATACAAAACTATTTCAAAACTTACATAGAAATCCATCAAAATTTATGCCCAGACCATTCCATGTATGCGCCACGAAGGAATGCTCTGCGAAATGACAAGAGAAAGTGGGTTGATGGCATTGCTGAACAGGCCGAAAAATCTTTCAATGAACATAAACACCGGGATGCCTATGGCTTTGTTAGAAAACTGTGTGGGAAGGGTCCAGCGAACGTGATGCCAGTCAAAGACGCAAATGGGTGTCAACTTATGGATAAATCTGCACAATTGAAGCGGTGGACGGAGTATTTCAGTGGACTGCTCTCCCGACCCCCACCGCTCGCTCACTCAGAGGAGCTGGACCGAGCTGCGGAGGAGGCTGGAGACGGTGACGTGCGCGTCAACGTGGAGTGCCCACTGGTGTTGGAAGTTCGGCTGGCCATAAACAAAATGAAGTGCAACAAAGCCCCGGGTTGCTGTAACATCACTGCAGAGATGTTAAAGATGGGAGGGGAGGCATGCGCAGGTTCACTCCATCATCTGTTTGTCAATGTCTGGGAGCAAGAGCTGATCCCAAAGGATTGGAGGGTTGGGATTATAATCCCAATCTACAAGGGCAAAGGCTGTCGAACTGAGTGTGGTAACTACAGAGGTATTTCACTACTGTCAGTTCCGGGTAAGGTGTTTGCTCGCCTCCTGATGGATCGGGTTGTGAAGGTGCTGCACGAGAAAAGAAGGAAGGAGCAGAGTGGATTCACTCCGGGCAGGTCGACGATCGACAGAATATTGACACTCAACCTGATAGCTCAAAGAAGGCGGGAGTATCGGAAACCGATGTATGCAGCATACGTGGACTTCAAGGCCGCATTTGACTCTGTCTACAGACCAGCACTGTGGAAAATCCTAAAGGTGCTTGGGATACCAGAGAAAATTATAAGGCTGATAGTTGCACTACACACTGGCACGACAAGCTGCGTCTCTGTGAACGGGATGGTTGGGGAGCACTTTCGGACTGATGCTGGTGTGAGGCAGGGCTGCATAATGGCGCCTGATATGTTTGATGCGGTGATGGATTGGATGATGGAACGAACGATGGATCGAACGATGAATGGTGTCAGCATTGGTGATGAGTCATTCTCCGACCTTGACTTTGCCAATGATGTTGCCATGCTGGCTGAACTGGTGGATCTTCTGGAATCAGCACTGACCATCCTGCAGGAGGAGGGGGCACCGCTGGGCCTTGAGTTCAATTGGAAAAAAACAAAGATCCAATCCCATAGCGACTTCTTGCCTTCACCAGGGAACCTGGTTGTGGAAGGCCAGGTGGTTGAGTGTGTTCCGGAGTTCACGTACCTGGGCTCGCTGATTCATGAATCTGGGAGGAGCATACATGATGTCCGGCGCAGAATGGCTCTCACCAGGCAGGCCATGATGGATCTCAACAAGAATGTGTGGTCCTCACGATTGTCGCTGGAGGTCAAGCTCAGGCTCTACAATGCTTGCATACTATCGATATTCCTCTATGGCAGTGAAACCTGGACTCTGACAAAGGAGGAAGAAAAGAAAGTTGATGCCCTGGATCAGTGGTGCCTTAGGAGGATATGCAACATAAAATGGAGTGATTTCATCACGAACGAGGAAGTGCGGCGGCGGACAAATCAACAACCCCTGACTTCATTGGTGAGGAAGCGGCGGCTGAGTCTTTTTGGACATGTGGCCAGGCTCCATCCGGACCAGGGGCGGATCCAGGGGGGGGCCAATCCGGCCATGGCCCCCCCATTTAGAAATTTCTTTATTTTTGACCAGCTATTTTGCTCGGAAAGTAGACGTGCCCCCCCATGAGTGGTTCCGTAAGACTTTGGCCCCCCCTTCGAAAATTTCTGTATCCGCCCTTGATCCGGACAGCGACACCAGACGGGCCCTTGCAGCGGCTGTCCCGCTACAGTGGAAAAGACCTCGAGGGAGACCCAGAAACACCTGGCTCTCTTGTGTCACAAGAGACCTACGGAACATTAGCATACGCGAGGCTATGGAGTTGGCGGAAGATCGCGCCCTCTGGAGGGAGCTTGTTGCCGCATCATGCAACGCCCCAGGAGGGCATGCTTCATGATGATGATTCCAAAATTATAGTTTTAATGTATCATTGATTTATTAATGTTTATGTTAATCGTTATTTTCCCACATTCTCTGTAGACTGTGTAACATTACACTTACACTTTACAGTACATCATGCTATATAAAAGAATTCGCGTTAACCCTTACACACCTTGATCTAATAAACTTGCAAGAAATAAGAAGAAAAAAATGGAACCTTTCAACAATGCAGGCGCCGGCATCGGCATGAGATGCCAGACCTTGGCTTCCACATAGACTGATCTCCGTGCCCTTGAGGAGGATGACTCCGCCAGCCCTTGCTTCCACACCTATACGCCACCAAGTACAGACAAATGAAGGAATGTTGGTAACCAATCAAACCTCCTCTGCACCCCTTGAGCAGTTACTGTTCAAACGAATCCCGATGCCCTAAACAGGGGACTAGCCCATTGCAGATTTGAAAGATGACTTGCCATTTATCTCCCATGTTCCGAGCTTGCTCAACAGAAGTACATATGGGTGGCGCAAACGACTGGCCCAGGTCTTACAAAGGTTCAAATGCATAATCTCCTTATTACAGATCCACCTGCATAAGCATAGCACTCTGTGAACTGTTCATTCTAAGATGCTCCAGCATCAAGATACACCACAACATCAGGATACACTGCCTTCCTTGTGCCCCAATCTGCGCCGTAACCTTATACACAAGCTCTGCCCCTTACCATAACCACTATGAAGACAACCTGCATATACTACCCATCAGCAGTAACATCTTCATGTAAATTTACTGAAAAAATCAACTCAAACAGCAACTCCTCAACTCCTTTTTCTCCCAATAAAATCAAACATACATGCATAAGAAAATATAATATAGGCGTGTGTATGCCCATGTGCATGTATAAAATATATATACATATGTAAGTATGCATTTTATGCGGATATGTATGCTCTTAACCAGTGCTTATCGGTCCACATGTTTGAAGCCCATATTGGTCTTCAACCTCTGCTGAAGCAAAGACCATAAAACTAAGAACTGCCCCGGACAGCCAGGCAACGACCCAACCCGTTCCTTCCTACCAAACACAATTGTACCTCTAGAATTACCTGAACCCCCCAAACCGGCATCTTTCACAACAAAGAAACAACTGATAATTTGTCATGCCGCTAATAATTTCATTCAACCCTTCAACAACCAACCATAAGCTATTCTAACCTATAAGCTATTCTAACCTATAAGCTATTCTAACCTATAAGCTATTCTAACCTATAAGCTATTCTAACCTATTCTCTCGCAGTTCTTGATTGTACAGTCTTCGATGATCGCAGAAGCACCGCTGACCACGATCACTCCTCCGCAAGCGCCGTCAATCGTGGATTTGCTAAAAAAAACGTTCAAAACAATTTTTATTAGCAAATAATCGCTCCTGAAAACGGGATGCTCAAAACTTGCCAAAACTGGAAGAGAAATGAAATATCCAGTTATCCACGAGCAATATTATTATACTCAATCAATCAATCGTAATTTATATAGCGCCCCTTCAAGGTACCTACTCAGAGGCGCTCCCGACCGAGATCAAGCGATCATCCTCCTGTCAGTATAAGATCCTCCTCCTGTTAGTCTCCAAAATCCCAACTTGGTCTTGTCCCCGAATATATCTATCCGACTAAAGATGTCCTGAAGCATGCTTTCAAGAAACACAACACCTATTCAAATGGGACAGCATAATTTAAAAAATAGTTTTTCATGTTTCATGCACAAATACCATTTAAATTAACTTGAAAGGTACGATATAACCTCTTGATTAAAAACAATTAAGTTTTAAGTTCGTGAACTTTCAACCTTAAGGTCAGTTGACTGAACTGCGCCACCGCAATCCATCCACTCGAACGCGTGTAACCGTTGCAGTTCGTCACAGTAACAATTCCATCTAGAAACAAGGAAAACAAATCGGATAAAACTCGCTTTTCATGTATTTATTATTTATTTATCCATATCCATAGCGCCCCTTCAAGTTCACTATTCAGAGGTGCTCCCGACTACAACATGGACACTGCATCTCTTAAAATGTCTTATCTGCACATTCTACATCTTCCTAAAATGCCTCACCAATAAATTCTGCATCTTCCACAAGTCGAATGTTCTTCTCGACTCAACATTTGCCACGGTTGTGGTTTAAACCCTTCTTAAACACCCCATTAGTGTAAACTCCGCCACTGGTTGCACTTTGCAGGTCCCAAGCCCGGATAAGGGAGGAGGGCGTCGCCAATGGTCTTTGTTACCACACAGTGACGTTTAACTCCAAATACCACCACCATTAGTGTAACTCATACCTATTCTTCATCAATCATGACCTATGACGATTCATTCCAAGACTAAACACGACCATGAAACCCTCAATGCAAACTTACGAGCCGCAGCAAAGATTCCATGTTTTTCCGGGTGATTCGACTCCTGACGAACACTGACGTTTTCCAGATACAACGATCCGCCCTCGACCATAAAAATGTTCACGATTTTCGGATCAAGCGCACTGCTACCTGAAACAACATCAAATGCACTGCTACCTGAAACAACATTGAACGCACTGCTACCTGAAACAACATTGAATGCACTGCTACCTGAAACAAGATTGAATGCACTGCTACCTGAAACAACATCAAATGCACTGCTACCTGAAACAACATTGAACGCACTGCTACCTGAAACAACATTGAATGCACTGCTACCTGAAACAAGATTGAATGCACTGCTACCTGAAACAACATTGAACGCACTGCTACCTGAAACAAGATTGAATGCACTGCTACCTGAAACAAAATCAAATGCACTGCTACCTGAAACAACATTGAACGCACTGCTACCTGAAACAACATCAAACGCACTGCTACTTGAAACAAAATTGAATGCACTGCTACCTGAAACAACATCAAACGCACTGCTACCTGAAACAACACTGAATGCACTGCTACCTGAAACAACATTGAACACACTGCTACCTGAAACAAAATTGAACGCACTGCTACCTAAAACAACATTGAATGCACTGCTACCTGAAACAACATTGAACGCACTGCTACCTGAAACAACATTCAATGCACAAAGTTTAAGAACATAAAAACAGAAGACGAGCAAATCCCTGCTGGAAATTCTGAAGAGACAGCAATGCACATGAAATGCTTGCAACTTTATGTTTTTAGTCCCAGTTTGCAACGGTGATCAACAAGTCCTCCATCTTGCCGTCCGATCTTTTCATCAACAACATTTCATACACCAACAGTTCTACTTGTGAAATCTGTTGCGGGTTTGACTGCGCATGGAGATACCAGGCAACTTTATTTGCACACATTTGCCTCTACATGCCTCTTCTAATTTTCTTTGCCCATTTCTCCCATTTCTGCAAACATTTGAAAACCATTCTCTTTGATAGTGGTTTGGTGTCAGGTTGGGAGCACCTCTGAGGGGTTTCTTTTAGTGGTGCTATATATAAATTTATGATCATAGGCGGAGACCTGGGCCGAGAATTGGGGGGGGGACGGAAAGACGCGAGATTTTCCGAAAAATTTCTGACGACCGGCGAAATAAAAATTTTTTCCGCCGCCAAAAAAGTTGATGACCTTTTTTTTTTTTAGTCATCCGGCCCAAAATCTCGCCGAAATTTTCTATTTTCGCCGCCAAAAAAGTTGACGACCTTTTTTTTTTTTTTTAGTCGTCCGGCCCAAAATCTTGCCGAAATTTTCTATTTTCGCCGCCAAAGAAAGTCTTGACGTTCAAACATTGGGGGGGACAAATGCATGGGCCGTCCCCCCAACACTTTTATTGGGGGGACCGTCCCCCCGTAGGTCTCCGCCACTGTTTATGATTATGATTACAAGATGGCAGAATTTGGCATGGGTGCAATCTGGGAAGTAACAGAAAACTTCGGCAATGCACTGAACCCATTATATCATCCAATGCCAATGTGGTGTACCACACGCAGAAATTAAAGATAAATTTACGTTGTAACATTCACCTGGTGTTCATGGTATTTTGCAAGGCAACAGATTGGGTTTCCAACTCCAACATTTAAGGGTTTGAAGCTGCTAAAGGGACTCACAAAAACAACCTGGACCAACTTGTTCACTCACGTTTTGCCTTGCGCCTCCCAAATTACCAGACTCAGCACACGTAGCAAATGCAACTAAACAAGCGAATGAAAAAATGTCACTGCATGCAGTAAGTTTCAAAATCTTTACATGAACATATACATATATATATATATATGTAAACAAATCAATATGGAGAAATGCTTGACCTTGACAGTAGAACACAATGTCCTTGGGCGACCCGTTCGCATCAAAGTCTCCAACGATGTCTAGTTCCTCGCCCTTCGCAACGTGCAGACATTCGAAGCAGTAGCGACCTGGTTTGACGAGAACAGACAGCTGAAACGGAACCAATTCATCGTAAATTGAACCGTTAAATGATTGGGGCAGCTCTGCCGAGTCTGTATTGAAGTGATCTATACTAATCTGATTAATCAAATCATTGAACCGAGGCGGCATCATACAATTTCAGCAGGTCATGTCAGGGTTATTCAGCAGCTCGAAGAAATTAAATGTAAAGCAGATTTTAAAAATCCCCAAACAGTTTTTGGCAGGACGTAAGGCATGTCAAGAGTGAAAAAAGCATGTTAAATGACCTGCTGTGATCAATGGTGGCGTCGTCAGTGTCATTAAATTTCTAATTAATGCAAATCATAAAATAAGGATTAAATAGATATAGTCTTAGAAAGTTTTCAAAATGGCCCCACTGCACTCCAATCACTAAAACTCTATTCCATCTAATTGCCAACATAATTATGATCTGCTCTACTCATAAACATCTAAGTACTCTAATCATAAATGATCGGTGCTATAACTGCTGCAACAAAACACCTTAAATATTCTGCCAGTGCCAGTCCCAAGCCTGGATAAAGGAGAAGGGCAACACCAATCATATTTTAAATAGCAGTGTTGTTAAACAGCAACAAGCGCCTTAAATATTCACTTCCAGCGTCAAACCATTTAATTGATCGATTGGCTGTGTGCATGATGTACATTCGATGTATGCATGATGTAAGCATGGTGTACATTTGATGTACGCATGGTGTACATTTGATGTACGCATGATGTACATTTGATGTACGCATGATGTACATTTGATGTATGCATGGTGTACATTTGATGTAAGCATGATGTACATTTGATGCATGCCTGAGTACAAACGCGTGGATAGCAATTGGTCAAAATGAAGAAATTTCTTGTCTTGGCTTAGACAATACCGACCAAAGACAAAAAAACTCGTGAAACAAAAAAAAAATTAAAACCTTTTTGCGATCGTGAATCATCTTCGAAGTCAATGCAGTGACGTCACCCATTCCATCGGCGTCAAGGACAATACAGCTGTCCTTGAACTTTACCCTGTCCCAGTTGGATGACTTGGTTTTCATGGCCGACATGTACTGGCACTCGGCAAGTAAGGTCTTGAGGCACAGGTCGTCACGGTAACTCTTCTTGTTCTGCGCGAACAGGTCCAGGACTCTAGTTGCGTAGCCAATAGCGTCGCACTTCTTTCCAATGCCCAGCAAGGCCGAGATACAACTGGAAACGGAAAGGTGGTAATATGGTAAAGCACTGACTGGGTGTAGTTAGGGGTAAGGTAAAGGTGCACCAAGAACAAATCATAAAGTACCATAATAACAAATTAGACAGTTTGTGTATAATATGTTTTCCATGTGCACAGTATGTATACATGTATGTACAATGCACATACAAATGCATACATATGACGAATGTGCCTGTGTATGCATGTCGTTCATGCATGTATGTGCACTTGTTAGAGCTCCCCTTCAAGATTTCTGCTAAGAAGTGCTCCCGACTACAGCACAGACACTGAATCACAGTTTCACCCCAAGCGCATGAACAATTGCAAGTGAAGGACTTGCCCAAGGTCCCTAAGAGGCGGCTTGAGATGGATTCGAACCGGCAACCCACCGGCTGCAAGAGAACGAACATACCCACTACACCACCATGTCCCACATGCATACATGTACTAATATATCGTGTATGCATACAAAATGGACAATTGAATGCATACAATGCAATGCATGTGTACAGTATACCATACATGTATACTTGCATGCAAACATATACGTATGCAGCTGGTTATTTTGTACAGCTCCTTTACACAACCATGCAAGGGCAGTAAAGCAACTAAACCCAGACAAGGTTCATCTTTATTTATTAAATTATTACCGGAAATATCCTTTTTCATATTTCTCATCCAACTCAATAGCTTTCTTGCCGTCATCAAGCGCCCTTTCGCAGAGACTGTCAAATTCGTCTGTTCCAGAATGCACTTGTGACATCTTGTGGTAAGTAATTGACCGGTTTCCATACAGTTTGGCAAGCTCCTCATTGCAACCTGGAAAAACCAAACCAAAAGAAAGAAGTTTTGTATCCATGTATACGAGCATTAAATACAGACAACTCCAGACAAATTTTATCATTAGCCAGCAATTTAGTAAAGTTCCTGAGGGATCCTGCTTACCTTGGGCCAATTATATTTAAAATTACAAATGTTTTGATATTTTAGTTACAACACCACTCAAGACAAACCAATAATCAGTTGCACACAGAATGAGTTCTGGTACGTTTAACCCTTTATAAGCGAGAGGCAATATATTTGCCATTACATGCAGTATACTAAACAGCTAATGTACAGTGTTTTGCCAGTAACCTAATGCATGTGGATTCACAAGATGTCACTACCAGGTACTGTTTAAAAAAAAAATTGAAACAGGGTACATAATGAAGACTTCAGTGATGTCTGGTGTAGTATGAACAGCTAGTGGCAAGTATGTTGCCATGTCATGTGTACATTTGATGTCAATTTGTGGAGCCCTAAACAGCTAGTGGCATGTTGTATATTGCCACCACTTACGTTTTACTGATGTCAATGCAACAGCGTTATACGCTTGATTACGCTCTCTTACCTATACAGTATACATGATATGTATTTATATTAACTGTGCCTGCCCTGGGCGCTTATCGCTGTTAAACGGTTAAATAATTCTTGATCAATTTTAGACAGACTTGGCCACATGATGAACAGAAAGAGTGCTCAGTTCCTCAAGGTATAGCCCCAGAGGCAGATAATGGGCATGAAATGTCAGAACCTTTGCATCGATGGTCCATGGCCAGTCCTCTCCCTTGCTGCCTTATCTTCCCACCAACTGTGGGTGGTTAGTGCACTGGTCATAGATGGGATGGCTAAGATCGATCATGCATGCAAAGACATCTTGAAAAGCATTCCTGCCCTGGCGTGGATTTGAACCATAACCTCTCGATTGCAGACTAACCAGAAGACTATTGCGCATGCTACCTAGCTAAACTATAGTTAAATATAGTTACTTTGGACAGTTTCATCAATCTTCAGGGCTTCAATAGCGAGTATATACTCTTCCAATGCCTCTTGGTACTTGTTTTCTACAAACAGATTGTTGCCCGCTGACTTCAACGCTTCCCAAGGACGAATTTCGGCCACCAACTGGCAGCTAGCAAGTTTCTGTTCGAGGACAGCGTCGTTGTTGTTCTGTTCCTCTTTTGCAACCGTTGTTCCACTCTTCGTTGCCTCACTTGTCTTCGTTACTTCATTCATCTTCGTTGCATCGCTCGTCTTCGCTGCTCCATCCGTCTTCATTGCATCCGTCGTCTTCGCTGCTTCACTCAACTTTGTTTCATCGCTCGTCTGCGTGTCCTCGCTGTCTGCAGTCGCAGCATTGCCCTTCCTCTGACAGGACTTCTTGCGTCTCCCCATTTTAAAACTTCGTTGCTCTGCAAGTATAAGGCAAAGAGCTCACAAACTATTTTCAAAATTTTTTCAAATTTAAGACATGTTTATCATTACAGCTGTAAACTATCAGTATGAGATTTAACAGTCATAATTTTTGCCAACATATTCACTATAAGGAAATTTCCAGTATTAGACGTGCGCACAAGATCACAAAAAGTGTTCTCAACTGTCTAAAAAAATTTGCAGGTGCTTTGCTAGAACAAATTTTTGAGTGAAGCACAAAAATTATAACTTTGAATCTGTGCCTTAATAACCCAAATAGTTGAACGGAGGCTTTATGTTGATATCTAATTCTAATGTATGATTTGACTCGCAGCCTGTATCAAAATAGGTACTATACACCTTTGGGACATTTTCTTCGTCTAGCAACCTTAACTCACACACGTCGTCCTTTGAATAGTCTAGCAAGACTACGAAATTTTCTGTGCGAATAATGATCTTATAAAGTCACCTTTCATAACAAAGTAAAACACAGTGTCGAGTGTAAGCCGAGTCACCCATAATAGTCTACGTTTTTTTTATTCCAGTAAAAATTCTGGAATACAAGGAAGTAGAACCTCAGCATAAGATGGATGGCATTTAAGAAGACTGAATGCAACAAATGACAGAATGGAAAATGAAATAAAGCAGCAACATAATTAAGTTCCTCTATCGATGATGCTGGCGGCGCCATTATAATCTGAAAGTGTGCAGCTAATCTACATTACTATAAGCTTATAACGTAACGCCAAGTCTTATATTATCCAATACGTATTTAAACATTTTAAACCTTC
Organism: Lumbricus terrestris; assembly: GCA_949752735.1. Taxonomy (NCBI): domain Eukaryota; kingdom Metazoa; phylum Annelida; class Clitellata; order Crassiclitellata; family Lumbricidae; genus Lumbricus; species Lumbricus terrestris. Next base: position 24,470,692 of record OX457053.1, read on the forward strand.
TACACAGCCTACCTACAGAAAACTGTCACTAGCATCAAAACTTGCAAAACTTATATTACACCCGACCAAAAATTACGATGTTTCAACCTCCGCGCTTGTAAAAGGTCCACTGCACGTGGGCTGTGGGCGCGCTTGAATCGAAGCCGTGCTAGAGCTCGCTCGAATGGTAGAACTGTGCAGTTTGAGGGTAGTCACTGATCCTTTACCTCATATTCTAGTTTTGCCGTGGTCCTGCTGTCATGTAGCAAAAAACTTTTAACGTCCTTTACATTCGCTCATGCTTTACGAGGGTTGAGCCTACTTTCTTGTACCGAAACTTTCCAGGAAGTCCGTTAAGGCGGTCTCTATTTGCGTCTGACAAATTTCTAATCGCCGAAAATTTGGTGACAACTTTCGCCATTATCATTAATATACCCGATTCTCTAGCTAAATATCTACTCTCAATGCAGTTTTTCTACTTTTTAGCGCTGTCTAAAATTTACAAATCCCGTGCTTTCGAAAACTTGACGGTCGCTATGCTCGCTCCGTATCTTACTCCGAGAATGCTACGACCAGCAGTGGAAGGGTTCCCGTGAAAGATGAGACCGGAAGCGGATGTACAGTGGATTTATTTTGCAAAATGGCACTAACTTTAAATGAGAGTATTGCACACCAAGAAATAGTAAAGCAAGTCCGTGTGAGATTTGTTGGCTCTAACGATGTGGTCCATCATGTTGTGCCTCTCAAAGAAAAAAAGATTGTCAACAGTAAGGTGTTGTTTAGCATCAGTGTTATCTTGCATGCTGGTTGTTGTTGTACCGTAGAGCCTACAGAGGGTTTAATTGGGAGCGCGAATACCGTATGCACTTTTCCCCACTGACTGACATTTACGAATATTCTGTATGACGGTTTGAAGGTGGGCCGAATTACATAAGGCTGTCATGATTTATGCAGTGCAAGTGCAGCTTTATATCGTATTTATTTATTTCGAAACTTTTATATAGCGCCTCTTCAAAGTAGGCTATTCAGAAGCGCTTCACAGAACCACGGATAAAGGGGGCAGTTTTTCATGTCCACTTTTGCCAGTTGTTGACGCGTCCCAAACCAGATATAATTACCTCTTTGGTAGGGTTCACGCGCAAACGGTTAGAGGACATCCAGGCATTCCATGGCCCTACAAATTTCTCGAACCGCAGCTGCAGATGCTGAGCAGTGAACATATGCATGTACTACCAAATTATGACACGTTTCCAGATTCAGAAGTTCAATGACTGAGCAGTTGCGATGGCTTGAGGCGTTCATATACATATACATGTGCTCAATTTTTGCGTTTCCCCTCAAAATTACATGTGACGTGCTCCTGAGTGCACAGTAATTGGAAGACAAATGCAGTTCTAGTGCCCGGTGCAGTCAATTACTACCATCTGGTATCTAATGTCCACAGAAGTCCGACAGTAAATTTATGCTTCGTGATCATGCGCATGTATTTCCACTTGCTGCTTTAGAAATGGAAATAATTCTAATTACAATGATCACCAATGATAACGATTCTAATTTTTACATCTATAGATGATTGTTATGACCACTGGTTTTGATTTTTGATAATAGTACCGGTATTCATTGTGCTAAAAGAAACTATTTTGCTCCTACAGAATCCATCTTGAAGGTGGCCGAGCCTAAGAGATCGAGGCGCGTTAGCTACGCTAAGGATCTGAGCGACGAGGAAGATGAAGATATCAAAGAGAGCGCTGTTTGTTCTGCTGTCGATGTGAATGAACAGACTGAAGATTTGAAGCCTTCAAAAGGTATATATCTAGGCATACATGCAGTGCTTAAAGTGTAAAAAAAGAAATGCGTGGACGCTTCTTAACTTCCAGGCCGTGCTGGCCAAGTAAGTTGCAGGACGGGATTCAGATTTGAAAGGAGTGCATGGACGTCGTCCATGACCGTCCAGCCGCACTGTAAGCCTTGTATGTAATAATTGTGTACCTTTCATTGTGTGCATGCAAAAGCGAGTTGTATTGAAGTCAATATCTGGATGAGTATCTGCTAAGAATTCCATAACGTGCCATGGTAGATTTTGTGTTTTTATAGCCATCACTTTACAGGAGTTAATTAACTAAAGTCATCTATAAAATGTTTATTTTACCATAGGTTATTATTTATTTTCATGACATCATATTTGCTAGCTAAATTTTTTTACTGTTAATGTTTACTGCTTAGATCGGAACAGAATTTAATTATAATGTGATCAATGGCCATTGATGGACGACTATAGGAGAATACAGAGCTATGAATAGGCTAATATGGTCGTCATGATTTGAAATTTATTTACTGTATGTGCATTTTGTCAAGAACCCACCCCAACCGTATGCACTTGCCTAAATCCAGTTATCTCCTCCCTGCGTACATTTGAGAGTTATTCGTTGTTGGCCCATCCACATGGAATGGACTCCCGCTTGCACTACGCTTACTACCTCGGAATAATTTGCCTGCTTTCTTCCAGTTGTTCAAGACCTATCTTTATAGCTGTGGCTGGGCTGGGAGCGCCTCTGAGTAGGCTTTTTTAAGGGGCGCTATATAAGTTTTCGGAATGAATGAATGAATATAATGGACAGCCCCTTATGTGAATTAGTAGGGATCAAAACCAAGTTGTAATTTGGTCAGCATGCAGAAGGGGCATCTGTCAGGATTTATAGCTTGTCAGATTTTGCAGTTTATTGACTGTCATGTAGTGCTGTCTTAATTTGCATCCACCAGTCAGAAAGATTTGAATTCAGAAATTTATTTAATTCAGTGGTAATTTAGAAACTTTGTCTCCATTTTGAATGTTTCCAGCGTTGTCGGTCGGAGGGGAAGAGGTCGCTGGAAGCAATCTGTTCCGTTTCCGCACACCAAAGAAATCCGGTCAGATGCTGAACAAAGGTCGGACTTTTTTCGCGATTTATTATTGTTTTCTTTATTTCCGCAGCTTCGCATCTGCGTATGATTTGGCGAAGTCATTATTTACCAAAGTCATTGTTTATTAAAGTCATTATTTTCATGCATTGTGGGGCACTGTGGTGTAGGGATATGTTTGATGCCTTAGAGTTGGAAGGTTGGGGATTCGAATCCACTTCAAGCTGCTGAGTAGGGACCCTGAGCAAGTCCTTCATTCTCAGTTTTGCTCATGCGCTTTGACATGAAAACTCCTATTCTCGTATTGTTGGGAGCACCTCTGAGCAGAATTCTTGAACGTACGCAATAACAAGTAATCATATAAACAGACAAAACACAAAAATACATTTGCACATCCATATACCTAGTTACTGAGGCTGTAATTTTCTTACAATTTTTGCTCCATACATTTCTTTGCATACATTCACAGATTCATATATTTTCACAGATCCATATATTTTCACGGATCCATATATTTTCACAGATCCATATATTTTCACGGATTCATATATTTTCTGAGCACTTCCTCTCTAATTTACTATTTTCATCGAATGGTCTCAGTAGCTTCATCTTGTTTTATCTCAGCTTCGGAATCTGTGACACCAACATCCGCTGTTCTCAAGTCGTCGCAGAAGAGCACGCCAGGCAGAGGCTCAAAGCTGACAATGACGCCATCTTCCACAAAGAAAACACCAAAGTCAATACTCAAGAAGACCCCGATCTCTAAAGGCTGGTGATGAAGTTATAACAAGGCTTGTGTAGAGCACTCTGTTAGAGGACATTATTTATGAAGAACCTTTTAACCCTTTGACGACCAGCTGCAAATGTTTCCCATACATTTTAGGGCATGCTGGTCGTTTTGAGGGTTAGGCAGGGGTGTCGTAGATCCGACTTGTGGGACATTTCTGACTGGCCAATGATGTTTTTCTGGCTTGCGGAACCTTGTCTGAGGGATTAAAGTTCAGATTTAGTGTTTTTAAGGTTTAATGTGTTTTGTGTGATGTTCGTGACTGATAATGTAGATAAAAATAAATGAAGGTTTATTTAAAACTTTACTTCACTGTTTGATTACATTGTCTATCGCCATTGCAACATTTTAGAGTTTGTTATTGCTGTTATTAATCAGTAGCATATATCATGCCGTTGTCTATCAGTGCACCAAAACGGAATCATAATTTATGTAGCACCTGTAGAAGTGTGATTAATCATTTTTATCATTAGTCTGAGTGACCAAATGATTTGCTGATGGTTTTGCGTTATTAGACGATTGACGAGGTTAAGTTTTTCCTGCAGGTCGAGTTGCAGAAGCTGAGACTCCACATGATGGAAAGCGACGGAGTCAGCGACTTGCCATGACAACACCTCACCGACTTTGGAAGAGAAACGAAGAAAGTATGAGATGTTACATTTCTCTCAAAGCTTGCTTTCAGTCCGGTCGCAAAAATTGCAAATTTAGAAAGAAACTAAACTTGAATGTATGTATGTATGTATGTGAACTTGCTATAGTATAGTACCCCTTCAAGCTCTCTACTCTGAGGCGCTCCCGAGTACAGCACGGACACTGCTTCGGAATTTCACACCGAAGCACTGAGCAATTGTGAGTGAAGGACTTGCTCAAGGTCCGTATGAGGCGTCTTGAGGTGGATTCAAAACTGCAGCCATCCAGCTGCAAGGCCATGAACATACCCACTACACCGCCGTGCACCACAAGTGGAATAGTGGAAGTTTGTTTCCCTTAAAGCAATGAAGTGGTTTTGAACACGGAGGGTCGAGGTTTGAGCCTTCAGAGACTGTTATTGTATAGGAACCACGAGCAAGATTTACATGGTTTATTTGTCCCTCAGCTTTAGGTTTAATTGTTGTGATATGATGCAAAAGCAGGAGTTGATTATGAGAATGAATGGCTAAAAATTTAGCTTTACTGACATCTGGTTTTATGGTGCGCTGGTTTGATTAACTGCCATTTTGAGCGATGTATGGTTCGATTGATATATTGTATTTAAGCATTTATATAGCTCCTCCAGTGGGCGAACCTTTTGGAAGTGGTCCCAATATGCAAAGCCTTGCGAAAGAAACAGGTTTTGAGAAGACAGAAAGAGGACAGAGAGTGTGGTTGATTGGTGTATCATATTGTATTTAAGCATTTATATAGCGCCTCTGGTAGGGTGAACCATTCAGAAGTGCTCCCATTGTGCAAGGCCCTGCGAAAAAGAAGCAGGTTTTCAGAATAGAGAAGGAAGAAGAGATATGTGGTTTGATTGATGTTTGGTTTGATTGACAGATGAGAGTTCATCATCCGACTCATGCCCGTCTTCAGATGACGATGACATTGAGGACAAGGACCCCTCCGAACTGGTCGCTACACCATCCTCTGCCTCCACACCATCCTCTGCATCTCTATTGTCTCAGAATAAAACCATTGTCTCAACACCCGGCGGCAAGAGAGCTAGCGCCGCGCCAACGTCGTCCGCGAAATCCGAGTCGAAAAAGCCAAAGCGGAAATTGTTTGAGCAAAATGTTGTCGCGGTTGGTTCAAATTTTTTTATAAATTTGTATCTTTGGTGTTTTGCATCCTGAGCAATGATGTGTGAAAATGGTTGTCTGCAAATAACTCAAAATTCATCTGTTGCAGTTTGCTAGCGTATTGTGTTGAAATTGTGTTGTATTTAAGAATTTCTAAAGCACCTTTCGCAGTGCAGACAATTCAGAGGTCCTCCCAGTGCAGAGGATCTCTGTCAGAATCGTAGAGTGAAGGAGGGAGGTCGTGCCACAGCGAAGGGCCAATGCAGACAACTCTGTGCAACGTACTCTCTTCAACTCTTGCATAGCCGTTGCTGAAGAATGCTTGAGTTTTTAAGCTGTGCTACAACAATTGCCTTTGTTCAAAGCTTAGTTAAAAGGTACTTGCTGCTCAAATACTTGCTGCTCAATTATGCCAAGGTGAGAAAAGAGAAGATTTAAGGTGGTGGAGAGATGCAGGCGGAGTCAGATGGCGAACTGATGGAGTGAGGTCATTCCACAGTGAAGGGCAAATGCCGACAAAGGCTTGGGATTGGGCCAAGGCAGTGCTAACCCATAGCGTTAAAGGGTTGAGACGGTGTAATGGCTGCTGAGTAGATACCTTAACCCAGTGGTTCTCAACCTTTGTAGGCTCAGGGACCCCTTATGAATTTTGAGTCTCGGTCACGGACCACCACTGAAATTTTATACAGCTTGCGCACTATCATGACTGCGATCCTGTAGACCTATAATAGCATATGTTCTAGCGATTGGAAGAAACTGACTTTCCTAAAACAGAAGAATTTTGTCATAATTCAGCATGTTATTAGTTTAATGTAGCCATTAAAATGAAGAAATATTGAAAAATTTACAAAATTGTTCTGTTTCTATGTTTTAAAGTCAGAAACATAAATTTCAAGACTTACTCACGGACCCCCGGGCAGATGGCCGCGGACCCCCAGTGGTCAGCGGACCCCCGGTTGAGAACCAAAGCCTTAACCCTTCACCGACCAAAGTGTAGTAAATAGTAGCGGAAATCTATACCATCGACCGGTAAAGGTTTAAAGTAGTGCTACTTAAATGTTCCGAACGAGCAGCGGCTCTATAGAAGTTCCCACGTTACATTAGATCGTCGGTTAAGATGTGTGATTTTGTACATGACAGCCGGAAAACGTTGAGTCGTATTTCGACGCTCAGAGCACGACGGTTCACACGTCGGACCGGACTCTGTCACGGCTCGAGATGCCGTCGCTGGATCCGGTTGAGATGTTGGAGGCGCTTAAGAAGGTCGACTTCAAGTACGAGATCGAACGGAAGGCCCTCGTGTCTGGCTATTACGGACTCTTCAACAAATGGATGTATCTGCTTTGGTGTGTTTTGTACGGATTGTATTGTATGTGATGCAGTTGTATACATGTATGTATGTATGTATGTATGTACCTTGGGCAAGTCCTTCACTCGTAATTGCTCAGTGCTTCGGCGTGAAACTCCGATGCAGTGTCTGCGCTGTAGTCGGGAGCGCCTCTGAGTAGTGATCTTGAAGGGGCGCTCGCGCTGTAACAAGTGCACAACTGCACATGCATACAAACGCATGTATGTATGTGCACTTGTTACAGCGTCCGTTCAAGATTTATAATTCTGTTCAGTTGTTAATATAATTTTTTTAAATATTTATTTAATATTTTGAATGGCATGAATCATAGACTTTATATAACTGTTGTGCCCATAACAGTAACCGTGCTGCTGGGCATTTGCCCCCTGTCCTTCTCTAAGTGGGCCTGGCACGACCTTCAGTTCATGAGTTCCTGTTGTAGCCATGGATACAACCTACTTCTGCACGGATTCGGATCAAAGTATAATCTGATGGAAGAGTTTCGAAAGTCAGTCGTCAAGGACTTCACGCACGTTGTCGTCAATGGATACTTCCCAAGTCTCAGCATCAAATCCGTACGTCTTTCATCTGTGTGGTTTTTGTCGTGCTAGAGTTGGGAGCGCTTCTGAGTAGTCCTCTTAAGGAGACGTGATAGAAATTCTCAAACGAATGACCGTTTTGCTCTAATAATAATGGAAGAAACGTGCATGTTGATATCTTTATTGTAACAGTGAAAATACTATTAATAGCATAACATTGTCACATTAATTAATCACATTAATTATTCACAGCAATAATAGCGCAGAAGTTTCTTCACACACTTCCGCAGAATTCTTTGCACTGCACAAAGCACATGCTTCCCAGAATACTGTATGACACATTCTTGCTAACAGTGTTTCTATTTAACCATGTTGGAATCGGGGGATATCTCTGAGTAGCCCCTTGATGAAGTGTTGTATTAAATCAATGAAATTAAATGAATGAATGAATTGCTCGTGTATTCCTCAGATTCTCAACTCCATAACGGAGGATGTCATTCAACATTCCGGAAGCTTCTCGAACGTCGTCGATCAATACGAATTCATTCGGAAACATTTCGAAAAAGAAGGTACCATTGTTTGCGGACATTGCCCTCCTCAAATCAAAGCTTAAAACTTATCTGTTTGTTAAGGCTTATCCTGCAGTTGCCATTTGTGAGGTGCCCTTGTAGCGGTATGACTGTGCTACACTGTCATATAAATTGTCATTATTATTAGTATTGTGCTGTTATTTTCAATTAATTCGCTCACAGTGAAGCTCCATAACACGTAAGCAACTAGGAGGTTGATCTGAAAATCTTGTGTAGTCTCAGGAAGCCTCCTGTTGGTTAGTCCAAGGTCTATGTAGATCTGTACTTGCGTGGTGAGATGTTGAATCATAGCAAGCTGGCACAAAATTCATATTGATGCGTGTTCGATACCTGACTCAACCTTAATCTCCCTAGGGAGTGACTTCACAATGTGCAGTGTGACATTTCAGTGTCTTGTAGTCTATGCCGTACGGTTGAATTCGACTCCGGTTGAACTTGCTATCATCCGTTGCTATTATCTTACTGTATACTTTATCGGTCAGTTTTAATCAAGAAACAAATATTATTTTTTTGTAACCTAAGGTGCAAGTAATTCCTTAGGATTTAAAAAATTAGGGATAGCATTGTTTTGGGTTGGCTAGTCTTTACTAAAGCCGTTCCGAGTTGACTTACTATTATTATTATCATTATCCACATTATTACTAATATTGTTATTATTTTATTATTATTCCAAGTATTTGAGAAAAATGTTGAAATGAAAAAGTTTAAATAAAAAATGGATGTCAGTCAGATGAAAATCAGCAGTCTACCCAGATTCACCCCAGGATTGTCTGGGTAGTATAGTGTCATTTGTGGGGCGCGGTGGCGTAGTAGTGGGTTCAGTGCCCTGGAGCCGGATGGTTCCAGGTTCGAATCCACCTCAGTCCGCTGTGAAACTCTGATGCAGTGTCCATGCTGTAGTCGGGAGCGCTTCTGAGTAGTGAGCTTGAAGAAATGCTATAGCACATGCGAGAAATATATAAATAAATCTGGTTTATGACAGTTATGTGGGCTGCCTTAAATCTTTAATCACCAGCGTGTAATAAAATGAATGGAAATATATGTAGCTGGTAGGTATAGGGTTAATTAAGAAGCATTTTGTAAGAGTCATAACTGATTAATTTGTTGGTTTTAATTCGTTCTGGTTAAAATTTCAGAGCAGGATTTCTTCCTGTTGGTGCACAGCATCGATGGTTCGATGTTACGGTCGGAGAAGTCGCAGGTCGTTCTCAGCCTCCTCGCTCAGGTCCGCGGGTTCCACTTGATCGCTTCCATTGATCACATCAACGCGCCTCTACGTAAGTGTAACTACTCAAGCGTGACACTCGCATCTTCTACAAGCTACATCTCTTCTTTAAGTTCTCTGCCTCTCGGCAGGTTCCAACTTCCAATGACGCCATTCTTTTCTTCGCTGTGCTTTCCTCTTCAGCTCGTTGTATCCGTCAGTCATCATCCATCCCAGCCAGCATCATCTGTCTCGGTCTTCCTATCTTTCTTTTTCTTCCAATGTCTGTTCTTTTATTTCTTTCGGGAGGGAGTATCCTCTTAATGTGTGTTCAATTAAGTTCTTTTGCCATTCGCTTAAGTTGTCATAAGTGATCTTTTTTTCTCCTACTCTTTGCAGCACCTTTTCATTTGTCACTCGCTCCGACCAGCTCACCTTTTCCATCTCCTTCTCACTCTCACATCTATAGGCATTGTTAAAGAATGACTCACTGTTACTCACTGTTACTCTTGCACACTAATATTATGGCTCACCCTTGCAATCCTCTTGGTTGACCTATATTCTGAATGTTAGGACTGATATCGAACTTAGGAGTTGGTTTTCCTAAAATACTTTCTTATTTTGTTTTATTTAATAATTTGTATGCTTAAATCTAAACAAATTGAAGCCCGTCATGTAAGCAGTTGTATATTGGAAATCAGGGCCCATCCATGTTTACTATGTTTAGGCTGTTGCTTTTGTAGGGCTCTGTTTGTACTCAATGATTGTTTGTTTGATATATAATGCTGAAGTGTGGTAAAACTTTCAATACAATGGTCATTGTTATTAGGCTGTAAATCTTGCGTAGGCATTAGATGAAGAATGACTTGATTTATTAGTGGCATTACAGCTATTTGCTTTGTTCACAACTGAGTTGAAAGTACTTACTGTTCATATACCACAAATTTGTAACTTGAGAACAAGGCAGCTGCTTTGCTGTATCATGAGCACGTTTGGGGGGTCGGTGGTGGCTTAATATGCTCTAACTTCCCCTCTAACTATGTAATTTCTGAATTTAAAAAATTCTGTATATTTTTAGGCGGCCAATTTATAAACCCCTAAAATGGAAATAACGTCCCAAATGTTTTCATGACTCTGCCTCTTTTGCTGTATGAGGTTTAGGAGTCTCGTTTATGGAATTTTCTGATTGGGTTGGTCTTATGATTGTCCACATGATAAGAGGAAATATGAATAACTGGACCTGGTAGAATAGCTGCACTTCTCCTTGTTTAACTCTACCTATTTCTATAATGTTATTAAAAGTTTAAAACGTTCCAGTCAACCAGGCAATATTTATTGTTCAAGGCATTTACAGAGACCGTCACAGCGGAAGAATCGGATAACGAGGAAATCATTTTTAATTAAGGATTCTTTATCTTATTTAAATGTCATATGAACCAATATAAAGTATAAATAGTTGGTCATTATTTATAAGCTCATACTTATGTTGGATTTAGGATTAGGAGTAAAACATTTGTCTTTTTATTGGCTCTATAGATGATGTACGTGGGGCGCAGTGGTGTAGGGTTCGTTGTCTTGCAGCCGCAGGGTTGCAGGCTCGAATCCACCTCAACCCGCTGTGTAGGGACCCTGAGCAAGTCCTTCACTTGCAATTGCTCAGCGCTTTTGTGTGAACATCCGATTCAGCGTCTGCACTGGAGTCGGGAGCGCTTCTGAGTAGAACCTTGAAGGGAGGGGGGGCGCTATAACAAGTGCACACACAAACACTACCATGTCTGCACATCAAAATGCACTTAGAAATCGATCAGTTAAAGAGTATTCTTATCTTTTTGTTATTATATGTGAGAACTTATAAAGGCATGTTATATCATGGCCACCTCACATCGTCAACCCAATTATATTAGTTGGTGTCCCTAGATAGTGGGATTAATTGATCTCATTAGGGCCTCTCCTTTTTGTAACCAATGAGCAAGATGTGTAAACCTGTCATGTATACTTTGGCTGCAGAATTAAACATTTGATTGATTGATTGATTGTTATCATGGTCGATTCTTTTATGTGTTTTTTCTGTAAGTCTGGGACCAGGCGAAAATCAGTCGGTTTCGTTGGTTGTGGCAAGACGTTACAACGTTCGAGAACTACACGAACGAAACATCGTACGAGAATTCGCTGATGATCCAACAGACCGGTGGACTCGCAATGAGTTCGCTCATCCACGTCATGAGGAGCCTCACGCCAAATGCTCGTGGTATCTTCATGCTGCTTGCCAAGTACCAGCTCGACAACAAAGACAACAGCACTTACCAAGGTACTGTTCTGCTGGTACTTACTGTTCAAAGAAAGTACTTATCAGGGTACTGGTTTGCTACTTACAACGGCTTTTGTCATGATGTATGTGGGGCACTAGCTTGCTACTTACAACGGCTTTTGTCATGATGTATGTGGGACACTAGCTTGCTACTTACAACGGCTTTTGTCATGATGTATGTGGGACACTAGCTTGCTACTTACAACGGCTTTTGTCATGATATATGTAGGGTTCTAGCTTGCTACTTGCAACGGCTTTTGTCTAGATATATGTGGAGTACTAGTTTGCTACAACGGCTTACAACGGCTTTTGTCATGATATATGTGGGGTACTAGCTTCCTACTTACAATGGCTTTTGTCATGATATGTGCAGCATACTTATATAGCCGATTGGTTAGATAAGTATGCACTAAAGCTGTGATCCACTGATGGATAGTGGGTTGTGTTGCAACTATCTAATGCCTCAGTTGTTTCAAAATAATCTTGACATCCATCAGTGATTTTCCAACAGTTTCTGTGGTGTCTAATAGAGTCTGCGACAATGCAGAGCCGTTCCTTCTCTGTGGTTGGTCCAACAACCTGGAACAGTAACGGGCTTCCATACAACATCTCAAAAACTGTTCTCAGTTTCACGAACAGATTAAGTCTGGTTTTATCGTTTGACTCTAAGTAGGGATCTTGAAGGGGTGCTATGTGGATTCTAATCAATCGAGTTATTGACTTGTCAGTGGCGTAGACAAGGGGGGTTTCGGGGTTAAACCCCCCCATTGGCCTAGGAAATAGTTGTTTTAAATGTTTTTATCCACTTAAATAAGATAAAGCAAAACAATTGCTTGTAGTAACAATTGTTTTTCTTACTTTATTCCATTTTTATTTACTGTAATACTGTTGGGTTGGTGTCAGAAAGGGCATCTGGTCAGGCCATAACAACACCCCCATCAAAAACTTCTGGCTACGCCACTGTGACTTGTTATAAGATACTTGTAGCTTCTTTTGCAGTAGTTTTGTTAAAAGTACTTCTAGCAACTTTCAAAGTACTTTTCAAAATGAATATAATTTTCTAATTAGGAGCATACCTGTTTTTCTTGCAGCCAGCGATGTATGAATTCTGTTTGGACGCAACGTGCGAACGGTTCGTACTGACGTGTTTATAAATTGTGATTGCAGGACTTGCCTTCCCCGATCTCTATCAGAAATGTCGTGAGTCGTTTCTTGTCAACAGCGAACTGACGTTGCGCACTCAACTCACCGAATTCAAGGACCACAAACTGATTCGCATCAGAAAGGCAAGGCTTCTCTTTTCAGACATGGCTGGGCAGTATGAGAATGGTAGAAAAATAACTGGGGATTCAGATGTTGAATTATGTGGACTTGGAGTTGGACATTGAGCATTTTACTATAGTGTCATAAGAAATACTGGGAGGGGTACAATCCCCACAACCCTCCGGAAATTCTCGCCCTGTGTCTGGGCAATGCACAGTGGGGCGCGTTGGTGTAGTGGTGGTGTCGTTGCCTTGAAGCCGGAAGGTTCGAATCCACCTCAAGTCGGTGCGTAGGGACCTTGGGCAAGTCCTTCACTCGCAATTGCTCAGCGCTTCGTCGTGAAACTCCGATGCAGTGTCCGCTCTGCTGTCGGGAGCGCCTTTGAGTAGTGAGCTTGAAGGAGCGCTATAACAAGTGCACATACAAACAGTTGTAAACCTTAAGGCCATCACTCACTCCATTAGCTGCTCTCTATTAGCTTCCTGTTGAATTCAGAATGCAATCGGGTTCCTTGCTCGCGGACTGCTATCCGACAGCGTCGCTCATTCTCTGTCGCTGGTCCTACACCCTGGAATGGCCTCACTATTACACTTTGCTTAATTCCCAGTGATCACTCCACTCTGTTCCTTATGAACCTCAAAACTGTCTTATTTAGCAGTGGTTGAGCCGGGAGCGCTTCTGAGTAGCCTACCTAGAAGAGGCGCTATATAAAATGTCTGAAATAAATAAAATGGCATGTTTGACCTACAAAGCCCTCATTGTTCAATCACTTCTAGCTCCTTACGTGCATCCTCGGTCCCCATCAGGATCTTTTAGCTGACGCCCCCCCCGATACAGTTTATGGGCTCACGTACATTCATGTGTAACTTCTAAGATGAAGTGGTAGATCCGGATTCTTAATTGATCTGTTGTTGATATGTCAACAACTATAATAATATTTGTATTGTTCTTCATCTTCAAAGTCCATTGTCGAGCTTCGATTATAAGCCTACTCTTAAGTTCTTTTCAAGCAATGATCTGTAAAATTGTCATCGAAAGATTTTTCAGGGAAGTTGCACAATATAAATAACAATCTGACATATTGCATAAAATATGTATTTCAAGCGTAAAATTTTACAAATCCCTGGTTTTGCAAATTTCCGAATTGCTATATATATATAGTTCTATATACTCTGTTTAAATGCATGTATGTAAGTATGGATGTATGTATGTACGTATGTATGTGTGTATGTATGTATGTATGAGTGCTTGTTATTAGCATCCTTTCAAGATTTCTACTCGGAGTTGGGCCCGACTACAGTGCAGACTCTGAATCGGAGTTTCACGCCAAAGTGCATGAACAACTGTGAGTGAAGAACTTGCTCAGGGTCCACACGTGGCAGTTTGAGGTGGATTCGAGCCTGCAATCTGGCCGCAAGGCACTGTACGTTACCGCTACAGTTACACCACCGCACTCCACAAGATAGACAGTTATCAATTTATTTAGTGTATGACTGAGAGAGACCATTAGTGGAAAATGTACTGGGGGTATTAACTGATGAAGGTTTGTTGTGGTTGTAGGGTTTCGATGGTGTCGACTATCTTATCATCTCACTGGATGTATCGACCCTGACGCAGTACATGGAGGGAGAGAACGAGCAGAGATGACGACACGGATGACAATGCGAGACGACTTACCGAGATAACTCGAGCGTTGCCAGGACTCTAAACGATGCACAGAAAAATGCTATGAATGGTTTTAGGCTAAAGATTGAAGAGCCCCTGGTGCGATCCACCTACCATCTTCTCCCCATGCTTAGCACACTCATTTCAATTTCTTCCCACTTCCCTTCATAATTACCCTATGAGTGTTTCAGTTGGACTCCCCCCCATCTCTCCCCTATGACATTCGGCTCCCACAGTTTAGTTTGTAGCAACCACCTACTGGTACAGTGGCGTTGGTATGGTATGAATAATATACAATTTGTTGAAATCCATTGTGTTTTCATTTTGGGGTGGGAGGGGCGTTGAGCAATAGCGACCTAGACACCTAGTCATAAAAAATTCAAAACCACCCAACTGATACGTTGAGCATTATTACAATTTTGTTAGAGAAATACTTGGATTATACTTTTGTGCATTTTAGAGAACTTCCAAAGGTGTGCTCAGTAAAATAATATTAGTTTATTAATTATTAATGCATTTTTCACTTATCCAGAAATACGTGTACTTTGTGCATTGGGTGTGGAGATATGTTTGATGCCTTGTAGCCGGAAGGCTGCGAATTCGAATCCACCTCAATCCGCAGTGTAGGTACCCTGAGCAAATCCTTCACTCACAATTGCTCATGGGCTGAGTAGGAATCTTGAAGGGGCGCTATAACAAATACTTGTACATATATATCATACATACATTAATTTATTATATTTGTAAGTGTATATAATACTATATAATATATATATATATATAATTGCATAGAAAATATTGATTCAAACTGACCTGTAGTAAATCGGTAAGACTAAGATTACATGATATAGTCAAGTGCGGATACAGAAATTTTTGAAGGGGGGCCAAAATTTGGGGTCTTGTTGGTGGGACAGAGGAAAAATTTCAGTTGGAATGGTATATCTCTTCCCCACCAAAAAATTATGACTTTTTTAGTCATTCGTCCAATTTTCCGGGAAAAGATACCATCTCAACCACGGAAATACTGACGACCTTTTTTTTAGTCATTCGTCCAATTTTCCGGGAAAAGATACGATTCCAACCGCCAAAATAGTTGACGACCTTTTTTAGTCGTCATCCGTAGTTGAGAGTAATGGTAGATCAAACGGGGGCCACGTCCCATGCGATTTTGTAATAGAGGGGGCCTGATGTCCTACTTTTCTCTCCCGCTGCATTTATTTAATGGCTTGTTGAAACCAAATGGGGGGGCACGTCCCGTGCAGTTTTTAAATGGGGGCCATGGTCGGATTGGCCCCCTTGGATCCGCCCCTGTTGCAGGGTGTGGTGGGAGGCTGAGTCAACCTTACGGGGCCAGCGGGTATTGAACCAGCGTTCTTCTGATATATTATGTGCCAGCGCGTTACCATTCAGCCATTTCCAAGGACACTTATAAAGCTCACCAGATGACGTCATCAGATGACGTCATCAGATGACGTCATCCATACGTCGATCCACGTCTTGCTTGAAAATTCTAGACTCTCGAGTGTTCCAGATCGAATAAAACTGGTCTCGTCTTCACTTCCTTGATCCTCGAGTGAGCTCTTAGCTCAGCAAAGAGTCAGCATCCAATTAACGTGTACTTCTGATGCGGTGTCTTCTACAAGAAAGGCCAACCCCTCTTGAATTTAGACACTTCAAAATTATATTGCGCGCCTTCTTGATAACTCAGAGGCCCGGCCTAAGAGTAAAGTTGTAGGTGACTTTAGCGACGAGTGCGCTGTAAAAGTGACTGAAAAAGCTGATGCAGGATGTTGTTAAAGTGTTGTTGAGTTGTATATATAAACAGCCATGAGTGTTCTCGAAGCGAGAACGCAGGCCACGCAGCAGAGGGGAGCAGAGCTGATGAGAGAAATTCCGGGGCCTAGTCAGAGCAGTCATGGGCCCTAGGCTATCTTGAGGCTTAACGAGAAGCAAAATTTATTTTGAAACACTTTGAAGTAATAAAATTGCAGGTAGACCTGCAATTTTATATTTATATATAAATCGTGATTTTATTCAGATGTAATTTGAAATTTAAACAGATTGTAGTTGGTCCTCCGCAATAGTATACTTTAAAAGGCTTAGGTCATAAACTTTTCGATGTAGCCTAACTACCTAGCCAGGGCCCCTAAAAAGTTGCCGGGTCCCTAAAAAGTCGCCGGTCGCCTAAAAAGTCGCCGGCCCCTAAAAAGTCGCCGGGCCCTGGGCATTCCCTCATTGCTAACCCCTCCCCTCGCAGTGACCCTGGGCGAGAAATGGCGATGATCGAGAAAGGCCTGACGCTGTTAGCATCCGAGCGAGAATGCGTAACCATGAAGTCGCCTGTAGAGATCGGCGACCAGAGTAGGCAGAGTTTGAAGTGAAGAGCACCCTGCAGAGATGGACGGACCTGTGATCTAGAAGGCTACACATACCGTATGCAAACAAACGACCTGTATGTCTAATTGTTTATGGCGCCCTATAAACGGATCAGATGAATCGACTGAAGATTAAGTGAAGACACAAGAATATTGGTCATCAAAGACCGCAGCGTAAAATCGTCAGCAGGCGGCTATAGTCATTAAGCAAACAAAGTCAATTTATACATGCATAAATTCATGTGTATATATATAAATTTACACACAATATATGTGCATATATATATATATACACACACAATATCTCTAAATATGTGTGTAGGCCTATAGCTGTATTATATACACAATAATTATATAGGCTATATAGTATATAGGCCTACACATGATATAGGCCTATCTAAATGTGCATAATTATAATATAAACAATACATTGCACATTCAAATACATAATGTGTATTATATAAGAATATTATATTTATATATAATTATATAGGATGTAGGCTCTGTGCATGATTATATAATAGGATATAATGATATTATGTAGGCCTATATAGGCCACGACCGTTCGAAGGTCACACCTAGGCCCTATATTTTATGCTGGATAGGCCTATGTCTGTATATTATTATTACTCTGGTTGCGTCTTTGGTTGAAACTTGAGTTGATACTTAATTATTATGTGGATTATGGGCGTAAAATTATAATAGGCCTATAAATACCGTCAACAGTTATAAGCTTAAACCGACGATCGTTTTTGTCCATAGTCCGCGCTCTCTTACTATTATACGACATTGCGAAACTTCTTCTTACTGCAAACATTCACTGCTTCTGCAAAGTCGAATTGGTTTCGGTCGTGCAACGGCTGCGTCGGGCTCTACAGAAGCCCTTCTAATAGCGCTATAGAAGTGTTTTGCGGCGTTTCTTGTACGACTGGAGACGTGAACATGTGCTGTCTGTGCGCCTGTGTGTTTAAGTTGATTCTCAACTTACTGAACACTGTGATACTGGTAAGGATAATAACTTGCTTAAGGGTTTGTTAAGCGCAGCCAGCAGTGGCGTAGACAAGGGGGTTTCAGGGGTTGAACCACCCCCCGTTGGCTTAGGAAAAAGTTAGGGGTTTCAGGGATTAAACCACCCCCATTGGCTTAGGAAAAAGTTAGGGATTTCAGGGGTTAAATCACCCCCGTTGGCTTAGAAAAAAGTTAGGGGTTTCAGGGGTTAAATCACCCCCGTTGGCTTAGAAAAAAGTTAGGGGTTTCAGAGGTTAAATCACCCGCGTTGGCTTAGGAAAAAGTTAGGGGTTTCAGGGGTTAAACCACTCCCATTGGCTTAGGGAAAAAGTTTTTTAAAAGGTTATTTATCCACTTAAATAAGAAAAACAAAACAATTGTTTGCAGTAACAATTTTTTCTTACTTTACTACCTTTGTCACTTTATTCCCTTTTTATTTGCTATAATACTGTTGAGTTTGTGTCAGGAAGGGCATCCGGCCAGGCCATAACCCTTCCCAAAGACCCTCCATCATGAATTCCTGGCTACGCCACTGGCAGCCAGTATCTATGCAGCAGTCGATAGCTCTGACCAATTGTCAGCGAATGACTTGGTCAAGGTCCCTGTACATGGTAATTGCCGTCAACGGGGGTAGGGGTTCAGACCCGTAGACCCTCTACTATCCGCGTTGCAGGGTGAACCCTCTAACAAAATGTTGGAACTCTCTTCCTACGTAGGCCTATATCTTCATGCCCAACCTAACACTAGATTATATATTAAGCATAAACTTCACCTGTACCGGGTATCTACTTGAAACACGTGATTCCTGATATTTAATAGTTATGGTTTCTGTTCAGTGGTTTCGCCAAGCCCTTATAGTTAAGTCATTAGTTAAGTCATTAGTTAAGTCATTAGTTAAGTCATTAGTTAAGTCATTAGTTAAGAGTTGTTGATGAGGTGGGAGAGAAAAATAATGTTCCGGAACCCCCAAATTTCAGTAGTGGCGTACCGGTGGAGATCGGAGTGTGGTGGGGTGTGGTTGTGTGGGGTGGGATGTAGTGTTTGGGGTGGGATCGGGTGGAGTGGGGGGTAAGGTGGGTGTGCAGTAGGAGTGCGGATGGTGTCAAGTGGGGTACGGAAGTAGGTGATTGGCCGGGAGCGGGGCGAATCCTAAATTTCCTGGCAACGCCGGGTACCCCAGCTATAGTGACTTATAACAAAATGTACAGCCTTCAATAAAATTAGTTGTAGTTGAACTTGTTGAAGCAGTAG
>OX457053.1:24494681-24499681 GCA_949752735.1 Lumbricus terrestris
ATTCATTCGTTCGTTCATTCATTCATTCATTCATTCGTTCATTCGTTCATTCGTTCGTTCATTCATTCACTCATTCATTCGTTCGTTCGTTCGTTCGTTCGTGCGCTCGTGCGTTCGTTCTTTTATTAACTCAGACATGCATTCATTTATTCGCTCATTCATTTATTTATTTATTCACTCATTCATACATTCATTCAAGAATTTCTATAGCGCCCATTCAGGGGAAAACTACTCAGAAGTGCTCCAGCGCTAACACGGTAAATGGTACAGATTTGAGTTGAATAAAAAAAATTGCTTCAGCAGACGTAGCTCCCGTGGAAGACCATTCCAGACCACTGGACCTACCACGGAAAAGGTTCGATTCTGCATAGTTGCAGTTCGTGTGAATGAAACCAAGAGCACTCCCTTCTGTGCAGAACGGGGCAGGGGTTGGTGCCCTTGGATACCTGTGGGCCAACAGAGCTCTTGCAGGGGTAGTCTTGGGTATCTCCAAGATGACATTGTTGACCCAGAGCAGCGGATCCTATATTCAATGGGCTGCCGTGTCACCGTGTGGGAAGCCAGCGCAACGTTTCCAGCATATGCACGTAAGTTTCTCTAGCGCATTTTCTATACGTTTCTCTAGCGCATTTTCTTCTATTTCTTCGCAGGGCTGTTGGAAGGCAGTCAGTGAAGAGCTTCATCCATATCGCACATATGCTATCATCGGCTGCAGTCTCGTCATTGCTCTGCAGGTCAGCTATTATATATATATTATATATATATTATATTATATATATATATTATATTATATATATATATACATTATATATATACATTATATATACGTCGTCACTCTTCATCGTAAGCATGTATTTATACAGCGCCTTTACAGGAGAACTACGTGTCACCGGAAGATTGGATCGTTAGAGGATGAGAACTAACAATCGTCAATCGACAATCGCAATAATAGGAGATTTATATAGCGCACAAAGTGGAGTAGAGACTTGTGTCGTTGTCATTGTCGTCGTCGTCGTCGTCGTCGTCATCAGCAACATCATAATCTTCATCATCATCATCTTCATCATTATCATCTTCATCATCATTATCACCACCCATCTCCATTGCCTACACCACATTATCACCACAACAATAACCATCCTCGCATCATTATCATCTCCATAAATCATTATTGTCGTCGTTGTCATCATCATCATCATAGCTTCAAATAGTTGCTCTCTGTAGTGTAGGCTACCACTAACCTTTAACCTCATCACCTTTCACCCTTTCAGGCAGTCATTGCCGCCATGGCCTTGATCATCATCCGATCCAGCAGCAGCAGCACCAGTGGCAGTGGTGACAAGGTTGCGTAACCTTGGACACCGTCTCCATGACAACAGCGTTTCCCATAGCAACCGCATGACTCGCCAACCGTTTGTTGAACGTTAGGTATAATAATTATATCAACAATACTGAAGATCAGTGTGCCGCGTCGGTGCAAGGGTTTTCTCCAACGGATGAACTGTTGTTGAACTTCCAAATGAGAGGAAGTCACATTAATCTTAACCGGCAACTTAAATTTTGGAGGGTTGCGTATATTATCAATGCGTTACTTGCAAATGGATTTTTTCTTAAATCTGTAAATGAATGAACATACGAATATTTAAGGAGATGAATAACACTTGTAAATAGGCCTAGGTAAAATTAAAAAATAAATGGAAAACGAGCTATCGTGTTGTTGTAATTTATTGCTCTATTGTGTTGTTTTAATTTTTCCGACGGTTGCTGTGTTTATTTGAGCGGTCAGAAGAGCGCGGCTCTTTGTGAACAGCACATAAGTCACATAATATAGGCCTATAGATCTATTTAGCCATCCAGGGCTTTTTTAGCGTGCAGTTGTACACAAAATGTGCAGTTATAAATGGATATATGCAGTTGCAGAAGCAATTCTGTGCAGTAAAAACTAATGAGAAAGGTAATTGTCCTGCGAGTGGGAATAATTTACCATGGAGGATGGGAAGAGAAAGAAGGGACTGTGCAGTTCTAAAACTTCATTTAAAACAGCCCTGCAGTCATCAACCTCTGAAAGATTATCCAAAGGCGCTTTCTGGAATCCCAAGCGACTCATAATCAGGGCTTTTTTAACGTGCAGTTCTACACAAAATGTGCAGTTCTAAATGGATTTGTGCAGTTGTAGAAGCACTTCTGTCACAAGTTCTGTGCAGTTAAAACTAGCGAAAAAGGCCACTGTCCTGCGATTGGAAGTAATTTACCAAGGAGGATGGGAAGGGAAAGAAGGGGTTGTGCAGTTCTAAAAATTCCTTAAAAACAGCCCTGCTCATAATAATTATCGTACTGTAGGCCTATCTATAGATTTATAAATTATAAAGCACCTTTCACAGTGCACAATTCCCGCACTGCTTAAGATCATCGCAGACGGCTGAGTGATTCTTCTGAATTTCTTTATATCGACTGGAATGAACAACTTTGACGCCCTCCAATCTAACCCATGTACGAACGGAGAGATATTTTATTGGACCCAAAGGGTCCCTAAGTGGATTCCCAGTTGGTCCGATGTGGGTCTCGCGAAGTCCTTTGTGGGAAGGACGTTCTTAAAGTTGGCTGTAGCCTACCCATACAGGTTTGTGTGTCCGCGTTTTAACCACGCTGCTATCCACGAGACATCTGCAGATGAGTAGGCCTACATTGTGGGGCGCGGTGGTGTAGTGGTGGCGTCGTTGCCTTGAAGCCGTAAGGTTCGAGGTTCGAATCCACCTCGCCGCGTAGGGACCTTGGGCAAGTCCTTCACTCACAATTGCTCAGCGCTTCGGCGTGAAACTCCGATACAGTGTCCGCTCTGCATTCGGGAGCGCCTCTGAGTAGAGAGAGCTTGAAGGGGCGCTATAACAAGTGCACATACAAACAAACAAACATAGAATAATAATTACGAATAGTTATTAAGATGAATGAAGATGAGAATCGTACATAGAATAATATGAATATAGGCCTATTTTTTTAAAATAAAGTTGGCTAATAAGTAAGCATTTCAAATAAATGCAAGATAAACAAACGTGTTGTTCTAATTGCTCTCGTCTATGATGTTCGTCTATGGCAATGCTGTCCAACCTTTTTGGTAGGCCTACCACGGGCCGCAAAAGCAAGATTCTTGAAGCCGAGGGCCGCAACAGTAGGCTAAACTCAAAAGCCTTACCTTAGACCTTAGTCCTTCCCGTGCAGCTCTGCACATCGGGCAATGCAGTTTCTCCATTCCACTCTGTTTCTCCATTCCACTCTGTTAAAACTCAAAAGCAGTTACTAAAATTTATTGATAATATATTATATTTACATTGAAACTAGTATTGAAATTTAATATGAAATGATAATCTTGCCTACTATCTATCAATCTAGTTATCGAAATTTGATTTATAATATGAAATTTATATTCCGCCGGTTCAAGATTCTCTTGACCCAGAAACGGCCAAAGAGGAAAGTCTTGAGCAGTTTATGGAAAGATTTCGACAAGTTCCATAGGGATAGGCTACTAATAATGAATAATATGGAATGTGGACTATACACAAAACTATGACTGCCATGCTTCATAATAGTTGAGCAATAAAATGTGCAAGGTGGCGTTTATCTCTGTCTTGTCTTCAGTTTCGTCTCCCACACAGAGTTTGGCCAGCTCATCTCTTCATCTTCTTCGTCGGTCAGTCAATTTTTTGGCTACGATCCACTTTATGACTGGGGCGAATTTCCATTGTCCTGCAGGCTCGATCTTTCATAAAAACTCGTCGAGACCAGAGTTTCGGTGTAAAGTGCTAGCAGTCATAGTCGTCCGAGCAGAAAGAGCCAAGACATCAGTGACTGATTATAAGTGAACGCCTGAAAGGTTTGCGAGGTCTGTCTAGTTGAATGAAGTGATAAGAGTTGTTAAAACCAGAAGTCACGTGTCAATCTCCTGATAGACTATGGGAACCTATAGCCCCCCAAGAAAAGAAAGAAGAGACTTAGTATTCTGATCGGCCGTCCTGGTAGCAATCAAAGTCGGCAACTGTCACAAAATCAATAGCAAAAATAAACGCTCAAGTCGACCAGTGACTTAATCCTTTATTTAATTTTAGACAAAGTGCACAAATTTTAGTGAGCCCTGGCGGGCCACATGAAATCACCTCGCGGGCCGCATGCGACCCGCGGGCCGCAGGTTGGACAGCACTGGTCTATGGTATAGCAGCTATAGCCTACATGTAGCTGTCGCCACTTGGATGCAGTGAAGAAATGCTAATGAAAATCCTGTTGAAGCGTTGTGTCTTCTTTCAAGTGTATCCATCGAATAATATATTATAGGATATACAGCAACCCATGTAACACATCATTTGTTCGATGTTGTAAGAGTTTTAATTAATTCAGATAGATCACAGAGATGACAGACGATTTCAAGGAAACGATTATAGGCCTAATGTCATTTAGGTTAAGTAACAAATAAGTTTCTTTTATCGCGAACACTGAGCATTGTTGTGAAAATTGGCTCTTAGTATACTGACATTGACAACTAATCGACACTTTAAAATCTGATGACCTTTGCTAGTATATCGTTTATTTTATTAATTCTGCTTTCAAGGTAACGGCGCACATGGGCGGATACAGAAATTTTCAAAGGGAGTACCAAACTTTGTGCCAGAAAAAATATGATAATCTCTGGCAATTAGCTTATACTATGAACTCTCTAGACTCTAGTCGTATCCTACTTTTCTCTCCCGCTGCATTGATTTAATGGTCGTTGAAACCAAATTAGGGCGGCACGTCCTATGTACTTTTGAATTGGGGGCATGGCCGGATTGCCCCCTGGATCTGCCCTGACGGATATGAAACAAATCAGCCATGACTTTTTCAGGGTGGAAAATGTCATTCCTGGGGGGGTGTGAGACTCCCCCGGGAGATGCCTAGATTGAACACTCTGCGTAAGGACTACATGTACGTCAACTACCCTAGCATCGATAATAATAAAAACAATGAAATGTTTG
>OX457053.1:24504681-24532181 GCA_949752735.1 Lumbricus terrestris
TCTAATCGCAAAACCGCGTCCTTTCAATTTTGCCAACAGCCGTGCACTGCCATGCGCTACTTCAGACGCTTGCACGCTGCCAGTCGTTTCTTTGCGTAAGAGCTGGAGAGTTCGTGGGACTTCTCGTCGACAAATTACTTTAACTTTAGGTCTATAATCTTTTCCAATACGCTATTCAGTGCTTCTAAGACGGCCTGTTTTGCGCTGAATTTGCATGCAGGGCCTGCCCTGGTCATTGTCTTGACTGCAAATGTACGCGGACACACGAGCAATGTTAGCGGATGTGAGCGCCGTGCGCTCCGATTCCCATGGTTTGCAAGTAGAAAGTCCTGTTTTATTAATTTTCCGTAGCAGATAATACAAGGTATTGTTTATTCCATCCTCTGTTAGAATATTCGTTAATCATTTCAAACGAATTAAATCCCTTACCAGTTCGTAAAATTAAGATCGAAACGCGATCATCGTCTGTCAACGGCGCCAGGTTGCGTCACAAATGACAGCAAAATATGGTAGCTAGCGCTGTTCCGGGCATATAATTAAAACCGAGACTAGTATCAGTTCGACCTTTTTAGAGATAATACTAGAGTGAAATACCTTTAATTTGATGCATAAAGTATAAATAAATGTTAAAAATTGGCGAAGTTATACGCGTGCAAAGTCGGGACATTTATGCTGGCCCACCCTGTATATAGGACTACTTACGCTCAAATCTTTTCATTCATCTCTTATCTTTGCCTGTCCTTTAATCCTTACCTTACTCTCTAACCTTTTCCCACCTCTCCTAGTCTTTACCCTCACTTACCGTTGCCCTCCTCTCTTATCTCTTCCCTCATCCCTTACCTGTACCTGTTCTCTTATCTTTACCTTCCTATCTAGATTTACCCGCCTTTCATCTTTTTCTTCTTCTCTTATCTTTACCTGCATGTCCTCTCATTAATACCTTCATCTCATATCTTCTTTTCTTCCTCTCTTATCTTTACCTGTCCTCTCATCATTACCTTCCTCTCTAACCTTTACCCGCCTTTCTTATATTTTTTCTTCCTGTCTTATCTTTATCTTCCTCTGATCATAACCTTCCTCCATAACCTATATCTTCTTCCCCTCTTATCACTTTGTTTTTATCTCTATTGTTATCTTGTTCTATTGATGCACTGTTCTAACTGTGAAAATGTATTCACTGAATTCAATAAAAGATGATTGATTGATCTCTTATCTTTACCTGTCCTCTTGCCCTTGCCTTCCTCTCTTAGTTTTTTCCTCCTCTCTTACTGCTGGCATCTTCTCTTATCTCTTCCTCAATCTCTTACCTATACCTTCCTCCATAACCTTCACGCTCCTTTTCTTTTCCTTTTCTTGCCTTGGTACTCTCTTACCTTTATACCTGTCTCTTTACCGCCATGAAATGACTTGTGTGCAAGACTGCATCATGTGTATATCCAGATTGTAAATACTTACATGTACATGATACTTGCCTATCTACCATCTTGAATCTGAAAGCGTGCATATAGGTAGCCCTACCAGTGGGACTTCTAATCCCTTCTGGGTTTCCGGTTGTAACCAACTGTTATGTAT
Source organism: Lumbricus terrestris (assembly GCA_949752735.1). Taxonomy (NCBI): domain Eukaryota; kingdom Metazoa; phylum Annelida; class Clitellata; order Crassiclitellata; family Lumbricidae; genus Lumbricus; species Lumbricus terrestris. The sequence goes on from OX457053.1 coordinate 24,506,254, forward strand.
ATATACTTCGTAAGTCGTAACAATGTTTTTGTTATATTGGTGCAATAAATTGATGGTGTGTGTTGTGTTGGGTTTCACAGTTGGCTGGGCTGGCGATTCTTGCCCTGGGAGGAATTCTTCTGGGTATCGCGTCTAACATGATGATCCCACTTCTGCTACAGGGAATCATCTTCACCTTCCTCGGTTAGTACCTCATCTCGTCGCTATGTGGCTTCGTCGTCTTTTGCTTTAAAAAATGTCTATGGTCTACTTATAATTATGTATTGTATTGTATTTGACCATTTGTAAAGCGCTTCTTGCAGCAAGAGCCGTTCAGAAGCGCTCCCAGTGTGTGCAACCCCGAGAGAAAAGGCAGGTTTTTAGACAAGGCAAAGATGACGAAAGACTACCAGAGAGGATGGCAGAGTGAACGGATGTGGATGTCCATTCCGTAGAGAGGTAAACTTACCTATGCAGGCAAATGATCTGGATTGAGCCATAACGGTCCTGGCGCGAGGAACAAAGAGGTCAAGCCGTTCAGAGGACCTAAGAGGGCGCAGCGAAGTGGCAACTATAACACTCACTTCGTTGTCATTGAAACTCTGAATGTGCACATGAATATGGCTTCAATTGTGACTGTAGGATTGTACAAAGGTTATGACGTTAACCCGAGGTAGAATATGTCACTCAGGAGAAAATTATGCAAGTGGCAGTGGCTCAAGTGGTTTGGGTGATCAGTGGGAACGCCGAAGAAGAGGCTTATTGAAGCGCATCTATTTCAATTTACAGCTCCATGCATGGTAACCAGTGGGAACGCATGCAAAGAATTTCAAGAGCCGTGAGAATGTTTTATTAGACATTAGGCTTTTATTTATTGATCCCATTACAATTATACATACATGTAACCAAGGCCGTAGCTAGGGGGTGTTTTGGGTGTTTGAACACCCCCCGAAATGTAAAATGTAAAACATAAAAGAATGCATTTACTAGCACATGATGTAAAAACAATGAAATAAAGCCATGAAAACACCCCTGGAAATGAAAAATGTAAAAAATTTGAATGAATTTGTGACATTTTCTGAAGATTTCGGCCAAATGACTAAAAAAGAAAAAAGTTATTATCAGTTTTTCGGACGGGAAATTAATAACATTTTCTGAAGATTTCGGCCGGATGGCTAAAAAAGACTTCAGTGTTTTGGGACGGGAAACTGAAGAAACACCCCCCGAAATAAAATCCTGGCTACGGCCCTGCATGTAACTAAGTATAGTAGCTATGAGTATAGACTATTAAAAGCCAGTCTCCGCGAAATCAGGTCTTGATCGACGTTTAAGGATCATCCGAAATTGAGCATCTACCATTATCACTGTTATTGTTATTTCAATTATTATGGTAATAACAATCATTGCTATTGTTATCATATTATTATGGTAACAGCAATCATTGCTATTGTTATCAGATTATTATTATAATAACAATCATTGCTATTGTTGTCGTAATTTATTATTATTGTAATAACAATCATTTTTGCTATTGTTATCATATTATTATGGTAATAACAATCATTGCTATTGTTATCATATTATTATGGTAACAACAATCATTGCTATTGTTATCATATTACTATGGTAATAACAATCATTGCTATTGTTATCATAATTTATTATCATGGTAATAACAATCATTGCTATTGTTATCCTATTATTATGGTAATGACAATCATTGCTATTTGTTATCATATTATTATGGTAATAGCAATCATTGCTATTGTTATCATATTATTATGGTAATAACAGTCATTGCTATTGTTATCTTAATTTATTATTATGGTAATAACAATCATTGCTATTGTTATCATAATTTATTATTATGGTAATAACAATCATTGCTATTGTTATCATATTATTATTATGGTAATAACGTTCATTGTATTGCTATCATATTCACTGTTATTAAATGTAATTTTTATCGATATAGATACGGTGAACATAGTCGACGGTAAGACCCTGACCAACATCGAATCGATGAACCTGTCTGATCTTCTGGTTCCGGCTGGAACGGCCTTAATCGTCATCGGAGCAGTGATAGCCTGCGTTGGAGCCGTCGGATACTTCGGAATGTCCATCAATATCATTCTTAAGATCGTAAGTATAGCCATTTAACACCTACCACTACCACCACCAATACTACTAATAACACCAATACTGCAACAACACGAACCAGAACAAGTACTACTACTGCTACTTCTATATACTGCTACTGCTACTGCTACTACTACTACTAGCTGCTGCTACTGCTACTGCCACTACTACTACTACTACTACTACTACTACTACTACTACTACTACTACTACTACTACTACTACTACTACTACTACTACTACTACTACTACTACTACTACTACTACTACTACTACTACTACTACTACTACTGCTGCTGCTGATACTACTACCACTGCTATTGCTGCCACTGCTACTTCTATCACCACCACCACCATCGCCACCACCACCACCACCACCACCACCACCACCACCACCACCACCACCACCACCATCGCCACCACCACCACCACCACCACCACCACCACCACCACCACCACCACCACCACCACCACCACCACCACCACCACCACCACCACCACCACCACCACCACCACCACCACTACTGCTACTACTGCTGCTGCTGCTACTGCTACTACTACGACTACTACGACTACTGCTACTACCACTACTACTACTACTGAGAGAGTAGATGTCGTTCTGGACGATGTCATCATTTCATCATCATAACTCTGTAGTTACTATTTTTTTGTACAGTACGCCATCACGTTAACGGTGCTCGTTGTTGTTGAATCCATCGGAATTGCTCTCTTCTTCAGTGGAACGGTGAGTAAGAAGACATGAATGAGTGAAAGAATGAATGAATGGATGAATGAATGAATGAGCGAATGACCTCTTTGATCGATTGATTGATTTAGTGATTGATTTTGCTGATTGACATTTGATTGACAGATTGATTGATTAAAGAGTTGATTGATTGATTGACTGATTAAATAGTAGACTGATCTATTGGTTGATTGATTGACTGATCAAACAGTAGAATGATTGATCTACTGCTTGATTGATTAAGTATTAGATTGACATGGGCGGAGCTTGGTTTCCGTTCTTGGAGGGGCTAAAGTCTTCTGGGGGGGCTTTGCCCGGGAAAAGAAACCATTTACATGGTAAAAAATGAATCTGGGTCTTCTTGGGAGGGGGCTTAACCCCCCCCAGCACCTGATAAACTCCGCCAATGTAGATTGATTGATTGACTTACTGATTAAATAGTAGAACGATCGGTCAATTGATTGACTGATTGATTGACTGATTGACTGATTGATTAAATAGTCGAATGGTTGATTACTTGATTGATTGATTCAATAGTAGAACGATCGGTCGATTGATTGATTGATTGATTGATTGGCCGACTGACTGATTGACTGATTGATTGATTGATCTATTGAAGGTTCAATCATCATCGCCTTTACAATGTTCATCATCATCATCACCGTCTTAGCAATCACTATCTTTGAATGATTGAACGATTAATTCGATGATTTATTAAATCATTGATCTGAGTCAATTTGTGATTGATTCAGTTAATCATTCAGTGGCTGATTGGTTAATCATGATTAATTGAGTTATTTAATTATATTGATGAACGAATAGTTGCTAAAATTTATTCAATAACCTTCTGATTGCTCGTTTAAGTGTTGCACGATTAATCGATTAATTGATTAAATGATTAATTTATTGGAAAATACCGATCGATTTTTTGATTGACCGGTTAATTGTTGACTGAATGAATGATAACCCGATTTATTTCTAGATAGATTGATGAGTGAAAGATTGAATGACTGAATGATTCATTTATTAATCGAACGACCGATCGATCTATCGATCACCTGATTGAATTATTGATTCATTGATTTATGAATTACTTGAGCAATATCTGTTCAACGCAGTTCAACAGTCACATTCGAGACCTCGCCAATACAACTCTGGTCGACAACTACATCGATATCTTCGACGCCAACATCTACTCCATGGTCTGGAACGTTGTCATGATCCAGGTAATCACGATCATAATCATGATCGTGATTATGATCATAATCATGATCTAGGTAATCATTAGCATGATCATAACCATAATCATGATCGAGACGATCAGGATTATGATTATTATCATGATCATGATCACGTAATGACCATGATTATAATCATGATCAATATAATCATATTCAAGATCATGATCGAGGCAATCATGATCATAATCAAAGGCATGATCCTAATCTATATCCTAATCATGAGCATAATCATAATCACGATCGAGGTAATCATGATCATAATCATGATAACGATCATGATCATGATCGTGATCATGATCATGATTGTGATCGTGATCATGATCGTGATCGAGATAAGAAGATCCTTTGGTCACCATGGGGCGGATCATTTGCCGATCCAAACTTGGGCAATGATCGAGGTAGAAAAAGTATGAGAATGGTGAAAAATAACTATGGTGTCGCAGTTGGGGTGTGAAAAGCAAACTTTACTATAGGGCCATTAGAAAGACTGGAGGGTCGAAGCCCCAACCCCCTAATAATTCTCACCATGAGTAGAATGATCTTCTGATCATGGCAAGACGATCGTTTATTCATTTAAATAATTATGGACATTGATTGAGATGGAGTCATGGGAGCCCGCCAATAGTATCTTTGCAGAGGGGGGGAAGAAGCTGGTCACGGTTAAATATATTAGCAAGAGCTTGGAAGAATCAGGGCAGAAAATTAAGAACATCGGTATTCATTCATTCATTCATTCATTCATTCATTCATTCATTCATTCATCCATTCATTCATTCAGCGCGGGCACTGCACCGGAGTTGCACACCGAAGCGCACGATCATTATTACGAGTGAGGGACTTGCTCAAGGTCCCTACTCGGCTGCTTGAGGTGGATTCGAGCCTGGAATCCTCCGACTTCAAGGCACCGAACCCACCACTATAATACACCACCGTGCGCCACAATATGACTGTCTTTTATTCACTTCAGTTAAAATGTTGCGGCTTGGATGGCTACGAGGATTTTTACTACACCGATCACCCCTACCCAATTTATGAGATGATCAATGTCCCTGGCGGACCGCCGCAGAATCTTTCCCTTGATACGCCGTTGGCCTGTTGCAAGACGAACGGAAGCTATCCAACATTCCGTTTTATCGATGACTACTGCGCCCATTCTCCAAATGACAACTCCTCCAACTGGAACACGGTAAGAATCTACATCCATGGATGATTACTATAAAGGAACAGGGTAGCCGATTGGTTAGACAGCAACAACACTAGCAGCAATAATGATGATAATGATGAGGATGACGATGATGACGTTTTGATTGTGACGTGTTTTAATTATGACGTTAATTTGATCATGACGTGGTTTTGATTATGACGTGCATTGTTTTGATTATGACGTGGCTTTGATTATGACGTGGTTTTGATTATGACGTGCATTGTTTTGATTATGACGTGGTTTTGTTTATGACGTGGTTTTGATTTTGATGTAGCTTTGATTATGACGTGATTTTGATTATGACGTGATTTTGATTATGACGTGATTTTGATTATGACGTGATTTTGATTATGACGTGATTTTTATTATGGCGTGATTCTGATTATGACGTGATTTTGATTATGACGTGATTTTTATTATGACGTGATTCTGATTATGACGTGGTTTTGGTTCCCCATTGCTTAATGCCACGCGCATTAACTCTTTAGAAACGAATGGCATCATTACTATTATTACTGAGTTTCATGTAGCCCACTTACAATCCATCCACGGCTAAATAAGGCAGCTTTTTAGTTAGTACGGAATATAGCGCTCTGACCTCGAAGCACTAGGCTGTTCACTTTAACCGTGGATGAGTCGGGATCACTTCTGAGTAAATACTCTTGAAGAGGCACTACATAAATTATGAAATGATTGATTGATTGATTGATTGATTGAATAAATGAGTGAATTAATGAATTAATGAACCAGACGGAGGGCAACAGGGAGCTCATTCCAGTTCTAGTGCCAGCTATTGAGAAAAGAGTGCCGCTTCATTATAATAGCAGTCCGAGAGCGAGGTCTGCGATCAAGGCGAAAAGTGTTCAGCTTGATCAGCCGATCGGAGAGCAGATCGCCGCTCACCAGAGGTGGGACAGCACAGTTCTCACAGGTACGGTACACGGAAGCCAGACCCTCCATGGAGCACTGGACCAATGCAGAAACACTATAGGCGATCAGCTGCGAAAATGGAAGACAGTGTTGGACATTTCGCATGTACTCCGTAACTTCGCCAAATTCAGGGCATTCCATTGCTGGGGTCGTCTCAAAATGAGAAACATCTTAAGGCTTGTACAGCGCTGACTCTTGAGTTGTGTGGCTGTAATCTGGGGGTCTTCTATAATTTGTAGGGTTGTTGGGGAGAAGTGCATGACATTCTGACGACGCCAGGAGCCATCGTCATCTGCAGCTTAATCATCATTGGACAGGTGAGGAGTGGCTTTGATCTAATCTAATCCTCGCTGAACTACATGTACATAATTATAGCTACACCCGTGCATGTATCTGACTTACATAGTCTGCTACCTTTTCCCGGGCTTCCTGATGTGCATTGAGTGTTCTGTATCCGCTACCTGTATTTGTTTTGTTTTGTTTGTTTGTATGCGCACTTGTTATAGCGCCTCTTCCAACCCTCAACTGCTAATCAGAGGCGCTCCCGACTACAGCGCGGACGCTACATCGGAGTTTCATGCCGAAGCGCTGAGCAATTGTGAGTGAAGGACTTGCCCAAGGTCCCTACGCGTTGACTTGAAGTGGATTCGAACCTCGAACCTTCCGGCTTCAAGGCAACGACGCCACCACTACACCACCGCGCCGCACAGTGTTCTATATTCTCTTTATCTGGTGCAAGAAATAAATAGATAAAAAAATACTCTGATTCATTAATCTGCCCCTTAATGATATGCATTATCTAAGGATAATTAGTCTAATCCGATATAAAAAATTGTTCATCTAATCAAGTTGAAACATCAGTCAAATGCATTGACCTTCGCTTTGACCTTCAATCATTACGTCTGCTCGTCACCTTAACCTTTTGACCTCAACAAAAATTGAAACTGACCTTCATTGTTCATCCTCAACCCTTATCAACGATCATTACCATTGACACTTGCCATAGCCCTTCACCTTGACGTCGACTGCTGTATTGACCCTTACTCTACCCCTTCACCTTAACCTTTTAACCTTCAACCTTGACCTCTGACCTGCCGTTCTGCTTTCAAAGGCCGCCATTGCCGCAATGGCCGGAATCATCCTCAAGGAAAACAGTTCCGTGAGTCCGGTGTAGAAAGGCTGGTCGTCGTCATGGATGCAGTCACCATGGATACGGTCACCATGGATACGGACGCCTTGGAAACGAGCCTCGAGCAAGAGAGTCAGAGAACTGATGATCGAACGGTTGCTTGAAGTCTCTGAACGTCACATCTATCTTTATTTGTTTTTTAAATTTAAATTTAGACTCAGAAAATAGATCTATTGACTTGTTATCGTATTCGCAACATATTTACGTTACATTTACCATGTCGTATAGTTTTGTATTCGTTAATTATATAATTTATATTGTAATTTGGAAATTTAGTAACATATGTCTACGATCTGTGGTCACACTGAACTGTTTTGTAGGCTATTTATTTATACGGATGAAAGAGAATCGTGAAAATAAATTTGTGAAACGAGGCAAGGAATTAAATTTCTTAAATGGATAAATAATATATGAATTAACCGATGTGGACTTAAGTGAACCATAGACAAAATTACGCACTGCGCAGTGTACATGTCTGTTTGCTAGTGTGTCCATCTGTCTGTCTACATGTCTGTCTGTATGCTTGTTTATCTGTCTACAGTACGTCTGTTTGTTTTGTTCCACCCTGCCCCTCTTACAGGTATATTTGATCGTCTTAATATCATCCACTCTCAGCTCTCTGGTTCACTGTCTATCTGTCTGCCAATCTGTTTGTCTGTTTGTCTGTCTGTCTATCTGTCTGTCTGTCTGTCTGTCTGTTTGCTTGCTTGCATTCCTACTTGCATTGCAGTCTACCTTTTTCTCTGTGTGTCTGCTTGCGTGTCTGTCTATTTGTCTGTCCATCTTTCCGTTTGTCTGTCTGTTTCCGTATTTACCGTTGTGACTATGATGTAAGTAAGCATTGCAAAACACAAAATCTGAGGTAAAACTTCTTTGGAGTCTGCATGGCAACATCAAATCGAAACTCCACAGGGACATTGATAACCGGTTTTCAGCTGTGAAGCACTTCTGGTCCACTGGTCAAGTACCTCTCTTCTGCACCAGAGGGCCTCCCCTCAAACGACCACGTGGTTTGGGACCTCGGGTCTCGACACTCGGCTGCTCAGCGCCAGCGCTAGACACTTAACCGTGTCCTCGAGCTTGACTCATAAATGTGCAAAGCGAGTAATAATTATAATATATTATACCTGATTAAACAATTACTGGCTTAGGTAAACAACTGCCGTTGCTTCATTGCAGATGTTGTCTTCCTTCTTATCTCTCTGTGTCTCTGTCTGTCAGTGTTTCTGTGTCTCAGTCTGTATGTCTCTCAATCTCTATCTCTCTGTCTCTGTCTCTATCTCTGCATGTCTGTCTCCCTATGTCTCTCTGTCTCTGTATCTGTCTCTGTCTATGTCTCTGTCTATGTCTCTGTCTGTCTGTCTCTCTATCTCTATCTCTATGTCTATCTCAATATCTCTGTCTCTATCTCTGCATGTCTGTCTCCCTATGTCTCTCTGTCTCTGTATCTGTCTCTGTCTATGGCTCTGTCTATGTCTCTGTCTGTCTGTCTCTCTCTCACCGTCTGTCTTGCCGTCATCTGTCTGTCTATTCTTAAATATATTAAATAACTTCAGGTTACGGAGGTAACTCAGAGTTGCCCATTGTTCTGAACGAAGTTCCTAATCAGTTTACGAGAGCATGCAGTCAGAGAAGTTTCTCGCGGTAGAGAACACAGTTCGGAAGAGAAGCTATTCCAAAGAGAAGGATCCACCATCTCTTTCTTTCTCTATCTGTCTCTGTCTCTGCCTCTCTCTGTCTCTCTGTCTGTCTGTCTGTCTGTCTCCCTCTCTCTCTCCCCCTCTCTCTGTCTCTCTGTCTGTCTGTCTCTCTCTCTCTGTGTCTCTCTGTCTCTCTGTCTCTCTCTCTGACTGTCTGTCTGTCTGTCTGTCTCTCTCTCTCTCTCTCTCTCTATCTATGTCTCTGTCTTCCTCATTCCCTTTCCTCGTCTGTTTCAATGTCTTCGTCTCTCTAATTTCTCTCGTGATTATGAGTCTTCTGCGATTCGATTGAGGTTGCTAATTAGTTGCGATTTATGTTCTATTCAACTTCAAGACTTCGAGAGTCATTCAAGCGAATTCCGACCGGCTCAAACATGATCTTGAACAGCCATCCAACGCCTGAATCATTGTGTAAGACTTTCCAGAAACCGAAACACCACCTCCTCAACTTGAATCTCGTACATCAACCAACACACCGATAAGTGTCATGCATGTGACAACAGACGCCGTTGCCATTGGAAACGGTAACTGTAGTCGTAATGCGACATTTATGCAGCGCATTTTCTGAGTGATTGGCAAGAGGTGCCACCGATCTGACATCTGAATTATCACAACAGTGAAATCGACTTGCCGTTGGTTATAGTAAGAAAGCGAGGGTTTGTTGTATACGTACACCTGTTATATTGTTGTGATTTAAATCGTAGGTTTCTACAGCGCTTATTTAAGGGAGAGACTTCTTGGAAATAGAGGTAGCCTACACAAACCAGTAATAAAGTTGTGGACGAATGCATTTTGCGGGTACTTACATGAGATCACCTGGACTGCAGAATGCCAATATTTTGCGCTATTTATGCCGAAATAAACTTACCGTGGTATTGTTCGAGGTCAAATGCTCAGAGGCGTAGCGACCGCCCTTCGAACTCTCCGACCGTAGGGGGCCTCGCAAGGAAAGGGCCCATAAAATTGGCAAAACAATGTAGACCTAATGTAACACTATAGGTAAATGACTATATTGACGTTATTGCACAATTCATGTCGGTTTAACTGACAAACCGTCAGGTAAATAGGGAATACATGTACCCTGTAGGCCGATGTGCATGTACCTACACAAATAATATTATTATGAATCCTACATTTTTTTAAAAATAAATTGGCCTACCGCACTCCAGTTTCTGCATTGTAAGGGAGGGGGCCACGTTCCAGGGCTTTTTTAACGTGCAGTTGTACACAAAATGTGCAGTTCTAAGTGAATTTGTGCAGTTGTAGAAGCACTTATGTACAGTAAAAACTAGCAAAAAAGTAATTGTCCTCCGATTGGAAGTAATTTACCATGAAGAATGGTAAAAGAAAGAAGGCGTTGTGCAGTTCTAGAAATTCCTTAAAAACAGCCCTGCCACGTTCTTTGTTGCTACGACCCTGCAAATGCTGATCAAAGTCGGCCTCTACGCCGAGGAACTTCGTCAATAGTTTGATAACGCGACCGAACCTCTTGCATGAGGTTTTTTATTGCGTGATTTAAACAGGATTTAAAGAAGTTTCCAGATTTAGCTAATGTAGGCCTATAATCAGTGGTGTAGTGGGGCGGGGACGCGGGGGGACGCCGTCCCCCCACTTTTTTCCAGGGAGGGGACGCGATCCCTCACTATTTTTGCAGCATTTCTGCTGAAATAAATTAACAAAGAAGACTTCAAGACTCACAATTTCAACTGCTTACTTACTGGAGCCTTTCGCAGTTTCGCAGATATATTTACATATGTGTTGGCTCTATACTAAATATTCTATGTAAATGGCGTCTCAGCGTCTGTCTGTTGTAATTTTGTAAATAAAAACTAATGATAAATGAAAATAGTAGTACTGTAATAACAATAAATTAATAATTGAGAAAAAATTTGTAAGCCTAATATGAAGCGGAAACAGTTTGGTGTGCTAGATGAAACAACATGGCCTTCAGAGATGGCTTTGGTGAAGACGAAGTGACAGACTGTGCACAAGATTCTCTTTGCCACGTGTCTTAACAGTGAATGCATTCCGCGATTATGTTGATGACGGTGGCCGGAGAATGCCTGCTGACTTAAAGCCTCTGGTGAACTGTACGCGTATTATTTCGTGCAGCACAGCTGAATGTGAACGAGGTTTCAGCCATATGAGCATCATTGTCAGTGACACACGCAGTAAGCTTCTTGTCTCTCACGTGTCGTCGTTGATGTTTATCAAGTTGCATGGTCCGCCACTGAGGTCCTGGATTCCAACCAGGTACGCAAAAACGTGGCTGCGGTCTGCGGAAACATCGGTCTGCGATGGATACACAAACAAGAGTGGCTTCACTGAATCCATCAGAAGACAAGACTGATCCACTGTGGCAATTCTTCTGACTGTGTAGCTACTGACTCACTGACAGACTGACAGTCACTGTACTTTAGCGTTAAGCCCGTACTATCTGTACAGATATGGAAACTGTTTGAATACTTGAATACCATATGTTACAAATAAAAATTCCTATGTATAAATTTACATAATTACATTTGTTTATTTTTTGTTATTTCTTTACATTCAACAGTTTCAAAAATAGCAGCGCTCACACTATGCAAAATTCTTGCAAGATTCCACTTTTTGCTACAGTTGCTACTTCAATTTCCAGGGGTCCCCCCACTTCATTTTTTAGGACTACACCACTGCCTATAATATATTATACGGAACTGCAAAATGCTCCGCAGCCTCATCCATTCTGCACAGAAGGGAGTGCTCTTGCATTGTTCCATCCACACGAATTGCAACCATGCAGAATACATGTAGAACCTTCTCTGTGGTGGACCTAGTTTTCTGGAATGGGCGCCCCCATATACCGGAGCAACGTCTGCTGCCTGGGGCTTTTACCGAAGCCTTTTTTTATTGAACTCAATACTGTGCATTGTCCGTGCTAGAGCCGGGAGCGCTTCTAAGTAGTCCTCTTGAAGAAGCGCTATTTAAATGCCTGAATGAATGAATAAATGAATGAATGAACGAACGAACGAACGAACGAACGAATGAATGAATGAATGAATGAACGAACGATCGAATGAATGAATGAATGAATGAATGAATGAATGAATGAATGAATGAATACGATATTGGATAGTTTGAGTAAAAGACCGAAGCGCATCTTTTTAATCGAGTCATTCGAGTGCTATAGGTGATCAAGCCAGAAAAGTGGACCATTAGTATACTGCACCGATGAATATATTTCGGACCAATGGAACAACGAGGTTGCCGTGGATATAGCATGTTTAACGAAGAGACCTATTATACAGCTGAGTGCAGATGACACAGAAACGCACCGCTGCCATGGAGATAAGATGGACGCCAGGGCAATAATTACATGCAGCATTAAGACCTCAGTGCGTAGCATCACGAAACGTGTTGGGGCTGTATTGTGTATAGGTCTGTATATTAATGATATGCGCACATATATGTTACTATATATAGTCTATATATATATACATTATATATGCGAGTGTTTGCATACATGCACATACATGCATAGACAGACAGAGACAGACAGACAGACGGAGACAGACGGACGGAGTAAGACAGACAGTGGCATAAAGGCACAGAAAGACACAGACAGACAGGTAGTGGACACCGAATGACAGTCCGACGAGCACAGAGAAGGAGAGAGGGAGAGGGAGAGAGAGAGATAGACAGACAGACAGACAGACAGAGACAGAGAGAAAGACAGACATGCAGACACAGACAGACAGATAGTGGCAGAGAAAGAGAGTCAGACGAGCAAAGAGAAAGGAGATAATAAAAAAGACACACAGGGGGAGATATATAGACAGACAGGCAGACAAACATACAGAGACAGAGGGAAAGACAGACACAGACAGACAGAGACTGAGATAGAGACAGAGACAAAGACAGAGAGAGAGCGAGGACTAATTTGCCGACGGCAGGTAGTTGATACAATTATCAAAGAGTTTTTGCCTTCCGTTGTCACCTGATACGTCACGGATTTCCGCTTCATTTATGATTAATCTGGGAAGCGCACAGATGACTTACGCGTGTGTTCTCGCTAATAGCTGCACTGTCGTCCAAGCAGAGATGTCCACACCAATAACACGTACACGACAGCCTTAAGAGGAGGAGAAGGAGAAGGAGGAGGAGGAGGAAGAGGAAGAGGAGGAGGAGGAGGAGGAAACGGAAGAGGAGGAGGAGGAGGAGGAGGAGCAGGAGGAGGAGGAGGAGGAAGAGGAGGAGGAGCAGGAGGAGGAGGAGGAGGAAGAGGAGGAGGAGCAGGAGCAGGAGGAGGAGGAGGAGGAGGAAGAGGAGGAGGAGGAGGACGAGGAGGAGGAGGACGAGGAGGAGGAGGAGGAGGAGGATGATGATGACGGTGCGGTCATCAACAGACCCCCACCCCATACTGACTGTGTGACTTCTCTGTCTCTTTCTCTCTCTACCTCTTTCTGTCTCTGTTTGTCTCTTTCTGCCTCTGTTTCTTCCTCTGTCTCTCTCTGTCTCTGTCTCTGTCTCTGTCTGTGTGTTTCTCTCTCTGTCTCTGTCTGTCTGTGTGTCTCTCTCTGTCTCTGTCTCTGTCTGTCTGTGTGTCTCTCTCTATGTCTCTGTTTGTCTGTGTGTCTCTTTCTATGTCTCTGTTTCTGTATGTCTGTGTGTCTCTATCTATGTCTCTGTCTCTGTCTGTCTGTGTGTCTCTCTCCATGTCTCTGTCTCTGTCTCTGGTCCATTACTCTGTTCCCGGCTGATGGCAAGATGCGCGCCACTAGAACACTCTCTCGAGGCGTCAGTGTCATCCTGCAGGTGCATGGATTTGCCAAAGGTATACATGTACGTCTACAATGCATAGCCACAGGCAATTAGCGCCGTCTTTCCGCCGTCTTGCCCGAGCGATTGCTTACAAGGTATTTCGTGGTTGACTGGTTTCACATAAGAGGACGTGTTGTTATTATCGAACTTTGGCAGGAAGGGAAGGCAACCTGTAGTTTGGCAGTGTGGAGAATCGACTACAAACACTTATCCACGCCATTCTCCGCCTCCCAAGCTGACTAGTCTTTTCTAATGATCCCACCTCCTCCAGCTTCCCTGCTTCCTCTCTCTGTTCTTCCGGACTTGGATCGAGTCTTCAATCTTCGGACAACCAAGAAGAAGTGCTCGTGAAAAAATTGGTGCCCTGCGCTTTCAGTTTTGTGCTAGCGCATTAAATTTTACTTTAAAAAAGTCAAAAGTTTGCGTCAACGATCGAGAAGCAACGACAGTCTATAGGAATCTACATTTATCTTCGGAAAATGGGCTCTAACTGCTGCCTCTGCGCTTGCATCTTTAGAATCATCCTTGGAATTCTCAACTTGCTCATCCTGGTCAGTAATCCATTCGTTCGTTCACGTAGGATACAATGTTCAATCTAGAAATCTCACCCAGGAAGTAGCCTACATTTCCCCAAGACAATAATTCGAGATGTTGCTTACATGCAACTACGCACTATTCCTTCAAGAAAAATTGAGCACGTATCATTTCCCACTTCCCCCCCCCGAAGAAAATTCGACTGTATGTGAACTTTGCTCGTCAGTATAAATGGACAGCGCAGCATTGATGATGTACTGAAAATAATCATCAGATTTCAAAGTATTAAATCTACCGGGAAATAATTATTTAATTATTCTGACAAAAAAACTTCTTAAAGGTCGTCAGAAAAATTACCGGTCGAAGGATGTATCGTCGGTGCCTGGGTTCAGCGCTTGCCGTCCGCCCAAAACAGCCGTCACACGCCCCTCCCCCCCCAAACCCGAATACCCCAAGCATAGGACTAAATTAAATATTAGCTCATATTATTTATTCCTTGTTAACTTTCACAGAAGTTTAGCGACATCTAATTATTTATATGGCGGCTATGACCGTTGATGTCGGTAATGAAAGTTATCAAGTTTAACACAACACTATATTATACAGCCGTTCATTGTCTGTGCAGTTGCACTTTCCTATTTCCATGTTATAACAGATTATTTGGAGCAAAAGATCTGCCCAGAAAAATGGAAATAGATGGAAACAAACTGGAAAATGTAGAAAATTTCACCTACTTAGGGTGCGTCAACACATACGACCTAGATAGCAAGGCAGAACTACGGGTAAGGATTGGGAAAGCATCAGCAGCATTGAGTGCAATGGACAAAGTCTGGAAGAGCAAATCTACACTGTGTCCGGAAAAATTCCAAGGTTCTAAAATATGAATGAAAACTATAGTAGATAATATTCAATTAATAAATTTAAAAACCTTTTTGATCCGTACATAATTAAATCCTGTTGATTATAAAATTTGGAGAGTTATGCAGGAGAAGTATACAAGACAAAGGTCAGAAACATCGAAGAACTCTGCGAGCGAATTGTTAATGCTTGGGATGAACTTGATCAACTGGTCGTCGATGCTGCTGTTAGTCAGTGGCGTGTACGTCTCGAAGCTTGTGTTGAAGTCAATGGCGGACATTTTGAACATAAATTATAGTTCCATAATATTTCAGGTTTAAACTGTATTTGGAATTTTAAAAATCTATTAATGTTTACTAATTATTTTCATATTTACCATAAAGCCTTGGAATTTTTCCGGACACAGTGTATACAACTGAAATTAAAACTGGAAGTGCTAAGAACCTGCGTATTCAGCAGCATGCTTTACGGATGTGAAGCGTGGACAATAACAAAGGAGTCAGAAGGAAGAATATATACTCGCTTTCGAGAGAAGGTGCTACAGAAAGATCTTGCGAATTGGATGGATGCAGAAAGTAACAAACGCAGAACTGTATAGGCGAATAGACCACACAGACAACCTTATGCAGAAAATAATAACCAGGAAGCTAGATCTCTTCGGCCACATATGCAGGATGGACAGCAGCAGAAAGATCAAGACAGTTGTGCTTGGAAGAATGGAGGGATCCAACAGGAAAGGACGACCACACAAGGAATGGCTGGATAACATATCAGAATGGTGTGGAGCACCATTACAGGACCTAACACACGCTGCCTTGGACAGACAAACCTGGCGTGGAATAACGAGAACGGCATCGAGCACCCACGGGCATTGGTCCCTCGGTTGTTGATGATGATGATGAACAGATTATTTAAAAGCAAATCGTAGGCTATACCTAAAATAAGTCTTTTCAAATGGCCATTGCTGTTCTTTTCAATCATAATTCAGAGTATTTATATATAGCCTCTCGGTGATGACTACTCAGTTCCAAAGCATTTACGATCCGATGCGTGTTTTATATCCAGAATATACGTTACAGTAATCCTAAAATTTCTAAGGCTCTATATAATTGATGGGTAAGCATTGCGCTGTGGCTTATTCACGAACGCTGCGTCAAATCAAGTTGGATGGGTTGTCTTGCGAATAGCAAGAGCATGCTGTAGAAGGCCAAAGAGAGATAGACGGCAGAGACAGAGAGACATGTAAAGACAGAGAGGAAGAGAGAGAGACAGAGACATAGAGAAGAAGACAAAGGGATGACATACATGTAAATAGGTGATTGTGGGATGTCAGGCGATACTAATGCTGCTATTGCTAATACCACTATTAGCCTTAACCAATAGATACTAATGCTGCTATTGCTAATACCACTGTTAGCCTTAACCAATAGATACTAATGCTGCTATTGCTAGTACCACTATTAGTCTTAACCAATAGATACTAATACTGTTATTGCTAATACCACTATTAGTCTTAACCAATAGATACTAATGCTGCTATTGCTAATACCACTATTAGCCTTAACCAATAGATACTAATGCTGCTATTGCTAATACCACTGTTAGCCTTAACCAATAGATACTAATGCTGCTATTGCTAATACCACTGTTAGCCTTAACCAATAGATACTAATGCTGCTATTGCTAATACCACTGTTAGCCTTAACCAATAGATACTAATGCTGCTATTGCTAATACCACTGTTAGCCTTAACCAATAGATACTAATGCTGCTATTGCTAATACCACTGTTAGCCTTAACCAATAGATACTAATGCTGCTATTGCTAGTACCACTATTAGTCTTAACCAATAGATACTAATGCTGCTATTGCTAGTACCACTGTTAGCCTTAACCAATAGATACTAATGCTGCTATTGCTAATACCACTGTTAGCCTTAACCAATAGATACTAATGCTGCCATTGCTAGTACCACTATTAGTCTTAACCAATAGATACTAATGCTGCTATTGCTAGTACCACTATTAGTCTTAACCAATAGATACTAATGCTGCTATTACTAGTACCACTATTAGTCTTAACCAATAGATACTAATGCTGCTATTACTAGTACCACTATTAGTCTTAACCAATAGATACTAATGCTGCTATTACTAGTACCACTATTAGTCTTAACCAATAGATACTAATGCTGCTATTACTAGTACCACTATTAGTCTTAACCAATAGATACTAATGCTGCTATTGCTAATACCACTATTAGCCTTAACCAATAGATACTAATGCTGCTATTGCTAATACCACTGTTAGCCTTAACCAATAGATACTAATGCTGCTATTGCTAATACCACTGTTAGCCTTAACCAATAGATACTAATGCTGCTATTGCTAATACCACTGTTAGCCTTAACCAATAGATACTAATGCTGCTATTGCTAATACCACTGTTAGCCTTAACCAATAGATACTAATGCTGCTATTGCTAATACCACTGTTAGCCTTAACCAATAGATACTAATGCTGCTATTGCTAGTACCACTATTAGTCTTAACCAATAGATACTAATGCTGCTATTGCTAGTACCACTGTTAGCCTTAACCAATAGATACTAATGCTGCTATTGGTAATACCACTGTTAGCCTTAACCAATAGATACTAATGCTGCTATTGCTAGTACCACTATTAGTCTTAACCAATAGATACTAATGCTGCTATTGCTAATACCACTGTTAGCCTTAACCAATAGATACTAATGCTGCTATTGCTAATACCACTGTTAGCCTTAACCAATAGATACTAATGCTGCTATTGCTAGTACCACTATTAGTCTTAACCAATAGATACTAATGCTGCTATTGCTAATACCACTGTTAGCCTTAACCAATAGATACTAATGCTGCTATTACTAGTACCACTATTAGTCTTAACCAATAGATACTAATGCTGCTATTACTAGTACCACTATTAGTCTTAACCAATAGATACTAATGCTGCTATTACTAGTACCACTATTAGTCTTAACCAATAGATACTAATGCTGCTATTACTAGTACCACTATTAGTCTTAACCAATAGATACTAATGCTGCTATTACTAGTACCACTATTAGTCTTAACCAATAGATACTAATGCTGCTATTACTAGTACCACTATTAGTCTTAACCAATAGATACTAATGCTGCTATTACTAGTACCACTATTAGTCTTAACCAATAGATACTAATGCTGCTATTACTAGTACCACTATTAGTCTTAACCAATAGATACTAATGCTGCTATTACTAGTACCACTATTAGTCTTAACCAATAGATACTAATGCTGCTATTACTAGTACCACTATTAGTCTTAACCAATAGATACTAATGCTGCTATTACTAGTACCACTATTAGTCTTAACCAATAGATACTAATGCTGCTATTACTAGTACCACTATTAGTCTTAACCAATAGATACTAATGCTGCTATTACTAGTACCACTATTAGTCTTAACCAATAGATACTAATGCTGCTATTGCTAGTACCACTATTAGTCTTAACCAATAGATACTAATGCTGCTATTACTAGTACCACTGTTAGCCTTAACCAATAGATACTAATGCTGCTATTGCTAATACCACTGTTAGCCTTAACCAATAGATACTAATGCTGCTATTGCTAGTACCACTATTAGTCTTAACCAATAGATACTAATGCTGCTATTGCTAGTACCACTATTAGTCTTAACCAATAGATACTAATGCTGCTATTGCTAGTACCACTATTAGTCTTAACCAATAGATACTAATGCTGCTATTGCTAGTACCACTTTTAGTCTTAACCAATAGATACTAATGCTGCTATTGCTAGTACCACTATTAGTCTTAACCAATAGATACTAATGCTGCTATTACTAATACCACTGTTAGCCTTAACCAATAGATACTAATGCTGCTATTGCTAGTACCACTATTAGTCTTAACCAATAGATACTAATGCTGCTATTGCTAATACCACTGTTAGTCTTAACCAATAGATACTAATGCTGCTATTGCTAGTACCACTATTAGTCTTAACCAATAGATACTAATGCTGCTATTGCTAGTACCACTATTAGTCTTAACCAATAGATACTAATGCTGCTATTGCTAGTACCACTATTAGTCTTAACCAATAGATACTAATGCTGCTATTGCTAGTACCACTATTAGTCTTAACCAATAGATACTAATGCTGCTATTGCTAGTACCACTATTAGTCTTAACCAATAGATACTAATGCTGCTATTGCTAGTACCACTATTAGTCTTAACCAATAGATACTAATGCTGCTATTACTAATACCACTGTTAGCCTTAACCAATAGATACTAATGCTGCTATTGCTAGTACCACTATTAGTCTTAACCAATAGATACTAATGCTGCTATTGCTAATACCACTGTTAGTCTTAACCAATAGATACTAATGCTGCTATTGCTAGTACCACTATTAGTCTTAACCAATAGATACTAATGCTGCTATTGCTAGTACCACTATTAGTCTTAACCAATAGATACTAATGCTGCTATTGCTAGTACCACTATTAGTCTTAACCAATAGATACTAATGCTGCTATTGCTAGTACCACTATTAGTCTTAACCAATAGATACTAATGCTGCTATTGCTAGTACCACTATTAGTCTTAACCAATAGATACTAATGCTGCTATTGCTAGTACCACTATTAGTCTTAACCAATAGATACTAATGCTGCTATTGCTAGTACCACTATTAGTCTTAACCAATAGATACTAATGCTGCTATTACTAATACCACTGTTAGCCTTAACCAATAGATACTAATGCTGCTATTGCTAGTACCACTATTAGTCTTAACCAATAGATACTAATGCTGCTATTGCTAATACCACTGTTAGTCTTAACCAATAGATACTAATGCTGCTATTGCTAGTACCACTATTAGTCTTAACCAATAGATACTAATGCTGCTATTGCTAGTACCACTATTAGTCTTAACCAATAGATACTAATGCTGCTATTGCTAGTACCACTATTAGTCTTAACCAATAGATACTAATGCTGCTATTGCTAGTACCACTGTTAGTCTTAACCAATAGATACTAATGCTGCTATTACTAATACCACTGTTAGCCTTAACCAATAGATACTAATGCTGCTATTGCTAGTACCACTATTAGTCTTAACCAATAGATACTTTTGCTGCTATTGCTAATACCACTGTTAGTCTTAACCAATAGATACTAATGCTGCTATTGCTAGTACCACTATTAGTCTTAACCAATAGATACTAATGCTGCTATTGCTAGTACCACTATTAGTCTTAACCAATAGATACTAATGCTGCTATTGCTAGTACCACTATTAGTCTTAACCAATAGATACTAATGCTGCTATTGCTAGTACCACTATTAGTCTTAACCAATAGATACTAATGCTGCTATTGCTAGTACCACTATTAGTCTTAACCAATAGATACTAATGCTGCTATTGCTAGTACCACTATTAGTCTTAACCAATAGATACTAATGCTGCTATTGCTAGTACCACTATTAGTCTTAACCAATAGATACTAATGCTGCTATTGCTAGTACCACTATTAGTCTTAACCAATAGATACTAATGCTGCTATTACTAATACCACTGTTAGCCTTAACCAATAGATACTAATGCTGCTATTGCTAGTACCACTATTAGTCTTAACCAATAGATACTAATGCTGCTATTGCTAATACCACTGTTAGTCTTAACCAATAGATACTAATGCTGCTATTGCTAGTACCACTATTAGTCTTAACCAATAGATACTAATGCTGCTATTGCTAGTACCACTATTAGTCTTAACCAATAGATACTAATGCTGCTATTGCTAGTACCACTATTAGTCTTAACCAATAGATACTAATGCTGCTATTGCTAGTACCACTATTAGTCTTAACCAATAGATACTAATGCTGCTATTGCTAGTACCACTATTAGTCTTAACCAATAGATACTAATGCTGCTATTGCTAGTACCACTATTAGTCTTAACCAATAGATACTAATGCTGCTATTACTAATACCACTGTTAGCCTTAACCAATAGATACTAATGCTGCTATTGCTAGTACCACTATTAGTCTTAACCAATAGATACTAATGCTGCTATTGCTAATACCACTATTAGTCTTAACCAATAGATACTAATGCTGCTATTGCTAGTACCACTATTAGTCTTAACCAATAGATACTAATGCTGCTATTGCTAGTACCACTATTAGTCTTAACCAATAGATACTAATGCTGCTATTGC
Organism: Lumbricus terrestris; assembly: GCA_949752735.1. Lineage (NCBI taxonomy): Eukaryota > Metazoa > Annelida > Clitellata > Crassiclitellata > Lumbricidae > Lumbricus > Lumbricus terrestris. Next base: position 24,527,863 of record OX457053.1, read on the forward strand.
TAGTACCACTATTAGTCTTAACCAATAGATACTAATGCTGCTATTACTAATACCACTGTTAGCCTTAACCAATAGATACTAATGCTGCTATTACTAATACCACTGTTAGTCTTAACCAATAGATACTAATGCTGCTATTGCTAGTACCACTATTAGTCTTAACCAATAGATACTAATGCTGCTATTGCTAGTACCACTATTAGTCTTAACCAATAGATACTAATGCTGCTATTGCTAGTACCACTATTAGTCTTAACCAATAGATACTAATGCTGCTATTACTAATACCACTGTTAGCCTTAACCAATAGATACTAATGCTGCTATTGCTAGTACCACTATTAGTCTTAACCAATAGATACTAATGCTGCTATTGCTAGTACCACTATTAGTCTTAACCAATAGATACTAATGCTGCTATTACTAATACCACTGTTAGCCTTAACCAATAGATACTAATGCTGCTATTGCTAGTACCACTATTAGTCTTAACCAATAGATACTAATGCTGCTATTACTAATACCACTGTTAGCCTTAACCAATAGATACTAATGCTGCTATTACTAATACCTTTTGAACTCGGTAATTAGCAACCAATCTATCCTTACCTGTCTCCTTAACAACCAATCTCCTTAGCAACCCACTTAGATCTACGCGTGCATATACATGTAGGCCTACATACACAAGCGCATATGTATAGGCCAAAATTTCTGACGGCCTTTTTTTAGTCGTCCGGCGAAATCTCGACGAAATTTTCTATTTCGCGCACCCAAAAAGTTGATGACCTTTTTTTGTCGTGACGCTCAACGATTGGTAGGTGGGGAAAATGCATGGGCCGTCCCCCCAACACCTCAATTGGGGGGGACCGTCCCCTCTGTTCCCCTAGGTCTCCGCCCATGGAGGGTCGTAGAAGAGAATGGGGTTTATCTATAGTCTCTCGCCAGGTCATTTAAATCTTGAATAGCAAAGAACATACAGAATTTTAGTTAGATCTATTCTGATATTACAAATATTTATTGAGTGTCAATATTTGCCATGCATGTTTAGCACTCCCGTGTGAGGCTAGTGAAGATTAGATGCGTTTTCATACATACAAATACTTTGGCCCCTAAATTCAGCCACAAGACTAGATTAACTTTCAGGGGTCATCTGGTCATTCGGTACACTGGCCGGAAGGTTTTGCAGCCACCCGAACATAGCCGCACACATACACGCAGACATACGCACGCGCGTGCATATAGACAGTCAATTGGTGCGTTCATTTTCCCTATCGGTCATTTTCTTTCTGTGTCATTTTTATCTTCGGTTATTTCCCTCGTCGGCCATTCATCGTCATGTGTCATTTACCAGCTAGGTCATTTTCCTCATCGGTCATTTTCCTCATCGGTCATTTTTCTTGCTGTGTCATTTTCCCGCTAGGTCATTTTCCTTCAAGTGTCATTTTCCCTAGGGCCCTAGGTCATTTTCCTTTTCGGTCATTTTGCTTTTCGGCCGTTTTTCTCCTCGGTCATTTTTCTAATCGGTAATTATTTGAAGCAAGTGACCTCCCTTCGCAATAATTATAAAGCTCCCTTGTATTTACGAAACTTAATTCTCCCCATCATTAAACGAACCGAAACCATAACATTAAAATGAAAAGCGAACATGATTTATAATCTTTCATCGTCCACGCGTAGCTTGTAGCCTAGTCTATACAAGCATGTCCTAAGTATATACACATACATTCAGTATTAAGCAGTTTATAACGGCATGTAGGCCTAAGCCTAATTGTATTTTTTACACAGCAAAGAAATTATGTCGACAGGGTACAAGCGAATCGCAAGAAGATGAAAGCTTACAATAAATAATAGATGGAAACTGATAAGGATGTGGACCCAACTGATGTTTGCCTTATTAGTCTAACCCTCTGGCTATAGCCATCCAATTGCCTGATAGCGCCTATCCCGCATCTATTGCCCTAAATGAAAACCGCTATTCGTCGACAATTTACAATTGTATAGGCTACCCGGATGTATGTGGTTACAGCCATAGTTTAGTTCAACTAGATCACTAGATCGAAATGATGACAGGATGATATGGCTATTGAACTCGATGGATAAGATCGATGTTTTAGATTTAGAGTTTCGAATGACAACAACGATATAGAAGTTATTTCGCAATAGAGGATAGGCGAGTCAGACTGTCGCCGTTAGTGCTGGGGCATTTTGGGATCTTTGAGTAGAGATCTTGAAGTGGCGCAATATAAATTCCGATTGATTAATTGATTCAATGATTGGACCCGGATCTCAATCGGACCCGGACCTCCTTTGGACTACTCTTGCGGATAATCCTTTTGACTCAACGCAGCGCTCGTGAATAAGCTGGTGCTCCGCGAGTGGCACCTTAGAAGTGTGGAGATAACGATTGACGAAGACAGCGTTCCGCACGAATTATCGGTAAAAGCGAGACTTCTTTCTACCCGAGTGGATTTATGGTAACTGTCGTTGAAAACGAAAGCTTCCCGGATTTCCATTCATCGTGTTGTTGGGCTACATAAAAACCGAAGTCATCTAAGATATATATAGTTGTTTGAACGTCTGTTGTTAAGATACCGTGTAGACTTGTTTGTTGGGTCAATTTTCGACTGGACTTGCATCGTTGTGTCTTTGGACAGCACGAATACCCTTCTGATACGACGCAGCGCTCGTGAATAAGCTTGTGTCTCGGCTTAGTTTTAACTTGGCGCTTCAGAAATTCGGAGTTTACGAATTGCGATTGCGATTTACAAAGAAGTCGTTGATTTGCCTACTTACTTACTAGTTGCCTGGCGCTATAGAAATGTGCTCGTCGTATCATTGTCGCTGTTGTTGCGTTCGCTGGTTCCAGGTTCTTCATGTTCTGCTGAACACTTGTTTCTTGGTAAGAAGAACCGTTCTTAGTTGAACAGAATGAACAGTTCTCTAAGCTAGATATTAAGCTAGACTATAGAATGTGGTACTTGAACGGAAACTGGTATGCATAGGTGCAATCACGTCCTAAAAGTTGGGGGGGACCATAATGAATCACGTCCTAAAAGTTGGGGGACCATAATAATAAAGCTAGGGGACCACTCAAAAGTTGGGGGGCGAGTCCCGTGGGTTCCATAGGGTGGTTGCGCCTCTGCTGGTATGGGATCAACGTTCTACCGAACTATAGCCGCAAGAGAATTTAACATGAAATCTGGGGGTCGTCTATAACGGAATTTATACTTGTCTAACTCTAACTTACGTATACATGTAACTTGATGCAATTTAATAAAACCTAACCTTATTCGACCGACCTATGTATTTTATTTAACGCTCCTTCAAGGCAGAGGCATTCCAGATTCAGGACCTGACTAAAGTGAGAAGTCATAAGAGGATTTAAAAATGAGAGCCAGGCAGATCCCGTGGGAGGGAACACAGGTCGGACGGCATGCTATTTAAAACATTGGGACCAACGATGGAGAAAGACTCATGATATCCGGTGGCAGAGCGGGCAGTTGGAACCACAAAGTTACCTCTGGAGGCAGAGAGATCGGCAACCATGCAGAGAAGGTCGGGGCTTAATGAATTGAGCTCCAGGAAATTGCTTTTTTCGAGCCTTTACTCTATCGTTTGGCGCCTTGCAGAGAGCCTCAACACAGTTTTAATAAAAGTCAAGAAATAGCCTAACCGCGAGACCAAGACAGAGGCCAATACTGAGACAATAAGTTCAGAGACCATGCAATACTAAGACAATAAGTTAAGAGACCAATACTAAGACAATAAGTTCAGAGACCAATACTAAGACAATAAGTCCAGAGACCAATACTAAGACAATAAGTTCAGAGACCAATACTAAGACAATAAGTTCAGAGACCAATACTAAGACAATAAGTTCAGATACCAATAATATAGGACAATAAGTTCAGATACCAATACTAAGACAATAAGTTCAGAGACCGTGTCATCATAAATCTGTTTCGAGACATTGTCTTAAGACCAAGACACTGTCTTAGGGCCAAGACACTGTCTTAAGACCAAGACACTGTCTTAAGACCAAGACACTGTCTTAAGACCAAGACACTGTCTTAGGACCATGATACAACTGTGATATCTTGTCGCCTCCTCGGTGTTAGTTTTGGTCAATCCTTGCTGTTGTAGTTGGCCGGACTGTTGGTGGCTGGCATCGGTGGAATCCTGATCGCCTTTTCCCAGGGATCGTTAACCCATATCGTGCAGGGGATCATCTCAAGCGTCATCGGTAGGCAGTCGCATTTCATTTACTGAAGTTGGAACTTTAAGTAAAATGGTCAATTCTCGGTTAAAAAGAATAAGAAC
>OX457053.1:24537181-24607181 GCA_949752735.1 Lumbricus terrestris
AATGGCAGCATTTTAAGGTGTCATCTTCACAAAATACCTGTACTTTTTCAGAGCCTCATCAGAAACTTTTTGAATTTCCACATTGCAATGACAGCATTGTAAGATGTCACCTTCACAAAATACCTGTACTTTTTCAGAGCCTCATTAGAAACTTTTTGAATTTCCACATTGCAATGGCAGCATTTTAAGGTGTCATCTTCACAAAATACCTGTACTTTTTCAGAGCCTCATCAGAAACTTTTTGAATTTCCACATTGCAATGGCAGCATTTTAAGGTGTCATCTTCACAAAATACCTGTACTTTTTCAGAGCCTCATCAGAAACTTTTTGAATTTCCACATTGCAATGACAGCATTGTAAGATGTCACCTTCACAAAATACCTGTACTTTTTCAGAGCCTCATTAGAAACTTTTTGAATTTCCACATTGCAATGGCAGCATTTTAAGGTGTCATCTTCACAAAATACCTGTACTTTTTCAGAGCCTCATCAGAAACTTTTTGAATTTCCACATTGCAATGGCAGCATTTTAAGGTGTCATCTTCACAAAATACCTGTACTTTTTCAGAGCCTCATCAGAAACTTTTTGAATTTCCACATTGCAATGACAGCATTGTAAGATGTCACCTTCACAAAATACCTGTACTTTTTCAGAGCCTCATTAGAAACTTTTTGAATTTCCACATTGCAATGGCAGCATTTTAAGGTGTCATCTTCACAAAATACTTGTACTTTTTCAGAGCCTCATCAGAATCTTTTTGAATTTCCACATTGCAATGGCAGCATTTTAAGGTGTCATCTTCACAAAATAACCTTTTTAATAAAAAGAACTTTTTGAATTTCCATATTTCAATGGCAGTATTTTAAGGTGTCATCTTTAAAAAGCTGTCCTTCTTCAGTGCCTATAAGAGTGGCCTTAGACTTGAATAAATATAAGCAATACTTTTAAAAATATTTTTGTGGGAGTTTCCACACTGTAATGGTATCCTTTCAAGATGCCATTTTAGCAAAATAACTCCATCATTTCATTACTGATAAAAAGTGTTTTAGGATTTCAATAGTTAGGCTACAATAAAAATATCTTTATATATCGAGTTCAGCAGCTCAAGTTCAGCAGGTCAGCTCTGTTGTTGCTGAGTTATTCTAATGAATAACTGCAGACATGACTATATATAAGCTGACTTTTAAGCACTATAATCAGCTTATTTCTGTTTCCCAATAATTAAATTTTTTATGGTCCTGAATAGCTGACCAAGATACACTTTCCGAAATCAAATGGTACACATATCAACCAAGAACTAATAAACTACTGGTACCAAAATCTGGAAGCCACAATATAATAATGACGTTGTTTTACTAGGTGTTCAAATAATAGGACCAAGCCATTTTGAAATTTGACAGTTTAAAATTTGAAGGATAGCACTGGAGAGAAGCCATTGAGTTGTACAAGAATAGTATTTGTATAAAAATTAACAGTAAGTTATAGTCATTTTAGCAGGATTGTGTCATATATTATAATAGTAAAAATTACTATAACCATATAATAGAAAATAATATTACGGTATAGGTCTATTATCATAACAGTTCATGTAATGCGATGATAAACAGCAACTAAAACTATTATCATTTTGACGCATTTTTCTGGAGCGGATATCATCTCCGTTTTTAGTTAGGAAAAATAGTGTTTATATAAATATATACAGTAAGTTATACTCATTACAACATGATAATATCATATATTATAGTAGTAAATAATGTCATTATAATCATATAATAGTAAATAATATCACGGTATATTATAACACTTAATGTAAAACAATGATGAAAACAGTAACAAAAAATAATATCATTTTGTGAAATTTTTCTGGGGGGGGGAAATGTCAATCCTGGGGGGGGAACTTTCCCCCCCCAGAGACGTCTAGATTAAACACTGGATGATGACGATGATGATGACGATGATGACTGACGATGCTGGTGTTGCTGTTGTTGTTGTTGCTGCTGATGATGATGGTGGTGGTGATGGTGACGACGACGACGATGATGATTATGATGATGTCGTTGATTAGTGCTGCTGCTTTTTAAGGGATGCTGGGACAAGGTATCTCAAGACCTCAACGTGTATCGCGTTGGCATCATCATCGGAATCAGCGCAGCTCTTGTCATCGAGGTCTGTTTATAATATTAATATTACATTGACCGTTGTTGTCTCAAATTTCAAATCCATTATAACAAACCTTTGCAGAGCCTGTCGGTGTCCTCTCACAGCATAATCTAATAAGCATAATTATAATGCTTTAAAGGTCTTAGCTTTTGTACCAGAAAAGGTTGCAAACCTCTGGACTATATAATCTAATAAGCATATATGCTTTAAAGGTCTTAGCTTTTGTACCAGAATGCGGAGCGCAATTGGCTCTTATAAAGGCTATTCCAGTCTATTCTAAAATAGTCCAAAAATAAAATGCATGTGGTATAGTAGAATGGTGCCAGTCTTAAGGGTGGATTGAGGAGGAGGGTGTTGTTAATCATCTCTGCTATGGCACAGAGTCGTTGAAGGGAACTACATGAACCTTGTGGTCTGAGAACACTTAAACAGAGTCTCCAAAGGATGCTATGCAGATTTTTAATTCCGTTTAATCGTTACTTGGTAATCAATTCCTTCAAATTGCAGAATTTTCGTCAATTACCCAGACGTTAGCAAGATTTCCTATTTTCCTTTGTGTGTATACAGTGGAATATTAATATCTGACATCCACGGTTTCAGTTATAACCTTTAACGAGTCACATCCAAGCTGTAGAGTCTCACCAGCGCTAACTGGCTAAAAAATTACGATGTTCAAGTGAGGTCGAATGTTTGAAAAATTGCTGATTCTAGCAAAAATTTCGAAATTTTGACCCTGTCAGAATGGATTTAATGTGATTTTTTGAGTCCGGGGACTAATGCACTCTGCGACTATAAAATAAGTTAGAATTTTGAGATGATATTGGCTGATTTCCGCAAAAAACGAAACAACATTTGTTCGAAAATTTAAAAAATAAAATTTGGTCATTCTCGTGTGTTTAAACGAAGAAATTCCGACGGACTTTCGATGTCTAGCATCTCCATCATAAGCTGGTTAAAAAATTGCGATGTTCAAGTGAGATGGAATTTTGGAAGAAATTGCTGATAGGGAATGTACTACTTTGGCAGTGCCAGTCCCAAGCCTGAAGAAAGGAGGAGGGCGACACATGACACCGTGTCGTTAAAACAGCAACAAGATGTCGTCACTGTTCGCACTTCAGCAATGCCAGACTCAAGATGGGGGGGGAGGAGAAGAAGGAGGGCACAAGCAACGCCAACGTTAAAGATTCGGAACAATAATAAAATCGATAGCTGCGGAATTATTACCTTCCTGCGTTGACTGATAGACCTACTACCAAACGCTGAATAGGCCAACAGCTAAATAAAACTACGCCATAAATTAATTTGCTCTGGTATATTGCCAGTCCGTTGGCTGGATAATACAGGAGGGTGATTTTAAATCATATTGCTGTAAAAAAAGTTCCGCAAAAGAAAATCTTTATAGTAAATTCTAAACTTCTACCGTTCCAATCGAAAGCTAGAGCTACGCTCAGGGCACCAGCTTATTCAAGAGCGTAACTGTCTAAGGCTGACATTGCCTTTCGGAACTGTGAACCAACAGGCTATCGACCACGAGGCCTTTTGAACTCTTCACCTTTAAACATTTAGACCTCGTTTGACGTCTGCTTTGTTGACTTCTTGCAGGTCATCATCGCTCTCATGGCGTTGTTTGTTGCCAAGAACAGCAACAAGATCAGCCCCGTCTAAACGACGTGCACGATCACCATGGCAACAGTCTGCGTATAGCAACAGTCTGCATAGCAACAGTCTGCATAGAAACACGCGTTCTAAACCGGCTCACAAAAACTGCCGAAAAGTGCTTTCTTTTCCAGCTATAGATCTTAAATCTGAACTCTCCTATCTAAAACATCTTTCTTCGTTAACGTCGTTTATTCAGAACTTCTTAACATCGCCATGTATATGACGAAGCAAGGCCGTAGCCAGGATTTGATTTCGGGCGGTGTTTCACCATTTCCCTTCCTAAAAAATTGATGGCTTTTTTAGTCATCCGGCCGAAGTCTTCCAAAAATGTCGCCAATTTCCTTATTTAGTCAGCTGGCATTCTGTTTTTTTTATTTTTTCCATTTCAGGGGTGTGTTTTCATGGTTTTATTTGATGGTTTTTACATCATGAGCTCGTACATGCATTCTATTAATTTTCACATTTTCCATTTGGGGGGGGATGTTCAAACACTCAAAACACCCCCCCTAGCTACGGCCTTGTGACGAAGCTTACCACGTGATCATGTCACGTGCCACAGCACCGATGTGTAAGCGCGTATTTATATCCTGTGATAATTTTTCCGTTTCGGGTAAAGTAATGTAGGTCTATAGTTATTTTAAATCTTGCAACTTTTATTGCCCCATTGTAAGAGTCACGATCCAGGAACCGATGGCGCTCCGATAACAGGATCGAGATGTTGCCTCTTCCACCAGAAATTGGAACGGTAGACAATCATGTCATGATTGAATTGGCGCCATATAAATTTTCCATCAAATTGCGACTTTCATGACATCACTTTCGGTAAATCGGTATTGCAATTTATTATTTATATTGATATAGCGCCTCTGTTTGGAAAATCTTCAGTGCATTGTTATTGGCCCAGTTGTCTCTTAGTTTGAGGAATGTGCCGGGAGCGCCTCTGAATAGGTCTCTAGAAGAGACCTTAAATTAGACCTTAGTCCTTCCCGTGCAGCTCTGCACATCGGGCAATGCAGTTTCTCCATTCTACTCTGTTACTCGCCACTTCGACAGCATCGTTTCACGTCATCTCCAGACCCTGCAAATCCTCTCGAATAGTCTCCATCCAGTTCCTCCTTGGCCTCCCTCTACCACGTGTTCCCTCCGGAGTTCTTGAAGAGGCGCTATGTAAATGCTCGAAATGAATGAATGAATTTAATTAGCAGACATTGCAAGACTCTGGACAAACCCGATGACTTGACGCAGCGCTGCTGTTTAGGTCAAATTCGATTGCCTGCGTTTGTTTAGCTATGGTCATCTGTTTAGAAATTTTAGACATTACAACATCTTCACGCGCCATGTTTACTGTTTAGCTCAGTGGTTTCCAACCTTTTTTGACTTGAAGGCCACTTTTTCTAAGTTGGAGGACACGAGGGCCACTTTTTCTTAGTTGAAGGACATTAGGGGGCCACAAGGCTAAAATTTAATTAGGCCTAACTAAAAGCGTACGAAACTGTTTTATTGATTCAAAATGAATGTTTGATGTTATATAATAGACGTAAAAATATAATTCGTATTAGAAGATAATATGTGTTTTATTCTGTCCAAACTGTCAATTTTTTCATACAATTTTAAAAATTCTCTGAGAGATGAGGGCCATTTTTGAGGCCTTGCGGGCCAATTTTGGCCCGCGGTCCACGGGTTGGGAACCACTGGTTTAGCTTGTGCCTTTGACAGGTCCAATCACAGCGGTTCACGCAAATGTTACTGAAAATAAGTCTGCTCCCGCGAATGCTATTTTATTTAAATTAAGTAATTTGTTTGTTATCAAATGTGATAGTTAGCAAGGCTTTTCTGATGTAATTATCTTTTGGCACTGCACTTGAAGCGGGATCGTCATCATCATCGTTATTGTCGTCGTCATCATCATCATCGTCGTCGTCATCATCGTTGTCGTTATTTCTATAAGGTCTATCGGCATTATTATTATCATAATCATCATCGTCATCATTGCCATCTGCATTTTGATCAGCATCAACAGCCTCATCATTGTCGTCGTCTTCATCATCATTTTAAGCTACATTAGCATGAGCTCGAGTGTTAAATCGCGCGATGTTAGTTGGACTAACGTAATTGAATTCGTAACATTAGATATAATTTCATGCTTAAATCCATGTTGCTATCTCTAATTTGTATGAGAAAAACTATCTATGACCTAAACTATAGTCTGCGTTCTTCAATATTTTAGCCTAATTAATATATAATGTGGACAAGACCAGGGCTTAAATTGTGACTGGACGGTCATGGACGGCGTCCATGCACTTCTAAAATATGAACGCCGTCCTGCCACTATTTGGCCAGTACAGCCTGGAAGGGTAAGGGGCGTCCAGACGTTTCTTTTGGAAAGGTATGGGGCGTCCATGCAGGCACTTATTTCTCCACACTTTAAGCACTGGACATTGCAAGACCGTTAATTTCGAGCCCCAAATGTTAAGACCTGGCCTCGCCCTTGTGCGGGACAGGATGCCCACGTATACCTACAGGAACATGCAGAGATGTGTACACATACATGGAGACATACAGACCGAAACAGCCATCGCCCTTCGAGCACATACGTGTACATAGAGCACAGCGGATGGAAATTGACGTTGGAGGCCAACGTCATAGAAATTAGTTCTGTCGAAATCCAAATGGTTAATGGTCGGACGAGGAGAAGGAGGAGGAGGAGGAGCAGGAAGAGAAGGAGAAGGAGGAGGTGGTGGAGGATATGTTGTGAGAAGATGATAGAGAAGGAGAGATAGTATTTGGGGAGAAAGAAATGAAGGAAGGGAAGGTGGACGATACGAAGGAAAACGAAGAATTGTAGGCTCTACATATTATTACGGTAAATAATCATCAGGGCTTAAAGTGTGCCTGGACGGTCATGGACGGCGTCCATGCACTTGTTTTAAAATCTGAACACCGTCCAGCCACTTATTGGCGAGCACAGACTGGAACAGACTGGTAAGATAAGGGGCGTCCATGCACTTCTTTTGGAGAGGTAAGGGGCGTCCAAGCATTTATTTTTTTCACACTTTAGGCACGGGGTAAATTAGAAGTAATAAATTATTATAAATTATGAAGGCAAAGACTAACGAAGCCAGAGGCGTAGCGACGGCCCCCCGTACCCTCCGTATTCCGAGGTATAGTAATTAAGAGCATTGCAAGCGGGAGCCTGATATATATTTCAAGTATAGGCCTAATTTAAAATATATAGTCTATATATCTTATCCTGTGCATAATATAAAACTAATCACTGAGCTGGTCCTATATAGGCCTACGCGTTTTTACTTCCTAAGGATTAAAAACCGACAGATTAACTGCCTTCACTTTTCAAATAGGCTATCTTTTGTACCCGTGTTTTATTTAAGCTTGGACGTTTCAGTATAATTGAGCCCTCTAGTTCAAAAGCGGTTCAACGACAATTTTGCTGTTTTGAGATAATCGACTTTGAAGTTTTGGCCTACTCTACTTGGTCTAGTTCAAATCGGAACGAAAACGTTTGGGAATGAAAGATTGATATTATAAACTGTAACGGTGCATATAATCGGCATGGATAATGCCGGTAGTAAAAAATAGTGAACTTTGGAGAAAATAGCATTTTTGTAGCGTGGGCCAGTAATGAATTGACAAGAATATTCGTAATTTTTACGTCAAAGTGAATCAACTTGACTTGATCCGTTTATGAACTGAATGCTTTACATCTTACAATATTGTACATGTGAATCAATCCGACATGATCCACTTAGGCTAATCTCTGAATAAATGTTGAAAAACACATACAAACTCAGTCAGTTTTCAATTATTGTAGGCCTATCTTATAAATATTAATATTGGAAAGCAGAAACGCACAAATATAATTCTAGGTCTGTGGAACAAAATTTTTTTCCCGCCTCACAAGTACAGCTCTGCCACAGAGTGCAGCTCTGCGACGCAAGAGCAGCTCTGCCACACAAGAACAGCTCTGCCACACAAGTACAGCACTGCCACAAAAGCACAGCAATGCTACACAAATAATCTCTGCCACACAAGGAACATCTCTGCCACACAAGTATAGCTCTGTCCAACCGTACAGCCCTGCCACACAAGTACCCCCTGCCACACAAGTACAGCTCTGCCACACAGTACAGATCTGCCACACAAGTATAGCTCTGTCAAGCCGTACAGCCCTGCCACACAAGAACCCCCTGCCACACAAATGCAGCTCTGACACACAGTACATCTCTGTCACACAAGTACAGCTCAGCCACAAAAGTATAGCTCTGCCACACAGTACATCTCTGCCACACAAGTACAGCTCTGTCACGCAATAACAGCTCCGTCTCACAAGTACAGCTCTGCGACGCAGTACAGCTCTGCGATGCAAGTACAGTTCTGTCACACAAGTACGGCTATGCCAAACAGTATAGCTCTGCCACCCAAGTACAGCTCTGCCACACAGTGCAATTCTGACACACAGTACAGCTCTGCCACAAAAGCACAGCTCTGCCACACAAGAACATCCCTGCCACACAAGTACATCTCTGCCACACAGTACATCTCTGCCACACAAGTACAGTTCTGCCACACAAGTACAGCTCTGCCACGCAAGTATAGCTCTGCCACACAACTACAGCTCTGCCACGCAAGTACAGCTCTGCCACACAAGTACAACACAAGGAGCAGCTCTGTCACACAAGTACGGCTATGCCAAACAGTATAGCTCTGCCACCCAAGTAAGCCCTGGCGCACAAATACAGCTGTGCCACACAGTACAGTTCTGGCACACAAGTATAGCTCTGCCACACAAGTGCAGTTCTGCCACACAAGTACTGCCTTGCCACACAAGTACAGCTCTGCCACCCAAAGAACTGCTCTGCCACACAAGTACAGCTCTGCCAAACAGTAACGGTCTGCCACACAAGTACATCTCTGCAACACAGGTACAGCTCTGTCACACAAGAACAGCTCTGCAACACAAGTACAGCTCTGCCACACAAGTACAGCTCTGCCACACAAGTACAGCTCTGCCACACAAGTATATCTCTGCCACACAAGTGCAGTTCTGCCACACAAGTACAGCTCTGCCACACAGTACAGCTCTGCCACACAGTACACCTCTGCGACCCAAGGAACATCTCTGCCACACAAGTACAGCTATGCCAAACAGTACAGCTCTGCCACGCAGTACAGCTCTGCCACGCAAGTACAGCTCTGTCACACAAGTACAGCTCTGCCACAAACATACAGATCTGCCACACAAGCACAGCTCTGCCACACAAGTAAAATATGTTAAGTTGTAGGCCTATATTTGCATATTATACATACAAATTATGCCTCTAAACATCTACAAGAATAATATGTTACGGTGTAGATCATATTTGAATGTTATACATTTAGACCCGAACAGCAGTTACAGGCTATACAAGAATAGCTCTAACTTTGTATCTGCATGGTGTCACAAACCATATCTCTTTACAATGACGCGTTTAATAACAGTGAACGAAAATAAGATAATTAGGCCTAAACTTTTTCGTTTAAATGAAGAAATATATGCCAATTGTTAGCTATAGCCTGCATGCACTGGTAGTTTTCGGGGAACTTGCCCTATGCAAAATCGTTTTTTTTTGTCCAGGGGCCTTAATTTGTCCTGTGGGTAATGTCTTTCCAAGACGCCATTTTCTCCATATAGGCCTAGTTTGTTAATTATTAGCAACTTGGCGAGGTTCCTATCAAAGTTTGCGAAACATGAGAATATTATAACACACGCAAGATTAATTTTCCAAAGAAGATTTTTGTTCAGTGCTAATTCAATAGGAAGACCGAGGCTGAAACGACCAAAACCTTTGGTGGAAGAGTGAATTAAGTGTGAATGATCCACTATGCCTTATCATAGAGTGTCACTGAGTTAATAAATTTAAGCGCAAAAGTGGATCAAGTCAACTTGAACCACTCTTGCACCAGCTTGCAATCAAAGTGGTGAATATCAAGAATGAATTAAACAGACATGATTCACTACTGAAATTTCGCATGCGTTGATTATTGTCAGTTCTGTTACCAATATATCATAAATACGCCATGATAGAATCCTCTAGCGGCTTAGCTGAATGCACCATCGGAAAGAGCGCATTCGATTTAGTGGAAAAGTGGCCTAAAGTGAAAATCGCAAAAAATGGACTTGAACCGCTTTAGAACTAGAGGGTCCAATTATCCCACATTCTGTTGCCTTGACAATTGATATGCATGCTTACATAAGCTAGGGTATCACCGCCTTAAACCGTTGCCTATTGAAATCGAATCTTAAATCTGTCCTCTTCAGCCGAAGTTGCATTGGAGCGCCCATGGGATCGCTCCCGAGTAGTAACCGCGCGAGGCTCTATTTATAAATTCTCGCAATGAATGAATACTGACCTTCATTTATAATTTGTTTGTATACGTTCACTTGTTATATAGCGACCATTCAAGCTCGCTACTCAGAGGCGCTCCCGACTACAGAGCGGACACTGCATCGGAGTTTCACGCCGAAGCGCTGAGCAATTGCGAGTGAAGGACTTGCCCAAGGTCCCTATGCGGCAACTTGAGGTGGATTCGAACCTGCAACGCTTTGGCTGCAAGGCGACGAAATACCTACTACACCACCGCGCTCCACGACCATTAGTAGAACAGTAAAGTTTGTCGTTCTGCTCTCATTCTTATGTTCTTTCAACTTGTCTGAATGTTTTGATTTCCATAAACTGTTGTCTATAATTATTGTTAATAGCTGTTAATAGCCATTTTTGTTTACCATTAACAGGCAACTATACGATGTGTATACATTATAGGCTACAAGTAACCGCCATCAAGTGTTGCAAATGGAATTTAGAGGGCACTAATATAAAAGATACCAGGGTCCCTTCTGGTCCCTATATTTTGACTCCATTGAACATTCCTGAGCATTCCTGTTTCATGAAATGTAGACGTGGTACATACCGCTAGTCCCATTAAATGTTCCTTGGACCATTAAATTGTGGTGGTCGTGGTTATTTGCGTAAAAAGCAGACAAATACAACCAGCTCTCTCTCTCTCTCTCTGTCGCACGATTATTATTATTTATTTTATTTTACTTTTATTTCTCCATTTTTATAGCTCCTCTTCAAGCTCTCTACTCAGAGGCGCTTCCGACTACAGCGCGGACACTGCATCGGAGTTTCACGCCGAAGCGCCCAAGCAATTGCGAGTGAAGGACTTGCCCAAGGTCCCTACACGGCGACTTGAGGTGGATTCGAACCCCGAACCTTCCGGCTTCAAGGCAACGACGCCACCACTACACCACCGCGCCCCACAATCTATATTATAAGGCAGAAATTCCATATGTTTGTTTGTTTGTACGCTTTTGACAGAATTGACTCTCCCCTGCAGAATAGGCTCGGAAATGAAACAGCGTCGGTTTAAAAAAATTCTTGAAATCGATTCTTACCCGAATTATATGGTCATCGCAACTATTTTCAGGTTTTAATTCAGTTCAAAACAAAAGTTATTCGCATTTTAAGACAGATTTCATCAGTAATTGACCACACTAGCGCGTAAGTCAAGAGTCTACACCGCATGACGTCATACCCGCCCAGTAATAATTTTCGTAGCGCCCCGTAGGGGTGGGTCAAGTTTGGCTTTTTGGGGAAGCGAGGTGGGGTGGAGGGTTGGCGAAAACCCGAAATTTAGCAGTCAACGATGAACACCAGAGTGTAGTAGTGTTTAAAACCCTAAATTTCACTTTAGAACTCGAGTTATACGCGTTTTAAGACAGATTTAATCGCTAACGCTTTGGTAGCAGTATCGAGCTTTAGTAAAGGAGTCTACAGCCCGAATGACGTCATACAAGCCCAGTAATAATTTCCGTAGCGCACCGCAGGGGCGGGTTACGTTTGGCTTTTTGAGGAAGCGGGGTGGGCTAGAGGGTTGGCGAAAACCCTAAATTTAGCGGTCAACGTTGGGTACAACAGTGGAGTAGTGTTCAAAACAATAAATTTCCCGGGCAACGCCGGGTTACACATCTAGTATATTAATATATATATATATACAGGGTGGCTCAATAAAAAATGTCCCACCGGATAAAATGCAATATCTTCGCAACCGATTGAAATTTTTCTGCGAAAATTTCCCACTTTGCAGGGGAATGAATTTCCAACAACCCCTGAAAGTTCCACTTAAAACATTTCATGTTTGCAAAAGTTACAACTGTCTAAACTTTCAATTCCGTTTTTTCAAATATCCGCGGAAAAATGATCGTCGTTTGTAGATTTCCATGTTAAATAATATCACTTTTCAATACGACCTCTGTATTCCGTTTTACAGTTTATTGTACAGTATGATGGGAGTGTCCACTCCCTGCTTTAATACGAATTCGAATTCTTTTTGTGAATGTCAATGTGGGTCTGTGCATTGAGTCCTGTGGCGACTGATCCCACATTATCAGCGAGACTTCTTTCAGCTAGCCAATGTTCTCCAACAGATGTTGTAACATACCTGTGGTCTTCAATGAGTCTGAGTAAGAGAGTTCAACAATAAGTTTGACATTTAGCCTACTGAATGTGATGAAGTTCAGTCTTTCCTTGCAGCCATAACACAAACTAGCAGATCTGATGCCGAAACCATATTGTGCTTTGCAAACTTGACCCTTTCAGCTACCAAGCGAATTTCGTGAACATCGCGCTCTTTTCCGTCATACCAAACGACCACTTCCTGCTTCTCTTCCGACATTTGGCTTACATTACATAAACACGTTTGCAGATAACTTTTATTGTGCTCAGGCTCCACTTTTCACTGGGCATTTTGCGATGATCACGCGATGTCTCAGTCTCTGTTCACGCAACGTCCGAGTTCCCATTTTATCATCGGCAGAAACTTTGCCCATGACGTTTAGTAACGGCTTCACAAATAGAGACCTTAATTATATAAAATCTCATCAAATACTAACAACTTGCTTCATAAACAGCTTCTTTACAGCTGTCAGTGAGGACATATGACATCATACTCTTTTTATGTGTTGTAATTTGCAAAAAATCCTAAAGAAATCACATGTATTGGAACATCATTCTGTGGAAATTTGAAAAAATGGAAAAACGTTTTTACACGGCTGTAACTTCTGAAGTAATGAAAATTCATTATTGAGATTTTCAGAGATTGTTGCAAAATCTTTCCTCTATAAATCTTGCTATTTTCATTAAATAATCTCGATTGGTTGCGGAGAAATTGCATTTTTGCTGGTGGGACATTTTTTATTGAGCCACCCTGTATATTAATGTAGTACATATTACATTTAATATAAATACATGATTTGGTCATGTATCAATTTATTACTATGTACTAGCAAGCTTGATCGCGTCAACGAATTTTTAATTAGCGAACACAATATCAAAACTCATGCACTCAACATTTATCAGATAACATAATTATCATACATACGATAATACGATAGATCTATTATTATTAAATATACGACATTATTACGTTTATACACATATATAATATATGCATTATATATTATATACGTGGCATATGCCATTGAACGTATACGATATACATAATTATATATGACAAAATATACAATCATGTCATATATATGTATTATATATACATAAGTGTGTATATATATTAGATAGTTATAGCCCTTACAAGATGCCGTGGAACGTTACAATATAAATATAATTATATGTACATATCATATATATATTATATATAACACATAAGCGTGTATATATAAATATACATATTAGAGACCTGAAATTTTTTGGTCATGGTCTGTTTGATATAACAAATTATAACATATAATGTCTTCGTGTCTGCACTCAATGAACCGTAGTCGCTCTTCCAACATTCCCATGCACCATCCGTTCGTATACTGGAAGGAGGCTGGGATCGGTTGCTGAAGAGGACAAGGCAGGAGGAGGATGAGGAGGAGGTGGAAGAGGTGGTAGAGGAGGTGGAAGAGGTGGTAGAGAAGGTGGAAGAGTCGGTCGTCGCTCTTTTCCTTAGACCTCACCCCGTGCCTCTGTTACAGCCAACGGCAGGACACAAGTTAAGGTCTCAGGGACAGAGCAACGACCCTTTCCTCCCCCCGTCGTTGTCGCTACCCTGGTGCAGGGAGGGGTGGGGGTTGCGCTGGGGCTTTTCCTCACCCTCCCTCGGGTCTCGTCTTTGTCTTCCAGAATAGAAGCCACCCTCTCTCTCCCTCTCGCTTCACGACCCCTTGAGTGTCTCTGTCTCTTTCGGTCGTTGATCGATGAGCGTTGTAATCCTATCCGACGAGGAAACTTATGCTGTAGAAACATTTCAGACTGTGTTAGGCAATGCAATGAGACAGAGAGATAGACAAACAAGCAAACAGAGAGACAGACAGACAAATAGACAGACAGATAGATAGAAAATTAGGCAGAGATAATGAGGAAGAGCAAAAGAGAAACGAGGGCAAACACACACAGAGATGACAAACGCAGAGAGACAGTGACAGACAATGAGACAGCGAGAGACACAGACAAACAGACAGACAGACAGACAGTGACAGACAGACAGACAGATAAAGACAGACATACAGACAGATAGGGAGTAAGACAGTGAGAGGCAGATTAAGAGAGGAAGAGTTAACAAAAACGACGAAGAGAGGCAGATAGAGCGTGATAAAAAGAGATAGATAGACAAATATGGAGAGAAGGAGGCAGACCGGAAGAGACAGCGAGACACAAACTCAGACAGACAGACAGACAGATAGAGAGAGCTAATGAGGGTTAGCAATAGAGATACGGAGGCAAACCCACACACAGATGACAAACGCAGAGAGACAGTGGCAGAAGACAGACAGACAGACAAACAGATAGACAGACATATAGAGACAGACAGAGAAAGAATAAGGGAGAGCAAAAGCGAGACAGATGCAAAAGCACATCCACACAGAGATGGAAACAGACAAAAGTAGAGAGATAGCGACAGACAGACAGACAGAAAGACAGACAGACAGAGCATTTATCTAATTATATCCATGACATTTTATCTATTAATCATCGTGCAATCTCTGTATTCCTTTCTTCTTAGGCCTATACACGTATATATCACTCTGCATATACTGTATTTCTGTTGCATTGTATTGCATGGTATTGTCTGTTGGATACATATACATGTATACAGATACGTCGTAACCAGTGTGAGAATTGTGGAAAAATAACTGGGGGGGTTGGACCATTATCCACTTGGAATTGGGGTGTAAAAAACATACTTTAACATGGGGCTCTAAGAAAGACTGGGGGGGTCGAAACCCCCCAACCCCCCCGGCAATTCTCACCCTGGTCGTAACGGTTAAAACCCGTGACTATATTGTTTAGTGTTGATTTTCCTATACGGTGCCTAAAAGACAATGGAGTTCGAACAATGGCGCCTGGCAATGCTTTTTTTATAGTAGCAGTTGATTACAATAGGAATAACAATAGCTGCACGACGGCTACTGTGATGCTTTCCGACGTATTGTATTGACCTATTGTATTGAGTTAAGTTGTCTGTGTGAGAGAATTTCTGTTGGAGAACACATTCAGTCCCATCTCGTGTTTTGATGACAGCCTGTTTAACGTGTTTATGAATGTATGTGTGCGTGCGTGTGTGCGCATGCGTACGATTTTTAATGCCAAGTTTAAGAGCTCTATTGACCTTACCACTGGCAACTTTTGTGAGTTCTGTTGAGCTTGCTCATGCCAACTTTTGTGAGTTCTATTGACCTTGCTAATGCCAACTTTGAGAGCTCTGTTGACCCCAACCCACTGGCAACTTTTGTGAGTTCTGTTGACCTTGCTAATGACAACAATGTGAGTTCTGTTGACCTTACCAGTGGCCACTTTTGTGAGTTCTGTTGGCCTTGCTCCTGCCAACTTTTGCGAGCCCTATAGCTCTACTGTAAGTGATTGCCATTTCCGCTCCCTTCGTTTGGCAGAAACACAGTCTGCTCTCAGTCCTTTTGCTTGTAAGTCTTCTACGCAGAACCTTTTCGATGGTAGGACCCAGTAGTGTTGTGAGGCGGAAACTTTCCTCGGAAAGTTTCATATCTTTCCGGAAAGTTTCGGAAACTTTCCGACGAATCTTTCCGGAAACTTTCCGACATTTTTCGACCAATAAAATATTATTAAATACATACTCAATTCTAATAAGTCCGAAATTTTCTTTCAATATGATGTTACTAAATACATCAATCACTATCAGAAGTTAGTGTTGTGAGGTGGAAAAATTGTCCAGAAAGTTTCATATTTTTCCGGAAACTTTCAGACGTATTTTTCCGCCAATGAAATAATTATTAAATACATACTCAATTCTAAGGAGTCCGAAATCGAAATTTTCTTTCAATATAATGCTACTAAATACATCCATCACTATAAGCAGTCTTAGGTGGTTATAAGTAATAGTTTATTCAATAGATGGCACTGCTAGTGTTAGTGATAATTGTTCACACAGCCCAAAAATACCGGTACATTTAGGAATTAAATGCAATTAAACTTTGCTGTAAATTTAGAGAAAATATTTTTTATCATTCAGTCACCTTCATATTTGTGAGTTATGAAAATAAAAGACAGAAACAGAAATTGATGCTGTATTACTTCATGTTTATGTCAGTTTTTTACACATTTCCTGCAACAGAGATGACTGCAGACATGCAAGCAACTAGTTTTCTATAGGCTACTCTAGTCTGAAATGCTAATGAATAGTGTTTATTGCTCATATTAATTATTTTTAAGTTCAACATTGTTTGTATCGACAGAAGTACTGTAAATAAAAGGAGTTTAAACTATAAGAAAAATTTCTGAGAGTGAAATTCTTATATTTTCTGAGTTCAATGTATTTTCCGGTTCTTCGGAAAGTTTCCGGAAACTTTCCGGAAACTTTCCGGAAACTTTCCGTCAAAATACTTTTCCGGAAAAGCTACATCACTAGGACCCAGGAACTGGAATGAGATCCCCTTGACGCTCTGCTTCATTTCTAGAATGACAATTCTCCTCTCTGGCATTCCTTTCATTGGCAGACAGTTTTATTTGGCCACGCTGAAGTCGGGACTTGGGAGCGCCTCTTTATAGTCTCCTTGAAGCGGCGCCATGCAGATTTAGTTGATGAATGAATGAATGGATGGATGGATGAATGAATGAATGAATTAATGGATGAATGAATGAATGGATGGATGGGTGGATGAACGAATGAATGGATGAATGATGAATGAAAGAATGAACAAATGGATGAATTAATTAATTAATGGATGAATGAATGGATGGATGGATGGATGGATGGATGGATGGATGGATGGATGGATGAATGAACGAACGAACGAATGAATGTGTACATGATCCTCCTGCTGATCAGGTATCTCTGTTGACTCACTGTCATATAAAATATCCACTCATGAAATCGGCCAACCGACTTTGGCTGAATTCCTCTAAGACTCAACTAAACACAGGTAATTAAATTTGAATTTCCATCTCTTACATCAATGTATCATCATCATCATCATCAAAATCCCTGGGCAATGCCCGTAAGTGTCCGACGCCACTCTCTGTCTGAGTCTGTCTCGCGTCATGCTGCCCAGGTTCAACGAGTCCGGTCAGCAGGTCTGCTCCATATCATTCACATCTTGGAGCAGCCAGACCACCTTGTCTGAATGAAGAGAATATTGGGAGAGAGGCACGAAGGACAACCTGGGTCAATGCCCGTATGTGTCCCACGCTCTCTCCCCCGACTCTCTCCACTGGTCTGTCCTGACCGGGCTGTGCATGTCAGCTCCACATCATGACACCTTGAAGCATCTGGGTCCCTATGTCGCTTATGCCGTGGGTTTTGGGGATTTCTGTGGTCTTGGTCTTTTACTGCCAGTGTATCTCCACCCATCTGGCAAACCTTCCTCATTTTATCCGGGCTTAGGACCGGCACAGGGAATTTGTTGGTTCCCTGTGGCAGAGGATGGATGCAGTTTAACGTCTTGCCCAGGACCATCAATGTATACCCTGCCTTTATAATCATATTCATCAAGGCAGTGGCGTAGCAAGGAATTTATTATAATATGGCGGCTTTGGTTTTTCTTATGGCCTGGCCGGATGCCCTTCCTGACACCAAACCAACAGTATTACAGTAAATAAAAAGGGAATAAAGCAAAAAAAGAAATAAAGAAAGAAAAACAATTGTTACTACAAGCAATTGTTTTTTCTTCTTATTTTAATGGATAAATAACCTTTAAAAAACTGTTTTCCTAAGCCAATGGGGGTTTTAACCCTCGAAACCTCCCTTGGCTATGCCACTGCGTCCAGTAGGCCTATCTGCGACTTGGGCGTCGTTCTAGATGGCACCCTTTCGTTCTAAGAGCAACTCTTGCATCTGACGCGTTCATGCCACCTTACAAGTTTCTGAGAGCCATCAAATGACCTTTCTCGCTCACTACCACACTCCATGCTTTCACATAATTTTATTATCGTTGTGACCATTGCAATTCATTAGTTGTAGGGACTTTTCCTAAGTTGCGCCCGAACTCGACAGCCAGCTGAAATTGCTATAGTCTTCCTAGTTTCTTCCGCATTTCAACTTATATTGCCTTTCGCATCAATTTCAAGATAGTGCCTCTGCTTTCAAGAAAATATCAACATGCTCGTGAATATTTTTCCAACCTGATGATGATGAGTTCTCTGCCCGAAGGCAGGTCCATTGGTTCTAGAGAGCCACCTGGGAATGAGTGAGATGCTTTCCCGTTGCCTTCCTCACAGACAACAGTTGGTGAGCAACGTGCCCAAGGTCGCTACGCAGTGACTTGAGGTAGATTCGAACTTGCAGCCCTTCGGTTACCAGGCACAGAGCATACCACTATACTACCCTGTTTCACGCGATCTAATGCGTAAACATTTTTCTACTTGCTCGTCCATCTTCTCCGACCCGTAGTTGATCTTTGCCACACTCCCTTTGCAGGGTAAGGACTGCTAGAGTCCAACACCTGGCCTTAGTTGTGAGGACCCGTCTCTATATTGTATTGTATCGTATTAAATCGAATTGTATCGTATTGTATCGTATTGTATTGCATCGTATTGTATCGTATTGTATTGCATCGTATTGTATCGTATTGTATCGTATTGTATTGCATTGCATTGTATTGCATTGTATTGTATTGCATTGTATATGACTATTTGTAAAGCGCAGTTAGAGCCTATATGCAACGACCTGTCCCTCGGTCCTCAGGACTTTGATCGAGGACCCATCCTCGAACCTTCTCTGCTTATTAGCATTCTTGTTTGCGCTGCATGGGCAGCGGGCAACGTATTGTGAAAGGCGCTTTATAAAAAGTCTTAGAAAAGATACCATTACCTTCCGCTTGCTATTATTACATGCTGTTGCCATGGCAAAATTTAATATGTAGCTGCGATTACGGTACCATTCATTAATATGTTACTGGGATTACGATTACATTCAGTTGCGATGAGTGATTACAGTGATGATGATGATTAGAATTATGATGACGAGTATAGTGATCATCTGCCATAAGGGCGATGATGATGATGCCGACGACGACGACGAATATTGTGATGATTAGCTGCTGTGGTTGAATGGTTGATGAACTTCTTTGTCTTTCTTTGCCCCTTTTCCGCAAGCGTTTGAAAACCATTCTCTTTGATTGTGGTTTGGTCACTTTGGTGTCAGGTCGGGAGCGCCTCTGAGGAGTTCTCTTGAAGTGGCGCTATATAAATGTACGATTACAATTACAATTACAAAGATGCTGAAGAGGGTTGATGATGTTTCTCTTGCTGATGATGATTGTGATGACCATGATGACCATGTGAACAATTTTGTGGCAGTGATGATGGCTATGTCGAGGACGATGAAGATGATGACTCGACACGGATGATGACGGTGATGGTGGTGGTGGTGGTGGTGGTGGTGGTGGTGGTGGTGGTGGTGGTGGTGGTGAGGGGGTATTTTTATCTTGGTATTCTTTTGACAGACCTCCAATTCCACGGATATGACTTCGATTCCATGACATCTCCTGCAGACCTTCGTCGCTAATTCAGTCGTGTTACCTTCCACTTCTGTAATTACATGCATGGCAATCGGCGTTGCTATGAAGTCGAGGGTCTTCAGCGTTGCTAGGCGATCTACGGTCGTCAACGTTGCTAGGCAATCCCCAGGGAAAGCTAGCAGGTTGTACAGTCCGCCAGAAATTGGTGTAACTCTGACTATACAACCTACTACCTCAACTGGGGCTATGTTGCAGCACGTGGCCTTGACCTAGATCCAGTAGATTCGCCAGCCAATCAAAACGCAATGACCCTCGACCTGACCCTCAATCAAAAGAAGGCGTGGTGTCAGCATCTGATTCTGGTTGATATGAAAACAGAGACTCTTGACATCCTGGACAGGAAGGCAGGAGACTCTTTGGACCTGAAAGTATAATAATGCCAGCATTTAGGATATACATCTGCTTTGTTTATACATACATGTACATACACACACACTCTGTTATCCATTACTCCGTTAATATGTATCTGCCTATTACATGTCATGTATATATTTCATTTAATTGTACTACGTCTGTAAACCAAAATGCGGTTAGCAATTGGTGAATTAAAGAATTTTCTTATCTTATCTTATCTTACGTGCGTACATATGCACGCAATACTGTATTTCATGACGTGCTAATCTGCGCTTTTATTCGCTCGGAGTGAGTCCGAAACTCGCATCAAAGGCTCGGTGCCTTCGATCAAGTGGTTCCTTTATGCGATATGTCATATACCGGGGCAGACCGAAGGATAAGAAACGATGCACCCAATCGCAAAAGATTGAAGAACAGTCGATCGCTAAGACTAGTGCAATGGTTTATACGTCTAAAATGTTCGATTCAAGATAATATTTTTTATTTAGCTTATCTGTCTCTGAACCGTTAATATGAATATATTTTTCGCTGGTTTTTCAGCAATCTTTGAAATCGCTACCGATTTTATTTCTACCGCTACAGAAATCCTACAAAAATCAGCTGCTTTTCAAGATGGTTTTTAGAAAGTGTACAAAAATCTCTTTCATCGTTTAGATGCGACCACTTCTATAGCGCCAGATTTATATATATGTGTGCACTTGTTATAGCGCCTCCTTCCAGATTCTTCTCGGAGGTGCTCTCCCGACTACAGCGCGGACACTGAATAGGATTTAAAAATAAAAATCCTGCATATGATAAAGAAGTCACATCATGTATTTCAATGCGACATAGGCTACAAAGTTTTATGGCGGTAAGAACATATGGAAATACTGTGCTGCGAATGATGGTTTATGATCAACCTAACCATTGCCCTAGCAGTTTTATTTTTAGTCGTAGAAACAAATGTAATTATACCAAACTTATTTGTCTTTCAATAAGGATTATTTTTGCCTTCTCATATTTCTTAGTATAGCTGTGACCGTTCTTGAGTTTTTGTCGAAAACAGAATTTAGGCCGCCAATTTCAAAGATGGCGGCTCCAGCACAGCATGGATTTATTGGGAATTTTGGTATTTTCATCGGTGGGGTGTGCTTAACAACTCTGCCAAGTCTTTACTTCCTGCTAATTTGTTGAGTCGATTGATGTTTTTCTGCTAAAATTCATCTACTAAATTGTAAGTTTGCGATTTCACTTGAAGCGAGCATAGACAGGCGACTAGGAGCTACCGGTACGATAACGAAATATATAGAAGTCATCATCATCGTCATCATCATCGTCGTCGTCGTCATCGTCATCATCGTCATCGTCATCGTCATCGTCGTCGTCGTCGTCGTCGTCGTCGTCGTCGTCATCATCATCATCATCATCATCATCTTCGTATTTCGGAAAATGAGACTTGAGGAGTTGATAAAAGCTGAAGGAAGTACACGAGAAAGCTCGTTCACATCACTGGGTCAATTATAAGAGAAAAAGGGCGTATGCGTGTATGCATGAATATATATAATTTATGTATTATTTTATCTATACATGTGTATTATACGTATAGGCAATATATATATATTTATATATATTTGTATATATATATATTATATTATACTATAATATGTACTGCTCGGGGTTGCAGGTTTATATTATGGTGTAATCCAATGCCTGAATAAGTTGGCGACGATTTTACCAGAAGCCCTGAAGGACTGGCCTTCGTCTTTTTTTGCTCTAGCCCCTTACCATCCCTCCACCGGGTGGTGGGGGTCGGGGACGCTCTTAGAAAAAGGTGCATGCCAATCGGTCTGTCAATCATCGGTCTGTGGGCGGGGCCTCGTCTTCACCGACAGAAAATATGTTTGCATCTTCAAGTCGACGAAGATACCAAACGAAGCCAGTTGTGTGTCAGTCTGTATGTCTGCTTGTCTGTCTCTTTTTAATTGTCTCTCAAGTTGGTTGTCTGTCTGTCGTTTGGTATCTTCGTCTGTCTGACTCTCTGTCTGTCTGTCTGTCCGTCTGTCTGACTGTCCGTCTGTCTGTCTGTATATTTGTTTGACTCTGTCTGTCTTTACCTGCTTAGATTGCATTTCGTTATTTATCTTTTCTTGCTGTCTGGCTGCCTGTCTGTCCGTCTGTCTGTCTGTCCGTCTGTCCGACTCTGCATGTAGACAGTCTGTCTTTATCTGCTTTGACTGCCCTTTCTTGTTTATCTTTCCTGGATGTTTTGTCTGTCTATCTAACTGTTTGCCTTTTTATACCCGTCTGTTTGCCTGTCTGTCTCCGTCTTCTGTCTCTTTCTCTACTCTACACCGTCTTCTCTCTTATATGAAAAGTGCTATGGCCATATATTATAACTGGAGAGAAAAACACACCCATATACATATCGAGGCATAATGTATCGAGGCATATAATGTATGCTTGTATACATTATGTATGTATTGACGCTTATAAATTAATGCTTCTGATGCTGTTGTGCAATATTGCGCGAGTCTCCGTAATCCTTATTCAAGAAGCGAACACCTGCTCCTCCCTTTCCTCTCTCTTCCAATTTCTGCTCCTGAATAACCATTCCACTCCTGCTGCTGCTGTGTATACTCTTCCACGCATTCCTCCTCTTCCGCCTATTTTCGCTAAATCTTTCTCTCTGTCTCTCTTCTCCTCCTCCTCCTCCTCCTTCTCCTCCTCCTCCCTCTCCATCTCCTTCTCCTTTCCTTTCCCCTTCTCCTTCTCCTTCTCCACCTCTTTCTCCATCTCCTATGTCTCCTTCTCCATCTTCTTCTTCTCCTCCTTCTCCTCCTTCTCCATCTCCATATCTTCCTTCTCCTCCTTCTCCATGTCCTTCCTTTTTCCCCCTCCATCTCTATCTCCTTCTCATCCTCATCGGATTCTTTCTCGCTCTCGCCTTCGTCGACTTCTTCCTCATCCTCTTTTTCTCCTGCTCCTCCTTCTCGTCGTTCTCCTCCTCCCCTCTTTATCTTCTTTTCCTCCTGCTGCCGCTCCTCCTCTTTTTTCCTCCTGTTCCTCCATCTCCTTTTTCTCCTTTTTCTCGCCCTTGCTAACTCTCTCCACCCCTCCCCTCCTCTTCCTTCCTCTTTTTTCCCTCCTTCTTTTCTTCCCACTCCTCCTCTGCGTGTCTCCCATCCTATGTTGCTGCGGTTTTCTATTGCCATTCCTTGCAGGAATTCCTTCTCCTCCCCTTCCTTCTCCTTCTCCTCCTCGTCCTCCTCCTCCTCCTCCTCTTCCTCTTCTTCCTCTTCATACGTTCGACCTCCGATCGCTACATCTTCCGTCTGGATGTCAAGAGGATTGCTCCTCGATCCATCCTTTCCCACGACCATCCTTCCTCACCCCTCCCCTCAACAGGCAACCCCCAGTCGCATCCCCCGGCTCCCAACCGTTATAGGTAATAAACCTTACTAACTACTTCATTAAACGTCTTTTTAAAATCTACTTTAATTAATCAATTAACTCTCAGAAGTTAATTATGTTTAACTGAATATTGTGAAGTAGCATCACAAATAGATATATAATACAAATGTTGGAGCGTGTCCGTAAACAGTGGCGGCGACAGGGTGCTATATGGGGCTAAGCCCCCCCCTAAAAATGGACATCCGGGGGCTGAGCACCCCCGAAAAAGGTCATCCGTGTTTTTTTGCATGTGAAACTGAAGTTTTGGCGGATGAAAATGGAATATTTCCATCAGTGTTTAAAGTGTGCAAAATAAGTGCTTGGACGACCCTTGTACCTTCCAATAGAAGTGACTGGACGCCCCTTACCTTTCCATGTCGTGAGAAATTTTGGCGGACGAAAATGAAAATTATTCAGCCCCACCCTCCTCAAACTTAAATCCTTGCGCCACCACTGTCTGTAAAAGAAAGAGATTGCCTTGAGCTATATACAGTCCTTCGGAAATCGTCGCTAAACGAAATGTTAGCGACTTCATTTTTCTAGCCTCGGCATATGAGGACATGTAGCAACTGGCCAGTCATCTACCTTGCTTTATGATCTTCCCACCGACAACGTACTAACTGAGTGGACTAGAAATGTCGAAACATTTTCTGTCATGAAGGAGACCCCTACCTCCGAGTTTGACAATCCCTGCTGCGAGCTATAGCCAGTGACTATGCTGTCGTTACCCTGCAGTCTATGTCTTGGCTAGTAGTTTAAGACTACCTCTGTTTTCCAAGCCACAAAATTTAATTTTCTACAGCTTTAGCAGCATTGACCAAGTATGTAAACTAGAAGTTACTGAAAATTATATGAAAATTAGTTACAATTTTTAATTATTAGCCTATTAATAAACGTTACTGCATTGATTCGTAACTTTTCTATGAACGGAAATAATCTTCAATAAACAGTTTGCCAACAAGGAGACAGAAATGGACAGAAGCAAATGCGATTTATTAATGTAATTATCGGATAATGGGGATTTTGTAGTTTTAAAGTCGCTGCTACCAGCAGCGACTTTAAAAAAACTGTGTGTATTAAGGTAAAGGTTCGTCAGCCACTCATTAACGTGAGTAGACCTGACCGACGACCCCAATTGGGGCGTAGACTCGGAACCGACCTGGGCTGGCGAATCAAAGTCCACCGTGCCCACCTTCTCGTGGTGCGACCTGTTAGTAGCCTCTCCGTAAGGAGGGTGAACGAACGGGCACGGATGGCAAACGGGGGGAAGGCAATGGCAAACCACCCCTTATCTACTGCCAAGAAAACAGTCATGAGGTACAAATAGGATACATCATGACTGTCGCTAGAGCTCCAAGAGCTGACGGCACCAGGTGACCAGGTGTGATTAACATCAAAAAGTAATTTAGCATTCATCTGCAGGTATGCTTTTGGAAAAGAAGAACGTTTGAACCGCATGAAAGGTAGCAACATTTACTTTTTGAAACACTACAAATTAACGACATGAAATTAAAGTAGTCTACCATTAGGTTAAGCAACTTTATAGAAAGAAAATGTACGTATTAGGCCTAACTGCATGAGAAGTGAATAAATACAAGTTGTAACTACTTTAGATTCGTTTAAAAACTGCGTATTAACTGCATATCGTGTATTTTAAGTACCGGTTGATTACTTTGTAATTTAAGCACCGTTTGCAATTATTTTGTAGTTTAAGTACCGGTTGCAATTACTTTGTAATTTATGCACCGGTTACAATTACTTTGTATATAGTTTAAGTACCGGTTGCAATTACTTTGTAGTTTAAGTACAAGTTGCAATTACTTTATAGTTTAAGTACCGGTTGCAATTACTTTGTAGTCTAAGTACAAGTTGCAATTACTTTGTAGTTTAAGTACCGGTTGCAATTACTTTGTAGTTTAAGTACAGGTTGCAATAATACTGTGGAAGATAAACTGCGTGCTATAGCTACATAAGAGAATCTCCTGAGTTGAGGTCGGAGGTTTTGTATAGAACATAGGTACACGCGGTCTTACATGTTTGGCTGCATTTCTCGAATTAACACCATCAATCGAGCTGGATATACGTTATAAGAGACAACGGTTGTTGCAGCGATGAAACGTACTCTGCAACCGTTCTTCACGCAAGCAGGTTACTTGAGGCAATAGATAGCTAATCCACACAACAGTTGCATCGGTAACGAAGTAGGCTGGACAACGGTTGCGCTGGCTGCTGGCAGACACCTCACTCAGGTCTCAGACAACATGCAGGTGATCAGCGCACAGATTCAAGTAATCCATACAACAGTTGCATCCGGGACAACTCCTTGAACAACAGTTGCTCTGGCAAGCAGGCTCTTTGCAACAGTTGCTTGATGCACAGCTATGCTCCGCGCAACAGTTGCATGGGTAAACAGACAACAGTTGTTTTGCAACTTTTGCCTGGTTCCTCGAATCCAAAACGTGAGGAGAATATAGGATGGATAGCCGGGAAATGAATGTCGTCGCTTCTCTTCTGCGAAATGACTTTCAACAGAAAGCTATTCAGCGACTCTGTCGACTCCCCGCCTCCGCTCGCCTTTGAAGTCCCGACAAGTCAGGTCTGGCCTTCCACGTTTCATCTTTTCCGACAAGCTTTGTCTTCAAGTGGCCGCCACACAAAAAACAGAATTCCATATTTTAAAAGCCACCGCCTCTCCTCCTCCTCCACCCCCTCTTCCTACTCCTCCTCCTCTACCTACTCTTCCTCCTCCTCTTCCTCCTCATCTTCTTATCCTCCTCCTCCATCTCCTATTCCTACACCTGCCAATCTTCCTCTACTCTTCTTCCTCTTCTTCTCCTCCTTCTCCTCCTCCACCTTCTCTTCCTACTCCTCCTACTCTTCCTCCTATTCTTCCCCTCCTTCTCCTCCGCCTTCCCTGCCTCCACGTAGTCCTCTTCTTTTCTTTTCACCTTCTCTTACTCTTCCTCTGCCTCCTCCTCTTCATCCTCCTCTTCCTCTCCTCCTTCTCTTCCTCCACGTGCTCCTCCTCTTCTCTCTTCACCTACATTCATCCACTCTTCCGCTTCTATACCTTCACTTATTTTTCTTCTTTTTACTCCGTATTACATCCTATTTTATCTATTATATTGCTTCAAATTACCTCCGATTAATACCTCTTATTATATTGCTTAATTCCTTCTCTTCTTTATCGTTCTACTGTGCAACTCTCTACCTATCCATTCTCTTTCCTATTCCACTCATCCATCTTCTCTGTATTCCTCTCCATCTCTACACCTCACTCTCTCTTCCATTTCTTGCTATTCCTCTCCATCCATGATAGTATAAGGTGGAGACCGTACAATTCAATGCAATACAATGCAATACCAAATACACAATGCAATACCAAATATGCAATGCAATGCCAAATACATAATGACATGCAATACATTTTTCGCTATTAGTATAAGAGAATATAATCTTGCACATCGACACAGCTAGCATATATATGAAAGTTGCTCTATCATGCAGCAACGTGAGAATATGTGTAATTGATTTGGGGAAAACTGTGCCTTTACATGTATGTACACGTGATTGGGTGCATATTTTGCGTGCACCTAGAGCAATTGACAGCAGCCAGTTAGAAGAAGCAGTTTCGATTTTTACTGGTATGACAGATAACACCTGAGACTTGAATATGCGATACAAGTGCACTGAGAGGCTGAGAGGGTGAGAGAGAGAGAGAGAGAGAGAGAGAGAGAGAGAGAGAGAGAGAGAGAGAGACAGACAGACAGACAGACAGACAGACAGACAGAGCCAGAGACAGAGAGAGATACAGATACAGATACAGAGACAGAGACAGAGACAGAGAGACAGAGACAGTGAGAAAGAGAGAGTGGATGAGAGAGAGAGGGCGAAAATGGATGAATAGATGAGTGAATGAGTGCTAGTGTATCTATGTATTATAGTAACCGTAGTTGTAATATCCAAACTTCTGAAGCGCTACTCGAAAGCCAAGCCGGGACACCAGCTTATTCACGAGCGCTGCGTCAAGTCAAAAAGGGTTGTCTGTAAGAGTGGAGTTGCCCGTATAAGAGTATGTAGGCGAAATACGTTTTAAATGCAATTAGAATATAGTTCGAAAGTTATTCAAAAAGTCTCTAAAAAATTAGTATTTTTATGCAAGATACTAAAAAATACAAGTACAAAGTACCTTAATGAAGACGTATATCTTTACTATAGGGCCTACTATATACATGTCCTATAGTTACTACATAGCCTAAGGTATTTAAGGCCATGATGGATTTTCGGAATTTGCGCAAAAATTCCAAACGTACCCTAACTTAATTCTACCGTGCTTTAGTGCGCTTTTTTACAGTAACCTCTGAAGTCTGGGCTGGATGACATGCGCTAATTCTGACTGGTGTTCGTTGGTTATAATAAATCATTGCCTCCCGTTTTAATGAAGCTTCGTTCGCTGAAAGACCGGTTTCCATTTAGACCGCGTTGAACCCAATTAAGACGGGTAAATGCTATCACTTCGGCCGGGAAACTATTACGTACTGATGGGCTGACGCGATGGTTATAGGTGGAGACTTAGGAGTTGCATAACTTTCAATCAGAGAGATTTGTCTACTATATATATATAATATATTATATATACATATAATATACAATATATATTTTATATATATATATATGCTGATGAGTGCCTGCTCTGCGCAGACTTGCTGGCGTCGATACTTTGGACTATAATAAATGTATTAATAATTAGCGCATTATCAGCCAGTTAATCAAAAACAGTTGCTTATAATATAGAGGGTATATAGTGTGCAAGGCTTCACGACAACATGTGGCATGAAGGAAATAATCTGGATTATTACTACTTTCCGCCCCTCATATTTACATTTCGGTGTGACCTTGAGCGCATTCGAAATTTATTTAATAATAATAATAATAATAATAATAATAATAATAATAATAATAATAATAATAATAGTAATAATTATAATAATAATAGTAATAATAGTTACATTAATAATAATAACAATAACAATAACAATAATAACAACAACAACAAAAACAACAACAACAATAACAATAATAACAATAACAATAACAATAACAATAATAATAATAATAAAAATAATAAAAATAATAATAATAGTAATAATAGTAATAATAATAGTAATATTAGTTATTGCTTCCCTATTTTATTGTACTTCCTGTTTTGATGTTGTTCGTTGAAAATATTAAAAGGAATAATAATAATAATAGTAATAATAATAATAATAATTATAATTATAATTATAATTATAGTAATAATAACGACAGTTGATATGCATCCATCCAGGTTGGTGGTGAGCCGTGGTCTGTAATGAACTTCTACACGAGTTGCGTCTGTTTGTTGGTGCTCCTACCGATTCAACTCAAAACTCAACTCCAAACTGTGCTTTGTTGCTGCTTGAGCAGTCCACTGAAGAAGCGCTATAGAAATTTTTGATTGAATGAATAAATGAATGAATTAATGAAAGAACAAATGAATGAATGAATGAATAATTTTAATTAATAAAAAAGAATGAATGAAAGAATGAATGAATGAATGAAAGACAGAAAGATAGATTGAATGAATGCATGAATCAATAGATGAAAGAATAAATGAATGAAAAAAGAGAGAAAGAATGAATGAATGAAAGAAAAAAAGATGGATTGCTTGAATGCATGATTGAATGCGTGCGCGAATGAATGAACGGCTGACTGACTGACTGACTGACTGAATGAATGAAAGAATGAATGAAAGAATGAAAGAGTGAATGAATGAATGAATGAAAGAGTGAATGAATGAAAGAAAGACAGAAAGATAGATTGAATGAATGCATGAATCAATAGATGAAATAATAAATGAATGAAAAAAGAGAAAGAATGAATGAATGAAAGAAGGAAAGAAAGATGGAATGAATGAATGAATGAATGTATGAATGTATGAATGAATGAATGAATGAATGAATGTATGAATGAATGAATGAATGAATGAATGAATGAATGAATGAAAAAGCGAATGAAAGAATCTCAACAACTTCGACATGTGATGCATCAGAAGTATCCTATATACAGTATACAATCACCGAGACAGTTACATTTAACGACAGTTGAGCGAGAAGAGAAAAATTTCTATCGACGTCAAAACAATTTTTTTTTTTCATTAACCAGAGTTGTGCATAATGACCTCAAGACAATGCTTCGGAATCTATTGTTTCGGTCTCGTTCCCGCGGTCGTTTCTTGATTTCTTGGGAACCGTCATGAAGCAAAAGTCTCGCACTCTTGCATGGGGCCCACAGATATCTTTTCAGTGTCACAGTGAAGGGCAAAAGACGATGTGTGTATGTATATATGACCATTTATATAGCGCCTTAACAAGAATCTCACGACGGCGCGATCATGCCACAATGGTCACAGTTCAACTATTTTGCATGAGCTTGAAAGATGCAAAGTAGAAAATTAGGAACATGGAAAGTTGTTTTTCATATAAAGGTTTCTGAATGAAAATTTCTCACTTTGTGTATCTTACTGTGATTTATAAGTAAAACTAGTTCTCTGGTGCAGATACATTTGGTTTTCAAAGGTAGTGGTTGAAAACATAGGTGTCAATTTTCCAGGGGCGCTTCTGAAAGGCTTTTGCCGCGCAAGAAGCGCATTGCAAATGGTCAGATACAATAGCCTACATTAATAGGCCTACGACGACCACAATTATTTTGATATCGACCTTAGGCCTATAATTGCAAAGCTCAGAAGTGTCAACACGCCTCGTCGGCGCAACTGCGATTTCATTGCAGAACAATAATTACTGTGAGTGAAGGCAGGGTGATTATTGCAGGGGGGTTGGGGGTTTCAGCTTTCAATCCCAAGTTTTTTCTTACAGCCCCAGACTAAATTCTGTTTTTCACACCTCAAATCCAAGTGGATCATAGTCCAACCCCGTCCTCCCAGTTATTTTTCTTCAATTCTCACGTTGGGTAAAGGACTTGCTCAATATTCCTACACTGTAACCGACTCGGACGAGAATTGAACCCTTTCTCTACGAATTACCAGCCAACCACTCTAACCACTCAGGCGCCGTGCCTCGATCAGGCGCAATATCAAGCATACCAATACAATACAGACATATTATATTAAGCCCGCTTACTGATTTACATCGAAGTGCGAATATAGGTCAGGAGAAAATTCAAATCATCGAACGCTGCTTCACTGCCCATGCAGCGCGCAACCGGAAACCCGTATACGCATGCGCTGATAATAATGCGCATAAAAATTACGTTATCGCCGCCAATGGTTTTTAATATTGAATTGTTCGGCCGAGAGTTGATTGACACCTGAGTCAATTGATTGCCTTCGAGATTATGAGCTCGATTGGTTAGGGTGGGGGGGTGTGGGTGTGGGTGTGGGTGGGGTCGTCGGTCGTGTGTGTGTGGGGGGGGCGTTGTATGCAAATTCCGACGAAGCGTATAAGTGGAAATAATTATAAGCAGCGATTTCGTATCAGTTCAAATGGGTCCTTGTCACGACTTCAAGGTTCTTTAACTTAGCAAAAACGAGTCGGACCATACAAACTCTGTCTGTGTCTGTGTCTGTCCCTGTCCCTGTCCCTATCCCTGTCCGTGTCCGTGTCCGTGTCTCTCTCTCTCTCCCTCTTCAGACTACAACCGAAATATCACCTCATTTCACTGTGAAAGTAAATATTGATGTTTGTATGCATGTATGCATGTATGCATGTATGCATGTTTTCATGTATGCATGTATGCATGTATGCATCTATGCATGTATGCATGTATGCAAGTATGCATGTATGCATGTATGCATTTATGCATGTTTTCAAGTATGCATGTATGCATGTATGCATCTATGCATGTATGCATGTATGCATTTATGCATGTATGCATCTATGCATGTATGCATGTATGCATGTATGCATGTATGCATGTATGCATGTATGCATGTATGCATCTATGCATGTATGCATGTATGCATGTATGCATGTTTTCATGTATGCATGTATGCATGTATGCATCTATGCATGTATGTATGTATGTATGATTGTATGTATGCATGTATGTAAGTATTATGTATGTATGTATGAAATCTTGCACCCCAAAATTATCCTGTGATAATCAGTAGGCCTGAGTCGGAAGTGCTAAGCACACCAGAAGTTTAGAATTCTGGTTAACTAAACAGTCAACAGATATTATTTTTACGTTGAGTAGAGCAAGTTCTACATTTATTTTGATATTCTTTTGGTGCAAAAAATCATAAAACGTCTAAAAAAAACTGAATGGAGGAGTGTAGGACATTTCCCCCCTGGACAAAACCCCCGGACAAAACCCCCGGACAAAACCCCCGGACAATTCCCCCCCAGGGTAGGACAATTTCACCCCCCCTGTCGAACATATTGCGTGTAAGTGGTATTACTATAAAACGGCGGTCCTAAGTGTCCTAAGTTGGATTGATGAAAAGATATCTTGCTAAATAGAAGCCGGATTGATAAAAAATAATTTTTACTTAAATGGAAGCTCGATTGATGAAGATATTCTTGCTTAAATTGGAGCTGGATTGATGAAAATATTCTTGCTTAAATTGGAGCTGGATTGATGAAAATATTCTTGCTTAAATTGGAGCTAGATTGATGAAAATATTCTTGCTTAAATTGGAGCTGGATTGATGAAAATATTCTTGCTTAAATTGGAGCTGGATTGATGAAAATATTCTTGCTTAAATGGAAACTGGATTGATGAAAATATTCTTGCTTAAATTGGAGCTGGATGGATCAAAATAATTGTTATTTAAATAGAAGTTGGATTAAACGCATTTTTGCCTAAATGGAAACAAAGGGGGAGAATTGTCCGGGGGGTTAATGTCCTAGGTTAAATCAGGGGGGGAATTGTCCGGGGGTTATTGTCCGGGGGGTTTTGTCCGGGGGGGTTTGTCCATGGGGGAAATGTCCGCGCCCCGAATGGAGTGACAAGTTGAGTTAATATGTAGTAAATTTATGGCATTTTGTTGGTTTAAATATTAGAATCCTTTGGAAAATTTCAGGATACCTGTAATATATAATTTCTATATTATACTATTCAGGTAATCGGAAAGAGTGCAATGATTTGTCCCTCGAACAGAACTTTTGAGAGAAAGAATTTCTCGGAATTTGAGACCAAATCGGTTTATTTGTTTATTCGGGAATCGGTGCAACTACTCTGTTGACCAAATACCGAAGGTCTCGGTCTTGAACTGTCTTGAACGTTGTGTCTCGGTCTCGGTTTTCACTGTCTCGGTGTTGGTTCCACTTTCTCTGTGTTGGTTCCACTGTCTCGGTGTTGGTTCCACTGTTTCTATGTTATATAGTTCCACTGTCTCGGTATTAGTTCCACTGTCTCTGTGTTATATAGTTTCGGTATTAGTTACACTGTCTCGGTGTTGGTTCCACTGTCTTTGTGTTGGTTCCACTGTCTCTGTGATGGTTCCACTGTCTCTGTGATGGTTCCACTGTCTCGGTGTTGGTTCCACTATCTCGGTCTGGATGTTTTAAGTCTAGCATATAAGTGTGAGGCATAAACAGCCAGTTTATCAGGACATTAGATCTCTCACGTCGTTAAGATAGGCAGTAATCCATGGTGGATAAGGACTTTCAATTGGGCGAGTTTTTAGTGCGAAACAGCGCAGTCGACAGAGCAGAACGAGGATGAACAGTTGAAGTTGCAGAAGACATGCATAAAGCGCACCCTATTCAAATCTGGATGCCCCGTCGAATTATTACACCGACCATAATTTAGACAATAATTATTGTCGCCAAAGTACATCTATTATAAATCCCTTCGAGTTACCCTATAGAAAGGTACCAGAGCTCATTGTCTAGTTCAAGGTATCATTCGAGTAACTTGCTACATGTTTAACGACACTACCATATCAAAGATGATTAGTGTCGCCCTCCTCCTTTATCCAGGCTTGGAACTGGCACTGGCAGAGAACAACCAGTGGCGGAGTTAAATTCTGAGTACCTGTATTGGCCTCTATACACAGGCATCATTTACGTAGCTCTATGACTAACTATGTGGTCGCCCACGGTGCCGCAAAAACGGGAAGTACATTCACTTGGATGATCAACCAATTGATCGTCCTCCAATTATTGTCCATTCACGATTCTTATAATCGGTGGCGCTGCAAAGACCCAAATATAATATGACGTGAACTCTATGGATCCTGATGTTTGTGTGCTCTACAGATTTTATTTAAGCAGCGGACAAATTCTGATACGCAAGAAAAATGGTAGACATAATTATAATAATGGATGTATGGATGTAAGTATGAATGTGTGTTTTTATTTATGGATTGATGGGTGGATTAATGGACTGTTGAACGGATTGATGGATGGATTGGGTAGATAGTTTAGTGCGATGACAGATGAACGGATGGGTGGATGGGTAGGTGGGTGGATTGATGGACGAATGGATGGATCGACGCATTGATGCATGCAAAACTTGGGTATATCTACTCATGCATGATGAATGCATGGATGGATGAATAGATGGATGGATGCATGCCTGGATGGATGGATAGATGGATGGATGGATGGATGGATGGATGGATGGATGGATGGATGGATGGATGGATGGATGGATGGATGGATGGATGGATGGATGGATGGATGGATGATGGATGAACGCAAGAACGGATGGATTGGCTGAATTGGATGGTTGGCTGGCTAGCCGGACGGACGGACGGATGGTTGGATGGATTTATGGATGGATGGATGGATGCATGGATGAACGGACGGATGGATGAATGGATAGATGGATGGATAGATGGATGGATGAATGGACGGACGGACGGACGGACGGACGGACGGACGGACGAAAGGATGGATGGACGGACGGACGGACGGACGGACGGACGGACGGACGGACGGACGGACGGACGGACGGACGGATGGACGGATGGATGGATGGATGGATGGATGGATATACTGAACCCACAATGCAAATCAACGCAAGCAAGAACAAAGGATGAATGGAAGCAAAAGACCAACTGAAGCAGACGAATATTTGCTTAAGTCGCCATCTTACCTTTCAACCGCAATCCGACGACAGGAGTCCTTTCCTTTTGTCCTGTTGGACTGAGGAGCAGCGGACGTCCGTCCATCCGTCCGTCCGTCCGATCCTCCTCATCCATCGTGTGGTGTGGATCCAGTGTCAGACTGTCTGGAAGGAACGAAGGAGGGGGAGTGGGGAGGTATGGAGGGAGGGACGGGCGATGGGGACCCGAGGAACCCCTCTACCGACCGACCGACCGACCGCAGGCTGCTTCGGACCCAACACCCAGACTCAGCATGCGGCTACACCGGCTTCGTCTCTGTCTCCTCCGCCTCCTCCTTCTCCGCCTCCTCCTTATTCTCCTCCTCCTTCTCCTCCTCCTCCTTCTTCTCCTCCTCCTCCTCCTTCGCCTCCTCCTCCGCCTTCTCCTTCTCCTCATCTTCCTCCTCGTCCCCCTCAGTCCGGACTACAGCACCGAACTCAGACATCCTCCCTCAGTGTGTCCGTCTGTCCGTCTGCTTTAGCGTCTCTCTGCTTTCTCTGTCTCTGTCTCTGTATGTCGGTCCGTCTGTCTGTCTCTTCCGCCGTCTCTCTGCCTGTGTGCGTGTGTGCGCGTGAGTCTTTCTCCATCTGTCTCTCTCTCTCTGTCTCTGTCTCTGTCTGCCTGCGTCTGTCTGGTTGACTCCTCTATTTCGCTGTCTCGCTCTCTCACTGTCTGTGTCTCTTTATCTTTCCTTGTTTCCTTCTGTTGCTGTGTATATACCTGTCTGTCTGTCTGTCTGCCTGCCTGTCTGTCTGTTTGTATGTCTGTTTGTCTGTCTGTCTATCTTTATCTCTCCATGTTTCTGTCTCTGCCAGTCTGTCTGTGTCTATCCATGCCTGTCTGTCTGCCTGCCTGCCTGTCTGTCTGCCCGTCTGTGTATGTCTGTCTGTGTCTACCTATGCCTGTCTGTCTGCATCTCCGTCTGTCTGCCTGCTTGTTCCTTCCTCCGACTACCCAGACCACATACCCCCTCATCACCTCGCCGTCCCTTCCTCGCATACTTCGTCTTACCATAAAAACCATCGTATACCCTCCATCGTCCCAAATTCCCCTCAACTTCCATCACGTACGCACGCAGTACAGACCGACCGACAAACCAACCGGCAGAAGAAAAAAAACTCTCGCAGAGCAATCGTATTAATTAAAAATTCTTAAGGTCACGTGAATTCCCCACCCCCATCCCCATCCCCACCCTCACCCCTCCCCAACCCCATCCTCCATTCCTCGCCAACAGCCGTACTCGGTTCGTTCCACAGTGTACGCTCTCGTATAAGACTGTGCACCACCAACCGTCTATGCTGCGCTGTATGCGCGCCTCTGGCGGCCCCTACCGATGGCGGCTTTTTTGCAACTCGCAAAAAACGATGCAGCTGGCTTCCGCTAGATGGCAGGCGGCCTTCTATCTACGGCGTTCCGTCTGCATCGATAAATTCCGCCCAGGGCGCCTCCCACTTCATTACATATGTGATGTGGCTGCCTGTCGATATCGGCGTGCCATACTACGCTGGTGGGTTGGTTGGGGGGGCGGGGGGTAGGGTTGGGGAGGGTGGCACGCTATGCAGCCGAGTTCGGTAAGTAAGCAAGCAGCATGTCTGGCCGGCTGGCTGTGAATGCAGACGTAAATTTATGTAGCGCGCTTAATTTTTTTATGGCGCCGTGCGCTATAATGTGAGCTCTGTGGTTAAGGTTATAACCGCAGCAGTTTCTTTAGCAGATATTTCTGCGCTTTTTTGCTGTTGTTGTTGTTGTGTAGATGCATTATTTCATACGTACATACATGTACCTACATAGCCTACATAATGTACGTTGTATCAGTCATGCATTATTTCATACGTACATACTTGTACCTACATAGCCTACATCATGTACGTTGTATCAGTCATGCATTATTTCATACGTACATACATGTACCTACATAGCCTACATCATGTACGTTGTATCAGTCATGCATTATTTCATACGTACATACATGTACGGTATGTACCTACATATTTAAGTAGCCTACATAATGTACGTTGGTGCATGGTGATGTAGTTTAAGCCGGCAGTCGGTGCGATTTATTCCTTCTGTCGAGAGCATTTTGCATGGGATCGAGAGCGATGCTTTTAATTTCGGACACAAGCGGCTTGGGGGACGAGCGCGGTGCATGGAGGGAGATATGGTTAAAGACGTTTGGGTGGGAGGCATGGACTTCCAAGGACGCTCGCAGGTCAAGGGTTTTGTCGCGTGTAGATATAAACGTGCGTGTGGATATGCTTGGGTATGCGTGGGTGTCTGCTTGCCTATGTCTGATTGCGTGTGCTTGTATGTGTGCGTATGGCCATGCGTTCGTGTCGGTGTATACATGCTTCTGCATTTATGTAGGTTATGTTTGTATATGCGTGTGTATGCCTGCATGACTGCATGCATGTGCTGCTGCGTGTGCCATTCGATGTGTTTGAAAACGTTTGGGTGTTGTTTTGCTTTTTTTAAAGCAAAAGGTCGAACGAATTAATATTCCTATGCAGGAATGAATCGCTCTTCTCGATGTATGTCTGCATACTTGCCGATAGCATACAAATCCCATGTGCGTGTAACGTTATATTGTATACCCATGTGTATGCTACTGTGTGTGTAAGATACACACACACACACACACACACACACACACACACACACACACACACACACACACACACACACACACACACACACACACACACACACACACACACACACACACACACACACACACACACACACACACACACACACACACACACACACACACACACACACACACACACACACACACACACACACACACACACACACATATATATATATATATATATATATATATGAAAGGCTAGTGATATATATATATTGTATATGTATGTGTCTGTGTCTAATGCACTAAGCTACTTTTAGAGGAGGTTGTTTGAATTGATTTTATCTGCATGCTCGTTGCGTTGTTGAAGTTTCATTAATGAAGCTACCAGACAGCGTCGAGCCTTCTCGGTTGTTGGCCCGTCCACATGGAATGGGTTCCCGCTTGCACTACGCTTACTATACCTCGGAATATTTTGCCTGCTTTCTACCAGTTGCTCAAGACCTATCTATTTAGCTGTGGCTGGACTGGGAGCGCCTCTGAGTAGGCTTCTTGAAGGAGCGCTATATAAGTTTCCGGAATGAATGAATGAATTATAATATCAGCGTATAGAGAGCCGTAGCCTAGATCTGAAATTAAAATCATATTTCTCGATCCCATGCAAAGTGCCATACGCACAAGAAATAAATCGCACTGGTCTTTCACTTAAAATTGAAAACATTGCTTTTTCACAAATCGTATCTTGATTCCCCCTCTTCTCGATCCTCACCTCCCTCGCCATTTCAACTCTAAACATCAACCACGTTAGCCGTCCGACTGCCTGCCTGCCTGACTCTCTGCAGGGTCTTGACCCGCTGCCTATCGATTTTGCTTCGAATAAACGCCTGTGAATAAGCTGGTTCCCACGACTTCGCTGTTGCGGGCGCCGTAGAAATCTCTTGGTTACGATTACGATTACGATCACTAACCACGACTTGTGTGTGGGCTTTTAAGTTCTGATTGCCATAGATAGCATTCCTTTTCGTGTGCCTACATGCAAGTATAGAACATGCGCATGTTTGTAGGTATGTATATGCGTATGCATCCATAGTCTATAGTCACTATAGATTCTTGCGGTGATCCCAAAGGACTGCAGGTCGTGGGTCAGGGATTCCAATCCTGCCTTCACGAAAACAATACTTTCGAGATTCGGCTCCAATTGCAACCAGCTGGTGTGAGTTCTTCCCTCGATGCATATAATTATATACTCCTCTCCTTTTAAGACTCTCTCTCCTCCTTTTCATCCTCTTACCATGGGCGGAGTTTGGTTTTCGTTCTTGGAGGGGCTAAAACCTTCTTGGGGGCGGGGGGGGGGCTGAGCCCGGGAAAAGATACAATTTACACGGTAAAAAATGAATCTGGATCTTCTGGGGGGGGGACTTAGCCCCCTTGCCCCTGATAAACACCGCCCATGCCTCTTACTCCTCTTCCTCGTCCTCGTTCTCCCCGTCCTCCTCGGAGGCTCCTCCTCCCCCTCCTCCATCTTCTTCTCCATATTCTTTTACTACTTTTCCTCCTATAGTCAATTGGAAGATCTGGAGGCGAGGTTAGTCAACTCATATGCCGAGACCAAGAAACACGATGTTTGTTTGTTTTGTTTGTATGACAATGCATGGCGTTTACTTTGCGCTGTTTCTTCGTTTGTGTTGTTTTGCTGTTTAGATTTCTCCCTCGGTCCACTGGAGCTCTATACCTACTTTGTGTGAATGGTGTCTTGTCTACCTGGCTTACTGTCCACGTGGTGTTTTATCTCTTTGGTTTGTTTGTTTGTTTGTATGTGCACTTGTTATTGCGCCCCTTCAAGCTCTCTATACTCAAAGGCGCTCCCGACTGCAGAGCGGACACTGCATCGGAGCTTCACGTCAAAGCGCAGAGCAATTGCGAGTGAAGGACTTGCCCAAGGTCCGTATATATACGCGGCAACTTGAGGTGGATTCGAAACTCGAACCTTACGGTTTCAAGGCA
Source organism: Lumbricus terrestris (assembly GCA_949752735.1). Classification (NCBI taxonomy): domain Eukaryota; kingdom Metazoa; phylum Annelida; class Clitellata; order Crassiclitellata; family Lumbricidae; genus Lumbricus; species Lumbricus terrestris. Next base: position 24,576,521 of record OX457053.1, read on the forward strand.
ACGACGCCACCACTACACCACCGCGCCCCACTTTTTGTCTAATGTCTACCTATGTTTTGTCGATCTGGTGTTTTTGTCTACCTACGTTTTGTCGATTTGGTGTTTTTGTCTACGTATGTCTTGTCGATCTGGTGTTTTTGTCTACCTACGTTTTGTCGACAAGTGTTTTTGTCTACTTATGTTTTGTCGATTTTGTGTTCTTGTCCTCTTTTGTTTTGTCGATTTGGTGCCTTTGTCTACCTATGTTTTGCTGACTTGGTGTTTTGTCCACCTTTGTTTTGTCGAATTGGTGTTTTTGTCTACCTTTATTTTGTCGATTTGGTGTTTTTGTCTACCTACGTTTTGCTGACTTGGTGTTTTTGTCCACGTATGGTTTGTAGAATTGGTGTTTCACCTACCTGGCATTTGTAGATATTTGGTATTTTGTCTACCTGACATTTAGTCAACCTGACTTTTTCTTTACCTGCTGATTTGTTCTATTATTTTGGTGTCTCGTCTACTGTTTGCTTAACAGACCTCGCAATTTGTCTACTTATCTCCTTATGATTTCAAGTATATATATGGTACCTCTCCAAAGATACTATACTCAGAATGCTCCTGACTACAGCACTGTCAAGAAGAAGAATTTTCAAGTGCTCATGGAACGTGTCAGAGACTACCGTAACCTTTAGGTCCTTTACAGAACAGGCGCAGCTCAAGAGGGGGCCCATTCCATATACCGCCGGTGTTGTTTTGTCTACTTGGTGCCTTATCTACTCGGCGTCTTGTCATCCATAGGTGTTTGTCTAATCATGTTTTCTATATACTTGGTGTTTTGTCTACTTGGAGCCTTAATTGTCTCCTTGGTGTTTTGCCTACTAAAGGCTTCGGCTATTTAGTGTTTTGGCTATCTAGCATTTTTCTACTTGGTGTTTTGTCTGGTGTTTTGTCTCCTTGGTGTTTTGTCTGGTGTTTTGTCTATTCGATGCTTCGTCTATTTAATGTTTTGTCTATTTAGCATTTCGTCTACTTGGTGTTTTGTCTCCTTGGTGTTTTGTCTATTCAATGCTTCGTCTATTTAGTGTTTTGTCTATTTAGCATTTCGTCTATTTTGTGTTTTGTCTTTTTGGTGTTTTGTCTCCTTGGTGTCTTGTCTATTCAATGCTTCGTCTATTACTCTATTTAGTGGTTTGTCTATTTAGTGTTTTGTCTACATGGTGCTTTGTCTGCTTGGTGTTTTGTCTATTTCGAGTTTTGTCTATTTACCGTAGTGTTTGGTCCATAAGGTGCTTTGTCTATAAGATGTCTACTTTGTGTTTTGTCTATTCAATGTCACGTCTATTTAGTGTTTTGTCTATTTACTGTTTTGTCTATTTGGTGTTTTGCCTACTTGGTATTTTGACTCCTTGGTGATTTATATGTATGGCGTTTTCCCATAGACTACTTGCCTTTTCCACTTGGTTTTTCTCTACTTGTCTGCTTTATCCATCAGACCCTCCCTCTCTGCCTCCCTGCCTTCATCCATCCGTCCGTCCATCCATCCCACGGCCTGTCGCTTTCGCTTGTCTGGGAAACAAGAATCGATCGATAGCTGCACTGTGCACGACCAGACAGTCTCTCCAACACACCAACCTAAGTGCCTATATAAACAGCACTTGGTGCAGCAAAGAGTCTAAAAACCATGCCAAAATCTGTGCAGCGACTGTCTAAAAAATTGACAACGCGTCTGACTGCACCGCGTGTGATTGTCCGAATGCTTGCCTCCAGTCCCTGACCTACTCAGCTGCAAGACAGGACATAAATTATGCAAATAAACGCATTCTAGATTTAATTAATTTTTCCGATCCACCCACCCTTTGCAACGCAGGCAGGCAGGCAATTCTTATAAGCAAATATAAGCAGATATATGCAGGTCGTTTTTTAGAATGAAAACTAGAAAAGGGCATTATACTATACGGTGATTAATAATAAACGGAAAAGAAATAAATTACTCTCTCAGCTCAATTCACGGCACAGGGTTAGACAGGCAGACAGATAGACAGACAGACAGGCACACACACACAAAGTCAGATGCAGAGACAGGCAGGCAGAACGGCTAGCAGACAAACAGACAGACACTCAGGCAGACAGACAGGGACATAGACACACAGGTATTGTTATTGTAATCGTTAGCTCCACACTTCTAAAGCGCCATTCATAAGCGAAGCGTAGGGCACCTGCTTATTTACGAGCGCTGAGCCTGACTGCTAAGCACGCACAATGACAGGTGGACAAACAGACAGATATGGCTACAGGCAGACAGACAGTAAATAGCCTAGCAAGGACACTTAACGAATCACAGAATCAGGCTGAGGATGGTAAGTGTCGCCCTCCTCCTTTATGCAGGCTTGGGACTGGCACTGGCATTGTAGGAGTAGTGGCGGAGTTTCTGGTACTGGGTGTTGCGGCTGTCTAGGGACCCCGTGTCGTATCAAGAATGATTACTGTAACCCTCGATCCTTATCACGGGACCCTGAATGAGGCTGAGAAAAAGTCATCAGGCTTTTTGATTTTTTTTTACAGGGAAAATGGATATTTTCATGCGATTTCGACGAAATGACTAAAAAAGGTCTTCAGAAATTTTTTGCGAATTAAAATGGAAAATTTCCTCCGCGACTCGTCCCCTCAACTTCTGGACCATTTCTCTGCCGCCAATCGCCCATGTTTTTCAGCGTACCCCCAACTTAAATCCTGGCGCCGCCACTGCTCCTTATTCCTCCAGGTTTGAGACTGGCAAATGGTCGCCACTGTGAATGAATTGTTTTAAAGGATTGCAGCAGCCTCAGTCGTCGATTCTATTCGCTAGATGTCAGTGGATGACGACATTTGTATGCTACCTCGATTTCTCACTCGTTGGAAACCCCGCCTTTGGTTGTACTCTGCCAGTGCCAGCCCCAAGCCTGGATAAAGGAGGAGGGCGTCGCTAGTGGTCTTTGTTACCACACAGTGACGTTAAACTGCAAATACCACCATCACTCGTTGGATATAGTTTACCTTCAGCCACTCAATCTCGAAGTGAACATGATTAATATCACCCTCCCCTGTACACAGACGTGGGGCTGGCACTTTCCGACAACTTGCGTGGTGCTGCTGTTGTCTAACGACACTGCAATATCTATCAAAGATGCTCAATGTCGCCCTCCTCTTATCCAGACTTGGGACTGGCACTGGCAGAGTGCAACCAGTGTCGGATTCCGACAACGTCTGTGGATGAAGTTTATGCACCTCAAGCCGCCGCGCACGGACTTTGAGCAAGTCCTTCACTCGCAGTTATTGTTCTTGCGCTTCGGCGTGAAACTCCGATTCAGTGTCCTCGCTTCAGCCGGGAGCGCCTCTGAGCAGTAATCTTGAAGAGGCGCTATAGCAAGTGTTCATATACATGTACACCGAATATTCTATTTTGATTCAATTAAAAAATTTCATATGCTTTTATTTAATTGAATTTTAGCCTTGTGGCCCCATAGTGTCCTTCAACTAAAAAAAGTGGCCTAAAGTCAAAAAAGGTTGGGAACCACTGAGTTAGACTATACACTGTCTATTATCTATGCATGGCCTTATTAAGCACTCGGCTGGCCATGGTCGTTGTAAACGGCGTCCCTTTCCTATAGTGAACCTGGGATGATGGAGATGTGAATCGTGAAGAAATAGCCATCAAATTGCATTAAGGCAGGGTCGCTGTGCCGTGCTGCTCAAAGACGTAGGGATCTAGGCCTATTCAAAATTGAAACAACCAGGGTTTCTTCCAAGGAATTTTTTAGAAATGCACAACCCCCACTCACCCACTTCCCAACTGCCGTCGCAAATTATTCCCAATCGGATGACAATAGACAATTATAACTACTGTTATAGCTGCAGAAAAAAATTCAAAATGCTCTTTCGCTTTCTGCACAAATCCATTTGGAACAATACCTTTCGTGTAGAACTGCAAGCTACGAAAAGCCATGAACACAATACAACTTCAAAGCGTTGCAGTTTGGCAAAATACCTATTATATCTAAGGTTGTTTCGATGTTTGCTAGGACCCTACAGGATATTGACAGGATGGCCTAGTGAGGCCTACTAACAGATGGCGTAAAATTAATGTCAACCTTGATAGTTGCTCTGAAACACCTGCAACTTTTAGCAGCAGCAAAATGTGCAATTATCTTTATCAAGTGAAATCAATTAAGCATATTACTCTCGTCACACATCGCAGTCATCAGACTGCACAAACCGATCCTTTGGGATACTCATAAGCAGACACTGAAAGCAGTAAAGTAAACCTTGAGTATAAGCAAACATTTTCTAAGTTGGCGCTCGCCATTTTTTGGCCAAGCATAAAGCAGATGATATTATTGAAATAGCGATTTTCCCGTTGCCGAAAACTTGTACCGCTGTATTCTGTGGTTTCGATTGTGGGTAATCATTGGACTCGAACATTTGCTGTGTGCCGGTTTCTAGGTTTCTCTTGAGTCAATAGATCTAGGTCTACTCAGTAGTGGCAGCTGTAAGTGGCGACCATTTATATTTTATAGATATCAGTCGAGTGACAAGTATACGTTTTGTAAACTTTGACGTGAAAGTATTGCTCCAATAACTGTTCACAATAGTGTTGTTGATTACTACTTGTCGAAGTATTAGCGTCTGAATCCGTGGTTCTCGTTTAAGGAACTCATTATCAGATGATTTTAAAAGGATGGTAGTCTTGGCCTGTGATTTATTTCAAGAAAAATCTAAAAGGCATATTTAAAAATATCCTAGTATTGGTGTGCGACTATCATTTTGGTCATTAAATCTGCATTTGCTCACCGTCTTTAACTACTCTGCAATCAGTATTTTCCCATTACTTGCCGGACTTTTATTATTAACATTAGGGTCTTATTGTTGTTATTACTGGTAGTAACGCTGTACTGAAGATACTAGTATTTTTTTATTTGTACTATTACTTATTGTTTAAGTTCTAATTAGGCAGCAGATGCATTTATATATAAAAGTAATCAAGAAATTGGATCAATATATGCTAATATATGTATATATGATATAATCTATATTACGTTAATACATGCTATTAAATATTGGCGCTTGTTCCTAATACTTACTAAATATCATGATTTAACCGCAACACTTGTTTCGTGCAATGCACAAATTCAATTTACATGTACGAGTATATTATAAGCCTAAATAAATAAAATTAAATCCTAACTATAAATTGCTTTCAGAGCTCCGTCATATACGTTATGAAGTCATATGATGGCAAGGAATGCTCTGAACAAATACAGTGAGCGATCAATATGCTTTTTAGCCATCTCCACCAGCTTCTATTGCGCCAAGAACTCCTATAAGCGAGGTATAAAAAGCTAGCACTTAACGCTGTTAGGTGTCCATCTACCGGAAGATTATAGGCACAATTGTCTAAGAGATGGTATGCTTCAGCAAGGTGAGACTTTCAACGACTTTTCTTAGCTCACTGGTTCAAGAACAAATCCTGCATAGACAAGGTGAGGCTCTATGGCCACTCTGTGTGATGAGCCTATGTGAAATCATTATTGAGTTTCTTCCAAAACCTATATATGCTCAGTTCACAAGATTCGATTAGCATTCGAGTAGCTTTGACTGGACATATCTGCTATTGTCTGTTGGCTGTCTGTCTGTCTGTCTGCCATGTCTGTCTGAATTCCTGACTGTCTGACTGTCTGACTGTCTGTCTGTCTGTCTGTCTGTCTGTCTGTCTGTCTGTCTGTCTGTCGATAGTTCAATCTGGCTGTCACATCTCAAGACTTGATTGATCTTTTTACGCTTTGAACACAGATGTCTGATTTTTCTGTCTGTCTGTCTGTCTGTACGTCTGTCTGTCTGTGTTTGTGTGCGCTTGCTGCATATAAACTTCCTTCACTCATTCGGACTGTCTGTCTGTCCATGTGCCTTTCTGTGTGTCTGTGTGTCTTTGTGTCTGTCTCTCTGTCTGTCCTCTTCCGTATCTCCAGCTACGTGCATATCTTGGGAATTTGACAGATGAAGTATGCCATCGTATAGCACATCCTCTTCATCCAGTAGTCCTGGCTGACCCGCGGGTCATAGGTCAAGGTCATGCAGACGTCATTCTCGTCCACAGGACCAGGTTCCTCGTTGTTGTACCACTTCCGGTACACGAATCCCGTCTTGGTACGGCTCGACTCGTCGTACCAGACCCAGGTACGCGTCGGAAAGTTGAACATGCCGGTCGTCCAGTACGCATCCGGTTGTGAAGCTCCTATAGAGGTCAACCAAAGGGTAGATGAAGAGATATGAATATGCAAATGATCCTGTTGATTTATGTAAGCTATGAATATGCAAAGAATATGTATACGTGAATATGGAAAGTATACTCTTCAGATTAATTGCGTTTGAATATGCAAATGAATATGAAGCCTAATTCTCAAATGAATGAGCCAAGTGAATAATAATTATGCTAATGACCATGGGATACTTGTCGGAGGAGATTCTGTTAAACATGCAAATTATTGTGCAAATAAAAATAGAAATTAATGTCCAATTAAACATGCAAATTAATGTGCAATTGAAAATGCAAATTAAATACTGTGCAATTAAACATGCAAATTAATGTGCAATTAAACATGCAAATTAATGTGCAATAATTTAAATATGCAAATTAATGTGCAATTACACATGCAAACTATTGAAACTAATGTGCAATTAAACATGCAAATTAATGTGCAATTAAACATGCAAATTAATGTGCAATTAAACATGCAAATTAATGCGCAATTAGACATGCAAATTGGCACGCAGATGCATATGCAAATTAATATGGGAAAAAATATTTTGATGACTATTCAAAATGAATATGTATAGGTGAATCAATATTTCGCCAGCTGTCCTCAGTTATGGTCGTACTACAGAACTGTACATACATACGTAGGCTACGTGCAACTGTGCAGCGATTTAAAATTTATTTTTACGGTAGGCAGAACTGGTTGCGGACTGTCAGTGAGCAGTAGGGCGTGGGTTCGATACTCGCTGCATGCAGCCAGGTAAGGGTGGCTCAGCTATAGGGGCGTCAGTAAAATGAGCAACACACGACAGATGTAGCAAGATGCCACTGGGTCATATTCGACTCATGATGCAACATTTGTTATAATTTGCTGATGCAATATAAAATAATCCTAACGCATTCTTAGTAGTTCAGTTTAGAATTAATCGATGATGATGATGATGATGATGATGATTACTTTATTATTACTATCATTATTATTATTATTATTATTATTATTATTATTATTATTATTATTATTATTATTATTATTATTATTATAACTGCTACTACTACTGCTGCTGCTACTGCTACTACTACTACAACAACAACTGCCACTACTACTATTGCTACTGCTAATGCTACTACTATTATTACTACTACTACTACTATACTAATTCTAATACTACTACTACCTCTAATAACGCCATTATTACTACTATTGCCACTTCCACCGCCACTACTACCACTACTACCACCGCCATCATCATCAGCATCATGTGTGTTTATTTACCAATGGTATAGCTGGTGATGAGAGTCCTTAGGAAGTCCTCTTCAGCCTGTGATCTGATGCTGACTAGGTTTGCCTCTTGGTCCTCCCTGCACCGTAGAATAGCCAATCCCATTTGAACCATCTCACGATAGACGAGGTAGCAGTTGGGTACACCTGGTGGTCCCGGTGTGAACCCTGATCTACACGTGCCCGATGGTGGTATCTGACCTGCAGTGTCAAATCGAATGGATGGGATGGATAGATGGATGGATAGATGGATGGATGGTTGGATGGATGGATGGATAGATGGATTGATGGATAGATGTATAGATGGATGGATGAATAGATTGATGGATGGATGGATGAATGGATGGATAAATGGATGAACGGTTGGATGGATTGATGGATAGATGTATAGATGGATGTATGGATGGATGAATAGATTGATGGATGGATAAATGGATGAATAAATGGATGGATTGATGGATAGCTGGATAGATGAATGCATAGATGGATGGATGAATGAATGGATGAATAGATGGATGAGTGGATGAATTGATAGATGTTTTATAAGCTAGCATGCACGTCTGTATGTCAATGGGGAGATGCGGGTGCTTCTCCTCACCTGGCGTCTGCGTCAGATTCCTGACGAGTTCGATGAGAATTTCGATGGATTTCTCAAGGACCTCGATCGTCTTCGTCTGATTATCCAACTTCCGGTTCACCTCATCCAACTGATCTCGACCTGCGCAGTTACCTACAGCCACCGGTCAACTTCAATCATCAACTTCAATCATCAGCTTCAATCATCAACTTAAATCATCAACTTCAATCATCAACTTCAATCATCAACTTCAATCATCAACTTCAATCATCATCTTCAATCATCAACTTCAATCATCAACTTCAATCATCAACTTCAATCATCAACTTCAATCATCGACTTCAATCATCATCTTCAATCACCATCTTCAATCATCGACTTCAATCATTAGTTTCAATCATCAACTTCGATCACCAGTCTCAATTATCATCTTCAATCATCCGCTTCAATCATCAACTTTAAGCAAAATCTTCAATCTTCAATCATCATCTTCAATCACCAGTCTCAATCATCGACTTCAATCATCATCTTCAAACATCAACTTCAAGCATCGACTTAAATCATCATCTTCAATCATCGACTTCAAGCATAATCTTCAACCATCAGCTTCAATCATCAGCGTTAACCAATGTAAGTTCATTGAATGGCTTATTCAACCAATCAATCAATCCCGACTACAGCGCGGACACCGGAGTTTCACGCCTAAGCGCTTAGCAATTTGCCTGTGAAGGACTTGCCCACGGTCCCTATACCTTGGGTGGATTCGAACCTGCAACCTTCCGGCTGCAAGGCAACGAACATACCCACTAGGCCTACACCACCGCGCCCCACATACATAATTTACATGTATATATATATATATATATATATATAACTGAGCATTGTTGACTAACTGCAACACGTTGGCGATGACGTCGTCGTATTCGGAAGCTGGGTTGTCGTAGCCATGGGAACGCCACCGTCCTGCACACGAGACGTCAATCAACGACATGTCAATCAAACTGATACAGATATATATATATATATATATATATATATATATATATATATATATATATATATAATAGAATATTGTAAGTTTAGACTTTTAGTCATTCACAATAATTATTTATTACACGACTGCTACATTGTAATTCCACCACAGTACGTTGTAGTCCATATTAGTGAATTATTTATTGATATTGATTTTACCGAAGCACGGCCTTAAGGTCACTGGCTAAAGGCAGGGTACGTGTGGTTAAAGGTCTGCCTGGCTGAATATAGGTCCATTTATCCATTCAGGCCCTTATGCATTATGCATTGATTATCCAAGGATACTACTGAGAACGTATACGCACGGTCCGACGGATGGATGGATGTGTGAATGGATGTGTAGATGAATGGATGGATGAATGGATGGATGGATAGATGGATGGACGGATGGATTGATGGATGGATGGACGGACAGACGGATGGACGGACGGATGGATGGACGGACGGATGGATGGTTGGATGGATGAAGGAATAGAGGTAGGAGAGGTATGACACTGTTTTGACCTTAATGATCAAACTGAAGGTCATCGATCGCAGTATGGAATTATCTGCATCTCATTAATATAGCGCCAACTTACCTCGTCAGAGCCAAGCGGTGGACAACCTGAAATGCAATAAAATGTAATGTAATGTACTGGAGTAAACTGTAGCAGTCTGCCTATGGTCTACGTTCCTCAAATAATTTTTGTAGCGCCAGACATCTAAGCGTCAAACGTGGATTTTGTTGATGTGGAAGGAATGAACAGGTCAGTATTTTTGATCAATCATAAATTATTCATGATCTGACCCAGAATCAGCCAATCGTCGTCATTTGTGTCAAATGATGCATAATTCATTTATTCTGACCCCAGAAATAGTCGATATATCCGCCAGCATACAACAATTGCAGCATGTACTTAGCTGCGAACGACCTTTTATATATAGGTCATTGCTTGAACACATAATTATTATTCAATCTCGATATTGGTTCTTTCACTGCGACATATGTTGCAAAGCAAAACCAGAAAACAATATTAGCATAGCAGTTTTAACATAATAATAATAATAGATGCGACAGCAACAACTATACAACTATAATTGATACTTCTACTTCAACTCGCATTTACTGCTGTCTCTGTCATTATACCGTGTAATGTAATGTCATGTAATGTAATGTAATGTAATTTCTATAGACCATTCACAGCCGAGGCCATTCAGTACCGTAGCCTATAGGACTATTATACTGGTAGTAGACCTATCACTAAAACTAATATCACTGATGCCGTCCATTCATTCATTCATCATTATTGACTAATTTCGAATTTTATTTAGCGTCCCTTCCAAACGCCTACTCAGAGACACAATTTGCCACTACTATAATATTACTATAGTTCTCTTAACTCCTCCGTCAATGCTACATTGCCAACACTACTACTATTACGATTACGATTACGACTACTACTACTGCTGCTGCTGCTGCTGCTGCCGCTGCCGCTGCCGCTGCCGCTGCCACTGCCACTGCCACTGCCACTGCCACTGCCACTGCCACTGCCACTGCCACTGCCACTGCCACTGCTACTACTACTACTACTACTACTACTACTACTACTACTACTACTACTACTACTACTACTACTACTACTACTACTACTACTACTACTACTACTACTACTACTACTAGTAGTAGTCTACTACTACTACTACTACTACTACTACTACTACTACTACTGGGGCCTTTGCTACTTCTGCAGCTACTAAACCCTACTATTGCCTCCACTTCTAATATTCTGCAGCAATTGTGCCAAAAACTGCTTCCGCTGCTGTCATTAAAACTACTCTATCTACTTCTAACACTGCTACTACATCACCATCATAGTTGTAGTAATTTCGTGCAAGATTTTGCTGATAACGTTTTAAAATGTATGAATATTCCAGAGGTGTATGAATATTCAATAGGTGTATGAATATTCAAGAGGTGTATGAATATTCAATAGGTGTTATAGTGCACGTGCACTTACTCGCTGCGGTGGCGCAGAAGACGAGGTAGTTACGGAACGACCTTGGCCAGCGAAGGTCATCCATCGTCAGGTGATATCCGGGTTGAAGGTCAAACGAGAGGTCAATGGGGGCAGAGGAGAAGTAGAGCGAGAAGCTGGGGTGAGTGTCGTAGGGAATGGGGTAGCGATGGGGCACCGTGTAGTTGGAGGGCGTTAGAATACCAAGTCTGTCGGTTGAGTCGATGGTTAGAGGAGCGCCATCGAATGTTACCTGTGCAGACAGGTAGACTGATTGAAAGTCACTTAAAATACTTGACATGACTGAAACGATGATTACCTGTGCTCTTCAATTCTTCGTCCAATTAAGTACGTTCAATGTATTACATTACTCTGGCATATACTTGCTTGGATACTTATTCTGATACTCAGTCATTTAATACTTGTTTTCCAGGTCCTTAAAAGACTCCCATTGGGTCTTGCTGTGCAGCACCAATTACGTGGCATAGAAGTTAATCGGCTAGACCGTTAGACTTTGTCAAGTTTAGAGGCTAGGTTTGACTAAGCATTAAAAAGTCAAAGGAATAGATTATATAATAGAAATAGACTAGGGTAGATGCAAAGCTCTTTGTGTACTTGTAGCCACACTGTTCGCTAGCTTGATTCATTCATTCATTCATTCATTTCAAAATTTCTATAGCGCGGCGCGTGAATTAATTAGCGCCATTTAATAATAAATCTACTCAGAGGCGTTCCCAGCCCTGCCACGGCAGTACAAATTAGATATAATCAACTTGTAAAAGGTTTGGCATTATTTCTAGAGAGTGGACCCATCTCTAATGGAAGTCCATTCCAAGTGGATTGGACAACTCTGGAGAATGTGCGATGCTGCCTAGTTTTGAGGTACCAGTGCGGGGAACCAACGATCAACTTGATTTGGTACATAAGCTGGTCATAATACTATTAAGTATTAAATGAAGTACTTAATGGGTGCCTGCAGCCATGCTCGTTGCTTGATGATTTACTCTACTTAACGTATTCTTATTGCCATCTTGTTAGGCAAAGTTTTTAATTGCTACCTATATAACCATACTGTGTACTATACTATGTGACGCTCTTAATGCGTATACTTGTAAGCATTCATTGAAGTATTTATATAGCGCCTCTTCAAGGAAACTACTCGGAGGCGCTCCAAAACATGCTTAATGGGTACTTGATTGCTACGCCGACTGTTAGATGAAACCACTAAACGAGTACTTACAAGCATAGCCATAATGTGTACTATACATGAAGTACTCGTACCGTTTGCACAGTTCCACTGGCGGAAGAAGTTGACGACAATGACGATGGTGGACTATTGGTCCTGATCTGCCATCGGAGGACCATTTCCTGGTCTGGTGCATTGGTCTGAGGGTCCGCTGGACGCCAGACCTGAATCCAGACGGGGTCGGGGCTGCAGAACTTGGCCCTCAGGGCAGTGTAGCTGCCCGTTGCTAGGGGACGCTGCGTTTCCATGGCAACCATTCCAATCGATTCCATGATTGAACGACCGCAGCAGGCGTTCTCTGTAACAATACGTTATCATCATCATCATCGTCGTCGTCGTCATCATAATGATAATCATTATCGTCGTCATCATCATCTTTGTTCTTATTTCGTTATCATTGCCACAATGGTTATTGTCGACGTCGTCGTCGTCATCATCATCATCATCATCGATGTCATCATTATCAGTATCATCATTATCAATGCTCTCCTCATCAACACCATCATCATCATCGTCGTCGTCGTCGCCGTGGTCGCCATCGTCACCGTCATCGTCATAATCATCATCATCATCATCATCATCATCATCATCATCATCATCATCATCATCGTCAGCATCATCGTCAGCATCATCGTCAGCATCATCGTCATAATCATCATCATCATCATCATTATCATCGTCATCATCACCACAACCACCACTAACATCATCTCATCAGCAGCTTCATCATTATCATCATCGGTGTGGTCATCTTTTCTGTATCACCGACGCCATCATAATTAATCGTCGTCATCACCAACAATAACAACCGCCATTGAATACAAACAACAATAGGAAGTGAACAAACAGCAACAGGAAGCGACTGACCATAGTTGATCGATTGTTGACCAGAGGTCGTTGACCATTGCCAGAGGAAAACAATGGTCAGACTGACCAACCGGTTGACTATGTCCATCTCCTCACTTGGCATTGTCTTCAGTGAGCATCTTCAATGCATGGACTGCGCCTATTGTTCCACACAATAGAATTTTATAATTGTATCTATAGAAATTGTTGTCAATGCATTAAAATAGACTTTTACAGTTTTACTGTTTTGAAGTTATAGCTTTAGTTTGATAAAGGAATAAAAAACGAGAATTATATCTTGCCTTATTTAACCCTTTGCCGTCCAAAGTGTAGTAAATGGAATGGGTTATCCTTTACCGTATGGCCTCTGTCGGTAAAGGGTTAAGAAATTTAATTGCACAATCTCTTCACTCCCTTCCCGTCTTCCTTCTTAAATTATTGCCAATCGGATGAAATTGAACATTTTTAACCATTTTAACTGCACACAGATGTCGCTACAGCTGCACAAAATAATTCATTTAGAGTTGCACACCCTTTTTTGTCTAAAACCGCACAATAAAAAAGACCCGGAGTTTATTAAATTTTATGAATAATTACCGAGGTCTGAAACTGGTCAAAAACTGACATTGCACTAAGATATAATTATGAATTGTACTACTAACTCTGATGCATATCACCGTGCAGATTCAGATCAAAGCCGCCGACTGCATGACTTCAAAAGAAGCCGCCGCCTCTTTGTTTGCTTTCGTCTCTCACTTCCCATCTTTGCGGCAAGGTGCGCTGCAGTCACCAGCAACAGCAACAGGTGTCTGGACCGGTTAACCGATCGTTAAGCATTTTAAGACGACATCTATCGTTTAGTTGCTGACCTGACGAATATCGATTGCAGATGATGGTTGAAAGCGATCGCGAAAATCGATAAGTCTCGGTTGCTGCAGCAGCTGCCGACACAGTGTATAAACGAGAACACAGGTGGGCTGGACTATACACATAATGTTATATATATATTTTTATGGACGGTCCCATATATATATATATATATATATATATATATATATATATATATATATATATATATATATATATATATATATATATATATATATGTATACAAGTGGTCTGGATAATAAATATATATAATATTATATATGTATATATGCAATCCAGTCCATTTGTTCCTTATATATATATATATATATATATATATATATATATATATATATATATATATAATATATTTACATATCATCCAACCCACTTGTCTTGTAGGCTATATATAATTGTATGCATATAATTTATATATTACATATGTGTGTGTGGATATATATATATATATATATCTCCGGCATTCGCAGGTATATTTAAACATGGTTGCCCTCAAATTGGGGCAAGGGATGGGATACTTACCCTCTGGAAGACTGGAAACTTTTTGGGCTGATGCTGTTTCGGTTTTAACGAACTTTCTTTGCACTAAAGCACTGATGTATTGTATGGTGTTGTACATTCTATTTATTTATTTCTCGCATCTACGGTACTATAGCGTCCCTTCAAGCTCTGTAGTCAGTAACTCAGAGTTGCTCCCTACTACAGCGCGGACACTGCATCGAAGTTTCACACCGAATCGCACGAGCAATTGCAAGTGAGGGACTTGCACAAGGTCCATACGTGGCGGCTTATAGTGGGTTCTGTGTAGGAGTGAATGAATGAATTAATGAATGCATGCATGCATGTATGAATGAACGAACAAATGAATGAATAAATGATTGTATGAATGAACGAACGAACGAACAAACGACTGAATGAATGAATGAATGACAATTTTAAAACTTTTTTCCGCTGATACCATGGAATCATGGATTCTGTAATTGCCCTTAATCTCCGTGAAGTTCACTTGAACCGCCTGCCAGTCACAGGATGTCGTTAGAACACGTGGCACAGAAAATCCACAGATAAAATAAACTTTCTAATACAGCACCTCTAGCGACCTGTGTAGACGCTGTTTATGCTGAATAATTATATTTTCTGTGATGGTTGCATGCTTTCATCATAGTGTGATTATTTTTTAAATTTTATATGTTTATTTTATCTATGAGAAAATTCGTTGCTCAAGTTAGACACCTGCAAAACGCTTTCGTCTCATATTATAGATGCTCGCTTATTGCTACATTTGAAACTGCAGCGCTTTCGCACACATTAACTTAGTATTTTAATGACCAATAGCATCAATAGGCCTAGTCCTAGTTAACTCCGCAACTGGTTGTTCTCTGCCAGTGCCAGTCCCAAACCTGCATAAAGGAGAAGGGCGACACTAATCATCTTTGATATAGCAGTGTCGTTAAACATGTAACAAGTAGTCCTGGTTTTAAATCTTTCAACAATCTTATTCCATCAACGTCGGTTTCGTCGACTATAGAGTGACACCCACAAGTGGTAGCGAAATATTAGCCCTTAATTGGCTACTGCAGCTGCATCCAAGTCGTTGTCGTGTAGTGCCAGTCCATATCGTGCACGAATGAGGAGGGCGGCGGTGATGAGCAAGGGTCCATCCAGCATAGATGTAAATGGCTGAATAGTGAAGTGCACTAGACGATATTAATTATGCTAATATTAATTGCTTAATATTAATTAATTAGTATTATATTAATATTAATTGCAAACGATTCCCGAGCCCAGGTGGAGAAGGTGTGACCATCTTGCGAGTACGGAGTCATCTAGGGACTGATCGGAAGATTGTTTGACCAGCATGCTGATAGATCGAGCTCTAGCGATTGATTTAGGCACTGTTTAGGCTGAAAGCTGATTGTTTCAGTTTTATAGCACTCTGCGTGACGTCATTTATGGACGGCAGGGGCGGATCCAGGGGGCAATCCGGTCATGGCCCCACCCATTTAAAAATTGCATGGAACGAGGGCCCCCATTTGGTTTCAACAAGCCATTAAATAAATGCAGCGGGAGAGAAAAGTAGGATACTCTAGAGGCCATTACTCCGACCAGGATGACTGATGACTAAAAAAAGTCATCAACTATTTTGGCAGCTGAAACGGACGGTACGTTTTTCTTGAAAACTGAACGAATGACTAAAAAAAGGTCATCAGATTTTTCGACGACGAAGACAAAAATTGTCCCCTTTCTCAAGACCGAAAATTTTGGCCCACCCCCTTCGAAAATTTCTGTATCCGCCCTTGATGGACGGCCACCTATTTCTGGGGTCCGTCCATAAATGACGTCACGCACTTTATAGCAATTTTTCACTCCCCTTCGCCATGCATGCGTCAACACAAAAGTCACATGATATGTCTTGAGGGACCGTCACAAATCGTCACAGATTGGTGACACCCTCCCTATGTGCGTGACGTCATTTATGGACGGTCCCAGATCAGCGGGGGAAAATTCTCCACTAATGGCAGCAGCATTATTGCAATACTCTGTGCATCAGCCGCGCTAGGATTAGTAATAGACGAATAACGCAGCAATACTAGGCCTAGATGATGGGATCAGTTGTGGTAATAAAAAATGCAATTTGTCAATAGGAATTCAACGTCCGATTTGTGTCAAAAACAACCAGGTTAATCGGGAATATGTACATTTATATATATATATATATATATTTATATATATATATATATATATATTAAAAAGTTACTAAGCCGCAATTAATTTTTTCCGTGATCGCAGCTCGCGTCGCAAGCCACTCGCAGTGGATGCAATTTATCGGAGTTTGCAATACGAATGCTCTGATTCACGTATACAGAATAATAATTATACCCGTCGCAATGACTATAATATATCTTTGAAAGACTATGATGCTTCGAAGGTTCGTTAGTTTTCTAATGAAGTTGACGAGCTTCCATAATGCGTACATACATAAATTACTAATTACATTACATTACATTACATCGGGATTCTGCAATGACCAATGTGGGATCAATGAAAGACAGCTGCACACAGTCAGTCGCCGTTTTTAAGCCACAGTTTATCTTAAGGTTCAATGTTGTTCTTGTACCACTGTTGCAATGATTTAGGAATTATCATTCATGATTATTGATAATCAATCTTTGATAATAATTGATAATCATAATGTTCAGAATTACCAAAGTCATCATTATGACAAACCAGTTAATTCTTAATCTCAAACCGCGGTCCTTATCCATATTGATAACTACGCCTATGTTGATAAGTTAACTGCTGTGTGGTGCACCCTTGTGGCGACTCGGTTTGTTACGGTGCCATATAAATTGTCGCAATTGTTATTATTATTATGAATTGTGCAACTCTTCACATATCTGAACAGTCTTGCAAAAATGCATGCAAATCTATCTTTCAATCAAATGGTTTATTTTGCTACCAAATCAATCAAGCCAGGTTTACATTATATACCATTGCAATTCGGCTACAACAAGGAGACCTAAAAAGGATAAAGAATCCCGTTAGATAGGTCTACCCCAAATTACAGATTAAATTGCTACATAAATTATAATATTATCGCAGCCTTAACTAGAGTTTACCACTGCAAAACGTGATCAGGGAATAACGACAACGTAAAATCAGAAATGAATGTAACTACATCCATGTTTTTGTCACATATGAACCAATAACAAGGATAAGGAAATCCCATAATTGGCACATCATTGACTATACATCAATGCCAAACTAACACCGTCACAACGACACCGTCAATAACCGTTTTAACATGGTCGTATAAATGAGTGGTGCATTCATATTCTTCCACGCTGTGACATGACAATTCGAGACGGATGCAAATAATTATAGAGGTCTTGACCTTGCATGACGTGGGGGTCATCCTGTCAATTACGATCTCAGATCGATCATGCAGCGGTCGACAGATGGCCAATAGGTCACCGAAACAGACCAACAACCGCCCGGTGCAGATCAACAAAGAGCCGCTTGCAAAAACCTTTTCACAGCACGAACTCATCTCGACTCTGAGTAGAGTCAGTCCTTTGGAGACGCTACTTGTATACGGCTGGGCAAACCGCATTCTAGCAGTTCTAGCAACCTATTGCACATTCCTAACTTAGCGCAACGTATTTAGAACGTTACATTAGTTATTTCGGCACATTTAGCACTCTTGAACACATTATTGAACTTCTTATATTAGAACTTTCGGCACATGTCAGCAATTTACAACGCTATTCCCAACGCGTATTGGTATTTACTTGCAACTTCTGGCATTCTAGAAATTTAGTTGAAGATTTTGACTGGAGTGCTCTTCTTCTTTAGCCGGGGATGGGTCGGGAGCGCTTCTTTGTGGCTGTTTTTGAGGGGAAGCGCTGTATAAATCGTTTAAGTGAAGTAGCCTACTTTTATTTATAGCATGCATTACTAATTTTTAACTTCTACTGCGTCGTTGTCGAATGCGTAATAAGGCCATTCACAATAATGGAGGGTCATTGGGTCAAACACGGTGAACGTACCCATACCAGAAAATAGGCAAACAAAGAAATTCTAAAACTGAGAACAATATCTGTATCTCTGATATTAATGCGTGCATACACACGCGCACGCACGCGCGCACACACGCACACACGCACGCACGTATGCACAAATGCACATTTATAACACTTCTGTGTCTGTGTTAGTGTGTTGTGTGCGTGTGTCTGCTATAGTGTGTGCATATGGTTTGTGTGTGAGAGGGTGTGTGTGTGTGTGTTTGTGTGTGGGTGCGTGCATGACTGAGAGATATAGACAGACAGAGACAGGCAGGCAAACAGGAGAAAGAGACGATGAGTGAAGGAGAGATGCAGAGAAAAGCGCAGAGAGACACACAGAGAGGCAGAGAGAGAGATACGCACAGACAGACGCGTGATTGACTGAGCCCAAAGGAGCGACGCATTAATCCCCACTACATTGACAAATCCAGACGCTAATCAACGCTCCATTGGTTGCGTCTGTTTGCCGTCTCCAAGGACTAAGGAGAAGGTGGAGGAGGAGCAGGAGGAGAAGAAGGAGGAGGAGAAGGAGGAGGAGGAGAAGGGGAGGAGGAGGAGGAGGAGGAGAGGCAAGTGCCGGGGAAGGAGGAGGAGGAGGTGGAGAAGAAAAATCAGGATGACGAGTATGAGAAAGAGGACGAGTAGAAGCAGCAGAGAAAGGAGAAGAGAAATTGAAGGAGAAGGAGAGGGGAAGGGGAAGTAGGAGGAACAAGGAAGGAGAAGGAACAGAAGAAGGACGAAAGGAAGTAGAAGAAGAAGGAGAAGAAGAAGGAGAAGGAGCAGGCGCTAAGAGGAGGAGGAGGGGGAGGAGGAGAAGGGGAGGAGGAGGAGAAGGAAGAATGAGAGGTGGCAGAGAAAGATTTGGAGAAGCAGGAAAAGAAGAACGATCAGCCAAGTGATCGGTCCAACTGAAGAGAGAGAGAGACAGACAGACAGACAGATGGACAGAGACAGAGGCAGACTGAGAGGGAGAAGGAGAAGGAGAGGGTGAGAGAGAGAGAGAGAGAGAGAGAGAGAGAGAGAGAGAGAGAGAGAGAGAGAGAGAGAGAGAGAGAGAGAGAGAGAGAGAGAAAGGGAAGAGAGGCAGGTTTTCGCGTTTAGTCAAACAGTGACGGAGACGGTATCAAAGAACGGCCAACCGACAGAAAACGCACCGAATATTCAAACAATAAGAAGTTTGTCCACACAAAACGCATGCATCTTCACGCATCGCTTCATTACTATATAGTCGTCTATTCACATGCAACTATAGAACCTCACTTATATATATATATATATATATGTATATATAAATTAAATATATATATATAACTATATATCTAAATCATATATATATAAATTATATATATATAAATTATATATATATAAATTATATATATATAAATCATATATATAAAAATTATATATATAAATAAATTATATATAAATTTTATATAAAATTGCAAACATACATGCATATATATAATTCGTTTATTTTATATGAACGTATACTATAGATACGTGATATGAGCGAGGTTTGGTGGGCATGCGTTTTCTAGGAGTTGTACCATGGTGTTTGAGCATGTTCTTTTGTGTCTGGCTGTGCGCATGTGTGTGTCTCTGGTGTACGTAGACTTTCTGATCAGTTGTCTTTGTCTTTCTCTCTCGTTCAAGTTGCTCGCGGTCTCGTGGATAGAGTTTGGTGAGAGACAGAGACACAGACAGAGACATAGACAGAGACAGAGAGACAGATAGAGACACGAACAGAGACACAGACAGAGACAATGAGAGACAGCTAGAGACAGAGAGACATAGTTGAGAGGATGACATGTTGACGCATGTCGAAATCACTAGAGAAACATTCGGTGTTTAAATCCGGAAAAGTGTTGATTGGATGGTGGATGTTTGACTTTTCTAGTCTTCATGTTATTGGCCGGATTCTGAGGTAATCGACTATTCGATTAGTCGAATACTATGTTCTGAAACAATAAGGTAAAAGGAAAATTGGATATAAGATCAGTCGAGATTGCTAACGAAGAACGAGGCTGGATTCTAGTCATTCTTCGTATTATAGTTCAGGTTGTGTTTAAATTCCTGAGGACGTCCCACTTTCAATGGGTTGTCTCCACAAATACTAGCCTATAGGTCTGCTTTCCTTGAACTCTAATGATCTCAGCATAAAGGTGCTCAGACCAGATCCAAGTTTCTGGAACTCTGACGACCTCACTTTCAACAGTGGCCATCGTTACGAAGCCGTGATTTTCCGTGGAGATCTGAGGACCTTAGTTTTCCGGACTGCGCAAATACAGATGTACATGCGGCAGCGTCCGTTCAAGACTGTCCTACTCGCTTCCGGTGCTCGACGTCGCCGGAAATGGTGCCCCATGGCGGGTCAGTCTGCGCCGACGCCGGGACTCCTCGTCGCCTTCCTCTTCGTCTTCTTCCTGTGCTCCTGGATCAGCCTCGATCGGTTCTTGAGGGACCGACGGTCGTTGCTGACGTTTCCGCCCGTCCAGACCCAGTCGAATGGAGTGGCCCCCATCCCTGCCGATGAGTTCCAGCCGTACGATCGTCTCGAGGTCTCAGATGTTGTCGAGCTGAACCTCATCGAGAGACTGAACTCCACCCGAACCGCCTTCTACGTCGTCTGCGCCGGAGACGAGTCCGTCGACTACGTCCAGTACCTCAGCCTGGCCAGCGTCATCCGGTTCTTCACTCCGAGTCGACTCGTCTTCCTCGTCGAGTCAGGCCTCCCGCGAGTAGACGGAGGCCGGTGGTCGAACAACCGGACGCTCAACGATCTACTGGGTCCGTGTCCGGCCTACAGGGGCTCGGTGAGGATGAAGGGAGGGCACCTCGTCTGCAGGGACCAGGACAGGATGCACGAATTCATCATGAAGTTGATGCTGCGCTTCGGGGGACTCTACGTCGGACGCCGGACCTTCATGACGGAGCTGGCGTCCTTCATGCGGCCAACCTTCATCGAGGAGCACATCCTGTCGGACCTCGCCGACGACTCCGAGGGGTTTGCCTACATCCGGCAACCGATGTCCAGCTACGACAACGCGTCCTTCTCCTCCTTCTCGTCCTCCACCGATGTCATGCCGCTCCACCCGGCCGGGCAGCCAAGGTCGTCGGATCAAACACCCGTCAAGGTCAGGTACCTGACGTCGAGACAGCTCAGCTGCCTCCAGTCGACTAAGCTGACCGAGGAGGTACTGCATGTCAACGACGGTAATGTCCGATATCCGTGTCTGCTCATTCGGGACCTGGTCGGTATGGATCCTTGGGCAGTGGTCAGGATGAAATCCGACTTCGGACAGTTCGCAAGAAAAGCGATCTATAATATCTATAACGCCGAAGAGACGATGTATTTCATGAGGGCCACTAACACACCCCTCATCCCGCCGCTATGCAACTCACAATTCTGACACTAGATGACACGCAGTATCTCCATTATGAACTTTTTGTTGGTAAATCGTTAAAATAGTTCGTTAAGGTTGTTATCGAAATGAGAAAGAAATATACTTGATTATGTTAATCATCAGTGGAGTAGTGGTCAACAACACTAAGTATAACGATTTAAAAAAAATATTATTAGTAATTATTTAATTAATCGTTAAGATAACTAATTAAATAGCCAACACTACTATCGATTGAGTGAAGTATCTGTTTCTCACTTGGCACTATACCTATTAGGATAATTTTAATTTTGGTCAAATAATTGAGATAATTTCTAAAGATTACTAATTAAACAATCGGAGCTATAAACTTGATTCTGTGAAATTTTCTTATTCGATATTTTTTTTAATGTTCCTCACTTATTAACTCAGTTACGGATTGTCTAACTGACTCCAAGTGATGACTCACTCCCCATTCACCCATTCATTCATTCACCCAATCACTCATTCACTCGCCCCAATTAATTATTAACTCAATGACTCGTTCATTCACTCATTTACCCACTCAGACATTCAGCTACCCATTCACTCGCCCATTCACTCGCCCATTCACTCAACCAAATTATTCAATCACTCACTGACTCGTTCATTCACTGATTCATTCACCAACTCACCCATTCACACATTCACCCATTCATTCACCCCTCGCTCACTCAATCGTCCACAATACTCACATACCCACTCACCCACCAACCTACTAGCAAACCCGCTCCTTCAGCCAGAGTGACAGAGTATCATGGGCCCATAATATTGTAACTATAGATTGCTTCTCCGATTGGAATTTTGTATCCGACGCATTAAGACGCAGAAGCAGAAAAATTGAAGGTTTTATCTCAGTGATCTCAATTTGATTCTATCGATCAAATGTTTGACCGCGTTCCATGCAGCGCATAAAATTCTTGGACTCCTCCGACTTTACGGTCCGAGCCTCCGGTTGTATGGGAAGAAGATCTGAGCGAAGAGAAGATCGGAGCTGGAGAGGGAGAGGGAGGAGGAGCTGGAGGAAAGGGTGGATTGAGAGATGGAGTATAGGAATGGAAAGAGAATATATAGGCGAATGGGAGAGAAAGGATAGGAGGAGGAAGTGGAGGAGGAGGACGGCCTGGAGGAAAGGGTGGATGGAGAGGTGGAATATATCGAAATGAAATTTTACAGTCTTATAGACAATTCATATTTACACATCATGGCCAGATTCTATCAAAATATTTCAAACAGAACAAAAGTTATATCACTTTTAGCGAGGCCACCCACCGTTTTTTGTATAGCTGACGCGCAGAATCTCCATTATGAATTCTTTGTTGTTAAATCGTTAAAATAGTTCGTTAAGGTTGTTATCGAAATGAGAAAAAATATGTTTGATTCTGTTAATCATCTGTGGAGTAGTCAACAGACTCAACACTACCAATTGTAACGATTATTTTTTAATATTTGGAATTATTCGTTAGGATAACTGATTTATATAGCCAACGCTAACATTGATTGAGTGAAATATCTGTTTCTCACTCAACACTATTAATACCTATTAAGATAATTTTGGTCAAATAATTGAGAAAATTTCTAAAGATTACTAATTAAACAATTGGAGCTAAACTTGATTCTGTGAAATTTACTTTTTCAGTTTTAAAGATAGGCCTACACCGAGAAATACTTTTGTAAAATGTTCCTCACTTATCAACTCAGTTACGGATGGTCAACTGACTCCAAGTGACGACTCACTCGCCCATTCACCCATTATGTCGGCGACTTTTTGTCGGCGACATTTTGTCCTGCGACATATTGTCTCCGCGACATTTTGTCCGCGACATTTTGTCGGCGACATTTTGTCGTGCGACATTTTGTCGGGCCACCATTAAATCAATCCATGAATCGTCCATTAACTCATTTACCGACTCAAACATTCACTCACCCATTCACTCACCCACTCACTCATCCATTCAATCAGCAAATTATTCAATCACTCACTGACTCGTTCATTCATTCATTCATTCACCCACTCACCCATTCACTTATTCACCCATTCATTCACCCTCGCTCACTCAATCGTCCACAATACTCACGCATCTACTCACCCACCAGCTTACTAGCAAACCCGCTCCTCCTTCACCCATTCACTGCCACAGTGACGGAGTATTATATGGACCCCATAATATTGTAACTATAGATTGCTTCTCCGATTGGAATTTTGTATCCGACGCATTAAGACGCAGAAGCAGAAAAATTGAAGGTTTTATCTCAGTGATCTCAATTTGATTCTATCGATCAAATGTTTGACCGCGTTCCATGCAGCGCATAAAATTCTTGGACTCCTCCGACTTTACGGTCCGAACCTCCGGTTGTATGGGAAGAAGATCTGAGCGAAGAGAAGATCGGAGCTGGAGAGGGAGAAGGCGGGGGAAGGGCTGAAGGAAAGGGTGGATAGAAAGATGGAGTATGGGGATGGAAAGAGGATATATAGGCGAATGGGAGAGAAAGGATAGGAGGAGGAAGTGGAGGAGGAGGAGGAGGAGGAGGAGGAGGAGGAGGAGGAAGGGCTGGAGGAAAGGGTGGATGGA
Organism: Lumbricus terrestris; assembly: GCA_949752735.1. Taxonomy (NCBI): domain Eukaryota; kingdom Metazoa; phylum Annelida; class Clitellata; order Crassiclitellata; family Lumbricidae; genus Lumbricus; species Lumbricus terrestris. Next base: position 24,601,205 of record OX457053.1, read on the forward strand.
GAGATGGAATATATCAATGGAAAGAGGATAGCGGCGGATGGGAGAAAAAGGATAGGAGGAGAAAGTGGAGGAGGGAGATGAGGAGGGAGGAGGAGGAGGAAGGGCTGGAGGAAAGGATGTATGGAGAGATTGAATATATGAATGGAAAGAGGATATATGGACGGATGGGAGAAGAAGGATTGAAGGAAGAGGAGGAGGAGGAGGAGGAAGGGCTGGAGGAAAGGGTGGATGGAGAGATGGAATATATCAATGGAAAGAGGATAGCGGCGGATGGGAGAAAAAGGATAGGAGGAGAAAGTGGAGGAGGGAGATGAGGAGGGAGGAGGAGGAGGAAGGGCTGGAGGAAAGGATGTATGGAGAGATTGAATATATGAATGGAAAGAGGATATATGGACGGATGGGAGAAGAAGGATTGAAGGAAGAGGAGGAGGAGGAGGAGGAAGGGTTGGAGGAAAGGGTGGATGGAGAGATGGTGTATATGAATGGAGAGAGGATAGGGATGGATGGGAGAGGAAGAATATGAGGAGGAAGTGGAAGAGGAGGAGGAAGGCTGAGGTAGGAGGAAGAGCAGAACGATAAAGGGCACGAGATAAGCAGGAGGATGAAAAGGCAAATGAGGAGGAGGAAGTAAAGGAGGAATAGCAACAGGGAATGGAGTATAGGAGGAAGAGACCATCGAACTGAGAAATTGTTGGAGAAGACAAAGTGTTGAGGAGGACGAGCAGAGGAGGAGGAGGAAGATAAACAGAAGGGAAGGAGGAACTGGTCTAGAGGATCAGATAAGAGAGGATCAGAGGGAGGACCAGAGGAAGAGTAGGGTAGTACTAAGTAGAAGGAGGAGTTGAGAATAAGAGGAATGTTCGTGATGTCAAGGGAGGAGGAACGACGGGATGGGTAAAGGTGTACGGAAATTGAGCAAGCAGGAGGGAGTGCATGGAATGGGAGGTTTAAGACCAGCGGATGAGGAATGAGAGAAGGAGGATTATGAATGGAAGCAACGGATAATGAACGAGGAGGAGAAGGAGGAGGAGGAGAGTAGGGCGAGGGAGGAGGAGGAGGAATCAGAAGAATGAGATAAGGAGAGGGAATAGGAGGACGAGAAGGAGGAGGACTGAGAATAAGTGGAGAAGGAGGAGAAGGAGGAGAAGGAGGAAGTAGAAGACTATGGAGGGAGGAATAAGAGGATTGATAGGGAAAGGTGATGAATTTAAAAAAGAAATGGGATAAGGAATAAGAGGATGCGGAATAGAAAAAGGAATGGTGGAACAGGATGAGGAGTGATCGTGATGAAGGGCATGCGGAAGAAAGAAAAAGAAAGAAGGAGAATTGAGAGCGAGACAATGATATATCTCCATCTTCTGGACCGGAAATGACGCAGGCAGAGACCGGAAGTGAAGACCGGAAGTGGAGACCGGAAGTAGAGACCGGAAATAGAGGCGCAAATCAGCGGTGAGAAAGAGGAAGAGGTGGTGGAGTGGAGTGGGTGGATGGATGGATTGATGGATGGATGGATGGATGGATGGATGGATCGATGGATGGATGAATTGATGGATGGATGGATTGATGGATGGATGGATGGATGGATGGATCGATGGATGGATGGATTGATGGATGGATTGATGGATGGATGGATGGATGGATGGACGGACGGACGGACGGACGGACGGACGGACGGACGGACGGACGGACGGACGGACGGACGGACGGACGGACGGACGGACGGACGGACGGACGGACGGACGGACGGACGGACGGACGGACGGACGGACGGACGGACGGACGGACGGACGGACGGACGGACGGACGGACGGACGGACGGACGGACGGACGGACGGATGGATGGATGGCTGTATTAATGGACGTAAGGACGTAAGGTTAGACGGAATGCTTTATTGGTGGATGGGTGGATGGATGTCTTGTCTTTAACCTTCCTCGATTCGAGGGTTGGTCGCTTCATGGGCACCCCTTCGACACTTTTTCCTGTCCTCCGTCTCCTTCAGTATCCTCTCGAATGGTAGTTCCATCTGTGTTATGGATCGATGATGGATGGATGGATGGATGGATGGATGTACGGGTGGAATTTCTTATATGTTGATGGATGGATGATGGATGTAAAGATGGAATGTCTCATTGGTGCATGGATGGATTGACAGATTGGTGTTGCATGGATGGAGGGACGGATGTAGGCACAGGCAGACTGATGGTGAGGGAGGAGAGAGGGAGGGAGAGGGGACCATGGAAGAGATGAGGGAGGTGTCCCTGGTGGACAAAAGATGCGTTTAGGGAAGGATGGAGAACGACCGGGTTGAAAGGAAGAGATAATTGGCTGGTGGATATATATACATATATATTTATATAATATTATGTCATATAAATATATATATATGCATAAAAAATATATAACATATGTATACATAACATATGTAATGTATATATCAATATATCCAGATATATAATATATGTATATATATATGTATCAATATATATATATACATATCCATATATTATATATTTATATATGCTGGAAGATGAAGTCTATTATGCAGACAGACGAAGGGACAGACGCAGAGACTGAGAGAACGTGACGAGAGAGGAAGAGGCACAGAAACGGAGAGGAGTTAGGGAGAGATACAGAAAGAGACAGACATAGCGAGACAGACACATGCAGAGGCATACTAGAGGAAGGATGCGGACAGAGAGAGACGGAGTGAAAGAGAAAGACGAACAGACAGACGTACAGACAGACAGACTGATAGACAGACAGACAGACAGATGGACAAGGACACCAGCTAGACCAATATTTTGAGAGGTGGTGTGGTGTAGTGGGTATTTCGTCGCCTTGCAACCGAAGGGTTGCAGGTTCGAATCCAAGTCACCGCGTATGGACCTTGGGCAAGTGTCCTTCACTCGCAATTGCTCAGCGCTTCAGCTGAAACTCCGATGCAGTGTCCGCTCTGTAGTTGGGAGCGCCTCTGAGTAGGGAGCTTGAAGGAGCGCTATAACAAAAATTAAGAGCACATGCAAAAAGTGCACATACTTACAAATACGACGACATATATGCCTATAAACGTATAAGCAGACAGACCAGGCTTGAGTCTATATATACAGAAACAATACAGTAAGACAGACAGACAGACAAAACGAAATACATGCAGGGAATACAGACAGAAAAACAGACATACAGACAAACTGTACATAGACAGATAAAGCGAGACAGACCGAAATACTTACATATGGCGGATTGACGGGTAGACAAAGGCAGGCACACAGACAGACACAGACAGACAAGCAGGCACACGAACAGACTCAGAGACACACGTAGGCGCACACACACAGACAGCAGACACACACAGACATACATACAGACAGACAGGCTCATGAACAGACACAAAGTGAGGCACACACAGACACACAAACACAAAAGACTGACACGTAAACAAACACACAGACAGACACACATACAGGCAGGCACACATACATACAGACATGCACACACGAACATGGAATGGGATGGTGTTCTTTTCCTGCGCTCGTCGTTTAGTCGCTATGGTCGACGTTAATTCCTGGCACGCAGCCCTACATCGCCCTCTCTCCCCTACATCGCCCTCTCTCCCCTACATCGCCCTCTCTCCCCTACATCGCCCTCTCTCCCCTCTCTCGCTCTCTCGTTCGCTCGGCCGACGAATCGTTCGCCCGAGAAACGCTCCCAAGGGACAGATAAAACAACCACCGCCCCGTCCCACCACCGCACCCACCACTGACCCACCCTACCCTCCAGCCCAACCCACCACAGTCGACCCACTCCATCCTCCATCGCCTGCGAATGCTCGATTTAACGCGAATTGCGAATGTATAGGATCAGCAACGATCAACTCTTGCACATCGCTACAACATCCCCCTCCTTCACGGTATTTTTGCTATCGGTCCCACTACCATTGCACCACCGCCACCATCATCACTATCATCACTATCACCAATACTAATACGACCATCAGCAGCACGATGCTACCGTCAGAATCATAACACTCACATCACCACCAATGTCAATCACCCGTCTGTATGTATGTATGTGTGTCTGTTTGTCTGTCTGCTTGTGATTGCATGTGTCTGCCTGTTTGCTTGCCTTTCTGTCTGCTTTCCTGTCGAACTGCTTATCTGTCTGTCTATCTGTCTGTCTATTTGTCTGCCTGTCTTTGCCTGTGTGTCGGCTTGCTTATATTCCTCCTTGTCTGTCTGTTTGCCTGTCTATCTGTCTGCCTCTCTGCCTGCCTGCCTGCCTGGATGCCTGCCTGCCTGCCTGGCTGCCTGCCTGCCTGCCTGGATGCCTGCCTGCCTGCCTGCCTGCCTGCCTGCCTGCCTGCCTGCCTGCCTGCCTGCCTGCCTGCCTGCCTGCCTGCCTGCCTGCCTGCCTGCCTGCCTGCCTGCCTGCCTGCCTGCCTGCCTGCCTGCCCATCTCTTCATCTTCCCCCTCCAATTGTCCATGTAAACAATTTGCGAGATTTAGGAACGGCTCGACGCTAATACGCCGATGATGATGAGGATGACAAGGATGATGATGATGACGACGACGACGACGATGAAGATGACGGCCGAAGAAGAATGGTGCCGATTGGTTTCGTGACTGGGGGTCTTTATCTGTCCGGGTGTCGTGGGAAATTCGTTCCGCTGGCGAACTGCGTCCAACGTCAGCGCTCTTGAGGGAAAATTACTGACCTCCCGTCAGGTTCCATTAGCAGAAGTCAGTGTACAAGATCGTCGATGAAAACGCAACAACAACGAATGTCTGCCTGTCTGTCTGTCTGTCTGTCTGCCTGTCTGCCTGCCTGCCTGTCTGTCTGTCTGTCTGCCTGTCCGCCTGTCTGTGTGTGTGTCTGTCTGCCGGTCTGCTTATCTATCTGTTTTCTTTCTGTTTCCTTTCTCCGCCTGTCTATCTGTCTGTCTCTGTGTATGTTTGTCTGCCTATCTATTTGTTTGTTTGTCTGTCTTTCTTTTTGTCTACCTTTGAGTCCTACATCATATGCTTCTCTATCGTTGTCCCTGTTCGTCCATATCTCTGTCTCTCCGTCTCTCTTTGTCTATCTCTGTTTTTCTCTCTTCCGTCTCTGTCTGTCTCTGTCTGTATCTGTCTGTCTATGTCTGTCTCTGTCTCTGTATGTCTGTCTGCTTTTCTCTCTCTCTGTCTGTCTTTCTGTCTGTCTGTCTGTCTGTCTCTCTCTCTCTTTCTCTTCTTTTGCTTCTTTTTTCTTAACTCTTCTCTTCGTTTCATTGTAAAATATTCTGAACTTGAGAACAAGTTGATTTTTCGACCAATGACGGTCGCTGTGACGTTTGATAATTAATTCTCTTCTCATATAGGCTTGCTTTATTCCTTCTATAATTATATCTCTCCTGCTATCTTCATGTCTCTCCGTACCTCCTTCTCCGCGTACCTGTCTGTCTGTCTGCATGTCTGCCTATCTGTTTGTCTGGGTCTGACAAGCTAAATCGATGATTAGGCTTAAGTCCAGTCGTCAGCTTAAATCATAACTCTTCGCTTACTTGAAGGCTCAGCTCAGCGCTTGCGTATAGCTCGCTCAGCTGTCTTCTTTGCGAATGGAAAGGGAGAGGACATTCAGATAGACAGACAGACAGACGGGAAAGACAGGCAGACACACAAATACAAAGACGGTGGCAAAGAGAGAGAGAGAGAGAGAGAGAGAGAGAGAGAGAGAGAGAGAGAGAGAGAGAGAGAGAGAGAGAGAGAGAGAGAGAGAGAGAGAGAGAGAGGAGAGAGAGAGAGAGAGAGAGAGAGTAGACGGGGAGATACAGAAGAGAGGTAGCAGAGATGGAATAAAAAAAGGAAGAGAGATACGTAGAGAGACATGAAAAGAGAGACAAAAAAAGATGAGCAATAGCACAGAAATATACACAAAGACATACAGAGATACACAGAGATGCACAGAGATACACAGAGCAGCACAGAGAGACAAAGCGAGAC
>OX457053.1:24609681-24627181 GCA_949752735.1 Lumbricus terrestris
TTTGATGGTTCGCCCATTAGTTTGTTCATTTATCCCTTGATTCGCTCGTTCGTTTATTCATTCGTAGATTTATTCGCTCGTTTATTACTTTGTTCGTTCATTCGTTCATTCGTTTGTTCGTTCATCCTTTGTTAATTCGTTCGTTAATTCATTCGTTTGTTCGTTCGTTCATTGATGCAGTCGTTCATTCATTGGTTCATTCATTCATTCATTGGTTCATTCAATCAGGTGTTAATTCTTTCTTTTATTCATTCGCTCGTTCTTTGAGCCGTTCATTCATTCGCTCATTCATTGATTCATTCATATGTTTATTCTTTCATTTAAAATTTTTTTGTTATAGCCCTGGGTACTTATGATCCCTCAGGGACTTACACCCTAATTACTAAGATAAAAACATCTCTAACGGCACCTAGTCGTCGTTGAAATCCAGTGCATTTATTCTTTCGTTCATTCATTCATTCATTCGTTGGTTCATTCATTCATGTGTTTATTCTTTCGTTTATTCATTCGCTCATTCATTTTCTATTCATTCACTCATTAATTCGTTCATTCATTCATTCATTCACTCATTAATGTGCATATTCTTTCGTTTATTCATTCGCTCACTCTTTCATTCTTTCGTTTATTTTCCTACTCGTCATTGTACGGTGATGTCATCGGCACGTGACTGCAATGCGGACGAAAGAACAGGAAAGAAGACAAACGGGAAGATGACATCATTTCCGTCGGACCCAACCACCTGCAGCTGACCAAACGACATCCGCCCGCAAAGACCCTCGTCTGTCGGCTTCGCTCATCCCATATTATACGCCTTTGTCCTTTCTCCAAACAAGCCGTGCACCAGCCGCTGTACCAGGGACCGGGGATTACCCGATCGACTATATTTAGCCTCTGGAGGCGCAAATGCTTCGGCAAATGCCGTCGTAAGGTTAATTAGATGGGAGTGGAAGACTAAAGCAAGAGCTTGAAACAAGAATGTAGCAGATACTACTACTACTGCTACTGCTACTGCTGCTGCTACTGCTACTGCTGCTGCTGCTGCTGCTGCTGCTGCTGCTGCTACTGCTACTACTACTACTACTACTGTAATTGGGCACCTTTATTTAATGTCCCACTATTATTGCTATGAATTTTTCCGTTAACATTTAACATCAACAACCAGACAGATTTTCGCCTGTTTATGGCTTCCGCTACTTTATTTTTAACTTTATTATTTGCTTGCTTTATTATTATTTCTGTGTTTTATTTTACATTTCTGACATGTAACCGGGTGTGTCACCAGGAATTGTGTGATTCTAAATTAAACGAATATACGTATGAAAGTCAATGCTTCGCTTATACACCTTTTAAAGTAATCATGCTCAACTATAATATTAGAATCTCACCAACTGCATTGAAATAATTGACAGATTTGGTTACGGTTGAAAGTTGAGAAAAGTAGCAAGAAAACGAAAATCGGCGGGTATTGTACTTGTCTCGGATGAAAGACTGGAATTAGTTTACTCATAATATGAAAATTGGGCACCTTTATTTAATGTCCCACTATTATTACAGCAGCAGCAGCAGCAGTAGTAGTAGTAGTAGTAGTAGTAGTAGTAGTAGTAGTAGTAGTAGTAGTAGTAGTAGTAGTAGTAGTAGTAGTAGTAGTAGTAGTAGTAGTAGTAGTAGTAGTAGTAGTAGTAGTAGCAGTAGTAGCAGTAGCAGTAGTAGTATTGTACTAGTAGTGGTAGTAGTAGTAATAGTAGTAGTAGTAGTAGTAGTAGTAGTAGTAGTAGTAGTAGTAGTAGTAGTAGTAGTAGTAGCAGCAGCAGAAGCAGCAGCAGCAGCAGCAGCAGCAGCAGTAGTAGTAGTAGTAGTAGTAGTAGTAGTAGTAGTTGTTGTTGTAATACAGTAATAGTAGTGCTACTGCTACTACTACTACTACTGCTGCTGCTACTACCACTATACTTCTATGCCTACCATCATTACTATGTAAGTTCTGAGATTAGATTGTGAAGAAGGATTCGTCGACGTCATAGTTTCAACCCTTGTTAATCTTAGTGACACTCAAGCAGAGGCCATTGTTGACCTCCGTGACGAGGTCAACGGGCGAAGGTCACGCCGAGGTCGACTTATCGCTGCTCTGATGCCATCCACCGGCGCCACCTAGTGGCTGCTGAGAGCAGACGAACGCATAGAATATCTAACGGCGAATATGTTATTCTCGACGTTAAATATTCGATGTATTTTCCCGCAACGACGACGTCATAATGAGATTAGCCGGATCGTCTGGGAAATTTCTTGATTGCATCGGGTGGGATAAGAAGCGTTTGGAACTTATACGATTCATTGTTTGGATTTTCGGTGAGGCCAGACGACTGGTAGCAGCAGGCTGTGTCATAGATGAATAGTTAATGTGTGATGCAGAGTCATCTCGAGACAAGTTCTTTTGTTCCATCTCGGTCTCTTAATCTATTGTCTCAATCTCGCGGTCATTGTCTTGGCTTTTTGGAAAATGTCTTGAGGCGATGGTGTTGTTTCCTTATTGAATGGGTCTCTGTCATTATCGCACAAACCGTCTTTATTTTTGGACCTTATGTCTCGATCTCATTCTCGGTCTTGGTCACGGTTTCGACATCTATTGCCTCGGCTTCAAACTCCAATTGGCGAAACTATAGTATCGGGAACCGAGTGAAGACGACACTAACCCTAACCCTATGGACCTAACCCTAACCAACCCTGATGACGTCTAACCTAAGCCCTAACCGGCACGTCGGTCCCAGACACTATAGTTTTGCCCTCGAAGTTTGCTGCTTTGCATGCAAGTCAAGTCTGGTTCAACAACGCTGTGGCGTTACAAAAGAATTAGCGTCGCTCTCCCCGTGCATCAAGATTTGAGACTGGCGCGCTGTTTCATAACAAAGTGATCAGCCTCCTCTTCTTTCTCCTCCTCCTCTTCTTTCTCCTCCTCCTCCTCCTCCTCCTCCTCCTCCTCTTCCTACTCCTCCTCCTCCTCTTCTTCCTCCTCCTCCTCCTCCTCCTCTTCCTACTCCTCCTCCTCCTCTTCTTCCTCCTCCTCCTCCTCCTCTTCCTCCTCCTCCTCCTCCTCCTCTTCTTCCTCCTCCTCTTCCTACTCCTCCTCTTCCTCCTCTTCCTCCTCTTCCTCTGTTCTTGAGGCATGAGATTAGCAACAGCAGATTACGAGCAGTGGCGAGCCTGCTCTTCGTTTAGCATTCTGAACGATTCTTACTGAACCCCTTGCGGTTTACTCGTTTGCGAGGAGCGGCATGGGATATAATCCGTGAAGACGTTTCGGGATTTGCAGAATGTAGAGCACCACCTGGAGTTGAGTGGAAGAGTAAGAAGATGGAAAGGAAGGAGATGGGGAGATGGAATTGGACGCGAAGGAGGACGAGGAAAGGATGATAGGAGGATGAGAAGGATAGAATAGGAAGAGGATAAAGGTTATTTAAACAGGAAGAGGATGATTTTTAAAGATGATTTGAAAATAAGATGATGAAGATGATTTTGAAAATAGGATGATGAAGACGATTTTAAAGCAAAGAGGATAAAGATGATTTTGGTTTTAAATGGAAGAGGATAAAGATGGTTTTAAAAATAAGATGATAAAGATGGTTTTAAAAATAAGATGATAAAGATGGTTTTAAATGGAAGAGGAGAAATATGATTTTGACAATAAGATGATGAAGATGGTTTTTAAAGAGAAGAAGGAAATTGAGTAGGAGGAGAATGCGAGTGAGAAAGAGTTGAAGGAGGAGACGGAATAGAGAAAGAGGAGGAGACGGATAAGGAAAAGAGGAGGAGATAGAAAAAGGAGGAGGAGGAGAAGAAGGAGAAGGAGAGGGGAAAGAAGAATGAGGAAGATGAGGAGGGGAGGGGAGAAGGAGGAGGAGAAGGGGGAGGAGAAGGAAGAGAAGGATAAAGAATTTAAATGGTGGAGAAGAAGGAAACGATGAGTATTCGAAGGAGAAGAAGGAGATGGAAAGAAGGTAAAGAACTCAGGTGGAGAAGGAGTTAGACGTTTCCAGAAACATTTTCCCCATCATAACGAGGTCTGCCTTACTGGAGGCAAATCGAATCGACGCCAACCCACGTGATCTGATTACCGAGGAACGAAGTCGATGTCGTCGAAAGCGAAGGGAACGAGGGACATTTGAGGTCGAGGTTAACAGAAGAGGCGCCTCATGCAGTTTCATGGGGTAAAGGTCAGAAGGACGGATGGACGGATGGATGGATGGATGGATGGATGGATGGATGGATGGAAGGAAGGACGGACGAACCCGATGACAAACGATGACAAGCCCGACTCAATGGAGGATTGATTGACTGACTGATTGACTGGCTGACTGACTGACTGACTGACTGATGGACTGACTGACTGACTGACTGACTGACTGACCAATTGCCAGACTGACTGACTGACTGACTGACTGACTGACTGACTGACTGACTGACTGACTGACTGACTGACTGACTGACTGACTGACTGGCTGTGACTGACTGAATTGATTCATTGACAAACTGACTGACTGACTGACTGACTGACTTACTGACTGACTGACTGACTGGGACTGACTGACTGAACAACAAACTGACTAAATTACTCTCTGATTCCGACTGCCTGGCTGACTATTCTAGCAGTTCCTACGCATACAACTAAAAGGCAGAATTAGCTTTGATTGTGTGAAGATCTGTTGAACCGAGTCGCAATGGCTCCTGTAAAAATTGCTTCCGTCTCCTGTGAAGCCTTGCTTGTTTTCAAAGGTCACGATATACATACATGTGTGTCAAGTCGTACATACATACATACATATATATATATATATATATATATATATATATATATATATATATATATATATAGTAGAGCAGCCGAGGTGAAGCACTAACGTGACGATTGCGACATCTGCTGACGGCAAATTGCGGCGCTGACAAAGATCGTTACCCTGGTAACAGGACAGGGTGCAGGGCGACAGGCTATCGGTGTATCATCTCATGATCGCCGCTGATTAGTGGGCAGTGTGAGAGGCGCTATATAAATGTTTTGTTGCGATACAATACAATAATAGCGTCCATCATTGACGATGGATAGATCGTATTGCATTGTATTTTATTTATTATATTGTATTGTATTGCATTATATTGTATTGTATCGGATTGCATATTGTATTGGATTGCATTGCATTGCATTGTATTGCATTGTATTGCATTGCATTGCACTGCACTGCAATGTATTGTATTAAATTGTATTGTATTGTATTGTATTGTATTGCATTATATTGTATTATATCGTATTGCATTGCATATTGTATTGGATTGCATTGCATTGTATTGTATTGCATTCCATTGCATTGCACTGCAATGTAATGTATTGTATTGTACTGTACTGCACTGTACTTACTGTATTTTATTGTACTGTAGTGTACTGTACTGTTTTGTATTGAATTGGAGGCATAATTGTACACTGCAACCTGTTGCGTTCTTTTAGCCGGATTGTTGAATAAACGAAAATTATTATTTTTTTAGTAAAAGAAATGCAGGAGATTTATTTGGTCATCACAGATCTTGGATTAATCCACTCGTCTATTCTTGTCATAATCATCGTCATAGTCGTCGTCGTCGTCGTAGTCATCGTGATCAGCATCGTCCTCTTTATCATTTTCATCATTATTTTTATTATTACCCATCATCACCATCATCATCATCAGCGTTTTCATCATCATCATCATCGTCATCACCATCATCATCATCAACAACAACAACATCATCATTATCGTCATCATCATCATCATCGTCGTCGTCGTCGTCATCATCATCATCATCATCATCAACAACAACAAAAACATCGTCATTATCATCATCACCATCATCAGCAGCAGCAACAACAACATCGTCGTCGTCGTCGTCGTCATCATCATCATCATCGTCGTCGTCGTCACCACCACCATCATCATCATCATCATCATCATCGTCGTCGTCATCATCATCATCATCATCATCATCATCATCATCATCATCGTCATCAACAGCAACAACAACAACAACAACGACATCATCATTATCATCGTCATCATCATCATCATGATCATCATCATCATCATCATCATCATCATCATCATCATCATCATCATCAACAACAAAATCATCATCACCATCACCACTATCATCATCGTCGTCGTCGTCGTCGTGGTCATCATCATCATCATCATCATCGTCGTCGTCGTCGTCATTATCATCATCAGCAGCAGTAGCAGCTTCAGCAGCAGCTCCTGAAGTGCGTCTTCCCATCTCGTCCATCATTGCCTGCCACCTGCTTCCGTCAACACAGACTGCATCATAGAGTCATGGGCGTCCGCAGCGGGGCGCAAGGGGGCGCAAGTGCGCCCCCCTGGATTTTTCACATAAGCTTATTTGCAGAGAAATTTAGATTATTTTATAATGTACGAGGGAGAGAGAGAAAGGAAGTGATGAGTAGTGAACAAATAAATATAGCCAATACCTTTATCATAAGCTCTATCTTGGGAAAGTTACGACCTTGCTGACAGGTGAGGTCCTAACACAAGGGACCAAACGCTTCCCGCTCTAGCGGAACAGGCAGTCAAGGGATGTTTTGTTTTCTCTTGAAAATGAGTTCTGATATGGAAGGTAGAAACATGGATTCATTCGTTCAACAACCATGCAGTGATGACCGTTTACGGCGTTTATCAGGCCTCTGTATAATGAATGTATGTAGGTCTACATTGTACATGTAGGCCTATATCGTACTTCGGAAACAGTTTCAGACAGCAAATGATATCAGAACCCAGATGAATCAGACGATTAGGCCTACAATTGTTATTGAAGACTAAGGTTAGATTTCAGCCACATAAAATTTTTAAGGCTATCATAGCAGTTTTGACAATGAATGTCTATGCTTTTTCGCATGCTGGGTTCCGTGACAGAGGATCGAGAGGGAGCCAGTGCAGAAGGTGCAAGCGCCGAAGGTGGAGTCATCGGTTGCTTTCGACAACCTATTTAGCCCCTCTGACAATTAGGCCTATATAAAAGTTTGCGCCCCCCTAGAAAAATTCCTGCGGACGCCCATGCATAGAGTAGCCAGGTGTCCGTCGTTAGAGGAATCCATTAGCACGGAATCCTTTCGAAGGAAAGAAGCCGACCGTCTTTCTGCTGTAATGGGACTTGTTAGTTTATGAAGCGCATTTTCAGAGTGATTTTCTGAAGGTGATTGTTGTCAACGTTAGCAATATGGAGATGGCCTCCGCTGGTGAGCAACCGCAGGCACGAATATCCTCGGGATGAGTGTACAGACTTGCGTACGTTGGGGTTCGTATTCCGATTCATTCAATGGTCCGAGTCTCATCGGTCCTGTCTACAGTGGCCCCATTTTCTATGGTCCTTATTGCAGTGGTCATTTTTACATTGGTCCTATTGGCAATGTTCCTATTTACAATGATTTAAATTACTATGGTCCCATTTACAATGGTACTATATGCAATGGCCATATTTATGGCCATATATTCATAATGGTCCTATTTGCAATGGTCCTATTTACACTTCTCCTGTTTGCAGTGGTTCCATTTGCGCTGGTCCTATTTACTAAATTTTCCTGATTACAATTGTCCTCATTGAGGTGATCCTATTTACATTGGTCCTATTTACGATGGTCCTATGTACAATGATTTAATTTACTATGTTCCCATTTATAATGGTACTATTTGCAATGGCCATATTATGGCCATATATTCATAATAATGGTCCTATTTGCAATGGTTCTATTTACACTTTCCTATTTGCAGTGGTTCCATTTGTGCTGGTCCTATTTACTATTGTCCTGTTTACAATGGTCCTCGTTGCAGTGAACCTATTTACATTGGTCCTATTTACAATGATCCTATATACACTTATACAGTGGTCCTATTTAAAATGATCCTATTTGCATTGGTCCTATTCAATATTCTGCATTTGCTGTGAATGTGGAATTGTGGATATGATTTGTCTTCAGGGATTGAAGTGAAATATGCTAATCACTTGATTACGCAAATCATTTTATTTAGCGATTATCTGTCTAAATCAATTAGCTAAGGTCAGTAGGAAGATTAAAAATAAATAATGTTCGTTTTGGTGATTTGGTTTTAAAATAGTGACAAACGTTTCTATTGGATATTTTAGGCAGAAGAATCATTGAAAGCAACAGAGGACGAGAGGCGCTATAAAAATGTACCAATACGCTGCAATTACATCCGCAATAAAGCCGCAATAGGAATGGCCGGCTTCCTGTTGAGCCTGGCCTTCATTTCCGTTTCCGGTGGCGGCACGCCCCCTGGCGACGCGGCGGCGGCGGCGACCAACTCGCGCCACGCCAACGGTTTCATCTACCTTCACCTTCAACCACCTGTCCTCAGGGTTCGACCGGGTGAGGTCACCGTCGGTCGAGTCAACATCACGATCCACGAGGCCGCTGAGGTGGACACAGCTGGATCGCCCTGGACGATCAAGGTCCGACCGTGCTGCGTGGAACCGGAAGTTGCTGAACTGGTCCAGGCACCGGAAGTGATGGTCAGACTGGAACACATCCGCTCGACGGTCTTCTCCTTCGTCGTCACCGTTCGAGGCGTCCGCATGGGAAGGACGTCGATCCGGTTCTACGTTACGAAGAACTGTTCCAGCTCTGATGGAGGAGGAGGAGGAGGTGGTGGAATGGCCTCCGAGGTCCAGCTGTCCCTCTGCGCGGCACACAGCGACGAGGATCGTGGACCAAAACCGGAAGTGGACGTCGCACTTCCGCCGGAAGCGGATATGAGACGAAACATCCCGGAAGAGGACTTTGGCGAGCGGACTCAAGGAGTTCAGAGAAGAGATGTTGGCAGGGTTAAAGGTCAAGAGGAGACGGTGGTTGCCCCTAGCAACAGTCTCCATGGCAACGAGACGATTCATTCCGCGCTGCGTTTTGTCTTCCTCAACTTTACCGCCCTGAGGATGGGTGAAGATGGAGTCAAGTACAGGTCAAGGTCAAGCTCTGAGGACGTTGGTGCCACTGCCGAGCTGGAACGACCTCGAGGGTGGAAGGAAACGTCAAAGCCAAGCAGTTCCTCTTCCTCGTCCACAAACGGAAGTGGAATAGGTGGAAGAAACCAACCGGTGGATGGACCAATCCACATTCCATCTCCAGGTGGAAACGACCTTGACAACATCACCGTGACCTTCCCTCCACCGTCTGCTCCACATCCGTCGCTCTCCGTTCCAGTTTACCACGACGTCGCCCTGCACAACGTAAGCGAATCAACCGTCGAGGTGTGGTGGATACCGCAGGAGTACCACGTGATCGTCTGCCGTCCGGTTGAGAGGTCAACGGTCATCTGGGTCAACTACCTTCTGATGGCCTTGACCGCGGTCAACCTGGTCGGCATCGGAGGTCAAGTGGACTGGACAGAGGTCATCGGCCTCCTACGAAGGCCGTCCACTCTCGCTCTCGGACTCTTCGCCCGATTCGCCATTTTGCCTGTGGTCAGTGTCCTTTTCTTAACTATCACAATTGACAATTACCTAGAACAATTACTAAAACAATTGTGTGAAATAATTACTTGAAACAATTACTTTGAACAATTACCTAAAGCGTTTACTTGAAACACTTGCTTAAGATTAGAGCAGCTGTCCGAATAAAATATTTAATCGAAATTAATCGCGCGATTATTATTTTTCATCGCAATTAACTGTAAATTAATCGCAGCACATTTCTGAGCTGCTCCCCTAAAACAGTGTGCCCTTGGGTATCCAACCCCAGTACTCACCATTTCCTGGCGGTGCTCTAAGAGTCGCCACAAGCTCCAAAAATCATTCAAAACCTCCATCGCTCGAATTGCATAGCAATTAAATCAGCCAGGATTGCAGCATTTACGATGGCATTTCAGACAGACATTGCGTGGCCAGAAAATTTCTGAGGTGGTCTTCAAAAACAGTATGTTGCTGGGTATCCAGGCCAGGTACTCACGATTTTCTGGCGGTGCTCTAAAAGTCACCCCAAGCTCCCAAAGTCACTCGAAACCTCCATCGCTCGAATTGCATAATGTAGCAATGAAATATTCTCTTCTAACATTATCTAATCTCTGGCATGCTTTGAAGCCAGTTTTGAGGTTTTTACTTGTTTATAATTATTGAAGGAATCGGTTCTGACGATCGTTCTTAGCATGTATCCCTCCTAGCCAGGTTTTCCCAGAAATCTGTTCCAGGATCTCTGATCCAATAGCGCCTCTAGCCATCCCAGCTGTTTCGAGTACACCAGCGTACACTGACGCCGGGAAAATTAAAACGCTAGAGGTTGGGGCAATGGGGCATGAACGGAGACTTAGAGGAGAACAGAGGGGCCGATCCCCAATGTTTGTAGTGGGGGCGGAGATTCGAATATATCCCCCAACATTTAAGAAATATTCTTGAATATCATCCTAAATTTCTACACTGTTAGGGCCAGGGGCGGATCCGGGGGGGCCAATCCGGCCATGGCCCCCCCATTTAGAAATTTCTTTATGTTTTACCAGCTATTCTGTCCCGAAAAGTTGACTTGGCCCCCCCCCCGCGAGTAGCTCCGAATGTCCGTGCCGCGCAGTGGCGAAGAAGGTCATCAGTGTTTCGGGTGGAGGCCGGATGGGAAAAGGTATGTTTTTTGTAAAATTCTAGGTCGATGAATAAAAATTTAAAAAAAAAAATAAGGTCATCAACTTTTTCGGCGGATGGAGACGGAAATTTGTTCCCGGTTTCCCTGACCAAGACCCAAAATTTTGGCCCCCCATCGAAAATTTCTGTATCCGCTCTTGGTTAGGGCATATTGGTAAATTCTGGTAAAATAGAAGGAAATACTAAAAAAACAGCTATTTTGGCAGGAAAAATGGGAGTATAGTTTCATTCGTGAGAAAATTCATCAGGGAAAAATTGTATATTTTCACGAGATTTCCCCCAAATGACTTTAAAAAGGTCGTCAGAACAAAATGAATAATTCTCTAACTCCCGACACTGGTTGCACTCTGCCAGTCCCAAGCCTGGATAAATGAGGAGGGCGTCGCTAATGCCTTTGTTACCACACAGTGACTTTAAACTGCAAGTATACCCAGAAAATTTGATCGCTGAAAATGTCGTCGTCGTCGTCGTCGTCGAGTCAGCCGTCCGTCCAAAAAGATCGCGCCTCGGCGATCGTCCTTCGGCCGCTCTTTCGTCCCCTCCCCACACTGCTGGACCAAGTCTCCGCCTTTGGGTATGGGGTTGGTCGGTCATCCTCTTATATGCCGTGGTTAAGAAAATTATATGGTTAACTGTGATCGCGTACCCTTCTTCTAAGAGCTACTATTGCAACAGTTGCCCATAGAAACCTTGTTTCGCTTTAATATCCTGTCTCCATCCAATTCCCTTTAATTAATATCTTCCGTTTTTTCCTCTGCACAACTTACAAACTCGCTGGACATGACAATCCCTCAACCAAAAACCAATTCGGGTCAAACCCAACAATGGTCCCCTAAATAAATCGGGGCTCGCCACCCCTCGATCCACCCTCCCTCCCTTCTTCCACTGTTGTCGTTCCGACCGTGAACAACACGCGCGACAACGACAACGATGCAACGGTTGCACCGTGCACGCTGCAGCAAGAAAACACGACGGCGTCGGCGAGATATTAATCGGATCTTGCTCGGAGCGATCCATCTCACGTCGAGTCGGCCATCTTAATCCGGAAGAAACGTCCGGCCGACCGGAGACGTTCCGTGTAACCCGCTATCCGTCATCGTAATAGGATCGATCCGGATCGAGGCACATCCGCCCAACCACCTCCCTTCCCAATCCCAACCCCCCTCCCCTCCTACTCCTACTCCACCACGGTTACAACAGCCCCACCGGTCCTGTAACACGCCTGATGGGTTGGACGGGTTATAAGCGAAACTGCGGCCTTTATTATTGGAACGCGGTGTGTAGATCGAGTGTATGCACACACAGGCAGACAGAGACAGACAGACAGACAGACAGTGAGACAGAGAGAGGGAGAGAGAGGCATAGACACACGTACGCACACGTACACGGAAACGGTCTCGATTCTGGGTGGTCGATGACGCGCGAAATTGAAATTGTCGTCTGATTGGCGCCTGCGTGTTTGCGTCACGATGACGTTGCAATGACTCATCATGTTTTTATTCATCGCCTAGGCTATATTATGTGCGCAAAATATATCGTCGCATTTAATTCGTAGTGGACAATAATTAATGGCAGGGCTGTTTTAAAGGAATTTTTAGAACTGCACAACTCCTTTCCTTTCCCATCATCCATGGTAAATTACTTCCAATCGGAGGACAATGACCTTTTTTCTAGTTTTAACTGTGCAAAAGTGCTTCTACAACTGCACACATCCATTTAGAACTGCACCTTTTGTGTACAACTGCACGTTAAAAAAGCCCTGATTAATTAAACTTTATCATCTGACTTTTTTCTTTTCATTTCTTTCTTAGAAATACGAAGAGACGGATTTCCAAAGAAATCATTTCAGAATATCGTCATCAGCAGTAGGCCTATAGGTCTATGCCCCAAGCCTAGTAGTTTCAGTTTTTAAAACATCGTGTTATAATAGGCCTAAAGATCAACATTAACGTCGCCCTCCTTCCTCATGCAGGCTTGGGACTGGCATTTACAGTGGACAAACCACAATATCCAAATAAAGCCTTATGTTATGTTTCACGACATCTTTCTATGTCTTTGGCCTAACTATCATGACCGTTATGGATGAGACTTACCAGTGAACAAGCCATTGAAGTATATGCATGCAATTAAGTGCAATTGACGATTATTTATAGCTGTGAACGACGCGTTTTAAAGGTGTCAATTGCATCAACATTATCACACGCCCCAAAATTCATCCATTCATTCATTCATTAAAAAATTTATATGGCGCCCTTTCAAGAAGTCCAGTCAGAAGCGCTCCAAGTTCAACCACGGTGCTACAAGTCACGCCGGCTTTTCCTTTTATGCGGAAACACTTCGTTTGATATCTATAGGTTTTCTTTCACCGATGTCCATGACAGCTGCCATCTAGTGTTTGATCTAGATGTCTCTGGGGGAAGTTCCCCCCCCCCCAGGAATGACATCCCTCAAGAAAAATTTGATTGTGTTGTTCACATGTATAATGTATATTTATACCATTTCTCCCCTTCCCCGAGAAAATTATGCGCCTAAGATCCCCCTGAAAAAATTCGACAGCTCCTGGCCTGTTTGGGCCTACAAAGTGATTCGAAAGCGAGGCATTGATGTGCTAAAAATGCCAACAGATTTAAAAGTATAGAATTTACTGCAGAATGGATTATTGTTATGCTCATCGGAAATTTTTGTATGAAGACTTAAAAAGAAAAAAATCGTCAGAAAAAAAGGTGTCGTCCGTGCCAGGTTCAGCGATTGCTGTCGACCCAAAACGGCGTCTTTTTCGCCCCCAGAAATCTGCATTTCCCCTCCCTAACCCCTAGCAGGGGATTAGATTAAACACTGGTTGTGCTTGAATCTGCTCCCCTTTACGCGAATATTATCTTCTTAAATCCAATATCTATACCTTTTCTATCTATCCAGCTTAATGTAATAAAGCAAGAATTCACCAATCCAGCTTCTATTTTGGCATGGTTTTTTTGTCGATAATCAAACTCCTATTTAGGCAAAGCACTTTATCGATCCAACAATTCCAATGGGGGATAGCCTAATTTAGAATTCTAATTGGCCTTCGATGAAATGGCCTGAGAAAAACCCACAGTCATAACCTGAGAACAAAAACCCCACAATCATGCGTTGAGCGATAATATCAGAACACAGAAGCCCGGCAAACTAAAAAAAATCGAAAAGCAACGAACGCTTGAATTGCAATACTTGCAGAAAAAATTACAAGATTGGACACCTTTATTTTATGTAGCACTATTATTACTAATTGTGAGTAAACTAATTTTAGTCATATTATATTCATCCGGTCCAATAATAATACCGACCGATTTTCGTCTTCATTCTTCTTTTCTCAGCTTTCAACTATAATATAAGGCCTTGTTAGAGGAGCTTCTTCTGTATCTTAATGCACTAGGTGAATTTCTAATATTGTAGTTGAGCACAATTACTTTAAAAGGTGTCTAAGCGAAGCATTGAGTTTCATTCGTATATTTGTTTATTTCAAAATCACACAATTCCTGGTGACACACCGCACCCGGTTACATGTCAAAAATGTAAAATAAAACACAGAAATAATAATAAAGCAAACAAATAATAAAGTTAAAAATAAAGTAGCGGAAGCTATAATTAAGCAGGCACCAATCTGTCTGGTTCTTGATGTTAAATGTTAAAAGAAAATTCATAGCACCGCCACTGATCGCACTCTGTCAGTGTCAGTCCCACGCATGGATAAAGGAGGAGGGCGTCGCCAATAATCTTTTTATCACGCAGCGACGTTAAACTGCAACTGTAATCACTCACTCGTTGGATTTCATGATGCATTAATTTCAGCTGTGCTAGCGACATCTATGGATCGTTGACGACAACCTAAAGGCTACTCAATGGATTTGGTAGAATTGCTAACAGATCGATTAAACGCAGTTAACATGAAACATGTCCTTAAGATGCCATAACATCAGGCTGCTTTTTAAATAATTACTCTGACTAAGAACAGCATGTAACTTAATTGGCGCGCTTCTACAATTATCACTGAGAACGATTAATTTAAAAGGTGTTTAAGCGGAGCATCATATTTCATGTAGGCCTATTAATTTCCACTGCGCTTGCGACCACTTCTGATCGCTGACGGCCACGTTACGGGTACTGGATGGAATTAAGTAAGTTAGTAAGTATATTCTTCATATAATATTCTTTAATTATTATTATTATTATTATTATTATAGGCCTACGTATCCTTTAATGTGATATTCTTTGATATAATATTCTTTAATATAATCTTTAATCAAACGCAATTAACAGGAAGCATCTCCATAAATCTCCACAGCATCTGGCTGTGCGAAGGTGATTTGAGTGGCCCTCCTCCTTTTGCAAGCCCTAGGACGGGCACCAACCGACTGCAAAATACTTATATTAATAAAATTATTATATTTGATGTCTCTTTTCTTGGAACGACGAGCATAAACATTTCTCATGCATTTTCAACGCTTGGATCCATTATTCATGAATCATGAGGCCGCGTAACTACATCTATAGCTAAACCAATCATTTCTGTCCTGATCACCATTTCAATTCATAGAAATGCATCTGCTGTGTCAGGAGATAATTGTATGTTATTATTTTTTACCCTTTTTTGCAGACTCCGTCTTCATGAAGGGAAGGAGGTAGGGAGGGAGGGAAAGAGGGAGGGAGGGCTTGGGTCTTGGGTGGGAGGGAAGGTGGGAACGGTGCGAATCTTAAAATTACCGGGCAACGCCGGGTACTCCAGTTAGATATATATATATATATATATATATATATATATATATATATATATATATATACTAAATATATTTGTGCATATGACTTGTTTAGGATGCATGTAGTATATAAGTCTGCGCTGTGTTTTGTGATTGGTTTGTTGTTAGTTTGGTCTGACCCTGGTCGAACTGCTCCACCCTTCCGACCTCGTCATCCTCGGGTCGTTGGTCATCCTCTGCACGCCGACAGATGGCGTCAGTTGTCTTCTCGTTCTACTCGTCGATGGAGACTTGACGCTGAGCATCCTGCTCGCCACCGTCAACAACTTCGCGGCATTCGGTCAGTCAACCAACGTTTGTTTGTTTGTTTGTATGTGCACTTGTTATAGCGCCCCTTCAAGCTCTCTCTACTCAAAGGCGCTCCCGAATGCAGAGCGGACACTGCATCGGAGTTTCACACCGAAGCGCTGAGCAATTGCGAGTGAAGGACTTGCCCAAGGTCCTTACGCGGCGAGGTGGATTCGAACCTCGAACCTTCCGGCTTCAAGGCAACGACGCCACCACTACACCACCGCGCCCCACAACGTGTATAATGCACATGAATAAATATATGTATGAATATATATATATAATATATATATATATTCATACTTATTTTTATTATATATAATATATATATATATATACTAGCTGGGGTACCTTGCCCGGAAATTTTAGGATTCGGGCCGTTCCCCGCCAATCTCTCCCTCCGTCCCTCCCTCCATCCCACCATCCCTCCCACCCTCCTTCTATTCCTCCCACTCTCCCATCCTTCCTCCCTCCCACCATCCCTATCTTCATCCCACCCTCTCTGTGGAATGACCTCCCTCCCACTATCCGTAGTAAGATCTTATTGGGGGTGTCATCTTCAGCTCTTCGCCAGCCTACTTGAAGTCTTTTTTATTTCCTCGGGGTTGTCACGCTTATAGAGCGCTTCTGAATAGCTAGTCTGTAAGAGGTGCTTTATAAATACTTATATAAATATAATATATAACAATACAATTTGAGAGGATCTAAAAAATGCGCTGTATAAAAGATTCTCCTGACATGCCTGGACACATGCATTTCGTGCGTTATTAGGTCTGCTTCCGTTGTGGGGCATTCTCTTCGAGAAGATGCTCTTCACCGAAACGCGTCATCTTCAGATTCCACTTCGTCCAATGATCTTCATCTTCTGCCTAATGACTCTCTCCCTCGTTTCCGGTCACGTGCTCCACCGTCGCTTTCCCCGAGCCTACTTCCGGTTCTGGCTCCTTCTACCTTCCTTCACCCTACTCACCGTCCTGCTCGTCCTACTCTTCGAAACCTACTCGGCCTACTACCTCTTCGAGCTGATCCGCACCAAGGACCTCGTCCTGATCGTGGGCCTCGTAGTGGCCGGCTACTCTTCGGGGGCCCTGGTCGCCTACCTGGCCCGGAGCTCGCACACCCGCGCCCTCATCGTCTGCATAGAGACGGGCGTCCGGACCACCCACGTCGTCGGTCACGTGCTGATGACGTCACTTCCGGAACCGGACAGCGACTTCGCGCATGCGCCGGCGACGCTCTACGCCGTCCTGTGTCTGATTCCGGCCGTTGCTATGGCAACCGTCTACCGCATAGTCTATAAATACCGCCTGAGCGTCTACGCGGAGACGGAGTGTAAGATGATGGAGGACGGAGGGATGGCCGATGACCTTGAGGAGCTGTGTCCAAGGTCAGCGTCTGCGTCATTGTCGTCGTCGGCTGCTGCTGCTGCTGCCGCGGCTGAGGATGCGGCAGCATCTTCACCCAGTGAAACGACAACGGCCATTTGACCAAAACGGTTGCCATGGAGACGAATATGACGATTTCCATCATGATAAAATGATGATGTGGGCCCCACATAATGATAATGATACTAATATTAATATTACTCTAATGTTAGTTATGATGATGATGTTGTTGTTGATGACGACGACGATGATGACGATGATGACGATGGTGACGACTACGATTACGACGACGACGACGACGACGACGATGATGATGATAATAATAATAATAATAAATAATAATAATAATTTTAGTAACAATAATGA
>OX457053.1:24632181-24804681 GCA_949752735.1 Lumbricus terrestris
CCACTGGTTTTCCCTCATCTATCTTCTCAAAGACCTCCTCAAAGAATTCCAACAGATTTGTCAAACACGAGCGTCCCTTAGTAAACCCATGCTGACTACCTTTTATAATATCATGTTCCTCCATGTGCTTAACTATGTTATCTTTAACAATTCTCTCCATGACCTTACACGCCACACTGGTTAGACTGACTGGTCTGTAGTTACTTGGTTCACTTCTGTTTCCCTTTTTAAACAATGGCACTATTAGGGCATCCCTCCATTCTTGTGGAACCTCACCGCTCTGTATCGATTTATTGAAGATCTGTGCCAATGTCTCTCCAATTTCTTCCCTCACTTCATGTAAGAATTTAGGATGTAATTCATCGTTTCCAGGACTCTTGTCTGTTTTTAATCTTTTCAGTTGTTCCACCACATTTTCCCTAGTAAACATTATTTGTGTCAATCTTCCACCGCCATTGTCCAGAAATGCTCGGCTAGGCTCAGGAATATTTCCTAAATCCTCCAAAGTAAACACTGAGCTGAAAAATTTATTCAGTACTTCAGTAGCTTCCGTGTCGTCCACAACAACTTCTCTACCGTCCTCTTCCTTTTTTTATTGACCCTACTCTGTCTTTCCTTTTCTGCTTGCTTCTAACATAATTGTAGAAACTCTTGCTGTCCTCTTTTACATTTCTCGACAACTTCTGCTCAAAGATTTTTAGTGCTTCCTTATTTGCTTTATTGCAGATGTTTCTTTTCTTCACATAGTTCATCTTCAATTCCTTGAGTCTTGCTACACTATTACACTCGAGTACATTCTTTGTTTCCTTTTTCAACTTCTGATAATTCTTCCAAGCTTTATTCTTTGCCCTTCTCTTTTTTTGAACCTCACGTGTTACCCACGGCCTCCTCTTGTTGGTTCTTTTGCGCTTCGGTATATTTTCGTCAATAATCTCTCTCATGACCTCATTAAACTTCTTCCAAGCTTCGTTCGCTCCCATTCCACTCACCGCACTTTCTAGTTCCTTTTTCTTCAACCTGTTCCTCACTAATTCATAGTCTGCTTTAAAGAAATTGGGTTTGCTCATATAGGCTTTCACTTCCTGAGACTGCTGTGCATATAGTTCCCATCTTACAACCTGATGGTCACTAGTGTTAAAATGCTCCCCCACACTCACATTCTCTACCATATTTTCATCAGTCGTTATCACTAAGTCCAAAATGTTGTCTCCTCTTGTTGGCTCCATAACATGCTGTTGCATAAAGCAAGCATCAACAAAATCCAAGAACCTCCTATCGTTTTCTCTTTCCCCTTCCAATGTTTCCCAATCAATATGAAAGTTGAAATCTCCCATTATCAAGGACGTTTCCTTATTGGCCATTTCCAGTAGCTTGCACATCCCTTGATCAGCTTCCTCTGTGGCATCGGGTACCCTATAGCATACTCCCACAAGCATCTTAGACCTGCTCAGTTGAATTTCACACCAAATACTCTCCTTAAATGTCTCATTGCTCATATCCTGCCTCTCTACTGCATTAATATGGCTCCTAACATACAGCAAAACACCTCCAGCTCCGTGTCCAACTGATTTCTGATTAGCTCGGTCCTTTCTAAATAATCTGTATCCATCTAAGGCAAGCTCACTGTCTGCGATTTCCGGCTTTGTCCATGACTCTGCTATTCCAATTATATCAGGTTTCTCATTGTCCACATACAATTCCAGTTCTGCTCTTTTTGCCCTACTAACAATACTCCTAACATTTGCAAACATGCACTTTAAACTTTTACTGCTCCCCAATTTCCTTACATCTCCTGTCCTCTCTCCTGTAATTTTCTTTCTTTGTCTGCTTTATGTCCTTATTTTTGCGACAGTTAGTGAGCCTACTCTTTACTGCACTAACCGTCACCCAACCAAGTTTAAAGTCTTCAGCATCATGAAGACTTGCCTCGCCACCATGTCAGCACCTCGAGCATTCAGATGCAGACCATCTCTCGCCAAATACCCACCTCTCCACGGATTGAATTCCACCTCGCAGTACTTAACCTCTTCTTCCTCGCACTTACTCCTCAGTCTCCTGTTCACCTCCACTCGCTTGCTATCTAACGCCTCACTTATGTCCTGCCTTGGCAAAATACCCATCACCACAACTTTACCCTGTCTCTCTGCCTTCAGTCCATGTAGGCCCTATCATCTCTTCGTATTTGGACATCATCTCATCTGTCTCATCCATCCGGAGATTATTAGTGCCGACTTGCACAATCAAAGTGTCTTCCTTACTCTTCTCAATTTCCGAGAGCATCTGCTCAATTCTTGCGCCTGGCTTACAAACAGTTTCAAAACCAGCCCACTGCTTCTGCAGATTCCTCCCTACTTGCCTCACCATCGAATCTCCTAGCAGCAACACTCTGTCCTTCCTTTCCTTGGGTTCTGCGTTGTACTGTTTCTGCGCCTTCTTCTGGTAGCGCCTATAGGCGCTGTGCATGCTTATATAGGAAGCATACTATAGTATGGGCTACAAACATGTAGGCCTACCAAAACGCTATTGTAGAAAGTTTATTTCTCTTATCTGAAAAATTAAGTTGAATAATTAATTAATTAATTTTAATTTGAACTGTTTTGAAAATCACGACTCGTGTATCACAATACTGAGAGTAACGCACATGAAGTCTAGAAACGAACAGTCCTTTTTCTTCTTCTTATGCATTTTTTTACTATTGGCTTGACATTTGAAAGCTGGATTCTTATTGTCAGCTGTAGGTCTATCATTGTAATCATGAATAGCGGCCTAGAAACCAAGTTTACGATACAGTCACTGAATTTTGGTAAATTTTTACACCAACTAAAAAAATTATTATTTGTCACAACTGCGCAGTAGGCCTACGATAAATTTGACTTGGAGGTACTTTTTAACCTGTCGCGTATAGGCCTAAGCATGCTCAGATTAACCTCGGTCGGGATAACGATAACAAAGATGGCTGTTCCTGTTCAGATTTACAGCTCTGGCCTACGTATACGTCTCAGCAATGATCGATGACTATAAATTGTAACTGCATTTCAAATGGGCAATGAAAGCTCGGATAACCACTCAATGGGCGAGGACAAAACACAAAAGTCGATTGACTGTAGTTTCAAACGTTCAGTGCATTCTCACAGAAATTTCGAGTATTTACAACTTTTCGCGGAACCCTTGGGCTCCGCGGAACCCACTTTGGGAACGCTGCTCTAACCCATTCCTTAATATTCTAACCTAATAAAACGTGTGGCTTTATTAGGCCTACCTACGTTAACCATACGCCGACCTAATTATAATAAGTTGGTCCAATTGCCACACGTTGGCCTAATTACCACAGGAGTACATTGACCCAATTACCATACATACCATTGACTTAATTCCCCACGTAGGCCTACGTTGGCCCAACCATCGTATACGTAGCCTACCATACGCTGATCTAATTACAATAATGCTGACCTAAATTACCATACGTTGACCTAATAACAATAATGTTGACCTATAATTACCATACGTTGGCCTAATTACAATGCGTTGATCTAATTGCCATATGTTGGCCTAATTAATAAACGTTTCATTATCACATGTTGACCTAATTATCATATGTTGACCTAATTACCGTACGTTGGTCTAATTACCATATGCTGACCTAATTACTATACGTTTTCTAATTACTGCCGTTGATCTAATATACCTGATCCATAACAAAAAAAGTTGAAATAATGTCAACGCCCTCATTGAAAAGAAACCATTATTGAAACAAATTATTATTGCAATGCCACCCACAGGAGGTCCTATCATCACTCCTATGCAATTGAATAGTGAATACATGTTCAACTCTGATATTTTCTACTTGACTATTACACTGCTACCATGTTCATCTAAGCTGTTAAAATTGTTACGCTAAAACATACTTAATTAGGCCAACTTTTAAGTCTACAATGTTATTCTGCTTAGGCCTACCTATAGGCCTATTACAATTTATAATGTTACGATGTTCACCCACGTCGCTAAAATTTCAGGATATTTAGGGCCTACCCTATTCAACAATTACAATGTTTAGAATTTTATACCTTACAAACCGATCAGAGTAGCTCAACGTATGATAGTCCTACTCACCTGTTTTAGTCTCCCTCTAGCGATTATTCGAATGGCTACGCTGCCTCTCCTGACTACCGCACCATATCATTTGGGATGAACGGCTCTGTAATTTGCTTTAAGTCTCAATTCAACGCGACCTCTGTTGTCACTGGCCCAACAATCGTTCATCGACCTGGCCTACTCTATCAATAAACTATATATATATATATACATTGTGTATTTATACGTATACATAAATATATATTTATAATGAATAGGCTATATATATATGTATAATTATGTATAATATTATGTACATGTATATGTAGGCTATATGTATATATATATATATGTAAATGCATGTGTATGTGTATATGCATATGTATATGTATATGTATAATATTGTATATGTATATGTATAATTGTATATGTATATCTCCCGCATAAATCAGGAGCGCGCGCTTTGCAGCTGTCGTCTGCTTCCGGAAGGAAGGAGGGAAGGAGGGAGAGGCGAAAGTAATCTTTAATTAAAAGACGTCGTCGTCAAAGATGGCGTAAACAGAACAAGGAATAATATAAGAAGAAGACTTAGCAATGATGATATTAAAGAGACTTCGATGCACCTGCGAACGGAAGTAGCGAGAGATTTCATCAAAGTAGGCGTATACACAAGAACTGTCCGATCCTGCCTTGAAGGTAGGCCTATAATTAATTTGTATCTCTTTGCGTGTTCATTTCTGTTTCTTTATGCTTGCATGGGAGTATACGCCTGTGTTCGTATGCGTATGCTTGCGTAGATAAATTTTGTCTGTATGGACCATGGGCGGAGACTTGGTCTACAACTTGCGGGGGACGAACGAGTGGCCGAAGGAAGGACGCGAGATTTTGGGCGGACGATTCGGGACGAATGGCTGAGTCGCCGGCGAAATTTTAAACTTTTCCATCTTTTTGCCGACCAAAATAATTTTTGACGACTTTTTTAAAGTCATTTCGCGAAATCTTCAGGAAGAAATGCAATTATTTCCTCTGCCAAAAATGTTGGTGACCTTTTTTTTAGTCATTTCGTCGAAATGTCCTCAAAATCCTACCATTTTCTCCTACCAAAATAGCTGATGACCTTTTTTTTAGTCATTTCGTCATAAATTGTTCGAAGTGGATCTCTTCTTCTAACGCTATAACGTCACCAGTAGTAGCGGAGCTAGGCTACATTATGGCAGAGCGACAGTTAAGTGTAGAATAGCCATAAAGATACGATAGTGACGACACAGAAAAGACATTTAATTGATGAAATAACTGCTCGTTTATTATAAAGTCCACTAATCGAGTGAGGGATGTTCCCAATTTCACACTGTTAATTCATTTTATTTGCAACAAGTCTACATGTATATCTGTTTAAGTCTCGTAACGAAGAGTTTTTCCGCCTCGTTGTCATTGATCGCGTTGAAGTTGTCTTTCTCTTGAGGCTGTGTGTTTTTGGATGATCCACTGCGATATCTGGTTCCTCCATCGTCCACCACTTCCTTCTAATCAATCCAACCCCTTCATCTTCTTTCTCATCCCTCGACTCAACAACGCACAACACATAAATAAAATGATAAATTTAAAATTAATAATAGTGGGCTTGCGGGATATTAGCCTAATCCGCGCCAGGGGCCCTCCTGCCTTTGCGAGGAGCTTACGGGGTTTTACACCACGCCAGAGGCCCGGCAGGTACTAATACAAATAAACTACAAACACACAACAACAACAACAACAACAACTACAACAACACAGAACCACACAACCGTCACTCATATCATTCCACTCATCGCATTCCCCTCATGCCATTCCCCTCATGCCATTCCTCTCATGCCATTCCCCTCATGCCATTCCCCTCATGCCATTCCTCTCATGCCATTCCTTCATGCCCGTCATGCAGCAATGTAGCGATTCCTGAAGCAACACAGAAATCGACGAAGATAATTAATACATGTTGTGATAGACAAGCTATTCAGTAACATTCAAGTGCAGTATCGGGGACCGAAGTGTCGGCTAGGGTAAGGTTAGGCGTCATAATGGTAGGTTGAGACCAGATTAGGCGCCATGAGGGTCGGTTAGGACCAGGTTAGGCGTCGTGAGTGTCGGTTATGATTAGGTTTAATGTTATACTGTACAAAGATACGGTATGCTGGTTCCTGATACCGTAATAAATCCGTAAAGAATTACTATTGATTATCCTGCTGGCGTGACAAGTTTGTCAGCTAATAATGATCCAACACAATCCAAAAAGTTGTATGCCACTGAGGTCACAGATTTTTTTAAAAGATCAATCAACCCATAAATCAAACGTAAATTTTGAATCACTTACATTTTGCGTCTTCGTTCTTTCACTTCAAACAACTTCAGAAACGACAATCATTCGTCTTCTGGTATTTTTCGTCTTGCTTCAAAATGGTTTCTAAATTAAATAAAATTTAAAATAAGCAACATCTGAATTGATACAAAGCAGTCCATTATAATTCTCCGGAATCTATTAAGTCTTTCAATGGCAAATACGCATAATGCGCTTCATTCTTCTTTACATAAAAGTGACGTAGGCATACGCGGTCTATTATATGGTTCGAACTATTTATGATGTTAAATTAAACCTCCATGAAACGAAGTCATAATAGTAGCTGCGCTCTTCAAACTTGGAACATAAGATTAGGGACAGACACATCATAATTATACACAGTGAAAAGAGTCCGGCTAACTATAGACCTGCCACTTATGTCTGCATTTGGCTGTCGTCCTTCTAACCTATATATGTATCGACCGTCTGCTTATGTCGTGTGTCCGTTTATTTGTCCTCAACTCGTCTCTCTACAGTCTGATCTTCAGTCATTTGGTTGCTATAGTAACGCGTTTTGAAACTTACTTATCGATTATTTTCGGTCTTTGAAATGACGGCGATGATATTTCTGTCGTATAGCCTACGATATTCGAATAATTTCTTTTTCACTTCGTTGATCGTCTGCCGCTCAATTCAACAACTATTGTTCGTCATCTTTTTCCTCTTTTTCGTCGTCTTTCGTCGTTTTTATCTTCAACTTCGTCGACATATAATTATTTCGTCTTCTTCTTTGCAGTCATCGTCTGAAATGAATCGAATGAACAAACGAAAATTGCTTCATTTGCGATGACGTCATATTCGACGATTGTGACGTACAATAATTAAGCGACTCATAATGCAAAAGAGGCAATCGCATCGGGTTTGGTAATTACGAGACAACTTTAATGTCGCTATTCTACTTATAGGTCTATCTAATTAGGTAGCGATTTCCATCATATTGCAAATTGCAATGCAAGAAATCTAACTGTGAGCATAATAATTCATTGTCATACTGAAAATACGATTAGTAAACTTTGGTTCACCTTTGATTAGAACCTTTCCCCGATTCATTCATTCATTCATTCATTCATTCATTCATTCATTCAATAATTTATTTATACATTCATTCATTCATAGGCTAAGTCCCTTCAAGAAAAATACACTCATAGGCGCTCCCGACTCCAGCGCACCCAGAAATAACAGTTTTAAGTTTAGTAAGGTAGGATCCTGGTATAGAGTTTCAGAGTGTAGGCGAAGCTCACAAGGAAGGCCATTCCAGACCACTCGGCCAACCACAGAAACGGCTCGATTCTTTATGGTTGCAGTAATACGAGCAAAGGGAGCTAAGAGGACTCCCTTACCAGCAGAGCGTAGCGGACGACGTTCGATTGAATAAAGTCTGGGTTACAGGCATAGGCCTACCTGTATTTATCATTATTCTGTTAAGAAGTGGTGCACTGTTACCGATTCAACTCAGTCTCAGGCCGATGGTCTTAGAGCCCTAACCAAAAAAATTCGATTTAGTGGCGATATTTAATAAGTTCTGGTGTTAGCGCCTAAGTGGACGAACATTATCAATCTAATTAAGCTCTCAAAAGTTTCTAGGCCGACACTTTTCATTCTTTTTCTTGAGATTAAAGTCGTAACAAATTTTCAGAGCTGACATTCATGGCTGATTTTGTCTCCTCTTATTTCTCTCCGATGCCAAATTATTGGACTGAGCGTATAATATAGCCTATATCATTATAGTCGAGTAGGCTAATCAAGACACTCTTCCTGTGAATCCGGTCGACGTTAATTTCTTTTGTCGCCAAAAGATGTCGTCAAACTTTTGGTTCCAATCCTAATTTGTGACGATGAAATGAAAATAGGCCTGATGTCTAAAGAACATTGGCTGCTACTTGCTCGCTCTCTTTCTCATGACGCGATAGTTGTTCTTAGGTTTCCGCTTCTAAGTTCTAAGAAGCGCGAGACAGATCCTGCACCTACGCTTATATTTCTTCTGCTACCAACAAATTGTTGACTGTTACATATCAGTATGCAATATGAACTGCCTAAATGAAACGAGGGCCTACTTATTATTAATACTAGTATTATTATTATTATTATTACTATTATTATTATCATTATCATTATCATTATCGTCGTCGTCGTCGTCGTCGTCGTCATCATCATCATCATCATCATCATCATCATCATCATCATCATCATCATCATCATCATCATCATCATCATCATCATCATCATCATCATCATCATCATCATCATCATCATCATCATCATCATTATTATTATTATTAATTATTATTATCAGTAGCGGCGCTAGGGGGGCTAGGGCTCCCTGAAAAAGGCCATCCATTGTTTTCTCCCATATAAAAATGAAATATTTTCACGATTAACCCCTTTAGCCCCACCCCCCCAAAAAAAAATTAACCGTAAATGTACGCACGAGGTTTGCCAAACAGTTTGGCGGATATGAAAAAGGACCGTTTTCCAAGATTTCGACCAAATGACTAAAAAAAAGTCGTGAGAAATTTTGATGGCTGAAATGGAGAATTTTCTTGTATTGAGATTTTGGCCGATGACTAAAAAAAAGATCGTCAGAAATTTTGTCGACTGAAAACGGAAAATTTTCTCCCGTAAATTCAGCCTCCCCAACTGAAATCCTGGCGCCGCCACTGGTCACCAGTGTGTTCGTGAAGTGTACACGTCTTAACATTTAACGATTGGGGAGGGGGTGGGAACAAATGCGTCGAACAAATGTCGAACAAATGTCGAACAAATGTCCTCCCACAACATACATTTAGGCCTTTTAGAGAATTTCCCCTAAGTCTCCGCCCATGGTATGGGCGCTTCTGTCGGGCAGTGTGTGCACGTGAGTGTATAATGTGTGCTCGTATTTATTTATTTATTATTTCTCCATTTCTATAGCGCCCTTCGAGCTAGCTACTCAGGGACACTGCATTGGAGTTTCACGCCGAAGCGCTTGAGCAATTGAGAGTGAATGACTTATTCAAGGTCCCTACGCGGCGGCTTGAGGTGGATTCGAACCTGCAACCCTCCGGCTGCAAGGAAACGAACATACCACTACACCACCGCGCCCAACAATATCATATGAGTGTACGGTCATTTCCATCATAATGTAAACCGGGTATGAGTTATTTTGTTATACCAAAATCCTGCATGGTTACTATAATATTGTACAATATTGCACATCTCGCCTGCGTGATATCGCATGTGCGTTATTGTGCGATGCAGGGCATTTTTAGTGTGCAGTTGTACAGTGTACACAAAATGGACAGTTGTAAATGGATTTGTGCAGGTGAGAAGCCCTTTTGTGCAGTTAAAAATTGTGTTAAATGTCATTTCCACCGATTGAGAATTATTTACTATACAAGACTAGAAGGAAGC
Organism: Lumbricus terrestris; assembly: GCA_949752735.1. Taxonomy (NCBI): domain Eukaryota; kingdom Metazoa; phylum Annelida; class Clitellata; order Crassiclitellata; family Lumbricidae; genus Lumbricus; species Lumbricus terrestris. The sequence goes on from OX457053.1 coordinate 24,642,014, forward strand.
GAAGGGGTTTTGCAGTTCTGAAAACTCCTGTAAACGTTTTGATTTGATAGAGTTCTATCGTAGTATGTCAACTTTTGCAAAATCGTTGAAAACGATTTTTAGGATTCTTGCACCAAATACCACTACACTATTGTATTTCACCGCGTCAATGCTGGCATTTGAATTAAATTTTTCGAAGTATCAAGTTCAAGTTCATTTATTTCACACAATACATAATATTACACATCATTGCAAAAAAGAAAATTATTCAATTTATCCCACATTCTGTCTGGAAGGGGAAAAAAGCTCAAGTGAGCTTAACGAGTCCACCTTACATTATAATGTAAAGAATATACATAATTTTTTAAGTATTTTCCTCTGCAATGATCATGTGTAGGCTATATCTTGACTATCACAATGTAAACCGAATATGAGTTAATACTGATAAATTAATTGAGGAAGGGTGACTATTTTTCCCATTGGGAACTTATGCCCAGCTTATGTCACCCCGATAACGGATGTAACAATAGGTTGATTTTTAAAAGGTGGAAACATATAACCGTATAATTCCTGGGACACAGATTGCACAGAGCAATTACCCGGAATTGACCCTTTCTGATCATGTGAGGAATGTTTTGTCGCACTTGCTTGTATACCATCTTCGTCAGATTCGCTCGGTGCGTCGCTCGCTTACAACCAAAGCTGCTACTACGCTGATGCATGCATTTATATGCACGAGAGTTGACTATGGTAGTGCCATCTATGCGGGCTTAACCCTTTCACGCATTAATAAGTTACAATCTGTCCTTAATGCTGCGGCTCGCCTGATTGGCGGCATACCAAAGTTTGGGCATATATCAAATTTTATACGGGAAGAACTGCACTGGTTGCCTATGCAAAAACGTATTAAATTTAAGATTCTAATGTTCATGCGTAATTGCTTAGCAGGCCAAGCTCCGACCTATCTTATGGAACTCTGTGTACCTGTGCTATCCATTCCGGGTCGTAGATTCCTTCGCTCTGCTACACATGGCGACCTGGTTGTCCCTATGGCTCGATCTTCCACAGTGCTGCACACAAGCTTAAGTTTGCTATAGTCGGTCCGTCTTTCTGGAATAAGTTACCTATTAGTCTCCGTAATGAGCTTCTTTGTCTTTCTTTGCCCCTTTCCGCAAGCGTTTGAAAACCATTCTCTTTGATTGTGGTTTGGTGTCAGGTCGGGAGCGCCTCTGAGGAGTTCTCTTGAAGGGGCGCTATATAAATGAAAGATTACAATTACAAAAATTACAATTACCCGACATAAAATAATAGGTAAATGATTAGAAGCTTCTAAATTACATTCATCTAGCGATCTTTAGCCTATTAGGGGCCGTCCATAAAGTACGTCACGCTCCAGGGGGAGGGGGTGTAAGAAAGTGTGACAGAGTGTGACAGGGGGAGGGGGGTCAGGCCATGTGTGACGTCACACATTTATTTTTTAAATTCTTTATTATTTTTTTTGTTTTTAGTACCTAAAATCCGACCCGGCCCGGCCAGGGCATGTCTAAAACCCGGCCTGGCGGGATAAAAGTTTATTTCCCGTCACTATCAAAGCGTTTAGGGACACACGTCACTATCAGATGGATTAGGTATAGTATCCTAGGGTTGAGAGGGTTAGGTAAATGGTTATGTTTTTAATTTTTTTGTTCGAAAGTGTGACGTACTTTAGGGGGGGGGGGTCCGAGATTTGTGACAGTTTGTGACAGAAGGGAGGGGGGGGTAAAAAATGGTCAAAAATAGCGTGACGTACTTTATGGACGGCCCCTTAATGTACACGCGAACATAATTGTAAGTATAGTTGTACTACACCACTGATCGCACTCTGTCAATATCAGTCAGGGCTGAAAGAGAGCCGGGTCTGTCCGGGTCTGTCTCAGACCCGGCATTCATTTGTTGGCGCTTGAATAAACACTGGTATCTACCATCCTTTGGCCCATAGAGACCCGGCAATTCTTCAAACCACTTTCAGCACTGATATCAGTACCAACATGGGCAGAGTTTGGTTTCCGTTTTTGTGGGGCTTAGCCCACCCCCTAGCCCCTGATAAACTCCGCCCATGAGCACCAAACCTGGAGATGGCAAAAGTGCGACAGTGATAATTTCTTTCTTGTGAATAAAGATTCGTCCTATTACGGCAGGCCGTCCAAAGATGTGAGTCAGGATTATGTACTAGCTGAAATGTGCAATTTTGCGTAAGCATGCACACCGCTTGGCTTTGGCAATTTCCCATGAATCTTCCATTCAACCGATTTATCATCGATGATATGCTGAAGACGAACATAACGAACGTCGTCTCTGTATTGCCATATTTTGTTGCCATCTTTATCTGTTTCGTAGAATAATCCTCCGATGACAAAGATTCTTCCATGTTCAAGAACCAAACCAAAGTGATCAACGTCAGTCTTGAACTGTTTTCTTTCTAGCCACGTTTCCGTCTCAATGTTAAATATTAAACAGGTATCCCATCCAACCAAAATAACAGATGTCTCCCAAAGTACAGCTCTCATCAAGTGATAAGGTGACGGCATTGATTTCGATAGAACGTAGCATGTGTTTGTTTTCGTGTTGTACACTTGAACGCAATCCACCGCTTTGTAATCTTTATCTCCTCCACCGAAGATATAAAGTGAACTCTTGAATGGAACACAGTTATCTGACGCTTGGACACAGTGAACCAACTCTCCAACTGCGGTGCATTTATCAGTGGTGGCGTTGTAGGCTTCAACGCTGTCGAGAACGCGTTTAGTAGTAGGCCTAGATACCACATATCCTCCGCAGATGTACAAAACTTCATTGATAAACGCTGCACAGTGTCTGCGTCGGCCTTGAACCAAAGAAGCGCATTTCTCCCAACCAGAAACAAAACTGTATTTCCAGATTTCACCTGCATTGGCTCCAACTCCAGTTATGTACATCGTATTGCAGTAAACGGCGGCGACTGTCTCCGTCTGCATTGTGGTTGGAATTTCTTCTCGTGTTGAAATCTCATTTGGGCGATGTAGATTTATTTTGATGACATCTTTCGTTTTGGTCGCAGTATCACGTAATCCAACGACAATTGCACAATTCTCAAACTGTGAAGTGGTTTCTGCGAAAAGAACGAAGAATTCCATGATTGTTAAGTTACTCATTCCTGAAACATTAAGTGACCTAAGCAACGTTGTCCTTAAGGAATGGATATGTATTGCAAGAGCGTAAATAGGCCTAATAATGTTCTCGCTAGTCGTAAACGTTACTTTGTGTGGAGATGATAAAATTATGGATATCTCCATTGCATTTTCTTATATTGATGCAGCGCTACCTCTCCATTCTCCATCCTCGACCTATGACATTTGGGGAAGGCATGATAGTGTTGCAAATGCCGTTTCGATAGAAATGTCCAAAGAGCGGATATGCATGGGTGTTTTCAAACGAAAACTAGCACTGAGATTTTACTGGGCAGACCAGACGAGGCGGATAAATTTTACGACTGGTTTGAAACAGGGAGACGAATTCAAAACGAGTTCAAGCAGGAACAAGGAAACTGTGAACGCGTTGAGACAGTCAGTCTGGCAGAGTGAGAATTGCCGGGAGTCGAGGATTTCAACCTCCAATCATTCATATGGTTTCGTGGCTGAGACTTTTGCACATCACCAAAAACCGTATATATACCCAACGAGAACAGGAGGGAAGGAAAGGAAGCAGGGACAATGGCCGACGACAATAAAACAGTGGGCGAGTGGCAGCATGAGTCAAGGATAGGATGTGTAAAGGTCGAGGGGTCATTATACAGAGAACACGGTTGAGATGAACAGAAGAAAAGACTCAGAGACGACAGCGATAGAAAAACGGTCGGTTGAAGGCAATCCAGATTCTTAAGCCGTATTAATTTTACTGTTAACTAAAAATTATGACCTCATTGTGAAAATCCAGGAGCTGCTGCAGAATTATCCACAGAATGTCCTTCGAACGACCATATAAAAATTCACATATGAATTAAATTAATACTCTTTCTCAATGAGCAACACCGAAATTAAATTATTAAGAAATTAGAGGCTTTCGAGATGTGCATTTGGAGAAGGATGGAGAAGGTGAGCTGGACGGAGCATATAACGAATGCTACAAATGGTTGGGGGAAAGCGATCGCTAATAACAAATTAACAAGAATAAGAGAAAGACAAAAGAACTGAGTTGGGCACGTATTAAGAGGAGACTCCCTCCTGAGGAAAATCATAGAGGGGAGAATGGAGGGAAAGAGAGGGAGAGGAAGACCGCGGCAGATGATGCTGGGATGGATGATGGTCAACGGATACAGCAAACTGAAGGAAAAGGCACAGCACAGAGAGGAGTGGCGTCATTGGAGGTTGGAACCTGCCGAAGGGCAGAGAACCTAAAGAAAAACACCGAAATTGTTGGTTTTTAGTAAGCAGAGTCGTTATTCTACAGCCACAATTTAATGGAAAAGAGAAATAAAACACCTGTGAAGCATTTATGTCGAAATGGAGAATACATGGTCCTCAACAACAACATGAACCACAGCTTAAGTGGAAGTAACACTCAACTGAAGATTCTGATAAACTCACCTTTAATTTCTCCCACAACATTCTTGTTATTAGACGTCTGTAAAGCTTCTAGTAAATCTGTTGCTTGAAAAGAAACTTCAACTGATTGATGTGGGCGACCAATGATTGCCTCGTGATCTCTTTCCAAATCGTCTGCTCTAGCAAGTAACTGATCAACCGAGCTGCAGATGTCGCTGGCCGATCCTTTCAATCTCAATTCACTGCAATAAGCCTCAAAATTCTTCAGTATTGTGCAGCTTCTGTCAATTTCCTCCATTTCGATTTCTATTTGCTTCAGACGATTTGACTTTATCACAGATAACTCATCCAAAAGTGATTTCGTGAGTTTGTCTATCATATCCTTGAGTTCCTGATTTCTTCTATGAATTGCATTTTCCGTATCGACTATTTCCTTAAGAAATTTCGCCTTTCTAATCCCCACATTCCTTCTTAAGGACAACATTTCATCTGCATAGATCGATATCTTTGATGAATTATTTTGAATTGTTTGGCGGAACTCTTTGTCGACTGAAGTCACATCTTTGCAATCGTGCAACTTGTGACTTTCAACAAAACAAGAGACGCAAACTATTTTCTTACAATCGGCGCAGTAGTAGTCTAATGGTTTCCGAGTGTGGTCGCTGCATATTGCAGAAAATGTTCGGCTCATTTCAATAGCATCGCTTCCTATGTTTACCACCTGGTGATTTTTGCTCAGTTTCTGATATTGGTGAACTTTAACGCAGCTGTCACAATAATTATCTTGGCATTCTAAGCATCTCATCGTGGCTTTTGGTGTTTCACCTGTTCTGCCTTTGTTCCTGATGTTACACGTGTCACAGAAGACTATGGCGTTGCTCCCCAATTGCAGCGTAGTCTTGAACTCCAAGAGGTTTTCCATGAAGAAGTTCTTCTGAACACCATTCATTCCATCTACCGGAATGATGAACTCTTTCCGACACAACGGGCAAGGCATCTTGTCTCCTGGTTTCATCTGCGCCTCTTCTCCAGTGCGTTTCAGGCATTCAAAGCAGAAAGTGTGAATGCATGGCAACATTCTTGGATCAGTGAAATCACTCATGCAGATTGGACATTCTGTTATTTTTTTTAGTTGTTCTGCGGCCTTCTCTCCTACGTCTGCCATTTTCGCTTTCCAGGAAATCCTATAAAACAGAATGGACAGAAACTCCGATAAAATTGAATGTCTTCATTTATATTCAGTGGCATTTGTTGAAATTGAATTAAGCTTGCAATTTTCAATTATATATTTAAACCGAATACTCTCGAGATCTACACATATCGGATAAAATAATAACGTTGCTTTAAGTGAACTTAGACAGGCACGCGTAGGCTACGTGGTAAATCTCAGAGATACACAAATGTCATATCCATTCAAGTTGAAGTGGTTGGTAACACACGATGAGAAGCGTGCAACTCATCCGTTACTCCTAATTACGTTAACAACTTAAGGCCATCATTACGTGTCGTACACGGTGCACTGGCATCTCTGGTCATAGACGCAGCTTCCGTGTAACCTAGGGTGACCATACGTCCCGGTTTTCCGGAACATGTCCCGGTTTTTTGTGGTGCGTCCCGGTGTCCCGACAACTTTGGCAAAATGTCAAAATTGTCCCGATTTTTTACGAGAAGGAAGATAAATTGTCAGCACAGTTCTTGGAATAGTCAATTCTTTGTAATGACTGAACAAATTATAAGTTACAATTAAAGTTAAAATTATAAAGTACAGGCTAACTAAAAAAGAAGTCGCAGCGAAAATAAAGTTGTCTGTTTAGGCCTGTATGGAATATTAAAGAATGTATTGTGGTGTAGACAATGTACTACAATATATTGTAGGCCTACATCAGAACTGCTTAACTGCTGCGGCCCGCTATATAATGCAGTTATAAAGTGCTGCTCCGGCCTACCGATACAGCCTAGCTCTAACGTTCTGACTCTAGCAGTTTCCAACATATTGTAACGCGGCATATAATTTGGGTTATAATTTCTGGTCGCCATTTTGGATCCGCCATCTTTTCATTTATAGAGCGCCTGTTCTCGGGTAATATTATTTTATTTCTGATATCGTGTCTGACACGAATCTCAGCGACCGACAATCGCAGTCGATGTTTTTGGCAAGCCTCCGTTGAATCAACTTCCCCGTCTCGCACTGCAGCTGGGAGCTGTAGCCGAAAGGAGGAGGTGAAGTTGAATGACTGCCATCAGCGATATTTTCGGACGACCAAGCGGCATGATGCAAAGTGTCAAAGCGATACATTCAGGCAGATAAGAGAGGGGTAAGATAGACGGACGGAAAAGGACAATCCGCCCACGCACCGATGCCTGATGGAGAGTGAGGGCAATACAGCCAGACGGACATGAGATAAGGGAGAGGTAAAGAGAAGAAGACTAAGACTCTGTCACACGACACTCGCACGTGTCGAAATTGCGACGTTAGATTGACGCCTCGAAGGGAGAGGGAGGTCCACGTGTGCGGAAATTGAAGCTGAGTCTATACGCCGAAGGCTAGCTGGGAAACTGCGCAGTTCAGTTTTCATCCGGGACTTGTGTTGTTGACGTGAATCACGTCCTAGGAGCACTGAAGGCAGAACACGCAGAGACGTGGAAGAGGTGAGACGTAGAGGTGCGATCGGAACTTTGAGGAGAAGAGACGTTTTCGTGTTAAGTCAGACTCGATCGGAACTTTGAGGAGAGAAGACGTTTTCGTGTTTAAGTCAGATGCAGCCAGAACGTTGAAGGAAGAAGATGTCTCTTGTTTAAAGTAGACGCGGTCGGAACTCAAGAAAGAACAAGATGTTTTATAGTTAATATAAAGTATAGGTATATAAGACGAAAACGGTCAGAACTTTGAACGAACAAGACTGAAGTGATGGATCATTGCGGCTGATTCTCGTCGGCAAGATTCGCACTCGGGCTTCATCATCGGGCCAGATTCTGGAGAAGAACATGTCAACGCCGTTCTTCGCGCCATGTCACGATGGACTCTCTTTATCTGGACATGAGGTACGAGTGGATGGGTTTTAGGGTGATCGGTTCTATAACTTTGGGCTACTTTTAAATTGGCCGAGGGACTTGAAAGTAAATCGGGGACTAACTTAGCTTTACTCCGGTCCAAGTGTGTTTGCATTGAATGTCTTTGATCATAACAAGAAGCTATTAGTTAAAATATCTGACTTTGTTTATTGTTTGCATTGAGTGTAATCGAAGTTGGTTACGTAATTGATTGATTACTTTGAATGTGGTTGTTGTTGATTGAGGATTCAATTGATGGACTATAATAAGAAACATTACTGAAATTACTGACTTTGTTCACTGATAGTGATAGAATTACCTGTAGACCTAATTCATATTGCGCCATGGAAGAAAGTAGACCTGTAACACCTTCACAGCCGTCTAGGCCTCCCTCATCTCTGGAGGTGGTAATGGGGGCTATAACATCTATGCACTCATCAATGCAGACTAATGCTAGAGACACACAAGAAGCGATGCAGTCACACGCTAGGGAAACACAAGAAGCGATCTCTGTAGTGCAATCAAATGTCACAGAAGAAATCTCCGCAATACAATCAAATATCAGAGAAGAGATCTCTGCAGTACAATCAAATGTTAGAGAAGCCCTAACGGAGGTTGTGACACGCCTAGAGCGGCTCGAGGCATCGCCGGTCCCAAGATCTGTTGTGGGTTTGAACTCGGGACTGAGGTCCCCCGCTTCCAACATGGCGGACGCACCTCACCAGTCGACCATCAGACTGGCAGAATCTTCAGGCGCTAGGCCTAAAGATTTCACTCACTTGGGCACGCTGCGCAGAAGTGAGCGTCTGGCCCACAAGGATCCAATCTCATATAGAGAGCTTGGCAGCCGAGATGGTTGGCAATCATTCCATCGGTTGGATTTGAACCCGAGAGTTCCCTCCTCTTACCCTCGATCCATATCTCAGGACCATGACCATGACCCACAACAGCACGCGGCCTCCTTACCGTACGATGATCCGGAAGTGGTGACTCCGGGGATGACGGTGGGGGCGGGCGTTACAATTGGTACCAGAAGTGGGGTACTGGTACAAATTGGTTCTAGGGATTTTGGTGAAAATAGGTCAGAAGAGGCAACTGACTATGCTAGGAGAGGAGAAATGGCAATATCTTTTGAACGAAGGAAGGAAAGGGAATTTGCTGATAATGTGGAAATTATGTCTGATGAAGGTAGTGTGGACATTGAAATCAGCAGGATGATGGAAGCTAGACCTAAAACTGTTAAAATAATTGATAACAGAATGCAAACAGCACTGCAACCGGAGTTTAGGGACTTAGAAATAAGTAAACCGATCGCCAATCAATTGCCACGGGAGGGGGGTGATAAGGCTAATCCAGTTCCTTTGGCCTTTTCGTCGCTTCCTCATGTCGAATATCCTCGACCTAATCCGCAATGGAGGATGCAAGCGTCGCTCGCAGACGTCGGTCGACAAAGAGCAGAAACAGCGATGAACCCGGTCGACATTCGGCAATCAACGTCGGGAATGCCGACCTCAATGGCCGACAGCGCTTTCGACGGCCGAACAACTTCAACCTTGGTCGGTCGAGGCTACGCTCGACCCGATCTCCGACCCGAACCTGTGGTGATGGCGACAGTCGACCGAATGCAACCGTACGTTCTTCCCGACCATTCATATCTTTCGCGGATGTCTGCTCCGACCCACGCTCCGAGCGCGTTCTACGAAAACATCGACAACCGGGTTTGGCTCGACCCGCTCCGCTGTCCCGACCCGCTTCGACCAAGCGACGACATCTTTCCCCGGTGGCCACCCATCGTGGAATCGGTGAGAATGAGTTCCTGCCTCGGCGCGCAGCATTATGGATTCGGCCGTGACGTCGAACTGCCTCGTTCATCACTACTGAAGCCGACACTTCCGGTGAGAGTTGAAACAACGGGCGTCGATAAAACACCTGCGTCTTCCAATGGTTCGGGTGGCCTGATTAGAACTGTCCCGATGACCACAGTCGCAACGCAAACGACCGGCGACCTGGAATTACCGTCTACCAGCTTGGGTGGAACCGCGAAGGAGCCTGAACCGACCGCGTCTGCAACACCTAAAGTTGGCGAGGTGAAACCGTCATCGGCTTCTCCTCCCAAGCCAAAGCAATGGCTGAAACTTGGTTGTTACAGCGGGAAGACCGATGTCGAAATCTTTCTTCGCAGATTCTCCGTTTGTGCAAAAAAACAACGGCTGGTCTGAGGAGGAAAAGCTAAACCAACTTGTTGTCGCTTTGGTCGAACCAGCAACGAACTTGCTAAGTGAGACAAACGCAGACAGTCTGGACACCTGGACGGCGCTGGTCCAGCGACTGCGAGAGAGATATGGGAATGCGGAACAACAGGCCTTGTTCCAGACACAACTGAGTACCAGGAAACAGAAGCCTGAAGAGGACATGGGATCGGTGGTGGATGATGTCCGGAGGTTGACTTCGCGTGCGTATCCGGGCTCCTCGACTGTCCACAGCGAGGCAATTGCTGTTCGAGCATTCTTGGATGCCCTCAGAGATAGAACTCTTGCTCTTAAGATCCGTGAGCGAGAGGCAAAATCATTGGATGAAGCTTACAAGGTGGCGATGCGACTGGACGGGTATCAGAAGGCGGAAGTTGGCGACCATGAGCAGCACGACCGACGTCATGGCCGAGTCAACGCGATTAAGGAGGAAGAGGACTCGAAAGTGAAAGATCTGGAACGACAGTTGGAGCAAGTAAAGAGGCAAGTAGAACAACTGCAGAAGAAGGAGCGACAACCATCGTTGGCGCCACAACCCAGATACGACAATCGCGAGCCATGGAGGGGTCAGAACGAGTCAACCAGAAACGAATGGTCGAATAACAATAGAGGTAACGGACGGGGAACCCCGCGATGTTTCCTGTGTCATCAGCTCGGACATTTGAGTTCTACGTGCAGGTACCGACAGGCGGTGAGACCGGAAGCTGGACGATATGGCCGAAGGTGCTACGAGTGTCATCAAGTAACGGACCATATAGCACGCTTCTGCCCTCTTCGACAGCAGCAGCAGGCTGTCCGGAACGACAACCAGGGACAACCCGGGAGCGATACTCCGGGCAACCCGATCGTCGGTCGTGTGAACGCTGTACAGAGTTCCGCTCCAGCGCCGAGCGGGAATCAAGGGAATCAGATGCTGCCATCATCGACGAGGAGGCGAGACGATGGCCGGAACTCGCCAGGAGAGGAGCGCCGCTGCTTCTACTGTGACAGCCGCTTACATCTTTTACGCGGATGCCCCCTCCGCAATGGGTCTTCCGACGATCACAACTGGAGGTCGTTTGGGGAACCTTCTGGAACTCGTCCGCCTGAGAACTTGACGTTAGCCCGGTAACCTCTGTTGAAGGACCGTTTAATTACGGCCGGTTGAAAAATGACAGGAAGCTGCCTGTTTAACACTGATTTATTTTGATTTTGATGAAAATATTTTATTTTACATGTGAAGAATTCTCATGTTCATGTACAGTATAACAACTGTATTGTGCGTAATATGATGCTTGCCAAGGAATGCATAAATGGTGATTCATATTCGTATTGTATTCGTATTCATTAGTGTGCTGTATTGTGTATTAATATTTGTATTGAAACGCATAAGGATTGCATTGCATATGGACAATTTTACTATAGCCTTGCCGTATATAGACATAATAAGGACTGTCATTGCGCTATATAAATAATAAACTGAACTGAGGATAGATTAACTAAAGTGGCATATTTTAATTAGGTAATGACCTGTCTTGAGGATAGGTAGGCCTATTAACTACTAGGTTGAAGTTTTAAGCTGGTTTCTTTGAGGTAGACCGTGGTGATAGTCGACATACAGAGTTATAATAATATGAGCTAAACAGAGACCTAGGTTACACTGTATGGTATGTCTTTAAAGGTAGACCTGATACTATCGTGATAAGCTTATGGGTCTTGGGTAAATGTGGCCTTTAGCGACGCGGTGGTTAGACTTGGTAAGTTGCTAGTATGCCATAATATGGCCTGATACACAACTGATGCCTGGAAGAGTCTCGTGGTAATATAGACGCCATGGTATGAAATAGCTTAGCGGTAACGTTAATGATCTACATGTATGTGATCGAATTATATTTCTGTCTGTGGCTTGAGTCCCCGTTGACCATACAATCGCTAGTGTATGACTGAACTGAAAGTAGCCTGTAAGGACATAAATGTTGATAAATTTTGACGGAACTCTTGAAAAACAACGACTGGCTATATAACTACCATATTAATTCTTCTATTTCTTTCGCTTGTAATGACTTTTGAGCGCTGAAGCGTGATCAGCGATGACCGTTCAGTGCTTAATTTTGTTCTTTGCATATAATTTTGAACTCGTGATGTACAGACCAGAGTACGGCCTTATTTACGCATTTCAGAATATATTCGTCCAATTAAATAAATTCCGAAATAAGGGTGGGGGGTGAATAGTGTAACGCGGCATATAATTTGGGTTATAATTTCTGGTCGCCATTTTGGATCCGCCATCTTTTCATTTATAGAGCGCCTGTTCTCGGGTAATATTATTTTATTTCTGATATCGTGTCTGACACGAATCTCAGCGACCGACAATCGCAGTCGATGTTTTTGGCAAGCCTCCGTTGAATCAACTTCCCCGTCTCGCACTGCAGCTGGGAGCTGTAGCCGAAAGGAGGAGGTGAAGTTGAATGACTGCCATCAGCGATATTTTCGGACGACCAAGCGGCATGATGCAAAGTGTCAAAGCGATACATTCAGGCAGATAAGAGAGGGGTAAGATAGACGGACGGAAAAGGACAATCCGCCCACGCACCGATGCCTGATGGAGAGTGAGGGCAATACAGCCAGACGGACATGAGATAAGGGAGAGGTAAAGAGAAGAAGACTAAGACTCTGTCACACGACACTCGCACGTGTCGAAATTGCGACGTTAGATTGACGCCTCGAAGGGAGAGGGAGGTCCACGTGTGCGGAAATTGAAGCTGAGTCTATACGCCGAAGGCTAGCTGGGAAACTGCGCAGTTCAGTTTTCATCCGGGACTTGTGTTGTTGACGTGAATCACGTCCTAGGAGCACTGAAGGCAGAACACGCAGAGACGTGGAAGAGGTGAGACGTAGAGGTGCGATCGGAACTTTGAGGAGAAGAGACGTTTTCGTGTTAAGTCAGACTCGATCGGAACTTTGAGGAGAGAAGACGTTTTCGTGTTTAAGTCAGATGCAGCCAGAACGTTGAAGGAAGAAGATGTCTCTTGTTTAAAGTAGACGCGGTCGGAACTCAAGAAAGAACAAGATGTTTTATAGTTAATATAAAGTATAGGTATATAAGACGAAAACGGTCAGAACTTTGAACGAACAAGACTGAAGTGATGGATCATTGCGGCTGATTCTCGTCGGCAAGATTCGCACTCGGGCTTCATCATCGGGCCAGATTCTGGAGAAGAACATGTCAACGCCGTTCTTCGCGCCATGTCACGATGGACTCTCTTTATCTGGACATGAGGTACGAGTGGATGGGTTTTAGGGTGATCGGTTCTATAACTTTGGGCTACTTTTAAATTGGCCGAGGGACTTGAAAGTAAATCGGGGACTAACTTAGCTTTACTCCGGTCCAAGTGTGTTTGCATTGAATGTCTTTGATCATAACAAGAAGCTATTAGTTAAAATATCTGACTTTGTTTATTGTTTGCATTGAGTGTAATCGAAGTTGGTTACGTAATTGATTGATTACTTTGAATGTGGTTGTTGTTGATTGAGGATTCAATTGATGGACTATAATAAGAAACATTACTGAAATTACTGACTTTGTTCACTGATAGTGATAGAATTACCTGTAGACCTAATTCATATTGCGCCATGGAAGAAAGTAGACCTGTAACACCTTCACAGCCGTCTAGGCCTCCCTCATCTCTGGAGGTGGTAATGGGGGCTATAACATCTATGCACTCATCAATGCAGACTAATGCTAGAGACACACAAGAAGCGATGCAGTCACACGCTAGGGAAACACAAGAAGCGATCTCTGTAGTGCAATCAAATGTCACAGAAGAAATCTCCGCAATACAATCAAATATCAGAGAAGAGATCTCTGCAGTACAATCAAATGTTAGAGAAGCCCTAACGGAGGTTGTGACACGCCTAGAGCGGCTCGAGGCATCGCCGGTCCCAAGATCTGTTGTGGGTTTGAACTCGGGACTGAGGTCCCCCGCTTCCAACATGGCGGACGCACCTCACCAGTCGACCATCAGACTGGCAGAATCTTCAGGCGCTAGGCCTAAAGATTTCACTCACTTGGGCACGCTGCGCAGAAGTGAGCGTCTGGCCCACAAGGATCCAATCTCATATAGAGAGCTTGGCAGCCGAGATGGTTGGCAATCATTCCATCGGTTGGATTTGAACCCGAGAGTTCCCTCCTCTTACCCTCGATCCATATCTCAGGACCATGACCATGACCATGACCCACAACAGCACGCGGCCTCCTTACCGTACGATGATCCGGAAGTGGTGACTCCGGGGATGACGGTGGGGGCGGGCGTTACAATATTAGGTGGGGTTGTCACGAAATAAGTCTACCCCGATACAAAGTATCCCCGCGAAAGAGTCTCCTTGGCTGAAACTCTGTAATGGAAGAAATTTTCTGATATAAAAGCATCTAAATATTCTTGCTAAATAATTTAGCAGCGTAAACTAACGGTGTAACCTGCTCAACTATAAATTTTATGCGATTGTAACCCATTTCACGGTGATCGAGGGAGACTTCATTTCGTAGGCGGAGGAACTATTCTCTGCCCCGGAGACTTTACTTCAGAATATAGTATCCGAGGGCGAATTTTTTTCTGGAACAGATCCGCGGGGGTGAATCTGTTTCGAAATAAAGTGTCCGGAGGAGGCCTTTGGGGGAACTCTGTCACGGGACACCGACATCCCGTGACAGAGTATTCTCCCTAAAAGTATCCCCTCGGTCGAAATATTGTTAAAGAACAATCATATTTTCCCAGCAAAAAACTGAGTCTCGGCCTTCTTGGGGAGCTTAGCCCACTAGCCCCTGATAAAACTTCGCCCATGGCCCTCAGTTAAGGAATTACAATAGTTACAAAGCTTTCCAAAACCGGGTAGAATCTGTTTCGAAATAAAGTGTCCTTGGGGAGACTTTGGGGGCAGACTCTGTCACGGGACACCGGTGTCCCATGACAGAATCTCCCCCTAAAAATCTCTTGGTCGAAATATTGTAAAACAATTCCCAGCAAAAAGTCTGTGTGGGTCTTCTTTGGGGGCTCAACTCCCCCTATCCCCTGATAAGCTCCCGTAGTTAAGGAATTACAATAGTTACATATAGTTTTCCAAAAAGTGTCCCGGTTTTTGATGGCGAGAAAATGGTCACCCTAGTGTAGGCCTAACCGTGTTCCCTTTGGGTTACGAATGCATTGCAAATCTGTTTCCAAGTTTCTTCCCCAACTGCAGCGACCTGAACTCCTTATCCAAATCAACAACAACGAGTACATCGACCTACTATAGGTGTCGGTGGGGAGAGAACACGACGAGGCACAGGACTGATCACTAGTAATTTATGCCAAGACAAAGAAAACGAAGTCTTCAAGACTTCATACCAATGATTGGCTCATAACATTTCTCTTGAATCTCTTCTTCTCCAACTGACTATAACTTTCGTTTGTCAATTTCAAACTTTGGATCCTAATGTAATGAAACTTTGGATCCTAATTATGTAATCAAACTTTGGATCCTAATGTAATCAAACTTTGGATCCTATGTACAAATGTCTCAACAATTGCGCACCAGGTTACCCCGCGGACAGCATCAAACCGCTAGCAGACGATCCAACTAGGTCCCGTCTGCGATCGTCCAAGACCTCCGACGTGTCCTCGTCTGCGACGAAAACTAAAAATGGGTGATCGCGCCTTTCGGGTCGCAGGCCTACGTGCCTGGAACAGTCTTCCATCAACTATCCAGGAAATCAAGACTGAATCAACTTTTTCTTTTAAATTGAAGCTGCACTTGCTCTCGAGCTCATGACATTTACTCTGACATTCAAGGCCGTATAGCTAGGGGGCGGGGTGTTTTTGGAAAATATAAAAATAAAAGAACGCATTTTCTAGCACATGATGTAAAAACCATGAAGTAAAACCATGAAAAGTTTGAAAACATCCCCCGAAATGAAAAATGTAGGCCTAAACAATTTCTGAAGATTTCGGCCGGATGACTAAAAAAGAAAAGGTCATCAGTTCTTTTTTCGGACGGGAAACTGACGAAACACCCCCCGATATCAAATACTGGCTACAGCCTTGCTGACATTTGACAATTAATATGCTTGCAAAAGCATCCTAGAAGTGGCTTAATTGCTACTGACGATGCTATATAAATTGTATGAATTACAATTACAATTACAATCAAGAGAGAAGTGAGTGCATGGACAGCAACTTTGGAGTGTAATAGTAAAAAGGAAATTACAATAGGCCTATTTCGGAAATATTATGAGGAAGACGACAAACTGCCTTGAGAAAGTTATAAACTAGAAACTGAAGGATCAAGACTCAAGAGGAAGACCAAGAAGAATGTGGATGGATGACGTGAAGGAATGGACGGGACTGTCGAAGGAACGGGTGGTGCGCGCTACACAGCAGAAGGATCTCTGGAGAAAGACTGTCCATGATGCCACCAATGTTCGGAGTGACGAATTAAGGCACCGACGACGATGACGACGACGTCATAGAGCGACCATGGATTGAAGCTTTCCTCATTATGTCACTAAATTGCATACTCATAGACTGTAAAATATCACAAGGTCTTGCACAGTAGGCCTACTGAAATCTACACGGTAGGCCTACTTGCAGACTAAACAATTCTTCGAAATGCTTTGACCGGCTAAAACTTTCATAAAGAAATTTAAGTTGGTCTACTCTATTCTTATGCAGTAGCGGCGCTAGGTGGGTCTAGGGGGCTAGGAGGGCTAAGCCCCCCCAAAAAAGGCCATCCATTGTTTTTCCCATGTAATTTTTTTTGACGATTGACCGCCTTTAGCCCCCCCCCAAAAAATAACCGAAAAGGTACGCACGAGGTTTGGCAGACAGCTTGGCGGTCACGGAAAAGGCCCACTTTTCCAGGATTTCGACCAAATGACTAAAAAAAGGCCATCAGAAATTTCGGCGACTGAAAACTGAAAACGGAAATTTTTTCCGAAAATTCAGCCACCCCCCCCCAAAAAAAACCCACTGAAATCCTGGCGCCGCCACTGTTCTTATGATGATGGACTTAGCCGTTACACGAAGACAATTATTTACGCCAAAATATAAAGCATATCTAGGAATCCATGATGTTTTATAAATAGCAGAAACCTCTTGTGCATGGCTATCATGCGTGACCGTGGAAACCAGCAGGGTTATTTTCCAGAGCTTCACTTTTACTTTCGATTGCAACTTCTTAAATGAAAAACCTTGCTATGGTCAAATTAATCCTAGCAGTCTAATTTTTAGCTATTTTGTAACCAAATGCGTTCAGCATACTACAAAGTTCTCAAACATCTCCACAGTCTGAATTTATTCGTTTTTGCGTTTCTTGCATTTTGTTCAGTAGCCTATCTATTGCAAAAGCCATATAGGCCGAATAGACTTAGGCCCGATAGTTAGGCCTAAATCGTGAAAACTTACCTTTGCAGAACAGCTTACAATTAGCCTGCGTTTAGCTAAAAATAAGGTCAAATCTTTAAAATAAATTAATAACTCATAATAAAGGCGAAGTTGTGTTACTCCGTTTCTCTTCTTTGCAGCTTCCTGTTTGATAAGGCGGTGGTGAAATTTTGCCTTTGAAGTGTGAAAATGAAAGAGTGACCCAATAACGGCCTTTCTTTTGTAGACTGGTTTCCGTCTCTCTTTCTGCTCCAATGACTCCATGCGCAGGGCGGATCCGGGGTGCCAAAATGGCCATGGCCCCCATAAAAAAATTGCATGGGACGTGGCCCCCATTTGGTTTCAAGAAGCCATCAATATAATTACGAACTCACCAAAACTCCACCTCTCGCTATCTCCCCACAGGTCTTTCACTCAAAACTGGAAACATTGCTCTTTCACAAATCCTATCCTGATTCCTCCTCTTCTCATCACATCCCTCGTCATAGATTGAGTATTCGTGACTTTTGGGTTTAATATTCGTAAATATTCGTGATTAGGATTTTTTAATATTCGTAAATATTCGTAAATATTCGTTAACGGATTAAGGTGAACCATCGAAACCGCAATGTAACCCGGTAAAGCAGTTTAAGTTTCTGTATGTCTTCATGACATTCACTCGCATTCAGGGCAAGATTGAATTAAAATATGCGATGCGCTTAATATGCTGAGATCGGGATAATTTTTGCTTGTAATCTGGCACTATTATTTCCTGCGTTGGCTTTTATATAAATTTATTCATCCTGCTACACTGTCACTGATATAAAACAACTTTATCAATTTGCAGTTACTATTGTAAGCAGTTAAAGTTTATTTCTAATTTAGCCAACTATATTGCTTATACTTGCCACTGCCATCGGTGACTCTCCAGTCTCTGCTTCTTTTCTGTTCGGGAGGATGGTCAGTAGACAGACAAAGTGACCAACATTAACTGTAGTTAAGTATCAATGTGATATGAATGTCGCATGGCCACATTGGCCAGACCCAGCAGAGACGTTGAAGTTTTTAATAATAAATCTATTAAAGTTATTGTCACTTACTGATACAGGCCCATGCGTTGGCTAACTCAATTTTGTACAATTCATTCAATAAAAGTTGAACATTTTCATAAATAACAAAATAAGAATTAAGACTAAAGATTTTCTTGAAAGAACAAGAATAAGAATATTTTACGAATATAATATTCGTTGGCAGTTTTAATATTCGTTAATATTCGTGAATATTTGAAAATCTTAATATTCGTAATATGCGAATACTCAATCTATGTCCCTCGTCATTTCAATTCCAAACATCAACCACCTTAGTCGTCCATCTATCTGCCTGCCTGACTCTCCGGACTTGACCCGCTGCCTATCGATTTTGTTTTGATTGAGCGCCTGTGAATGATACGGATAGACTACAAGGACATGGGACTAACTGCCAGCTCATGATGGACTGGAATTGGGAAAGAACATATGCAGGCAGAGCCAGGAGACAAGGCCGTAGCCAGGATTTAATTTCGGGGGGTGTTTCACTCACCGATTCCCTTCCTAAAAAACAGATGACCTTTTTAAAGTCATCTGGCATATTTCGGGGGGTGTTTTCATGGTTTTATTTCATCGTTTTTGCATTATGTGCTCGTAAATGCATTTAGGGGGGTGTTCAAACACCCAAAACAGCCCCCTAGCTACGGCCTTGCCAGGAGAGGTGGAACAACTATTATCTTCTATAACAATAGGCTGTTCCGCCTCTCTGGGAACAAAAACTCCTTCAAGCACTACGATATCCATCCTTACGAGTTCACCAAAACCTCACCTCTTGCTAACTCACCACACGTCTTTCACTATAACAGAAAACACTGATTTTCACAAATTATATCCTGCTTTCAACCCCCCCCCCCATCTCCCTTCCGTTTCAACTCTAAACACCACACACTTCAGCCATCTGCCTAACTCTATCAGCAGAGTCAGCACCCTTAGTATCCACTCAAACGTGGGCCTGGAACGAACTCTACAGTCCGATATAATTATTGTCTGGTGCCTAGTCATTCAGAGAATCAGACAAAACCAGTGTAGCATGTTACCCTCATATAATTCATTCGTAAATTCATTCGCTCAATAAGAATATGTTATAACAACAACAAAATAATAACCAAATAGTATACGCGCTTTGGTGCCAGTGTCGAACGCAAACTGCATCAGCGTTGAAGGCGCCACCAGCAATCAAGACGACAACGAGCTCAATTTTTAAGACAGCATTCAGTCTTTTGAGACAAAGACAAGTCAGTACTCAGTAGTAGCCTCTGGTCCGTAACAGACTGGGGAATCAGACTTAGAAATAAGATCGAACGACACAAAAAGACCAATCGGGATTTCGCACCAGTTCATTTCAAACCAGACCACTGCTTAATACGAACGTAACATTTGCTTTCAAAACTGAAACGCGACTTCGAAACGCAGAAAAACTGCATCGTTTCACCTTCGAAACAAAATAAAAGAACAAAACCTCCCTTAACTATAGTTATTCACAAAATCTGGAAACGACTCGTCCGTCCACAAAAACGAGGCGCTCATTTAAATTCATCGCTTGGAAATAATACAACAACAAAACGCCGGTACGGTTGCTCTTGCGAAAGCATGCCGCAACCCGGGTTATCTGTTCAATCAATTACATCAGCAGTCTGGAGAGGTCGAGCTCAGACTGTGTAGAAAGGACTTATGTGCACCGTTCGTATATCCTGGTTCGTTCATTTCGACATCTTCAATGACAAGATGGCTTTCTCTCGTAGTTCGAGTTCGTCGTCTAGAACGTTCGACCGCGATTGAGGAGTGCGTGACGCCAGTTCCTGAAATGACACGACAAAATGCTTATAAATACTTCTGATGGACAAACACATTCCAACAACAATAAATTTTATTGGTATTATAAACACACACAAAATCAGATCAACTGAAAATACAGTCAAATGTATAGAGTGGGGATTATTATAGAAAAACAGAGAAAAAAACCTCGCCTCTTCTGCTTCATATAAAATGTAAGATCTCTTTGCTGGTTTACAAGTCTCTCCACGAAGTCGCTCCTGAGTATTTGCATGATTACTGTATCAGGATGCATTCCCGCACCTCCAGGTTACGACTCAGATTGCCTGAGATAAGTAACTTTCATATACGGTGGAAGCACTTTCTCAGTGGCCAGCCCGATGCTGGACTGGTCTTCCTTCTGCTTGTGAGCAGCTGACACAACCGACTCCTAAAATCAGGATTCAAGACTTCTCTGTTTTCTGATGCCTACCCTGCTGCTAGTTGTATGTGAGGCACATATGCAACTGTTACGTCACCATACAAATTGTCAACTTCATTAACATTAGTTTTAGTCTTTGAATTGAATGATATGCAGCAGCTCGTCTGTTTCAATAACATATGGGATCAATGTAATGTAATTAGTTAATTAGACATGAGAGGAGGCGAAGAGACTGGCGATGGATAGAGAGATGCGGAAAAGGTGTATCGCCCGATGTGCAGACATGCCCAGGAAGGACTAAGGTAAGTTAACTACAGGACTAGAATGATGAAGAGAACTAGCATCATGAAGAGGACTAACATCACGAATGAGGACTAACATCACGAATGACCACAAACACCATGAAGAGGATCAATGTAATGAAGAGGATTAACATCATGAAGAGGACGAACACCATGAGGAGGACTAACATCACGAATGGCCACAAACACCATGAAGAGGACAAACACCATGAAGAGGACTAACACGAAGAGGACTAATACCATGAAGAGGATTAACACCATAAAGAGGACTAACACCATGAAGAGGACTAACACCATGAAGAGGACAAACACCATGAATAGGACTAACACCATGAAGAGGACTAACACCATGAAGAGGACTAACACCATGAAGCGGACTAACATCACGAGGAGGACTAACATCGTCCTGCGTTTCGTGGTCCGTGTTGCTGTCGTCGTCATCGTCCTCGTTTTCGTCCTCCTGGCTCCTCTTGTTGTGCTTATGCTTCTTGTGCTTCTTGTGTTTCTTCCGCTTCTTCTTCTCCTTCTTCTTCTTCTTCTTCTGCTTCTTGCTGCTGACTTCGACCTCGGAACCCTAAAAGAAACAACATCACCCACACTTAATTGACGACAATCATCAGTATATACCTACATGCTCTTTCCTTTTTCCTTTCTCTCTGTCTATCGTAATAATGTATTTATATAGAGCCACTTCAAGATAAACTCCTCAGGGGCGCTCCCTACCTGACACCAAACCACAATCAAAGAGAATGGTTTTTCAAACGCTTGTCTGTCTCAGTAACTCTCTCCATCTCTCTCAATATTTACATCTCAATTGGCAATTTCAGTTGTACTGTACTGTAATGCAATGTAAGGGATAACCCTCTGGCCCTAAGAAGCAAGCTTACAGGTAGATAATGTGGCTCTATTTCATTTAACAGATCAACATGAAAATGTACTGCTTGCATTTGTTGATGCAGTGATGCTTCGTGTCGATAAAGTATCGAATTATTTGAATGAAAAACACTTGGTTAATTTCAAGCACTACACAAAAGCACTTGCCTACCATGTTACTTAGCAGCAACAGACAGATACAGGGAGCAAAACAGACAGATACAGGGAGCAAAACAGACAGATACAGGGAGCAAAACAGACAGATACATGGAGCAAAACAGACAGATACACGGAGCAAAACAGACAGATACAGGGAGCAAAACAGACAGATACAGGAAGCAAAACACACAGATACAGGAAGCAAAACAGACAGATACAGGAAGCAAAACAGACAGATACAGGGAACAAGACAGACAGATACAGGGAGCAAAACAGACAGATACAGGGAGCAAAACAGACAGATACACGGAGCAAAACAGACAGATACAGGGAACAAGACAGACAGATACAGGGAGCAAAACAGACAGATACAGGGAACAAGACAGACTGGGAGGAAGTTCCGAAATCTAGGCAAAATGCTAATATGCCTTTGGGGCATTTAAAACCAATTTGTGTTAAGCAGAATGGCAGATATCAGATCAGCATGGAGTGTATTAACAATTTAACATATCCCCGTTACTGTACAAATTCTTTCCTCACCTCCGCACTATTTGCTCCTTCTCCCTCCTCAACTTTCATCCTCTTCGTGGTAGGCGGTCGAACAGGAGACGACGGAGACAACGACATATTAGTTCGTCTTTCATTCCTCTTATCCGCAAACTCCACCTCCTTCCCGTGGTCATTCAAACGTTCTACGCTGGCTTCCTGTCTATCGACGCCACCCGACGGCAGGTTCCTCGCCCGATTGGACGTCGACCGTGGAGCGCCATCTGGCGACGAGGAAGCCGTCGACCGTCCTCTCTTCGCCGACCTTGAACCGTCCCGCTGCTGAGCATGACGGTGTTTCGATTCGTAATCAAAACTCTTCTGCTCGGTTCTTTCCTTGCCGGGCGATGGTCCGGTCCACGAAGCAACATTACCACGACGCACCCTTTCCGATTCCGCCACGTTCTCGTCTTTCCATGCGTTACTGTTCGTCCATCGAGGCGACCTTGGACTGTTGTCGTTCGGCGACCTTGTGCCACTTGGTGACCTTGACCTCTTCTGTGACCTTGACCTGTGCGAAGATCGAGATCGTCGGTTAGGATATCTTCGCGGATCCTCGACTCGATCGGAGCGAGTCGCAACGATCCGGTCCTCCCTCGGCAAGTCGTAGCCGTCGCGAGAATTGTAGTCTCCTTTGACCCGCAAATGTTTCCGCGTTTGAAGCACGTCGCCCGCGTGCCCACCACCGCCACCGCGTGGGTCCAGCCTGTCCTCCGAACGAGGGTTGTACCCACCTCCCGCTCGATCGTAACTGTCCCCACGCCGCTCGAGACGTGGGTCAAATTTGTCAGCGGACGCATTGTAATTGTCCTCCACGGGGTCGAGGTTGCGCATGGGGTAATTGTCCCCGCGGGGTACGCCCCGTGGCTCAAAGCCATCCCTTCGCTGGGGACCAGAGGTTCTGGTGTAAACACGGGAATGTCGATCGATGAGCGGTGACGAAGGCCCCAGACCGCCGGGTGGCATTCCCCGCGAGGGTGGTAAATCCCCGTAGTATTCCGTCGCTGGTTCTCGCACGTCGCTTTCGTATGGAGCCGTTCTTCGGAACGGGGAATCCCCACGTCTTTGCCGATGGTGGGAAATTCCCCGGCCGAAAGCGGTCGCCCTGCCACGATCAAAATCCTCCCGAGGCTGTTCGTAGCGAGGGGCACCTAGGCGCGCCGGGTATTCTCCCACAGCACCCCGAGGATCGCGACGGGGCGACGCGGGCCACCGCACCTCGTGCTGCCCCACATATCTGTCTGGAAAGGGCGACACGTGTCGTCTGTCGATCGGGGGCGACCGAGCGCGTCTCTCGTACTCTGACACAACCCCCCTAGGTGACCTCTGTCTCGACTCGATCCCCTCCCATTTGGAAGTCGATCCCCAGTTGTCATGGTAACCCGGGGAAACGTTCCGGCTCCTCCGAATCAGGGACTCTGGCGGACCTTCGCCCAGGTGGGGCGGAATCTCGTGGTAGTCGTATCGTGATGGATGTGGACTGACCCGTCGCCTCTCGTCGACCCATGGCTGACCTTTCGCCCGTCTGCCGGGGCTGACGGACAGCGAACGTCGCTGCGACCTCGAGTGGCTCAAACGCGGGGAAAGTCGCCTCGAAGGGTAACCGGGTTCCAATTTGGGGTAGCCGTCGCCCTCTGGCGGATGGTTCTGTTGGGGGGATGGAGCAAAGTGGCGATGAGCAACTGATGACGAATATCTGGAAAAAACAAAACAAAAATGCAGGTGGAAAGAACCAGTCCACTTCTAGATGAGAAAAAAAATCAATTCCAGTTGCAGAGAAACTGATGAAGAATATCGGAAAAAAATGCAGGTAGAAAGAACAAATGTCCACTTCAAGATGACCAAAAAAATCAATTCCAGTTGTGGAGAAACAGTCTAAGTATCAGGTAACCATTGTCAGATAACGCTTCCATATCTCAAACCACTCGTCCAGTAGCAGGGATCAAATCCATGTCTCACGAAAAATCCAGAGGTCAAAGATGACATCAATGTCTCATAAACCAACCCCAGTGGCAGTATCTGTATATGAGAAGATACGTATTTGCAGATACACTAGACGTATGTATGTATAAACCAAGTGGCAGATATTACATCCCTGCATCAGGCATTGAATCCAAGTGTCAGAGAACCAGGCATTTAAAGGGCATTAAATCACAAATCGAGGCAAACAGACGTATCATTCCAGGCTCTAAAGAACAATTCAAGGTTCTAAAAAACAATTCAAGGAGCTTAAGAACAATTCCTGATCAATTCAACATTTATAAGAACAATCAGCTGCATTACTTTGCAGATCAGATACACTAGATGTATGTATGTATGAGCGTGTATGTTATAGCATCCCTTCAAGATTTCTACTGTGAGGTGCTCCCGACTGAAGCAAGGACACTGAATCGGAGTTTCATGCCGAAACGCATTCATGAGCAATTGCAAGTGAAGGATTTGCTCAGGGTCCCTACACGGCAACTTCAGGTGGATTTGAATCCACAAACTTTGGGCTCCAAGGCAGCGAACATACCCCTACACCACCGTGCCCCCACAGATGTGATTCAAAATTCAAAAGAAGAGTAGCGTTACCGTGGAGATCGCTTCCGCTGTGGAGAAAAATCATTCCTTGCCAACGCAGGCGAGAACGACATCTTGCGGCCATCTGGTGACGAAAAAACACATTTCTAATCAGAATTCGTTAATGGCGCGTTCTCGGTAAATTCAAGAAAATATCACAAACTAATGAAACAACAATATTTCTCAACCCAGTCTGGGAAGGATTACCCTATGCATCATGGGAACTACGCAGAGTATTCAATATCACCCGAGGCCGGATTAGATTTCACCTGAAACTTATTTCTCAATACCTGAATGGATTACCCTATACATGGCACTCACTTCGAACTAACTCCGCCAATGGTCGCACTCTGCCAGTGCCAGTCCCAAGCCTGGATAAAGGAGGGGGCGTCGCTAGTGATCTTTGTTACCACACAGTAACGCTAAACTGCAAATACTACTACTACTTCGAACTGCTTCCCAGCGAAAATTTTGACGGAGTGCTCAGATACATCAGTTACTCCAAGAAGGATGGATACATGTAGGGTCTTACTCCTGTTCCCTCTGGAGTTGGTCAGCTTCGGAGAGGCGCCTCCAGCGTCCTCTGGTGATGATCGCCGACCTCCTCCTCCACCTCCGTGTGACCGGTAATTTCGATGCTGGAAGACGGACGGCTTCTCCTCAGTCTTTCCATCTCTGGCGTTCTGCAACATTTGTCACAGAAAGCGAGGTTACTGTAGCGACGACAAATACTTCCAAATTGTACGCACAACCACGCTTACGTACTCGAAAACAATAATTATGATATATATATGGAGCGCCTCCGAGTAGGTATGTATGTATGTGCACTTGTTATAGCGCCCCTTCAAGCTCTCTCTACTCAGAGGCGCTCCCGAATGCAGAGCGGACACTGCATCGGGGTTTCACGCCGAAGCGCTAAGCAATTGTGAGTGAAGGACTTACCCAAGGTCCTTACGCGGCGAGGTGGATTTGAACCTCGAACCTTCCGGCTTCAAGGCAACGACGCCACCACTACACCACCCCCTCCCACATACGTTCATCAGGTACCTTGAAGGGGCGCTATATAAATTATATTACGATCGATTGATTAGTAAAGATAACACTGACAATTAAAATGGCGCTGTAGTTCAGCCGAAGAAGAGGTCATTTAATGAAAATGAATCGGGAAGACGTCAGTTGCGGGAACAAAATGCTCTACATAAAAACAGGCGAGTATCTATGCAATGAATACTCAGACTGTGCTACTCAGACTGTGGATCATCATACCTGCCTTCAATAAATCAGTAATACCTTTAAAAATCAACTGCTGACATTTTACAATAGGACTATGAAGATATAATGATGACAATCAATGTATAATAATTGATAAATTACTGATGTAAATATGGAACCCTGTCTTGCGGAATCATATGTTCCTTTGGGTTTACCTATTGACAACCTGCATACGAATTTGTAAACTGTACGCTTGTATTACTTTGTGGTGGTGGTCATTAAAGAAAAAGAAGGAAAAGAAGAAAAATATAACTTGAAAGGCTCTATAAAAATCAACTAAAGAGTGCACCAAAACCAGTACCGTGTGCAGAATGAGGTCCCAGCATCTTAATGGCTTACACACTTCCAGCATCAGCCTGACCAATGTCCATCAACACATCCAGTTTAAGTTTTTACCCTCCTGCACAACTATATTGTTGGTTCTGCTCTACCCAATCTCACAACATTTTAGACTCCTCTCTGCCTGGCCATGTTTCTCTTTAGCGGCCTCCTGCTTGCACATCGCCACAACCAAGTAATTTTGCATGGTCGCAAAATTCACAGAACTTAATTAGTTAACAAATATAGGAAATTTCAACTGATTCTGGTTTTCAACCCATAAACCATTAAATACGCTCATGACTTGTGGGGCGTGCTCCTTGCTTAATCAATTGAAGAAACTCTCGTGTCTTACCTCTGCCGATGAAGATCTTGACCGACTTCTGTAAACACAGATGAAGAAAACAAATCAGTTTTTAGAACGATATATTTATTTATTTTATTTATTTCAGAAATTTGTATAGCGCCTCTTCAAGGTAGGCTACTCAGAAGCGCTCCCGGCCCAACCACGGCTATATAAAACAGTTTTGAGTTTTTTAAGGAACAGAGTGGAATGACCCCTGGGAATTAAGCGGTGTAACAGGGAGACCATTCCAAGTTGTAGGACCAGCAACAGAGAAAGAACGACGCTGTCATTTATACAATGAACCAGTGGTTACCAACCTTATTTGACTATAGGGCCACTTTTTCTAAGTTGGAAGACAAGAGGGCCACGTTTTCTTAGTTGAAGGAAATTAGGGGGCCACAAAGCTAAAGTTTTATTAACTAAAAGCATCTAAAATTGTTATAATTGAATCAAAATAGAATCTGTTGTGATGTTATTTATAGGTCTGACGTCAAAACAAATAATTTGTAATAGAAAATAATTATGTGTTCTATCCTGTCCAAGATGTCAATTTTTAGTATATATTTTTTAAATTCTTTGAGAGATGAGAGCCATTCTTTGAGGCCTGGTGGGCCACGGGTTGGGAACCACTGCAGTAAACATTAGTCAATAAAAGAAAGTATAAATAGGCATGTGTAAAGGTGAAACCAGAAAGGACAGCAATAGCATCACCTAGCTTCCACAACAGCATTCATGATGTGTTAACACCAAAATAAAGTGTTAACCCTTTCCGGTCCACAGTCCCACCTGGTGGGCCATTTGGCTTTTCCCGTTCCGGTCCTATGGCCCACCCCGTGGGACATCAACTAATAGCTGTCATATGTTGGTCCAACGTCACATCGTGGGACATATTGTCCTACACAGTGATACATCAGACTATACTGAAGTGAATAGTGTATAAAACTAGTTCTTTTCAGTATTTTATGGCTATTTTATACTATGAAACCGGCAGTAAATATCACTGTGCAAAATGGCTGATGCGAGTGGAAATCGTTATAAAGCTAGCGGTTAGTATTTTTAGAGGAAAGTTCTGATAATGAAAGTAACAGTAGTGACCAAAATGAATGTACTGCTCCCCACCAACATCATCCCCTTCCATTATCCATTTCCATTACCCCTGCCATTGCCCCCCATTGGATATTTTTTTGCTATTACAGCTATGCATGTATATATATGTACGTCTGTTGTATGTATGTATGCATGTGTGTGCATGTATGTATGTATGTATGTATGTATTGTATGTATGTATGTAGGTATTGATGTATGTACATAAATATATATGTGTATGCATTTATATATGTCTAATTATAATATTATGTATGTATATATTTATGCATATATGTATGAATGTAAATCCGGCTGTCACAAAAGACCCCCTTCTCATATCATGACAATGAGGAACGACCAAACAGAAAGCCTCACTTTGTCTCAGCATTTCCTGACAAGAAGACCAAAGATTGCACAGTGTCCAGCAACAGAAATGTATAATGGCAAAGAAAAAACCCGATATACTGTTGTAAGACGTGTTCTCGGAAACCTGGACTGCACCCCACGGAATGTTTCAAAAAGTACTACACCTTGGCGAATTACCGTGAATAAACTCAGAACATACACATTTCGAACATGTAGCATAACTGTAAACATCACTTCACTCAAGTACTTTCTTCAGTTACATTAATTTCAAAGAATACACAATGTATGGTATGAAATGCCTGTTTTCGTAAAAAATATTAGGACTACTGTGGGAAGGCGCAAAAATTTTATTGGACCGGAAAGGGTTAATGTACTGCAAAGACAGGCTAAACATAAAGCGACTTCCTACCAAATGCTATTCTACATTTTCTTTAAAACGTGCACAAATAATCAACCAAGCATTCCAAAATTTTCTAGCCTGATTTCTTTGAGAAATAAGCCAATGGAAACTATCAATATATTTTCTTGCCTGATTTCTTTGAGAAATAAGCTAATGGAAACTATCAATATATTTTCTAGCCTGATTTCTTTGAGAAATAAGCTAATGGAAACTATTAAAATATTTTCCAGCCTGATTTCTTTGAGAAATAAGCTAATGGAAACTATTAAAACATGTCCATCCGCTTCCAGCTACCCTCCAAAAAGTCAACTCCACTCAACCACATTCCAATTGGTCCCTTTTCTTGGCAGTGGTCGCAAATAACATTATCAAATTTAAAATTTCTCGCTGCAGATAATATCCATCACCTCTCGTGTCTCAGTCGCGGGCTCCCAGACGCCTCACTGCGACCCTGCGACCTCTTTCTTGGCATCGCGTCAGTTCTGACATCAGGAAGAGCACGATGTTGATTGTCATCATGACTTGTTTGGTGACGTGACAGCTGTGCCCCATGACGTTCAGGGGTCGGCGACCGTCGCTGTCGCGACCGGTGACGTGATGGTGATGACGCCTTCGAACGACGAGGTGACGGTGAACGTCTGCGTGACGGGTCTCTTCTCGTCGAACCGTGAGATCGAGAACGGCGTCGTGGTGATGATTTTCGATATGGTGACTGCTCCCTTGAAGACAATGAAAGAACAATCGGTCATTATAAGACAATGAAAGAACAATCAGTCATTGTAAGACAATGAAAGAACAATCAGTCATTATAAGACAATGAAGAGCCAGTGAAAATCAGTTTAAAGAACTATCGTCACAAGACTTATTTATTTTCTAAGGACTACTCTGCTAAAGCTGTATGTGGGGCACCCATGTAACAGCATGGCTGTGTTACGATGCCATATAAGTTGTCTCTATCATTATTATTATTATTATTACGTAAGGTTTGGAATTTGCTGGCACTAGCTTTTAACATGGAGTAGAGTCAGTGACCTCTGCTTATTGTTCTGACGATGTGACCTCACATTGTCTCTACAATTGACCTCAGTATTTACTTTCTGACCTTGGCTTTACTCTGCCCCTACAGTTGACCTCCGATCACCATTCTGACATGGTGACCTTGGCCTCCAGCTGACCCACGCAACCTCTGTTTACTCATCTGACACAACAACCTTAGACTTATACTGTCTCCAGTGACTCTCCACACTCCACAAATGACCCCTGGTCTGGGAATGCGACCTTGGCCTTGAACTGTCCCAAATGCTGACCTCAGCAGCCTCCGTTGCTCACCTTGACCTTCGTCTGTCCCTGCGAGGTGATGGGCTTCGAATTCGATTGCGACCGTACGAACTCTGTTTCCGCCGTCGATCGTCGTCCACCTTCGGCTTCGTTGGTCCACCAGGTGGCGCCTCAGTCGTTTCTGCAGAACGACTACAACACAAACAACAACTACACTGAATACCAATTGCTCATGGATTTACTCATATATATATATATATGTCACAGTTTGTCACTGTATGTGACCATTCTGTATGCATCCATCTATGTGTGTATACCTGTGTGCATGTACATGTATGTATTGTATGTGGGTGTATAGTATGCACATATGTGGGGCACGGTGGTGTAGTGGTGGCGTCGTTGCCTTAAAGCCGGAAGGTTCGAGGTTCGAATCCACCTCAAGTCGCCGCGTAGGGATCTTGGGCAAGTCCTTCACTCGCAATTGCTCAGCGCTTCGGCGCGAAACTCCGATGCAGTGTCCGCTCTGCAGTCGGGAGCGCCTCTGAGTAGGCAGCTTGAAGGGACGCTATAGAAATGGAGAAATAGAATAGAATAAGTACTGTATGCAAGTGCGTATGAGAGCATGTTCATACTCAGCTGCTGGTCGTACAACCTGGAATGGCCTCCCTTTACACTACGCTTAGTGCCTAGAGGTCATTCCACTCTGTTCCATAAGAATCTCAAAGCTCTCCTATTTAGCCGCTGTGGTTGGGTTAGGAGCGCTTAATAATAATAATAATAATAATAATAATAATAATGACGACAATTTCTATGGCACGTAACACAGCACATGCCATTACAAAGGCGCCTCTACAAAACACAAAATATTCAGTCAAAGATGCGCCTTAGAAAACATATATGTCTTCATTCGAGCTTCTGAGTAGTCTACCTTGAAGACGCGCTATAAAAAAACTTCCCGAAATAATATATGCCTAATAATCGTAATAATGTATGGATGTGTCTGTATGTATGCAGTTAAGTCAGTATGAGCATCTTTGTATTTGTATGCCATATGCTGCTCTACTGCCATTTCATGAAAGGGTGAAAGGGTGACCCCATCTAGTGGGCCCCGGATCCTTAAGGGTTTATTCCTTCAATACCTATTGCTCCCTGATTCTTCTGGTTTAATACTTGTTTGTAGTGTAGGTAAACATACGAGAAGAACCAGCAACATCGCCATTGCCCACACTACATCGAAACCAACCTACAAACATTTTCACACATTAAGCACTTACTCAGCGACTTTAGGTTGTGCGTTGCCTGCCTCCGAATCCTTGGCGCCTTTGCCTGATGACTTTGCATTCCTCGGAGACCGTGACCTTGACCTGGATAAGCCCATCGTCAGACGACCTCTTCCACTCGGCTTCTCAACATGTTCGGAAAAGTTTCTGACAAGAAAAGCGACAGCACAGCTAAGCAAGACTTAGTGCTTGTTTGATGAGCATCAATCACCAATAGTTAGTAGCTACTTAGTAGTTACCTGAACCAAGACTACCATTGTGAACAAATAACTATATAGCTATTTGCTCACATCAGTAGTACTAGTCCTGATTAAATTTTCGATTCAAACAATTATTATGCAAACAGACCAGCATTTTAACACTGGATTCTGTTACTTTTGGACATAAAGTAATGTTCATTACAATGGGCTCTAGCAGCCAACATCTTTTGCCGACAATATAACCTAAAAGTCTCTCACGCGGAACCTAAGTGGTGTACAAAACAAGTATCAACAAGTGGTCTTCGATTAATCATTAAAAATAGATTTAATCGTTAAAATCAATCGACAATTAATCGATCAATTAATAATTAATCAGCCGTGATTAACAGAACCGTTTAAACCAACCGGCTGTTGATGGCAGCCGCAGCGGCATTGACTTTGATCCTAGTGATCGCCTCCTGGATCATGCTCTGGTGTGTCTTAAGGGTCGCGTTGATTCGCCCCTGCTCCTCCTACAACAGTCGTCAACACAGGTAAGTTGCATTAGAATCATCTGCAACCTTGGCGCGGTGGTGTAGTGGGTATGTTCGTCGCCTCACAGCCGCAGGGTTGCAGGTTCGAATCCGCCTCAAGTCACCGCAATTGGACCTTCACTCGCAATTGCTCAGCGCTTCGGCGTGAAACTCCGATGCAGTGTCCGCTATGTTGTCGGGAGTGCCTCTGAGTAGGGGTTTGAAGGGGCACTATAACAAGTGCACATACAAAAAAACATGTCTACATTGACTACCACAACTGTAATGACCACCACATTGACCACCACAGCCACCATGACCAACATAACTATAACTCCTACCATCATCATTACCACAACAACAACAACCATCATCATCCTTATCATCATCGTGATTGTGCATCTTCTATCGCAGAACAGTTTTTCTTTTCAAATGAGGTGAAAAATGAAAACAATCGACTTAGTATGTTTTATCGTCGTCATCGTCATCATCATACATCATCATCATCGTCGTCGTCGTCATCATCGTCATCATCATCGTCATCATCATCTTCAATGCTGTGTGATGATTCATAAAGTGGTGCTACATAAATCTGCACTTACATGACTAATCTAATCTAATCCAATCGAATCTGGCATCACAGTGTCACCATGTAACCAAAAGAGAGCATTGTTGAGAGGGTTAAGAAGCAGAGAAACTTATGTACTTCTTGGCTTTGGACAGTGGCGTAGACAAGGGGGTGGTGGGTTTCGGGAGTTAAACCCTCCCCATTGGCCCAGGAAAAGGTTTTTTTAAGGTTATTTATCCACTTAAATAAGAAAAAACAAAACAATTGTTTGTAGTAGCAATTGTTTTTCTTACTTTATTCCCTTTGTTGCTTTATTCCCTTTTTTATTTACTGTAATACTGTTGGGTTGGTGTCCGAAATGGCATCCGGCCAGACCAAAAAAAATCCAAAACCCCCCATCATAAATTTCTGGCTACGCCACTGGCTTTGGAAGCACAGAAATTTGTGTGCTTAGCGAGTTTTGAAAGTAAAGAAACTCATGGGCTTTTGGGGGTTTCTGAGTAAAGAAACTTATGTGCTTTTAGGGAGATTTCAACCTGTTTTATTCGGATCTGTTCTTTCTTTTGTTCCTTCAGTTCTTCCGGAATCCCACAGATGTCATCCATCGCACTCGAGAGCAGCTGCCAGAGCTTCTGCACGAACTCACGAGCGTTCTTCACTCCGAGAAACCCCGTCACGTTCAGCTGCATTTGTCGACCGTCCGGCAGCTGAAACCGGAACAAAATCAACTTCCATCAAAATTTCCAAGCTTTAAATTTAAGTAAAATCAACGCCCATGTCATTCAAATGTCATTATATGGAAACTGATCACAACTGGAGAGGTAGGGTAACACACTTTTTCGTAGTTCCTATAGAAACTCCTCAGAAATGGAATTCATTAATTTCAAGAAATTATATAGTGCCTCTTCAAAGACCTACTCAGAGGCGTTGCCAGCCTAGTCATAAGCGAAAAAGTAGGATATGGGCGACTTATAAAAAGCAGGGGAGCTTAGCCTAGAGGCATCAATCGCACGGCTAGTGGGAGGACATCAATAAACCGAACTTAAACGAACCAGACATTTTTGCACGGTTCGCTTTTGGAAGTATCGCACGTGCGTTCAACTGGACAAAGAAGGTAATTAACGAACGTTACCGGTTCGTCGAGTTGGTTGCAGATGAACTCGAAGAGGACGTCGTCCTCATCACCAAGGTAATCGGTTATCGTCTTGTTTATCCACGGCCGAATTATCTCCATGTCGACTCTACTCATATCCACCTGTCAAACGAACACCAGACACAACGCAATCCATCAGTCACATTGCAAGCCAAGGTAATCTATCATTTAAGCCAGTATAATCCATTGTTTAAGTCAAGGTAAATATATTGTTTAAATCAAGGGAATCCATTGCTTAAGCCAAGGTAATTCATTGTTTAAGCCACAGTAATTCATTGTTTAAGCCAAGGTAATCTACCATTTCATCATCATCATCATTATGATCATATTTCATCATCATCATTAATCTACCATTTAAGCCAGTATAATCCATTGTTTAAGTCAAGGTAATCTATTGTTTAAACAGAGGCAATCCATTGCTTAAGCCAAGGTAATCCATCATTTAAGCCACAGTAATTCATTGTTTAAGCCAAGGTGACCCATCATTTAAACCAAAGTAATCCATTATTTACGACAAGGTAAAACTTAAGCCAAAATCATCGATTCTACCGTCACTGTTCTGGGCAGTGCGCCTGTCTATCTCCGCGAGCTCTTTACTTTAACCTTCGCTTGCTCTGATCGCCGCTCTCTGCACTCTTTGCACTCAGCCTCTAGTGGGGACTTTGTGTTTCCACATGCATGCACACTTTTTTGCACAGCCATCAGACAGAATTGGGTTTTCTCAGTTGCAGGTCCCTCTGTTTCGAATATCCTTCCAGCTCGCCTGTGTTTTCTTTTGCGGGACATGTCTATTATCTAACACCTTTTATAAACTCTTCAAGACTTTCTACTTTGGCCGTGCCTGCAGGGTCAGAAGACACCTCTAAATAGTTATGTTGAAAAATTAAATAGCTATATAGATAGAATTGATTGTCTCAACCAAATTAACAGAACATTTAAGTCAAGCGAACTAAGATAAGCAGAAACTTCTTTGGAGGTAAGTAAGGCATTCGTTAACCACAACGTAAGCTAATTGCACACTTACGAGATTATAAGGCCGCTCGTTTAAAGTACCACATTCACGCAAGATAAAGTCAATGGCCAAGTCTCTCACCTTCTTATCGAGACCTTCTCCAAACTTCATTGTCTTCATCAGCTTTTTGTTCTTATCGACAAACCTGTTGTCTTGGTCCGTCGTTGTTCCCTGAAATAAAAAAACCAGTTGCAGTGTAAACTGGTCAACACAAAAATTATCAGAGTGATACAGGATTTAGAAACAAGAATGCACATGAATTATGCAGAATGATATAGCGCTTTAGAAACAAGAATGCACGTGAAAGTGATAATGCAGATGAGGCCAATAATCAACTCGTTCTTTTAAAGCACGACAAAGTTATTAAAGTTTATAGGACATACCTCCACTATGCAGAACCGTACCTTCTCAGTGATAGGACTCTTGACCTGGAATCCTGGATTGCCCCCTTTGATGCTTCACTTCCTTTCTAGAAGTCCTTCACAAGCACTCCTCTCTCATCTTAAGACAATTTTATTTGGCCGTTCTATGAATGGGAGCGCCTTTGAGTAGTCACCTTGAAGAGGTGCTATACAAATGATTTTAATGAATGAATGATAATAATAATAATAATAATAATAATAATAATAATAATAATAATCTTCGTTTATTGACATTCAATCTGACAAACCGCAGAACGATTACATGTACAAGTTATACGAAATACGGCCCACTGTAGCACGACACGCAGTTCGGCTTTACAGCAGTGGGTTCGGTAACTTAACTAATGCAGTGAATGAATGAATGAACAACAGTATTATGTATTAAGCAGAATTGGTGTATACAGCGGGAGTCTATAAATGAGTTCACACTGGACTGCCAAACACTGAAAATCTATGGTTACACTTCAAGTGCCAATGCTAACGCATGCCTGGATCAAGGGAAGTACCCATACTACCCCATAGCAATCTTGATTTGTCCGGTTTTAATAGCGTGCTGAACAAATTCCTCTGAGATAGAACTGAAAGGTGCTGTAGTGAATGTCTGGCAATGCACGAACAGCAAAGGCAAACTAGACATGAATAGTGGGGTAAAGCATGTTTATACTATTCCAGGTATGTTCCAGATGATTAGTTGAACGATGGTGCAAGATGGCTAGCATGATGGACAGTCAACTGAGGGGTTGCAATTCAAATCACACCAGACGAGAGACGATTCTATCCAGATTTTGCATGGTCCTCATCTAACTTGACTATGACAAATTCACTCACCATATATTGGCTATGACAAGTTCTCACAAATATGCATTGTAATATTATCCATTCCAGCATTTCTTAATTATGTGCTTGCTCACCTAATGAAGGGAAATTGGTTACAATGAGGTCACTATATTCTCTCCCTGTATGGACTGCCACATTGACAGAGGCAGACAACCTGTGCCAAATTTGCTTGAATGACGGAAATGCGCAGGGAGTACGGTTATCTATCGTTTTAGCATTCCAGATTATTTGCCCTTTACAGCATA
Organism: Lumbricus terrestris; assembly: GCA_949752735.1. Lineage (NCBI taxonomy): Eukaryota > Metazoa > Annelida > Clitellata > Crassiclitellata > Lumbricidae > Lumbricus > Lumbricus terrestris. Next base: position 24,678,244 of record OX457053.1, read on the forward strand.
TCATTTTTATAAACATTGTGGCTCGAAGCCTCGAACGCGTAACTGTGTTCTGTCCACGGATTTTCGTCTGCGAGCAATATATATGAACCCCTACATGCGAGAAAAACCATATCCATTCAGCCACATGCACTGGCATGGGCGCACATGTGCAAACATACGTACGGATGCTCAAAGGGTAGTGGGTACATACAAGATGGCGGAACTAATAGGATTTACATTAAGTGCATGTACGTGTCGCAAACCGTGTACATAAGTACATAATTGTGTAGATAAGCTTGAACGGATAGTTAGCTGGAAAGAGTGTAATTTTCAAGTTTGGCCAACCTTAAAATATCCCGCATCCATAATTTCTCGCGTTCATGTGTCTCTTTAGCCTTTAACTTGATCCCGTGCTTGCAACTGTAGGCGCTGTCGCTCCACCTACCGGTTGATAGATTCCTTGCTATATCTTCACGAAAAATAAAATAAAAAATAAAATAAAATCCTTAAATTGTGTGTCGAGTAGGCCTACACTCACTTTTTGATAGCCAATCAGATAAAAATTGTCATTACAAACAATGATCGATGAATTTGTATGGCGTCGTTTCATAGGAAAATCTAATAGCTACTTTAAATCTGACCCCCCCCCCTGTCCACTAAGGCAACTTTCAAACAGAACGTTTTCGAGAAGGCCCTATTTAAAAGGAGTTGCATTCATTCTCCAGCTTAATAGCACAGTATTTATACTGTGTTAATAGCTAGGTTCCCAGGGCCGGATTAAGAAATGTTCAACATGTTCGGCCGAACAGGACCTGTATGCTTCAGGGGCCCCACACATGTGAAAACATAATTTAAGAGAACATTGGTATATTGTGAGAAAATTTCGACAAAACGGCTAAAAAGGCCGTCAGCCATATTTTTAAAGGGGAAATCTCTAAATTATAAATAAGTTGTAGGGCTAGTTGGCTGCAGTGTTTTACAGACTCCTTAAACCTTGTTTCACCTTGGTTGGACTGGGAGTGCCTCTGAGTTAATTTCTTAAGTGGTGCTATATAAATTCTTTAAATGAAGGAATGAATATATTTTTGCTCTGTTGTTGGCATAAATGAAATCATAAGTTCATAACCCACGCTTAACCATCGAAGTATTATACGTTTTTCTTAACTTCGTGATATAAAACAATTTATAAAAGTTTAAGGTATTTTTACTTTAAAAAATTGATAGCACTTTTACATCTTTACGAATGAAATACTCGACTGTTGTCGTATTTTGTCTATTCAGTTATGGAGTTATCATAATCATGGCGCCAAAGAAATTTCAGTGATTTTGCATTGCGGTCATGGAATTAAGTAATTTTTCCATAATGGCGGTAACCGTGTAGAGTCATCTTTACAGTATTTCTGTTTCTATCGTCTAGAGTTTGATTTTAAGAGTTTAATTCGAAAGCGCTGTTAAATAATTTGTTCGGGAAAGGTGAAGAGGATATGAAATGAATCGTCCGAATGACATGCCTCGATTGACGGCAGCCCACATTTCTGCTGTTGACCCTGGCCTGCTGGAAAGAGTTAAGGACATTTTTAGCGATTTCCGTACGTTTTCCGGTCATAGACAAGTCAGCGAGTCTTCGTTTACATCTAGCTTGACATACAGCTCGCGTCATGATCGTCTTCTAGATCCTGCAAGCTTTCGGGAAAAGCTTTCCGATTTACCCAAATATGCTTATAATACTGGGCCTGGTGGGCAATCGCCTGCGGTTGACCCTGTTAAACCTGACAAAAAGTTAGATGGCTGGTTGCCAGCTCCCTCTGGTCTAAGGAGGAAGGGAGTCGCAGAAAGGGTTACTGGCCACAATCTGCCTCAAGCCTTGAACGAGTGTGCAGATAGGTCTACCAGTGAAGACTTCCGATTGAAAAACTTGTATCAAGCAGGAACTGATATCAAGGGGAGAGAAAGTGGGTGGGATCCAAGGGTGCAGGGTTATTCTGCTGCAGATAAACCACCATGGTCGATGCCATATCCAGTAAATGATTCACAGGGACGTTGGTCGGACGGTCAGCGACTGGCACGTCAAAATGTAAGTTTCCCTTTTTTCTTTTTCGTCTTCAGACTACGCTATAGAAAATGAATTTTCATCGTTTTTTACATCTATGCCTGCACCCCTTCGGCTGCAAGGCAACAAACATACCCACTTTGCCACCGTGCCCCACAATCAAGACTTCAGGCTGGCAGAATGCAGGCTGTTACAATAATTAATTTTACAAGGGTTTTATGTATAAGTTCGGTTCATATGCAGCTCAAATGAATATTGGGGTTGAATTAATATAGATCATTTTGATGTGACGCAAGCCACAGGATACAAATACACGTAGAATAATTGCATTTGAATTATTAGAAAGATATTTGTGGGATATCTGAAATTCAATTGCTTGAAATGGTGCAATGCAATAGTCGATAGTCATTATGCATTTGTTCCAAAAGCGAAATTTTAATTGAGATGAAAATAGTAATTGGAATTAAAAAGTGGCCCAAAAAATAAAAAAAAACATGACACTATTGAACTCATTTTAAAAAAATGACACCCACAGATTTGTGGCTCCCCAGGCAACTGCCTGCTTTGCATAGCCACGGCCTAAGGCCGGCCATGGCTATGTAGGAATTAGTCATTTAAGATTTCTCATTATATAAGTATGTGGTCATTTGTTTTAGAGTGTAGTCTTTTAGAATTGGTCTTCTAACGTTATATAGAAGTTTCTCGATTGAATTTACATGCATAAAAATCATGTGACCACTGAACCATTGTTGGTGGAGTGAGTTCCTACTTTTCCCACCCCCATTTGACACAGCGGAGCCGTATCACCTTTCTCCTTCCAACAACCGTTGCGACCTCCAGGTTCCAACAGACGGTACAGAATGATGATGTCGCTACGAGTGGAGACCACACGAGAGTCAGTTGAAATTTTCGTGTTGCGAACGGCAGTCATTCAAGAGCGAACAGTATGAGCTGCTTTCTTTATTTGTTTGTTTGTATGCGCACTTGTTATAGCGCCCCTTCAAGCTACTCAGAGGTGCTCCCGACTGCAGAGCGAACTCTGCATCGGAGTTTCACGCCGAAGCGCTGAGCAATTGCGAGTGAAGGACTTGCCCAAGGTTCCTACGCGGCGACTTGAGGTGGATTCGAACCTCGAACCTTCCGGCTTCAAGGCAACGACGCCACCACTGCACCACGGCGCTCCTGTGAAAGGACTGGAGAGTGGAGGCTCAGTCGGAAAAGTCGACTTGGAGTCATCGTCACGACCAATCATCAACCGCGACTGTGGAGTCTGGATCTCCTGACGACCTGCCTCCAATGCGATGCGCTGTGGAATCGTGACGAGTCACTGGATCAGTGCGGAAGAAATTCCACTTTGTCGTGCGCTTCCAACATTCCGTTTTGCTGGCCGGATCTTTCGTTGTCTTCACTGCCTCTCACCTTTCTCATCGTACCAGTCCGTTTCGTTACCTTGGCAACGTGCTACTCTGTCGCCGCCGCCTTCGTGGTCCACGTGTTGTTACCGCGTTCACGTACTATTAAATTATTTTTTTTAGGTCTTATTGGTTTTTAATGTATTCTGTTAATTTTGTAGTGTGACACTTGTTCGCCAGAGTGCTTTTTGGCAATTGGTTATATTAAAGAATTTACTTACTTACTTAACGAATTATTTCGGCATTTTATTGCTGCCAGTTCCTTTGGATAAGTTTACGTCTCTTTTATGTAGTCATTCATTCATAACGTTCTTGCAAAGCGTGTGACATATACATTTATACAGTTCTGCTATGCAGAACCGTGCTTTCTCAATGGTAGGACCCTCAACCTGGAATGGTCTTCCTCCGCTCTCTTTGGAAAAATCCTTATCAGGCTTTCCTCTCTCAGCTTAAGACAGTTTTATTTGGCCACGCTGAGGTTGGGAGCAGCTCTCGAATTTAATTACTTGGTGCCAGTTTGATATTCTTGCGTTTTGCAGGGATGCATCATAGTAGTAAAGTTGTCAATATATTGTGTGGACCTAATTGCTTTTCTTTAGTTTGTAAACCAATTAGACTAACAAATTGAGTTAATTAACAGAATCTAAATAACAATTTATTGTAAAAATTAATCATTTTTTGTATGATAATGTGACAATGCTACTTTTGAATTGAATAGCTGCCATCTGATTTGTTGTCAAATCAAATATTGAAGCTTTGCAGGTCCCCATTTGAACCACTGGGCAAGCTGTTGGGTGGCAGTTGTGCCTGTCAGTTCTAAACAGAATGTGCGTACTTACTAGGTCAGATCTGTCTCCTTCTTGAACGAGTTAACATTGTGGAAAAGTCAAATGCTGGCTCCGGCTTCATCAGTTGAGAAATTCTCTCTGACTTTGTAGACAGTTGCTGTGACAGGTATATGGAGTTAGTCGCATGTTTGCAGTGACCAATGGCATAGCTCGAGGGTACGTATGGTACGTATTTTATTATTTGAAAGGTACGTACGTATTTTAACGTACCTTATTGAAGGGTACGTAAAAAGTGTAAAAGGTACGGTACAACACTTAACCGTGGCACTTGCTATAAGTCATTGTGCATTTGTGCATGAAACATTACATATGGTGCTATCACGAAGTTTTTATTAAAATGTACAAAAAAACTACTTAACACTACTTTGGTCACTTGTCAAGTACTCAACTTATAAATACGCTGGTGACGTCACTTTGTTTGCATGTGCCAATAAGTAAGTAATTTAATATCGGTGAAGCGTCAAAACACTGACATATAATAATACTCAGAAATAAAATACGCGTACGGTACGCGTATTTTATTCTTTGAAAGGTACGTACGTATGATACGCGTACCTTATATAAGGTACGCGTACGCATCGAGCTATGACCAATGGTGATGAATTGTTTTCAAGCGCGGACTACATATCGCTTTTAATCTAATTTAATTAATTTTGTTTGGCTTAACAGCATTTTGGAATTGGAAATGAAGTTAGTCTTTGCAATAAATTTTTACAAAATATATATATTTATTGAGTTTCTTGCCTTTGGTAGTCAGGATGCCCTGACGTAATTAAGAAATTAATGATTTGATTAAGATATATTAATAGAAGACTATCTACAGATACAAGAAGTAGGAGATGTACCTTAAGTTAGACAGACAGTCATAGGTTTGAATTTATGTATGTACGAGCACTTGTTATATAGCGCCCCTTAAATAGATCTACTCAGAGGTGCTCCCGACTATAGCGCGGACACTGAATCGGAGTGTCATGTCGAAGTGCATGGGCAGTTGCGAGTGAAGGACTTGCCAAAGGTCCCTACACGGCGATGACGTGGATTCGAACCTATACCTTACACCACCGCGCCCCAAAAGTGAGGTGTTGGTGATTTCATTTTCTTAGCAGGCCAGCATTTGACGACGACGTGTGACACAGTCCTCCCCTTGCCACCTGTTCTTCCCACTGACAGTCTATCCTCATTATGGATGGGTTGGATAATGTGCAGTTGAACATGAACTCTCAAATAACATTTCTGGCCATGGGTGGAGTTTATCAGGGGCTGGGGGGTTAAACCCCCCCAGAAGTCTCAGATTTATGTTTTTGACCGTGTAAATGGTATATTTTTGGGGCTTAGGCCCCCCAAGGACTTTCAACCAAATGACTAAAAAAAGGTCATCAACTTTTTCGGACGGGAAATATATAGTAATTTTCAAGAGATTTGAACTTGACGACTAAAAATAGGTCATCAACTTTTTGGGGCCGACACGAAAAAATATTGTCGGCGCCACTCGTTCTGGACCAAGTTTTTTAGCCCCCCCCCAAAAAAAACCGAAAACCAAACTCTGCCCATGTTTCTGGCTTGGATTTGAACCACCAACCTCTCAGTTGGCAATTGAGAATACTAACCACTGGAATATATCGAACACCCCTAGAGATAAAATATATGGACAACAAATGACCCTAGTCTTCGTAACCCCCCAGATTTCTTTCCCATTGAAAAAAACTAAGTCGGGGAAACATGCTCAGGCAGATAAATTTCATTGGGGTAGATGGGTCAAGATCCAAAGAGTAGCAGCCAAAGTGGTGTACAGATTCTGCAACTACAGATGCCCTTGCAAAATTTCATCAAAAACATCCATGATATATATTAGTATTTTTCATGCATTTACTGAGTGCAGCTTTGTCATTACCGCACGTCAGTTAATGGGACTAAGGTACTTGCTAGGCCCCCCTCAAAAAAAGGCCATCCGGAGGCTAAGCCCCCCTACCCCTAAAAAGGGGGCTTAGCTTCGGGATCCTGGTTTTTTACATGTAAAACTGAAATATTTCCACGATAAGGCCTTCTAAGAAATTAAAGAAATCCATGAATGACTAAAAAAAAGGTCATCAGGTGTTTTGGCAGATGAAAATGGAAAATTTCCATGAGATTTCGACCAAATGACTAAAAAAAGATCGTCAGAAATTTTGGTGGATGAAAATGGAAAATTTCCGGCGCAAGGATTCAGCCCTCCAAAACTGAAATCCTGGCGTCGCCACTCAATTTTCCCCCCTACACAGCAGCCATTTCTCACAAGGCTCAGACCCGTACTCTCTGCATTGCGAGGCAAGTTCTCCAACCAATCAAACCATCGTTTCTAATTGAACCATGTTTGTATATTCTGGTCATCTGTTGCAGGCTGAAGGAACCTGCACATCGAATGAGATGCATGGTTTGCCGGTATATCATTCGGCAAGTTCGTCGGCGACTAAACCCGGTCACTATTCTCAAGTTGCAGAGGGTCAAAAAGCTTCTGTTAGCATAAGAGAACAGCAGCGTGTCGAATTGTCGTTACCAGGAAGTGACAGACATGCGCTGAACAGCATGTACGCCACGGAGACGTCTGCGTGGCGACCAGCAACAGTTGGTTACAATGCCGTTTCCAGAGCCGTTGTTTCCCAAGGTGAAGCCGGCATTGATGCCAGTTCAGCAGCGAAGTGGCCGCTTCAAACTGGTGACGCCTCCTCCTCCCATCCAGACTCGGACATCATTGTCGCTCGACGAATATTTAAGGACTACCAGAGAATCGAGTTCAAATCGTTTGGAAAGACGTTCATGGTTCTGAAGACGTCGTCCGAAGACGTGAGTGCTCCTCCTTCCAGCCGTGATTCTGCGAAGCTGAAAGATGATCGACACCGAGATGTTGGAGATGTACAGTTTTCCTCCCACAGAGCAGATTCGGCTCGGAAGAGTGATCCAGTCGAGGGTCGTGAAAGATCAAGAGTTGAATTCGGAGAGGAGATGGTACGACGGGCTCGGACGGATCTGCGGATAACGGACGACGACGAAAGGAAGACGTCAGGAAGTCATTCCGGCTTGCCAGTAGTCTACAGGGACTACAATCACCAATCGTCGACGCAGGAACCTTCGGGTGCGAATCGAAAGTCGTCTGCGGAGCGCGACCTGCTTTCCGGAAGAGCACAGGCGACTGATTATTCCTGGAAGCCGAAAGAGTATTCTACGGCGTCGGCCGAAAAGACCGCCAGGAAATCGGAGGACCGTTCAAAGTCGAAAAAGTCCGTTACCGATGACTTTCTGCGGACTAAGTTTCTTCTTGAGATCGAACGAAGGGAGAAGGAACTCCGGCGCATTGCGGACAATTCCGGTTCTCACGGCATCGTCAGTATCGCAGCAATACTCCCGCATATGATCACTGCGGCGAGCCATTTTGGAGACGATCGGGAGAAATGGCCGAAGAAACAAGAACCAAAGTGTGATTCGCTTCGAATGCTCGAGCCTGAAAAGCGATCTGATTCAGAGAGGATTAACAGTCACACCGTGAAACCGATATCGACCAGTGTCTCCTCGTCTCGCTTGCCGCAAGAGTATCTTTCTCGTCGGGACGAAGTTCCAGCAGACGTTCGTTCGGACAGAAGTCGGAGATTGGACGATGTCAGTAGCTCGGTATTCGAAGGCTTCAGGCGCCCTTTGCCTCCCACAAGGACTGATTATCGTATACCAGAAGAACATTTCGTTGGCGAAAAACAGCGTAACTTTTCGTCGGAGAATTCTGCCGATGTAAAAAGGCAGCATTCCGAGAGTCAGTCGTACAGCAAGAATAGCAGTGAATCTGCCACACGGTCGAGCCGCTCTTCAACTTATATTGCGTCAGCTGATGATGGAATTCGAAGTTCGGCTTCCGACCGGCACAAAACCAACCCGGATGGTGAGGTCAGTGACGGCTTCCAGCGCGAAGAGCGAGTCGCGTACTGGGAGAATCTAAAGGCCCAACTGGAAAACGTGTATTCGAAGAATAAAGCTCTAAAGGCCGAGCTGGAAAACGAGTATTCAAAGAAACAATCGCCGGTTGAATCAAAGCGTCGAAGTTCAGACGGTAAATTCGATTCACAATCTACGAATAGTTCAAAGGTTAAAGAAGGGGGAACGACTCCAAAAGAGGAGAACTCCGAACAGTACGGTAGGTTTCGTGCCAAGATGGAGCTTACTCCCAAGAGGGAGCGTGCAGAGGAGCAGAGTAAAGTTCACGCCAAAATGGAACGTACTTCTAAAAATGAGCATACTGAATCTGAGAAAGGCATGGTTCGTGTCAAAACGGAAGCTGCAGAAGAACGGTCTTTCAGTCAAAACCGAGAAGCCAAAAAGAACTCGGCAGATATTCAGGATCGGCTCCCAGCAGCGACAAAACAAAGTGTGCGACCTGTACGTTCGTTGAACAGCGGTAAAAAAGTTGGTGATCAAGGCAAGGTGGTAAAACAATCTACGCGTACTGATGTCGGCCATTCATTGAACAGCAGTCAAAAGGTCACTAACCAAGGCAAGACAGAAATGCAGACTACGCGTACCGATCAAGTCCATTCGTTGAACAAAAGCCAGAATGTTGGCGGCCAAGTCAAGACAGAAAGGAATGTGGCATCTAAACAGAAGTTGGTTTCTAACCGTCCAAAAGCATCAGCCGGTAAAGCTGATCTTGAAAAGGGAAAGAAAGGTCTTCTTCCAAAACCGGAAGAAAAATGCGCTGCAGATGAGAAGCAGGATGCCAAGAAGACGAAAATCGTAAGCAAGAACGCGACCAAAACCAGTCACCAGCCAATCGCTGAAGCCAATAAAAACGCAAGGAACAGCAACGTTCCTCGCCGTGCAACAGCAAAACATGACGACATCACCTCAAAGGACGACCCCAAGTCCGGCGATTTAAGAAATCTGCTGAACGCTATGCCGGGGAACACGAAGAACTGGCACAAGAGAGAGGTGAAACGTCAGAAAGACGACACCTCCGTTGTTCTGATAGGCGACCCAATCAGCGAGGACGAACTTGTCATCGAAGTGCCAGACGTGCGACGCAGACAAGCAGACGTGTCTGTCGAATCTCTCGGCGCCGGACGAGCACTTGAAATTGACGGCCCGGGCGACCCGCGCAGAAGTACTCGCAGGTGGCAAGCAGTGGACGATGATCTCGATTCCGAGTTGCCTAAGAAACGATTCAAGTTTAACCTGAATTCACACGAGCGTTTTGTGCGAGGCGGTGGCTTCGGGCAGAGGAGAGGCAGGAAGGGAAGGAGAAGAAGAGCGTTTGATTTCAACCAACGTTGTGTCATAGATCGACGATCAACGACCCAAATTCGCTTCGAAGGTGACGACCGATGTTCGGACGCAGTTGACCTTGACGACTATCGCCATGGAGACGAGGACCTTGACGACCGTCGCCGTGGAGATGACAATCGTGCAGACCTTGACGACCGTCGCCCGGGACGTCGGGAGCAGTACGACGAAGCGGGATATTTCGAGACGGACGACAGAAGGAAGATTTCAAACCCGAGAAATCGCTACCAGGGACGATCCAGAGATCGGAGTTATACCATCGATGAGCATAGAGGAGATAACGAAGATCAGTTCCCGTGCGACGCAGACGATCGTTTCCCGAGAAACGACGCCAACGACGAAGAATATTACGAAGATCGTGCAAAGTTGCATCGCAGGGGAGACCATGACGACCGTCTTTCCGAGAGTCACTCACGGGAGCTCGTGTCGATACGCGATGAGGAGCGTTTTCCAAAGAGGGATTCCGGCAGAGAGAGTTACGAGGAGGCCAACGAAGACTACGACGGTCACTTTTCAGCTGATAGCGCTCGAAAGCGTTTCCGTCAAAGGAGCAGCGCTCGCCATTCCAACGACGATACAGACGAGCGATACCGTGACGATAGAAGCGCTCGTTACTCTAGCGACGACGGAAACGAGCAGTTACGCTCTCGTCGGTACAGGAACGATCCAGATGAGCGGTTTCACGTGGAAAACGATCCTGATGATGTCGGGGAGCAGTACCAAGGACCGTATGCCGACCGGCCTGCGAGGTATAAGAGGAAGCCGGGCAGGGGTCGTTTTGCAAGTCCGATTGCACGTACGATTACATTCGATAGGCTGAAGGAACCGAGGTCTTTCCTGAAGGACTTGGAAGAGAATTGCGTCGAAGACGATTACGCGGAGGAGGAAGGGGACAACGAGCGTCCCTGCGACATTGAAGTCACGATCGAAGGTGATTTCTACGATGACGACGACTACGCTCGGGATGCAGTCTACAAAGACGTGGAAGGAATGGTTAGAGATGTTCGCTTTGAGGACAGTCACGCTCGGACGGATGAATTCGATTACGGAGGTCTGCACGACGAAGCCGTCTCCCCTCTTTTGCCGGACGGACCGTCGCACACCGCGACCAGGTTTGGAGGCGCTTCAAGAGGTAGCAGTTTTCGAACCAGGTAGGAGATATTTAAACTTCACGGGCGATTATTTTTGTCCGTCGCGTCGCTTGCTTCCGGTGTCGTTCGTCGAACGCGTTGTAGGGACATCACCGCAGGATGGAGAGATGATCTCTTATTCTGTGCAGTTTGTGATAGTATGTTGTTTTTGAGGTGAAAAGGCCGGGTTTTTTTTAGTTATCACTGGTGGTAATTTTTCTGCTTGCTGTTGAACACGACCGTTGGAGAGTGCTGTGTTCACTTTTGCAAGACATCTCAATTCCGTAGAATAGTCGTAGTTGCAGTGCTTTTGTCCGCTGCATAAATGTGCTCTGCATTTAGTGTTCAGATGCATGCTGTTACATACAATTCACTTGAGTTGAGAGCTAATAATTGATGTGTGTTAAATAATTAATTGCTGTCCAGGTATTGAGCACATCAAGTTCTGCTATGCAGGACACACCGCATAATGTACGATAAGTGAGAATTATCGTACTTTCTCCCTGGAATAATCAGAACAGCCATGTTAGTAGAAGAATTTTAGTAGAAAAAACATCAATCGACTCAATAAATTTTCAGAAGCTAGAGACTTGGCATAGTTGTTAGGTACACCCCACTGATGAAAATACCAAAAGTCCCCATAAATCCGTGCTGTGCTCGAGCCGCCATCTTGGAAAATGGCGGCCCAAAATTGGTGTTCCGACAGTAGCTCCCTAACCGATACAGCTACTAAAAAATATATAAGTGCAAAAATGATACTTATTGAACGATAAATAAGTTTTATATATAACATTTCTTTCTAGGATTACAAATAAAAAAGTTACGCATAATAATGTAGTTACTATTATGTATACGTATGAAGTTTTATGGCGGGAAGAACAATCGCTGTGCTGTGAATAATGATTTAAGTAGTTCTTTTGCCAAAAACTGACCTAAGGCACAATAAAAATCAAGGATGAATGTGTTATTCACTTGTGTGGTCTACGTATTTATATAGCGCACCTTTCAGAAACCTATGCAGAAGTGCTCCCAAGTTGGCAATCTTGGAAAATGGTGGAAGAACAAATGCGGTGTTGCGAATGATGATATAAGATAAAATTTAGATCAGTGTCTAATCTTAATTGGCTGATATAGTCCTTAGAGTCACCTAGTGACATCTCAGCCGAGGAGCTAAAGCAGATAGTTACTTGGCATCATCCACACTTCGCGTAGTACGGCAAACCAGACTGTACACACTTGCATCTCTTGGTGAATTCTAGCTTACAGTTGCACGAATGTCGTTGAGAAGTTCTGCTGGAACTGCTGCTTTGCTAGTACAGTAGGTATACAGGCTTAAGTGATCCCGCTGTCAAGGACAAAGTTAGTGGAAGCCAATGCAGTTGTTCAAACACGAAGGTAGAAATAATAGCGTGATAGGTGTGGTATTAATCTGGCGGCACCATTTACGATCGACTATAAAGGTGAAAGACGAACTTTGGGCTGACCAACGAAAAACGAATTGCAGAAGTCAATTCAGCGTCAGAGTGGGAGAAGAAAGTGGATCATGTGGATGTCAGCCGGCCGTATCTAGAATAAAGAGCAGAGTGGAATAAGGACAGAGCGCTGAGGAACTCCCAGTTTCACGTGGATCCATTTTAGTTCCGGAATAACCCGAAGTAATCTTGTGGGTTCGGTCAGACAAACAAGATCGAAAACAAAGAAAAGGTTCCCTTGTAAAATCTATTATGGCCGTGCAATCTATAACGTCCATAAGAAGTCTCCAGATGCTGAAGAAGAATATTGTGGTCAACCATATCTAAAGATGGAGAGACATACCGGTAGTCTGGAGGATTAGACTATAGTTCAACAGCGGAATTGATTTTATATTGATGAGAAAGAGCCTCCGTATAATGAATTGATGAGCCCTGAATCTTGACCGAGTTGGGGGAGAAGACCAGACTGCTGAAGATAGGGGATTAATTGGAAGGAGACAAGGCTCTCCAGAGTCAGGGATAGGAAGGATAACTTGGAGATAGGTCGGTAGTTTTGGCACAAGTTAGATCATGATTAGCCCTTATAATACAAGTGTTGCACTGCAGCTGCATTTGTCAGATGTAGAGATGCCTATCTGCCTATATAAAGATTCTTTTTGTCCAGTGTACGGTTGTTCAAGAAGTGCCTTGCAAGCTCATACTCAAAGTAGCCTACCATTTTGCTGCAGTTTTGCTTTTGCCCAAACAAAGCATTTGTGTGGAAGAGGTCTTGTTGGGAATGCAATATCAGGCCGTCATTTCCCAAGATTTCTAACTTGGGAGCACTTCTGCATAGGTTTCTGAAAGGTGCGCTATATAAATATGTAGACTGCACAAATGAATAGCACATTAATCCTTGATTTGTATTGTGCTTGATGTCAGTTTTGGCAAAATAACTGCCTAAATCAATATCAACAGCACAGCGTTTGTTCTTCTCGCCATAAAACTTCATACGTGGCATTGCTATACATAATAGTAACTACATTATTATGCGTAACTTTTTTGTAATCCTAGAAAGAAATGTTATATATAAAACTCATTTATCGTTCAATAAGGATCATTTTTGCAATTATATATTTTTTAGTAGCCATAACGGTTCGGGAATTACTGCCGGAAAACCGATTTTGGGCCGCCATTTTCCAAGATGGCGGCTCGAGCACAGCACGGATTTACGGGGACTTTTGGTATTTTCATCAGTGGGGTGTACCTAACAACCATGCCAAGTCTCTAGCTTCTGAAAATTTATTGACTCGAATTTCCTAAAATTCTTCCACTATGTGATTAGATTCTCTTGAAGCAGTGCTACTTGGGTTTCAAAATTGCTTTACAAGTATTTTTTATATATTATATAAAGCGCCTCTGACAATGCACGCCAATCAGAGGCGCTCCCAGCGCAAAATACCCAGAGAAAAGAACAAGTTAGTTTTGAGACAGTGAAAAGATGTGCTTCGAGTTCCAGTTAGTAACAAACAACACGTGTGTAAATGGAGAGAGCTGAAACACGGGTATAGCTGAGATTCCAAGGTCATTATATAACAAGACATTACGTTGCATAAATGGCTACCAACTTAGTTTTGCTGCACGGTCAACCCATCCCCCTGGAAAGGGCCTTACAAATTATGACATGAACCTCTCTGCTGACCTTTTATATAAGTGCTTGAAGGTCATTCTTTTTTATTGCTGTTTTATTGTGTTTGATCGGAAGTGCCGCTGATGATGATGCTTAAAAAAGTGGTGCTATAAAAATTTACAACTAATTTACAGAGCCCCAAACCTGCGAAGTGAGAGTTACACAAGTCCGATAAAAAATTCGAAATGGAAAATTGTGTAGTCATGTGGAAACAGCCATTGGTGCTTTTATTTTGGTTCATCTGTTTTTCAGGCTGCTTTACTGCTTGTTCTGTTTAGACCGTGGAGGGGGAGATTTTTTCATAGATCGGCGCGGGGAAGTCGTTTTCAACACCGTTTCGGACCACGCGGAAGGTTCGGATTTCAGCCGCACGGCAAGAGATTTCTTCCACCACCACCGAAGAAGTATCTGAGAAGGATGTCTGATGCAGAATTTGCTGAGCAATCCGAAGAGAATATACATGTACGAATTTTCGGTTTCTTTTAGAAGTAATTTCGTGGAGATAAAAGTTTGTTTGCTGTTGAAGCTATCGGAGCTAGAAAAATATAAGCAGATCAGATGTTTATATTTGAACTGTGTGTGTAGTTTTAATTTTGTGTATTTATTTTATTTATTCTGTAACCAAATATCAGAACAATAAAATAAACAATTGACTGAAGTCGGTGAAAATGATAAAGTTGGTTAGGCAATGGGAATCGAAAGGGGGTGATTGATCCCCCGGTAACTAGGGCCCAGTGATTGATTAAATGTATTTGATTAACTGTAATTATGGCAAGCTTGTTTAATTTTTTACTGATTTGTTTATGTCGAGCTGCCAATTTCTGTAGCAAACAATATATATGGTGAACAACTGTGTGAAGCTTTTGAGTAGAAGGTTAAACAATAGTTTTGGATTTAATGTAAATGCTGATGAAGATGGCGAGAAAATTAAAGTCTGTCTTTGTTTAAATCAGTGATTCGATTTAAGTTTTTATAGGGAGAAGACCTCTAGTAACTAAATCATTTTCTACTTTTTAACTGAACATTTCATGTGTTACGTCACAGATACCTAATTAATCTGTTTTAATTTTAATAAAAGTTAAATTCTGAAGATTAGTAGCTTAAATTTTTTTAGCAGTAATGCTTCTAGTTTATAAGTGACTTTTGGGCAACTTAGCAGGTTTAAACAAAGCTCAATATATGGTAGTTTTGCATTTATGTGTGTGGATATTCAGCTGAAAGTTAAGGAAAGACATCTGCAAGTTTTGTGTGTGAGGATTCTGTAATGGACGCTTCATAAAAAATGTTATGATTCAACTTGAGTTATCTAGACACTATAAAAGCATACTTACTTGTCACACCTTGCCACTACTGGTATGCTCTACAGTACCTAAATGAGCAAAATAGTAGCAAATGTGGTCAGATAACTAGTGCTTGGTGTAGCATTTCGTTTTGACTCTTCTGAAGGTTGACCTGATAAAGGCTTGATTTTGATACGCCATGGTGCTTCAGAACAAATACTATTTTCTGAGTGCCTGTATTATAAAGAGTGATAGGTTCTTTAACTGCAAGCATGATGTTGGATAACTGGCAGTATTCTTTATTTCTGTAGATTTCCAAGCCGTCGAATTCCATACAAGAGGCAGTGAAGCAGGTCATGAGCAACCTCAAAGAGGCAGAGATGGTAAGAGCTGTCATCTCTCGGTTTTAGTTGTATTGCAAATTATATTGTTTATGATCATTTACAAAACAATTCACTCTTGCAAAAAGCTTTCAGAAGCGCTGCCAGTGTGATTGACCCCAAGAGAAAATGCAAGATTTGAGACGAGAGAAAGATGAGGAAAGAAGGGCGGAGTGGACTGATGGTGGAATCCATTGCATAGAAAGGGACATATGCAAGCGAAGCATCTAGATTTAAGCCATGTCACTCCTGACGCTAGAGGTCTTTGAGATGTGGATCTGGTGCAGAATGGAGAGAATCAGCTCAGTAAAGCCAAGAATGAATGAGGAAATCTTGCAGTTGGTGGAAGAAAAGAAATCATTGATGGGAACTATACGTGAGTGGCAGAAGAAATGGATAGGGCACATCTTAAGGAGCGACACCCTACTAAGAGACATCATTGAGGGGAAAGGATGCGAGGTAGGTCTAGAACAATGCTGCTGGACTGGATACTGACAGAGGAGGGATACAGTGGACTGAAAAGAGAAGTACAGAACAGAGAAAAATGGCGTCGTTGGACATATGAACCTGCCTGAGGGCAGAGAACGCGAAGAAGACTCCTGACGCTGGGAACAGAGCAGCAGTCAAACCGATCCGAGGATCTAAGAGGACGCAGCGAACTGGCAGAGAGGAGATGAAGCATGAGATCATGAAGATTCTTCGGAGCAAGACCCGATTGAGACTTAGGAACCAAGACAAAAACTGTGACTTGTATACGGGCGGAGAGAGGCAGCCAGTGAAGTTGTTCAGTCATGAATGCAGATATTGGGGAAACCCAATTGAGACTTAAGAACTAGAACAAGAACTCTGACTTTTTATAGAGGAAGCGAGAGGGAGCCAGTGATGTTGTCCGGTCATGAATGTAGAGATGTGGGAGAATCGAGGAAGATGAGAGCTATCAGTCTAGCAGCAGCATTGAGCACAGACTGTATGTAGGAAGGCCAACGTGGAGGGGATCTAGTTATCACCATCAGTGGACAGGATTCAGGTCACGTGTGAGATGAGAACTGAGCTCAGCAACTTCATTAAATTGTCTCTGTAACATATCAATTCAGATTGTACAGGTTGGGCGGTGTATTGTCATACAGCATCGTAGCCGCAACTCATTTTGCGACTCGTTAGAACCGACCAATGATTGTAATCTATCTTATCTTCAACTCTCCTCGAGTCGCCCGACCGACGCCTATATATCATTCTCGTGATATCACAGTACGTATATATGGTATATATGATTATGATCCCAAAATAGTACAACAGGTGCTTTGCATGGTTGAACGACTCATGTAGTGCGCAGAGAGTTCCAGAGTCCAGTAGCTGAACGAGCTCATCGATTATCTAGACATATATGATGTACTGTGCCTGTCAAGTGCCTAATGAATGCACTTCTCGCCACTCAAATGCTTGAAAAGACAGTGTGTGGCAGAGGGATTGGTTAAGTGGCAGTTATTCGAACAAGGAGTCTTTTTGAAGTATTGTTTGTTGGTACATCTTTTATTATTATTAATATGGAACTTCTAGCATGCTTGTGCACAAGTCATCAACATAAAACTTACCAGAACCAGGCTCTGCTACTGGTTGCACTCTACCAGTGCCAGACCCAAGCCTGGATAAAAGAGGAGGGCGTCGCTAATGATCTTTGCTATCACACAGTGACTTTTGTATGTGCACTTGTTATAGCGCCCCTTCAAGCTCTCTACTCAGAGGCGCTCCCGAATGCAGAGCGGACACTGCATCAGAGTTTCACGCCGAAGCGCTGAGCAATTGTGAGTGAAGAACTTGCCCAAGGTCCTTACACGGCGAGGTGGATTCGAACCTTGAACCTTCTGGCTTCAAGGCAACGACTGCACCACCGCGCCCCACGTTAAGACGTTAAATTGCAACCGCCAGAACCAGGGTGTGATCAAGTAATTTTTGCAGAAGATCCATCTAATAGGATAGAGATAGAGGGCCTTAAGTAGGCTGATGTTGGTAAAAGTATATTGACTGATTTATACCTGTTTGAAAACTGCGTTGAAACACAACGCAAATCAAATGATGGCAAATTGATGGAACCGAGAGCATTTCTAATCTATGGCTGTCGCTAGAAGGGTAATCCAAATTGGTCAGAAGTCCCACTGGAGCCTGGATGACCCTGTCATGTAGGCAGGTGGACAGTTCAAAACAGCATAGCATGCAACTGTGTGATCATTTAAGAAATCATTTCAAATCATATGCAAATAATCCAAACAGTGCCATGCAAGGTGAACACTATCAAACATATAAAGTGCAGTCGAATCTGTGAGGACAAGACGTGCTTCACTTGCGCCTTAAAGAGATCAAGGATCGGAGTTTGAATGAGGTCTGTTGAAAGAGTATTTGAATGCACTGGGCAGTGGGCAAGAGCATTTTATAGAAAATGACATTAGTGAATGAATGAATGGCTTAGATGAAAGAGATTTTGGGGTTTTGCTTAAAAGTTCATTTTCGAGTCGTTCTTGTTTTCTGTAGGCTGATCCTGAGGCTGATGCAGCGCTTTTTGATACGCTATCCCGCGGCGAAAAGAAGCAAGTGATTGAAATACAGCAGATGACCGGGATACAGTGCGTCACAGCAATTGTCACGGCGCTGCGGACATTGTGGGAGTTTGAGCCAAAGGTTGTCCGGACTCTTGGAAACCTGGAGCCGGAGGAAATTAAGCAACTTGGCGATGACGGATGATTGTAGAAAAGCTGTATCAGGGGGCTGTCCATATATTACGTATGCATGGAGGGGAGGGGGTCACAGGATTTGGGGGATTTCTGTAGGGGAGAGAGAGATTTCGGCAAAATGTACGTACACAGGATAAAAGTCTAATTATGACATCCACATTAGCCTGTTATTATTAACGCTGTATTTTCCTATAGTCGTCCGATAGCATTTTACTACATTAAAATTATATTCTGTTCAGATATAAACAGTAAACCATAACAGTTAACAAATTTTTTGCTAGCAAATATGATTTTTAAGAAAAATAAATAGTTGTTCTTTCTTCCCTTTCGTCATCGATATGACGATGAGGCCTTTACAAAATTTCTCCAAAAACTTATCTGCTCCTGGTTGTTTCTCCGATCTCGTCTAAGCTGGTGCCTTTCTCCCTCGGGTCTTCTTTGATGTTATCCATCCATGTCTTCCGCTGTCTCGCTCTGCTTCTTCCTCCTTCCACATGCCCATGCAGTGCAGCGTTTGGTAGTCTTTGTTCTGCCATTCTTCTCACATGGCCGAACCATCTGAGTCTTCTCTTCTTGATTTTTCTATTGTTTCATCGACTTCTAGTTCTTTTGTTTTTTTCATTTCTGATCTTGTTGTCTCCTGCTTCTGCCTATGATTCTCCTCAGCCAGCTCATCTCTGCCACCAACAGTCTTTGTTCGTCTTCTTTTCTTAAATGCCAGCACTCTGATCCATATAGTATAAATAGTAACCTATGATAAAATACATGTTTCATAGATAATTTGGCTAAATAGGCTTTTTAAAGTGCGGGGGTAGAGGAAGCTTATTTGTACATACGCATGGGGGGGAGTAAAAAATGTACGAGGGAGGGGACCGAAAATACGATTTTGTACTTATTATATGGATGGCCCCTAACGAGAAGAACACTTTGTTGTATCCATGATATTGCTATCCTCGGACCAAGCCAAAAAATTCTTGTATGACTTTATCGAGCGTCAGTTTATCAGAATGCAACGTTAAATATAACTCGTAAGTATCGCATAATTTGTCTACTTTTCATTTGTTTATATTACTTAATGGTGTGGTACTAAAAGTGACGGAGAAACTGTATGCAGTATGTCGTTAAAGTCTTCGAGAGTCGGTGAATGAAGTTTAGCAGGCTGCTCCTTCGTGTGTGTACAGATCTTCAACGTGCGTTTGAAGACTATTGGGGCAAAGCTCTCCAACAGTTTGTGTGTATTCTGATTGCTCTTGTATTTGCTCGCAGAGAAGCTTGACATCGCTTGACTTATGAACTTTGACCTGCCATTCACATTTTTGTTTGTATCTTACAAATGCGTATGTGTTATTGAATGAAATTTTTGTTGGAACATCAAGTGAAATGTAAATCATCCAAATTTCTCGATGGTGCAGAAAAGTGGTGCCAGGAATAGCAGCTTATCACTGGTGTTCTATTCTATAGTCTTATGACTATCCTGTTTAGCCAAGATTGGGTTGGGTGTGCTTCTGAGTAGCTAGTCTTGAAGGAGTACTATATAAATGTTCCAAATAAATAGAAATTAAATAAATAATAGAAAACTTTAAGGTTTTACATGAATTGTGAACATGGCAACAGGTATTCTAAACAGTTGAGCAAACCTTTACACGTTTCTTTGGCCTGCGCTGAAATACCTGACAAGAAAGCATCATTATTCTTTTTTACACAAAGATTTTACAGAGTGAAGGGCAAATGTCACCGATTTGCTGAAGTTCTTTTGGTCCTAATAAGTTTTTTTTAATTGCTTCTCATAGTTATTTCACTGCTAAATGGTTTATTGTACGTTTCCTTTGCAATTATAAATTTTGTGTTTATACTTTATAGCAGTTTTCGGTGCTGTGTAACTGCAATGAACCAAAGGGGCAGTGTTTAATCTAGTCCCCTGCTTTGGTGGGGGGATTCAGGTTTTGGGGTGGGATGTTCAGGTGGATGGCAACCGCTGTGGCAGACAGTTGCGACATCTTTCGTCCAGTAATTTTTACTTTTAACTTTTAGTCTTGATGTTGCAGATTCAAATAAATATGCAAATCTGGTAGTAATTCTGATTTTTTTAGTGTGTTGTGTATTTCTTTATTTTATTGGTTGATTACACTTTCATCAAATCCTGTGACTGTTCAGATAATCCAATATTGATAATAGATAAGAAAAAGCAACTGTGAAATTTTCTGGGTATGGCATGCCTTGGGGTGGGGGGGGAAGGAGAAGAACTTCCTCTGCAGATGCCTAGATTAAACACTGCTAAACGGGTACAAAGAGTTACAAAACCATTGGAAAGTTTCTTAATGTTGTCATTGGTGAGCTGTAAACTGTAAAGTGCAAGATTATCTCAGTTATTAAGTGGTTGTTTCTGGTTTAAATTTATTCTGCTTTAATGTTTTACTGAATTAAGAAGGACAGCTGATTTGCTGTTGTTTGGTTATATATCGAGTGACTTTTCATATTTCAAATGAAATTGCCATCGTCCTGAATGCTGGTTTCTTATTGGGTTCACAGTAATGGATGGTCACAGAATGGAAATTGGGTTGCCAATATATCGGACAGATTCAGGCAAAGAAGGATATGCCCATTGCTAGTATGGGAATTGTAGACAATAACGGGGTCAGATGTTGATTTTACATAGACTTGGGATGTGCAATAATGACTTTGCTATGGCGTTCTAAAAAATACTAGGGGGTTGAACCCCACAAACCCCCAACCCGCACTTGTCACCCTGCCCATTGCAAACGTCTGTGTCAGAGTTGCAGATAAGTTAAGAACATTAATTTGATGATCAGTTGCTATCCGCATTCATTTGGTGTACAGATAATAAACATATTAGAGTCACCTGTTGAGTTGATCAACACAGTCAAATATTCTAAAGACACACGTGCAGTTTGTGAAATAAGCAGTAGGCAGTTTTTAACTCAATTGAACCTGGTTACTTTACTTGCTCTACACTTCTGACATTGGCACGCTCTTAGCATCTTACGGCGTGCTACACGGCTGTATGCAGATGGCACACGGGTGTATCTGCACTTGCAGCCACTGTGGCCACCCGCACCATGCAACGAGCAATGGGAGCCCTCACAGATTGGATGTCCTCAAACCGACTCCGCCTCAACGCCCAAAAACCCAATTCATTTGGTTGGGCACTAGGCAACAGCTGGCTAAGCTCGACCTGAGCGTTCTCTATTCCCATCTATCATCTATGACTTTCTTCTGTGGTGCGTGACCTTGGAGTGCTCCTGGACTCTGAACTCGCCCTTGCATCTCATATAGATCAGGTATGCGGCAGCTGCTACTACCAACTGCGCTCGCTCTCTGACTTCTAAATCTGCAGCTTATCTTGTCCATGCATTTTGTGCTGAGCCGCCTCGACTACTGCGCCTCCATCTTCGCTGGTCTTCCGCGGGTTCGGATTGAGAGGTTGGAGATGGTCAATCGGGCTGCCGCGCGACTTTTGGGAGGTTCACCAAGTCCGACCGTGTATCCCAATATAAGCGCGAGGTCTTGCACTGGCTTCCTTTCCCGCAGCGCATCTCATTTAGGATTGCATCTTTTGGTGTGGCGATGCTTATCAGGCTGGGCACCCTCTTACCTGTGTGAGCTTTGCCTCCCCCTTTCCACTTGCATTGGCCGCCCCGCACTGTGCTCTGCTGTCCATGGTGACTTAATGGTTCCTTTCACTCGCTCTGCAAGAATGAAGAGGCTTTCGTTCTCTGTGGTTGGTCCAACAACCTGGAATGAACTTCCCTTGACTATGCGACACCTCCCAAGCTGTTCTCAATTACACAAACTGTTGCAGACGGTTTTTTTCGCTTGATCTCGGCCGGAAGCGCCTCTGAGTAGGTGCCTTGAAAGGGCGCTATATAAATTATGATTGATTTATATGCAGCTTACATTTACTGAGTATCACAAAGCATGCTTGGTTTAAGTTTACGGAGTTGTAAGAGTAAAAATTAAATTAATTAATAAACGGACATGCCAGTGATGCCACATCAACAATCCAACGTTTTTAACACCCAGAAGATTAATACTTATATGCATACTCGAACCAACAAGACCACTCCCGGACAGATTATTGACCTGGCCTATATTAAGATGTCGAAACGGCTCATACACCGCACCCAATTAGGTCTACATGTATGTCATCAGCTCAGCGACCTGGAAATAGGTCAAACCTACGGCCTATAGTAGGATTGACCTCCGTCACCGATTTAAATTCCGACGAGCGCCAATGAGTCATGGTTCCCACGCTTTGACCTTTGAAGATAACCTAAATTGCGATAGATAGCCTATAGGGCAGAGAGAAGATTATGACTTTACAACAATCACGAACCATTAATTAAAGGCTATTAAGTTAGAAGGGTTGATCCGTTAGATATCGTATATTATCTGAAGAGCTAGTTTTTAAACTGTTTTGATCAAGGCCGTAGCTAGGGGGTGTTTTGGGTGTTTGAACACCCCCCGAAATGGAAAATGTAAAAAATAATATAATGCATTTACTAGCACATAATGTAAAAACCATGAGATGAAACCATAAAAAACACCCTCCGAATTGAAAATGTAAAATATTAGAATGCATTCACTGGCACATAATGAAAAAAACATGAAATTAGGCGAAAGTGGTAAGAAAGTAGGGCTGTAATCAAGGCTATACGGGGTTATATAGCGTATACTCACCTCTGTGAAAAAACGGCCGGATGACTAAAGAAAGTCATCAGTTTTTTTGGATGACTAAAACAGTCAGCAGTTTTTCGGACGGGAAACTGAAGAAACACCCCCCGAAATCAAATCCTGGCTACGGCCTTGGTTTTGATATTAAGTATCTATTTCCACGTAGGCCTAGACCTACTTAGGCCTAATAGAAATACGTCACCGCTGAAACGGCAGCGCCCACTCTTGTAGGCCTATGTGGATAATATGGGCGTCGTGTTACACATTCCGGACTTCAGTCGGAGATAATTATAATATCCTAATTATTTATTCGTAGGCCTAATAGTAGCCTACGCATCCTGCGCCTTTCGCAGTTTTAACAGAATATGCCATCTGCATCAAGCAGCGTCACAGTCTGCTAGGCAAGTAAGTAAGATATTCACATCTGACGAGTGCGCACGAGTTAGATTACACGGAACGATTAGCTAGATACCAAAGCGATCAAACATTAAAACGAAATCCATCTAAAATAATTGCATATTGTGTCCACAAAACGACTTTAAACGTGTCTTATTAGTTATAACAAACGTAACATCATAATTATTAATGGTGTTCTCTTTGAGTCTTTGGAATACAATCTCAGCTCTGAAGCTAAAAGATGTAACCACGTGTCTTAGCTTGATCTCGGGCGGGAGCGCCTCTGAGTAGGCACCTTGAAGGGGCGCTATATAAATTGCGATTGATTGATTGACACGAACAATAATGACGCTGATAAGAAAAATTAATGACAGCAACTTACAGTAGGCCTATTAGCCTATATAGGCCTAATAACCAAACAATGATAATTATAATATGAATTGGACATCAGAGAGCAAAACAATGACGTCATAAGAGAGCGTTGACTCTAGCACGATTATATTCTTTCTTCTGAATGCGCTCGCTCTGCTTGCCAGTGATGCCACAGCTGGGTGTTTCCCACTAGATCTGAGTTTTTTCTGCGTCTGGGTTTCTGGGGTTTTTTCGAGCGAAATCTGGGTTTATTTTAGTCACTTGGCCATTTTTGTATTAAGAACACATGAATATTCTGTGCATGGAGCAATGATTTATAGCGAAACTCAACGTAAACTGTTGTGCTACATAATTTTTGTTCCAATAATTTTAATTAAAAAATCCACAAACAGGAGCTCACGTTGTCGATTCACTAAAGTTAAAAGTTGTAGCTACGTTTGATTCGACTCATTTGACGAACATTTTGATAACCCTCATCCGCATAAGCGAAAATCCCACTTAATTTTAGCAAAGGAGTCTAAAATCGCTCATATAAATAAGCTGGGCTTTTCTGGGTTTATTTCAGAAGAAAATCTGAATTTATTTCTGAAACCTCAGTGGCAACACTGCTGCTTGCTAGCAGGACGATTATATCGACACGCCCTGTGTGAAAGGTGTTCGTCTACCTGTTTCCAGATCGTCGTCGTCGTTGTGTCGACGTTTCGTAGCGAAAGGAAGTTTACGGACAGGTAAGATAATGTGCTCAGCCGTGTGTGACGGCTGTGAATCGACTGCGAAAGTCGAATATTATTGACGATACGCGGAGAGAGAGTGAGGAACGCTTGGTTTCCTGCTCTGAAGCCAAACCGGACCCATGTGGCTGTTACAGTGTGTAAAGCATCCGACCTACTGCTCCTAAATGTTTATGGTCGAGTCTGTCCCGCTTAAAACTTGCCACTGATATTTTACTATCCAGAATGTTCTATATATTTTTTGTGTGTTATTGCCCGCCGGGATTACTGAGAATTTTGTTGGGTGATAATAATTATTAGTTCTATGTGGATTGTTTATTACTTCACGAGGCTGTTTGCGCTAGCAAGTTTAATATAAAAGTTGAGAATTTTTAACTGGTGGGCTCCCTTACTTTTATGGGCGTATAGACGAGTTCAGTTCTACTTCTTAGTCCGGCATTTATGAAGGTGTCGTCAGTGGTGAATTTTCGAAACCTTTTTGCGACCATTTATGTATGCACCGAAGTTTCGTGTCATCAAAATATGGAATTTTTATATAGCGCACTAACTTATAGAACAGCATCAGAATTTCCGTGGCAGATTAGATAATTATGGCAACCAATGCTTATGTGTGGCCTGTCTAGCAGACCTGGGTAGAGTTCTACCCTTTCAAGTTATGGGAGGCTGGAGCCACGGTGACGGGAGGATGAACAATCCTTCGTATTGAAAGTAGCACATTACCATTTCCCAACCTCCACATCAGACAGACACTGGCTTTGGCGTAAGCCTGTTTAGATATATCTTCTGAGCTGTTTGAAATTGGAGTAGGCCTGAGCTGTTTGAAATTGGTGTAGGCGGCTAGGCCCACCTATCTTTTTAATAGCAGATACTGCACAGGTGCTTGTGAACAAGCTGGTGCCTTCACTTGGCTTTAGAATAGTTGCGCTTTAGAAATTTTGTGAAATGAGAATTTAGAGCAGTCTGATGGGTGCCTGGCTGACTGAAATTCAGACAACTCATCTGGCAATCTGTCCTATGTCTTGACTGACTGACTGACGCTCTACAAGTCATTATGTCTGGTATATATCTGTCTGTCTGCCATGGCTGGGAGTCTGGGTGTTTGTCTTGACTGACTGCAGAAACAAGAGAGGTTGGCTATGACTTGTGAATTATGTCTGCTTTTCTGTATGTCTTTGGGTTTGTGTGCTTCTGTCAGTATGTCTGTGTTTACCTTGTGTTTGTGTCTGTCTGCCTGTATGCCTTTCTCTGTGCTTCTTTCCGTCTCTGTGTGTGTATGCTTGTATGTCTGCCTGTATTTCTTTGTCTTTGTATGTCTGCGTCCTTTGCACCCCCCAACCTCTGTTCCTGTATCATTATCGTTTCCACAATAAATCCCCCAAACCCCCCATTCTGCTCCTATTAACCCCACGCCACAGGGATGGGGTGGGGTAGGAAAGGGTGAATTGGCCACGGGGATCTACATCTGGCATTCGAATAGGGGCACATTTCGAGGTCTAGATATAATGTGTAGGTGCCCTTGCAAGGTTCTTTGTGAATTGATCTTGGAGCCCTTGAATTGGGGTACACACCGCTGCGGGTGACTCATGACAGCTGAGGGTAACAAAAGAGAAGGATGAACAGCCAACAGGATGCAGTTAGCCGCCTCATCCTATTGGGCTGATCTACTTGAGGCCTACTGGTCGTTGGGGAGGTTGGCTGTGGGTGGGTGGGGGGGAGGATGCCCATTTTCTTCGCCTGTTGCATCTGCGGGTGTTTTGTTGTTCCTGTTGTTGGCTTTATGATTAACGAGCCAGTGGGATAATTAGTTGAAACTGTGTAATTAACCTGTCTCTTTGTCGTTCTGGTTAGCTTTGTCTGTCTGTCTGTCCCTCCGTCGGTCAGTCCATCCAGTTGTCTGTATATCTGTATCTGTCTGTGCACATGTCTGTATTCTGTCTTCTGTCTGTCTTCTGTCTCTCTGTCTGTCCCTCTGTCGGTCTGTCCATCTAGTTCTCTGTATATCTGCCTCTGTCTGTGCCTATGTCTGTCTGTCTCGGTGTCAGTTTGTTATTCATGTTATTCTTGGGTTTGTTTCATAGCATGGATCCTGTTGTCATTAGCTTCTGTTGGCATCATTGATTATAGGGTAAGGTGTAGGTTGTCAATGGCAACATAAATTAACATATAATTAAGTTAAGGTAAGGTCGGGTACATCGGTAATATCCTTAGTTGTCGTTTGGTTCTAGTTGAGGTAAAGTATAAATGTCACTGAAAGACGATTTGATCTCCAACGTTTGCATAGATCATCAATCAATCCATTTTGTTTATTCAAAACACAAGGCTGGCTGTAACACAGCTTGTTACATTTAGTCCTAATTATTTGCTGGTTTGTATAAGATCCATTATGTGCTACGCTTTCATCACCACCAGCACCTTCCACCTCACACCCCCTCCCCACTCCGTACACCAACGTCATCTCTGTCTGGGTAAACGCGTTTTCTTCTCCCACCAGATTCCCAATCTTGACCGCAATGATTTTGCTGGAAGTGATCGTTGTATACTCGATCTTGACCACAATGATTTTGCGGGGTGTGGCCATTGTATACATACTCGATCTTGACCACAATGACTTTGCTGGAAGTGACCATTGTATACTCGATCTTGGCCGCAATGATTTTGCTGGAAGTGACCATTGTATACTCTTATCTTGACCGCAATGATTTTGCTGGAAGTGACCAAATGTTGTATCCTCAATCTTAACCACAATGATTTTGCTGGAAGTGTCCATTGTATCCTCAATCTTAACCACAATGATTTTGCTGGAAGTGTCCATTGTATATATGTATGTATACATTTATGTATGCCTGTACGTATATATGGGCACCTGTCCTAGGATCCCTCTCAAGGTTCCTATTCAGAGGTGCTCCCGACTACAGCGTGGACGCTGAATCGGAGTTTCATGCCGAAGTGCATGAGCTATTGCTGGTGAAGGACTTGCTGAGGGTCCCTACGCAGGGGCGGCTTGAGGTAGATTCGAACCTGCAACCTTCCGGCTCCAAGGCACCAAACACGCCCCCCTACACCACCGTGCCCAACAACCGTTGATCGGTTGATGCCTTCCCCATGATTGGGGGAGGGGGGACCGGGTAGTGCAATGGATGACACGCTGGCGTAGAGTGCGAGAGGTAGCAAGTTCGAGCCTCCGTTGGGCGGACATGCTTTGTAGGCTGCCATTAGCACCATGTAATTACAAAGCAGTCTGTTCAGTTAGTAGTTAAGTTTAATTAAGATTACTGCATAACTTGTAAATGTAAAGCGCAGTGCGTCTTGCAGGTGCTTCATTAAAGAAAAGATTATTATGGATTATTATGATGGAGATGGTTGGGATATGTGTAGACCATACCAGTTGGTCACTATGTGGAAAATTCATGGGAAAGAGGAACATGGGAAGACATAGGTTGCTGAATTGGATTGACCATGTGTGATTGAGTGACATTATAAGATGCATGGTGGGATTAGCATTTGGAGGAATTGATGAATGACTGGGGGGGGGGGAATTGACAGTCGTAGTTGTTATGTGAGTGAATTCAACAATGGGTGATCTTCAGTGTTTAATCTAGACGTCTTTGGGGGGGGGGAAGTTCCTCCACCCTCATGAATGGATCCCCCTGGAAAAATCACGAGGTTTTGTATACATGTAGATACATACCATTTCCTTCTTCAGAAAAGTCAAGGTGCAGGAATTTTACCACCCCACTCCCTAGAAAAACCGAGTGGACTTGCATATGTGACCGTGTTGGTCAATTTTGATAAAATGGAAAGAAAGACTAAAAAAGAGTCGTCAGTTTTTCAATAGTGGAAATGGTAGATTTCTCGGAATTTTTTACCAAACGACTAAAAGGTGATCAGAAAATTTTGCCGATGAAGATGTCATTGGGGCAACCCAACCATCCACACACACTGTCCGGCCAGAACGAACTTTTTCTCGCCCCCAGAAACCCGAATTCACCCTCCCAGGCAGGGGACTAGATTAAACACTGAGTGATGATGATGATGATGATGATGATGGTGGTGGTGGTGGTGGTGGTGGTGGTGGGTGTAGAGGTTGCGGTGGTGGTGATAGGGATGCTGCAGAGGATAGGAGCTGATGATGATGAGGATGATGATGGTGATGAGAATTTCCGCTTTTTCTTCCTCTTTGATAACTCTGCCAGGAAGGGAGAGTGTTTTAATATCTGTGCTTTTCATTGCTCGGTTTTCACGCTGACTTCTCTGTTAAAGGAAGGGCAGCCTATATAGCAGAACATATATCAGTGTTACAGTAATTGGAATGCCCGTCTAATTGTTGGCCGCACTTCCCTATCAACTATCGCCATTGTCGTCATTATGTCTCATTCGTCATAATTAGCATATCTCTTTTTGCTACTTCCCGATCATGAGATTAAAGTGTACACTTCAACCGAAATACGGGACAGTGCAAAATTGTGATTTGGTATATGATAATATTTTTTTTATTGAAATAATCCGGTTGACAGTGCAAAATTGTGAATTGATATATGATAAAAAAATTTAATTGAAATAATCCGGTTGACAGTGAAAAAATTGTGAATTGATATATGGTAATTTTTTTATATTGAAATAATCTGGTTGACAATGCAAAATTGTGAATTGATATATGATAAAAAAATTTAATTGAAATAATCCTGTTGACAGTGCAAAATTGTGAATTGATATATGATAATATTTTTTTATTGAAATAATCCGGTTGACAGAGCGCAACCGGTTTAATACAGCGTACATTTGTGCAGTTTAAACAGTTCACAAGAATGCAAATTTTATAAGAGAAGACATAAATCTGAACTAAAATATCTATTTACAGAACAGACAGTCTGCAATAATTATCATGCTAATAACAGCCTACAAAACATGTCCGCCCTATGGGGAATCGAACTCCTGCCTCTGGCTCTCTACGCCATAGTGTCATCCAGTGCGCTACCGGACACTCCTTCCAAAGTACAAATGCACTGACGATCATGTGATTCTTTTTCCCGTGTAAACTGTATTAAATGAATTCTGCTATGCTACGATTTATTTCCCTGTCATTGTTCAGTTATTGTTTTTGTTTCTGAAATGGCTGTACTGAATGCATAAAAGGAGGAGGGCCTCGCTAATGATCACTGCTATCAGTGTTATTATTAAACTGAAACTACTGAGGACACGATATCACCTGGACTGACACCACCGAGACAAAATGACACCACAAAAAATGACTGAGGATTATGCAGATAGTTTTTACGTACCCCTGGAAATGAAATCAAGATTGAATCAAGTATGACAGATATTACTGATCAGAGCTCTATGAGTACTCTTGAGTCTTGAGTGAATACTTGAACTTGTACTCTCCTTGTTATGAGCCTGAGAGGAGCAGATTGTTTATTCTTAGCCTTTCGGCTATTATGCCCCCACAGCATTATTTGATTTTTCAAACATGTCTCTGCTTGTCATTATTGGTCTGCTGCCTCCTGTGTTTCGTCGCATCTCAGAATCTCATTGGAATGGAATCTCATTGACAGGAACACTTATTTGTACCCGTTGTCGTCAAATGGCTGTTGTCGTCAGGAACTGATGTGATGATGGTGGTGGTGATGATGATGATGATGGTGGCAGTGATGACGATGATGATGCTGATGATGCTACTGCCGATGATGATGATAATGGTGATGATGCTGCTGATGCTGATGATGATAACGATGATGCTCTTGCTGCTGCTGATGACGGTGATGAAGACGACGATGATGATGATGACGATAGTGGTGGTGGTGGAGGTGGTCGTGGTGGTGATGGTCATGAAGATGACAACGATGATGATGACAATGATTTTATGTCTGGGCACATAACCGTGAATTTGCCTCCAGAGATGCCAAGATCTCGCACATAAATGCTGATTTTCGTACACATAATTTACTGTCATGTGTAAGTATACATAATTATATGTACACATAATTATGTGCTTTATATCATGCGAATTTATGTGTGTGTGTGTGTATGTGTGTGTGTTTATGTATGTATGTATGTGTGTGTATGTGTGGGTGTTTGCATGTGTATATGTGTGTGTATGTGGGTGTGTATATGTGTGTATGTGGGTGTATGTGTGTATATGTATGTGTGTGTGTGTGTATGTATGTGTGTGTATGTATGTGTGTGTGTATGTATGTGTGTGTGTATGTGTGTATGTATGTATGTGTGTGTGTAAATGTGTGTGTATGTGTGTGTGTGGGACTGTGCATGTATATGTGTGTGTATATATGTGTGTGTGTATGTATATGTGTGTGAATGCATGTGTGTGTATGTGTGTGTGTGTGTGTGTATGTATGTGTGTGTATGTGTGCGTGTATGTATGTGTGTATGTATGTGTGTGTACGTATGTGTGTGTGTATGTGTGTATGTATAATTGTATATGTGTGTATGTATGTGTTGTGTGTGTATGTATGTGTGTGTGTGTGTGTATGTATGTGTGTTTGTGTAATGCTGTACTTATGAGCATACATGTGTAATTATGTATGCATATACTTACTGCGATCATCATTGCAGGCAGTTGCTGATGCCAGATGACTGGCGGCGATGGGTACGAATAAACAATCTGCATTGTCCTCGTTCTTTTGTCATGTCCTTTTGTCTCGGTGTTAGTCCAGGTGATGTTGTGTCTTTGGTAGTTGAAGTTTAATAACACTGATGGCAGTGTGACACTATGTGATGGCAAAGATCGTTAGAGTTTCCCTCCTCGTTCATGTGGGCTTAGGACTGGCACTGACAGAGTGCGGACAGTGGCGGAGTTTTGTGTCCTCCATTATTATTGCTTTGCATGCATCCTTTGATTGAGAAATGCCTTGAAATGGTTTCAATAAAATATTTATTGATTGATTGATTGGATGATTGATTGATTGATTGATTGGATGATTGATTGATTGGATGATTGATTGATTGATTGATTGATTGAGTATACATTTATGCAAATGGAAGCTATGTTGGAAGAAAGTTTTGATGGTAGGAGGGTGCGAATTGATGGATGCAATAAGTGAAAGATTGTTTTTTGTCTATATGCACCGCTGATCCCACAACAAAGTTGTAACGGTTTTAAAAACGCATTTAGATCCAGGCAGACAAAGGGAATGTTGGATCTCTGGCTCTTGTGCGTGTGTGTGTGTTTGTGTGTCTGTTCTGCCAGTATGTCTGTGTCTGCCTCTTTGTATGTCAGTGTATGCTTGTATGTCTGTCTGTGATCTGCCTGTATTTCTTGGTCTCTATAGTTCTCCGTCTCTGTATTTCTCTGTCTGTGTGTTTGTCTGTCTGTGTTTGTCTCTATCTGTCTGTCTGTCTGTGTTTCTCTGTCTGCTTGTATGTGTGTCTGAATGAAATGCTGGTGATCGAACAGACTGGTATAATGATTTCAAGCAGCCTGGTTTCCTCTTTTAATGCCGAGGTTGTGGTGGGAATTATGAGCCCTGATTTGTTCCAGTTATGCACCTGTGGCATGAACAGAAGTCAGTATGCAGATTAGCTGAAGGGATGGGGGGATGGTAGGTTATGGTAGGTAAGGGTTGAATTAGAAGGGATGCGCTGTGTGGAGGTTGGGTGGAGGAAGGGAAAGGAATTGGGTGGAATGGTGGATGAAAAGGAGGGAAGTTTTATGGATGAGTGGATGGGTGGATACGTGGGTGGATGGATGGATGAGTATATGGATGGATGAGTAGATGTATAGGTGGGTGGATGGATGGATGAGTATATGGATGGGTGAGTAGATGGATGGATGAGTAAATGGATGGATGAGTAGATGGATGGATGAGTATATGGATGAGTATGGTAGATGGATGGATGAGTATATGAATGGATGAGTATTGTAGATGGATGAGTATATGGATGGATGAGTAGATGGATGGATGAGTAGATGAATGATGTAGATGGGTGGATGGAAAAATTGCTCAATGCATGGACAAGGTCACATGGAAGAAGGAGGAGATGGTCGAAGAGGTGGATGTATGGATGGATGTATGGATGGATGGATGGATGGATGGATGTAGGGAGGGTGGGCAAGAATGAAATGGATGGATAGAGGTGTGGATGAACTCCGCGACCTACTAAGAGAGAGAGGGAGGAATGGAAGGGAGGGAGGAATGGAAGGGAGGAAGGACTGAGGGAAGGATCTCTTGGAAAGAACACTTTCCAACTATTGGCATACTATTTATTTTACGACAATGAGTATTATTCACTCTTAATTGTTTTGACTGTGGAAACTTACCTGTGGCCTACTACAGGTACTACAGGTAGATTGACTGATTAGCAGGTATGACGGTAGGTAGGCTGATGAGTCCCACAGGTAGTGGTACACTCTGTTGAGTAATAGCAGGCACTATCATGTCCAGAACATTCTCTGCTAGGCATAATGTAGCACAGCTGCAGTTGACTATAGCGAGAGTTAGGGCCAGATTAAGAAATGTGGAGACCCTGTTTGGAAAATTTCTTTTGGATCTTCAGCCGAAAATTCTGTTTTTAGTTGTTTGGTTGAAATTTGTTAAAATTCTAACAAGTTTCGGAGATTTTTTCCCCCGCATGTGTGAGGCCCCCTAAAGTGTGGGGCCCCTGTTCGGCTGAACATGTTGAGCATGCCTTAATCCGGCCTGGGCGAGAGTCCTTTCAAAGTTATTTGCAAAACCGAATGGTGGCGACAATGGGTGTGTCACTGGGGAACGGACATTACCCCCTCTTCTGGACAACCTCCCCCCGGCAAAAAAACGGACAAAGCCCCCAGGTAGGACGTAAGCCCTCCCTGGGTAGAACATATTGCGTATAACTACTGGTAGTACATAATCATCCCAACGGCGGTCCTAAGTTTTAAAATGCATCTGTTGGTCGTACACAAGTTGGATTGATGAAAAGAATTCTCGCTGAATAGAAGTCGGATTGTTACAGAATAATTTTTCCTGAAACTGGAGCTGGATTGATGAATATGTTCTTGCTTAAATTGGAGCTGGATTGATGAATATGTTCTTGCTTCAATTGGAGCTGGATTGATGAAAATCTTCTTTCTTAAATTGTCACCAGACACCTGTGTGCAGTACTTGGCTGCACTATTGTTGTTTATATTTCCTGATCACTTTACATCTGATGCTCAATTATAAAATCCCTTCATAACCATAGCCATAAATTTTACTGATCCAATCAAACAAACAGATCAGCAGGGACAGATTTGTAGAGTAAGGTTTATCATGAAACAACAGGGAAAGAAAAAACCCAAATCAACCAAGGTCCCGCTTAGCATGGTTTCCTATC
The DNA here is from genome assembly GCA_949752735.1 of Lumbricus terrestris. Taxonomy (NCBI): domain Eukaryota; kingdom Metazoa; phylum Annelida; class Clitellata; order Crassiclitellata; family Lumbricidae; genus Lumbricus; species Lumbricus terrestris. The sequence continues at coordinate 24,711,985 of OX457053.1, forward strand.
TTTTGGTGACATGCAGTGGTAGTAATAGTAGCCGTTTATCGACAGTACTTAGCCGGTTTGTTTCAATTACATTATGGGATCACTGTAATTTAACTAATTAACTGCTGTACATTCACCAATCAAATTAACGGTTATCAAGTAGTTACCTAATCTTCGCTTGAAGAGATGAGTTTTTGGGAACACACGATCGTCATGTGCCTCCATACACAGAAACACTTGCACGAACACACACACACGCACAAACACATGTGCATCTATGCCGACACATGCATGGATACATATACATTACACACACATGCTATGTATACGCACCTATTCATACATTCATGGGCACGCCGCACGCACAAGAACAGGATATGAACTTCTCGGCCTATCTGCTTCTTTTCCTATTTGCTCCTTTTTCTATCTGCTCCTTTTCCTATCTTCTCCTTTTCCTATTTGCTCCTTTTTCTATGATCTGCTCCTTTTCCTATGATCTGCTCCTTTTCCTATGATCTCCTTTTCCTATGATCTGCTCCTTTTCCTATGATCTGCTCCTTTTCCTATCTGCTCTTTTTCCTAACTGCTCCTTTCCCTATCTGCTCCTTTTCCTCGTATCTGCTCCTTTTCCTCCTATCTGCTCCTTTTCCTCCTATCTGCTCCTTTTCCTCCTATCTGCTCCTTTTCCTATCTGCTCCTTTTCCTATCTTCTCCTTTTCCTATCTGCTCCTTTTCCTATCTGCTCCTTTTCCTATCTGCTGCTTTTCCTATCTGCTGCTTTTCCTATCTGCTCCTTTTCCTATCTGCTCCTTTTCCTATCTGCTCCTTTTCTTATCTGCTCCTTTTCCTATCTGCTCCTTTTCCTATCTGCTCCTTTGCCTATCTGCTCCTTTTCCTATCTGCTCCTTTTCCTTTCTACTCCTTTTACGCAAGCACTTAGAGACTATTTTGTTTTGATTGTGGTTTGATTAGCCTGTTTCTCACGTCTCGCTATATCAATTTGCGGTCTTATGTGGCGCTATATCGATTTGCAATTGCCATCACCTTTACGATAGAAGCCGTTGACGTAATTTCTGTTCATTTTTGTTTTTCAGCCGAAAAATCAGAAGTAAAGAAATCTTTTTCTCATTGGATTTTGTCGACGAAAACTACTCCAGGATGCCTAAGACGGTAAGGACTGTGTGTGCGTTTCTCGGTGATGGGGTGGGTGATGGTTGAGGATGCGGTGGGTGAGGGTTGGTCGGGGGAGGGGTGTGATGGGGTGGTAGTTGTGTGGGATGCAGAACTGATCGTGGGTCCTCGTGATGGTACAAATAGTTGGCTGCTGATGGTGGTGGTGGTGGTGGTGATGTACTTTGCAGATCCGCTTTTCAATCCGATTGTCTAACTGATCATTTGCTAAGGTTCTTCTCTGTCTTTGCCTCTGTCACTGTCTGTCTGTCTGTCACTCTCGGTATCTCTCTCTCTCTCCCCCTCACTCTCTGTAATTCTATCTGTCTATGTTTCTCTCTATCACTCCCGTCATTCTTGTTGACTATAGCTCTGTCTGTCTCTTTCTGGCTCTCTGTCCCTATCTCTCTCTCTTGCTGACCACTAATCTCCCTTCTCTGTGCATGATTGTATGGATGATGTCTTTTCTTCAGATCTCAGACTGTGTACATCATTCTGTGTGTTTTTCTTAGTATTTCTGTGTATGTCTTCATTTCTCTCTATCCCTCCCTCCCTCTGTCTATCTGCGTGTATCTCCCTCGGTCTGCCTGTCTGTCTGTCTATCTGTCGCTCTCCCTCAGTCTGTCTGTCTGTCTGTCTGTTTATCTGTCTCTCTCCCTCGGTCTGCTTGTCTGTCTATCTGTCTCTCTCCCTGCCCTACTCTGTCTCATCTTTCACTTTCGGCTGATGCGTATGTGTGCGTGCGTGCGTGTATGTGTGTCATTGCAAGACTGTTCTCGGGTCTCATGGTGTCGTATGTGGTTGAGCCATGCAGTGAAGCTGGGCTTAGCCAATTAAATCGTCCAGCCGCCGGTCCAACGTGTGTTTGCGTGCACTATATATCAATATTCAACCTGCAGCTTAATATTAGCTGTCGTCGTCGTCTTCAGCGGCTTCAGCCTCTGCTGCTGATGATGATGATGGTGGTGGTGATGGTGGTGGTGGTAATGTGGTTGCTTGTTTTTTAATGCACTTATGATGGGCCTTGGGCGTTTAGAGCTGGTCTTCGTGTCCAAAGAGGAGCGAGGGATGGAGGGAGGTAGGGAGAGGGGGGGTTGGTGGAGTCAGAGGCAAGAGAGATGAGTCACTCTCTCTCGCTCTGCGAAATGGGTCAGAGGAGGAGGAGGGTGGGTGGTCGGACGAGGACCGAGCAGGGTGGAGGGATTGATGGGCGGGGGTGGGGGGGGGGGGTGATGGATGGATGGATGGAGGAATGGGTGGAAGGATGGAGTGTGGGAGGGATGTTATGGATGGATTAATCCAGCGGGTGGATTGGTGGTTGGGTTGGTGGCGTTGGATGAATGAATGGTATGGATGGATGGATTTGGTCAGAATTCTAGATCTTCACCTCACCGCTTAACCGATCCATCAATCCATTCATGGATGGAGGAATAGATGGTAAGCGGGACGTATTTAATCCATTTATCCATCCATCTTCCATCCATTCACCCATCTTTCCATGCATCCCTCCATCCATCCATTGATCGATCCATCCATCTATCGGTCAGTCTTTCCCCCCCCCATAATAATCTATCCATCCATCTATTCATTCACCACTTCACCCATCCGGCCATTCATCGATCTTCTTATGGTGCGTCCTCACCATGACTTAGCTCTGTTGATTCTTCTTATCTCTATCTGTTCTCGTCTTATCTCTCCTCCTCCTCCTCCTCTCCTCCTCCTCCTTGCCCTCTTTTCACCTGAGACTTGCAATGAGTCACTGCTGCTCGGCAAACATCGTGTATGACCAAACCGTCTTCGTTCTGCCTTAACGAATGCCGCATTATCATAATATATGTGGACAATGTTATATATAGATATATATATATTTATGTACATTTATATATGCTATATATATAGGTATGTATGTGTATAATGTATATAACTATGTATGCGTATAGATATAAAGACAGATGTCTTGATTACATGCAATGAAATGATTCATCTATCCAAGGCCACTTGATATTTATATGTATGATATGTATGCATTGATCTGGCAATTATACAGCTCACATACCGGTTATATATATATATATGTATATATATATACATATTCATATATATATATTCATTCATTCGTGCAATGCCAGGCTGTCTTGTCTCACTCTTTTTTAATATATTTTTGTTTATGCATATACGTGTGTATAGCTGTATATATATATACACGTATTATGTATATATTTATTTATTTATTTCAGAAATTTATATAGCGCCTCTTCAAGGTAGGCTACTCAGAAGCGCTCCCGGCCCAGCCACGGCTAAATAAAACAGTTTTTAGGTTCTTAAGGAACAGAGCGGAGTGACCCCTGGGAATTAAGCGCAGTGTAACAGGGAGACCATTCCAACCTGCAACAGAGAATGAACGACGCTGTCGGATAGCAGTCCGTGAGCGGGGAACCAGAAGCTCAGCTTGGTTCGCCGATCGAAGGGTCGATCGACGCTGAACTCCCAAGGTGGAACAACAGAGTTCTCGAAGATAGGGTGGAGCTAGTCCTTCAATGCACCGCCTAACCAGCGCACAGACCATGTATGCAATCCGCTGAGGAGAAGGGAGCCAGTGTAAGATATCCCGCATATAGGATGAGACATGGCCATATTTTGGGATATGGCCAACAAGTCGCGCCGCAGAGCGGAGGACCCGTTCCAGGCAGCCAATCCGGTCAGCCGGTAGTCCATGATAGAGGGTGCTGCAGTAGTCAAGGCGGGAAACTACGAAAGAGTGAACAAGAGTAGAGGCGGCACGAAAAGACAGAGAGCGGCAGACCACCTTAAGCTGACGTAACTGGTAGTAACAGCCTCGGCATAGCAGGTTTATATGCCGAGTGAAAGTTAGCTCTTGGTCTAAAATAACACCAAGGTCCCGCACAAAAGGTGAGAAAGTAATCAGAGGAAACTCTAATGCTAAGGCTTTCATGTCGATTTTTGCAAGTTGTTGACGTGTCCCAAACATATACATATATATACACACGCACAATTGTACATTTGTATATATCCATCCATCCACCATCCATTGTGAGCGCCTCTGAGTAGCGATCTTATAGGGGTGCTATATCAATTTAAGTGATTGAATAATGTATATGTTTTTTATATTGTGTTTTTATTGCAATTTTTTATTGAAGGACGATATTACTGTGTATTGTGGTATGTGCTTGTTATTAATAATTTTGTTTACTGTTCAATTAATAAAAATTGTTTTAAATTAAACGTTTAAATTTGTTTTCAGGTGAACGTTCGCGTTACAACGATGGACGCGGAGTTGGAGTTTGCGATTCAGTCGTCGACGACTGGAAAGCAGCTCTTCGACCAGGTTGGATACGCATTCATCACTTCATCCCTCTCCTCATCATTTTTATTTATTTATTATTTTTGTTATTTATTTATATTTTTCGTTTTATTATTTATTTTGTTATTTTATTTTGTTATTTTTATTTATTTTATTTATTTTTTATTTATTTATATTTTTTCGTTTTATTATTTATTTTGTATTTTTTTATTGTTTTTTATTGATTTATATGTTTTCTTTTATTATTTATTTTGTATTTTATTTTGTATTTTTTATTTATTTTTATTTATTTATATATTTTCGTTTTATTTTTAATTTTTATTTTATTTTGTTATTTTTTATTTCTCTCATTTGCTAGAGTGCCCCTTCAAGCTTGCTACTGAGAGGCGCTCCCGACTAGAGTGCGGACGCTGCTTCAGAGTTTTACGCTGAAGCGCACGAGCAACTGCGAGTGAAGGACTTGCTCAAGGTCCATATGGGTGGCTTGAGGTGGATTCGAACCTGGAACTCTCTGGCTCCAAAGCACCGAACTTCACCACTTCGCCAACGCGCTCCACAGTTTTTGATCATGGTTCTGCTGTAGTAATTGCGATGATCAATTCATTTTCAAAAGAACAAATATATATTTGTTGCTTTCATTTTCAAAACAACAAATATATATTTGTTGCTTTCATTTTCAAAACAACAAATATATATTTGTTGCTTTCATTTTCAAAACAACAAATATATATTTGTTGCTTTCATTTTCAAAACAACAAATATATATTTGTTGCTTTCATTTTCAAAACAACAAATATATATTTGTTGCTTTCATTTTCAAAACAACAAATATATATTTGTTGCTTTCATTTTCAAAACAACAAATATATATTTGTTGCTTTCATTTTCAAAACAACAAACATATATTTGTTGCTTTCATTTTCAAAACAGCAAATATATATTTGTTGTTTTGAAAATGAATTGATCATGACTTTGATCGTGAAATTTTTGTAGTTGGAGTGTTTGTTTGATTGTGATTTCGAGGTTTGATTTGTTGTGGCCTTGATCATAGTTTGGAACTTTAGATAAATGGCTTCGATCATGGATGCAATCAAAGTTTGGTCATAGTTTGGCTCACAGAAAGTGGTATGCAATTGAAATTTCAATCGTGAATGGTATTAGAATGTGACAAGCATCAACTGCAGAACTTAGGATTAATTACATCCATGCATATCAGAAACATTTCCTCATCTCTTTTGCAGTTGGTTTCTTGGGTCCCTCCCTTCTTCTATGCACCAAGAGGTCGTATTATTAAGTAAATTAGTGGCTTTAACCTTTTTTACACCATTAGCAAACGTACAATGGGACATGTAAAATAAGACAATGCATGGAGTAACAACAATGAAGTATATTGTATTGTCTAAGCCTTCTAAGGTGACTCGCTAGGCAGGTAAATTCACCTGTACTCTAGATTTGCTGCCTCACCGCTAGCCGAGAATTTCAATGGGCCGCCTGCCGTGGAGTGTCCGCTCACCCGTCTGTTTGCCTGTCTTTCTTTCTGTCTGTGTCCGTCTGTCTATGTCATTCTGTGTTTGTCTGCCTGTGCCTGTCTGTCTGTTTGCCTGTCTTTCTGTCTGTCTATGCACGTCTGTCTGTCTCTCTGTCTGCCTGTCTGTCTGTCTGTCTTTCTGTCTGTCTGTCTGCCTGTATTTCTGTCTGTCTTTGTCCGTCAGTCTGTGTCGTTCAGTGTCTGTCTGTCTGTCTGCCTGTATTTCTGTCTTTCTGTCTGTCTGTCTGCCTGTATTTCTGTCTGTCTTTGTCCGTCAGTCTGTGTCGTTCAGTGTCTGTCTGTCTATGCATGTCTGTCTGTCTGTCTGTGCCCGTCTGTCTGTCTGTGCCCGTCTGTCTGTCTGTCTGTGTCTGTCTGTCTTGCTGACCATCATGATCAGCTATTCAGTTGCGTCCGGCATTCTTGGCTGTTGCCATTGAGAATAAAAAATAGTTGCCATTCCTGGCGACATCTAGCCACTGTCGTCATCGCTTTGATGCACGACCACACACCTACGCACGGACGCACAGGCACGGACATGCAGACGTACACGCGCACGGATGTGGACGCGTGCACGTAGGCGGACATATTGTAAACACAATAGATCGTTAGTTTTTGAACAAACGAGAAGCATGTCGATGATTGCGTGTTTGTTGGGCGTGTTTGTATGTGTGTGTTTATTTGTGTGTTTGTGTGTGTTTATTTGTGTGTGTGTGTTTGTGTACGTGTGTGTGTGTATGTTTACTTGTGTAGGTGTGTTTATGTGTGTTTGTGTATGTTTATTTGTGTGTGTGTGTGTATTTGTGTGTGTATTTGTGTCTGTGTATGTGTGTGTTTATGTGTGTGTGTACGTATGTGTGTTTGTGTGTTTGTGTGTTTATGTGTGTTTGTGTATGTTTATTTGTGTGTGTCTGTGTGTGTTTATGTGTCTATGTGCGTTTGTGTATGGTTATTTGTGTGTGTGTGAGTGTGTGTATGTGTGTGTGTATGTGTGGTTGTGTGTATGTGTGCATGTACGTGTGTGTGCATGTGTGTGTGCGTTTGTGTATCTGTGCTTCTGTGTGTGTGTACGTGCGCATGTCTGTGCTTGTGTGTGGATTGTTGCGATTAAAAAGCGATGGTTTTGATTTACTGATTCATTGATCTTGCAGGTGGTCGGTCTGTAGACCTAGATTTAGAAATTCTGTTTTTTCGCTCTCCTAAATCACTCAGTTCTTTCTTAACCCTTGAGCTACCAAAGTTTTTTCGGGAGGTGGCTATCGCCCCCTCCCTGGATTCCGTGTTTGATTTCAGATATAATTTCTTGTACTACAGCAATTGATTCAGCATTGATTCAGTTCTGTTTACCACCTCCCTCCCCGGACCCTTCATGGTACCTTGTGGCTATTTCGGGTATAGCTTTTTATGGTGTGGGGTACCATCAAAATGTTTACCTCAGCATGTGTATGAAATAAATGGACCTCCTACAGCTACTTAAAATTTATAAATTATATTCTAAATGAACCAAGTTTTTATGCAGAAAGACGTAGGGGTGAGGTGGCAGCCAACCACTGCTTGGTAGCTTGATTTGATGATTGTTGATTGTAATTGTAATTGTAATTGAACACTTGTATAGCGCCGATCACAGATTCAGTAGCGCTCCCGACCCAAAGTTAGCACTGCCGCTAACGAATAGTAGTCTTCAGGCGCTTCCTAAACAGAGGGAGAGAGAGGCTGAGAAGCTCAAGACGTAGTTTATGTGGAAGACGGTTCCAGCAGGACGGGCCAACATAGGCAAAGCTCCTGGACTGGGCAGTTGCCCCACGCATGCGAGGAACAACAGGGAGACCATTAGCTGCCGAACGATTGATTGATTGATTAATTGATGATTGTTGATTGATTGGTTGATTGCTGATTTATTGATGATTATTGATTGATTGATTGATGATTTTTGATTGATTGATAATTGATTGATTGATGATTGTTGATTGATTTGAGGGTAAGACTGAATCTTCTAGACTGACTTCTCCAGTGCTGTAGTATTGAACAATGGTCTAGCAGGACTATAAAACAACAGGTTGGGGTTTAAAACCCCAGCCAGGGTAGAAATCTGTTGCGAGATTTCTGTCCATCTGTGCCCTAGCGCCAGCAGATCTGTAATGTGTACACCGACCGTACACTGTTGATCGGAAGATCAGACGGTGATTATCGGTGGATTTGCTGTTAGTGATTGATTGTCATTTGGTGTTGATTGATTGAATTGATTGATTGATGATTGTTGATTGATTGATTGATGATTGATTGATAGTCGATTGATTGATGTTTGATTGATTGTTGTATTGATGATTGTTGATTGATTAATTGATGATTGTTGATTGATTAGTTGTTGATTGATTGATGATTGATTGATAGTCGATTGATTTATGATTGATTGATTGATGATTGTTGCTTGTTGTATTGATGATTGTTGATTGATTAATTGATGATTGTTGATTAATAATTAATTGATTGGTGATTGTTGACTTATTGATGATTGTTGATTGACTGATAACTGATGATTGTTGATTGATTGATGTGGTCATCTTAGTTGTTCATTGATTGATATCTATCTTTCTAGATATAGCGCCCCTTCAAGATAACTATTCCGAGGTGCTCCTGACCCAGGCATGGTGAATGAGAATTTTTTTGGGTAGTTTAAGAGTTGGACAAGTTCTGTAGAATGGAACGCAGGCCAAAGGGGGAGGAGGCTATTCCAAACAAAGGGGTCCACAGTCGAGAAAGTCCTGTGCTTACATGTTTAACTGCAAAGTATTATACGATTGATTGATTGATTGATCAATTGATTATAAGTGGGTAATACTGTTGAGTGATCGACTTGAATTGTGTTTACCAATGATTTCTGATGGATGGATTCGATCAAAGGTGATTAATTGATTTAGTTTATTATAAGTTGGTCATGTAGGGAGTGATCAACAATGATTAACGATCGATTTGATTTGATTTGATTTGATTGTAGGTCGTGAAGACAATAGGTTTGCGAGAGACTTGGTATTTCGGTCTCCAGTTCACAGATACGCAGAATCTCACGACCTGGATCAAGCTCGATAAGAAGGTAAGAGTAATTTATTTATTTATTATTTATTTATTTCTCCATTTCTATAGCGCCCCTTCAAACTTTCTACTCAGAGGCGCTCCCGACTGGAGCGCGGACACTGCTTTGGAGTTTCACGCCGAAGCACCCAAGCAATTGCGAGTGAAGGACTTACTCAAGGTCCCTACGCGGCGAGGTGGATTCGAACCTCGAACCTTTCGGCTTCAAGGCAACGACGCCACCACTGCACCACCGCGCCCCACAGTAATATTATCTATTATACCATCATATGCCCATATCTTACTTACTGCAGCATGACTGAACTTCTGCATACGACTCTCAAACTCATCTTGACGGCAAATGGTTCCTTTAAAAAAGGCTATACGAGTCATTACTAAATCTCCACCAATTCGCACACTAGCCCGCTATTCTTTGAACACAAACTCCTAGACATTATCCAAATTAAATTCCTACAAATTTGCATTTTCATATACAAATATATTAATAACCTCTTCCCACCGCCATTCTCTTCCTATTTTGATCCTGCACTGCATCCTGGGAACCAAGGCCATCACTGGGAAACCAAGGCCATCAATTGGAAAATCGAGGCCGTCACGGTGTAAACCAAGGCCATCACTGGGAAAATCAGGGTGACCCTGGGGAAACCAAAGCCATCACTGGGATAACCAGGGCCATAGCTGGGAAACCAAGGCCATTTCTAGGAAAAACCAAGGCCATCACTGGGAAAATCAATGCCATAGCTGGGAAAACCAAGGCCATCCTTGGGAAAACCAAGGCCATCACTGGGAACCAAGGCCATCACTGGGGAAGCCAAGGCCATAGCTGGGAAATCCAAGGCCATCACTGGGAAACCAAGACCATTTTGGATTCCAGTGCCTGTTACAGTTGATCTATATTCACATCCGATAACTTACAATTAAACCCATAGATTGAGTATTCGCATATTACGAATATTAAGATTTTCAAATATTCACGAATATTAACGAATATTAAAACTGCTAACGAATATTATATTCGTAAAATATTATGTTATTTCAAGAAATTCTTTATTCTTGTTCTTTCAAGAAATTCTTTATTCTTAATTCTTATTTTGTTATTTATGAAAATGTTAAACTTTTACTGAATGAATTGTACAAAATCGAGTTAACCTACGCATAGGCCTGTATCAGCAAGTGACAATAACTTTAATAGATTTATTATCAAAAACTTCAAAGTCTCTGTTGGGTCTGGCCAATGTGGCCATGCGGTATTCATATCACATTCGATACTCAATGACAGTTAATGTTGGTCACTTTGTCTGACTTGTGACCATCCTCTCGAACAGAAAAGAGATAGAGCCACCGATGGCAATTGGCAAGTAGCAGCAACAGTAGGCTAAATTAGAAATAAATTTTGACTGCCTATAATAGTAACTGCAAATTGATAAAGTTATTTTATATCAGTTTAGCAGGATGAGTAAATATAAATGCCAACGCATGAAATAGTAGTGCCAGATTACAAGCAAAAATTATAATGATAATAAGCACATTGCAGATTTTAATTCAACCCTGCCTGAATGCTAGTGAATGTCATGGAGACATAGAAACAAACTGCTTCAGGTCTACCAGGTAACATTGCGGTTTCGATGGTTCACTTAATCTGTTAACGAATATTTACGAATATTTACGAATATTAAAAAATCTTAATATTCACGAATATTTACGAATATTAAAACCAAAAGTCACGAATACTCAATCTATGATTAAACCCATGGCTTTGGTTGCCACAGGATAGCCAATTGGTTAGAGGAATTGACTTGTAACATGGAGTGTTGTTCTGGATGAAGATGTAATTAAGCCATTTATCCAGCAGATAATCTCATAAGACATAGAGGCAGCCTGTGGTCAATAGGCAGAAAGAGAGAGAGATAAGTTTTCAGTTGAGAATGGGGTGGGGGGATAAGACACTGGTATGGAAATCAGCTGAATATTGATTAGTCTTTGGAATGTGGACTGATTTTTGTGGCCGCCAGAATTTTACAACTCCTAACCCACAATAAAGATAAGGATTCATAAAGAGATAAAGATTCGTATTGGAAAGGCAAATACGGCTTTTGAAAGACTAGAGAAGATATGGAAGAGCAATGGATGTAGCTTGAAGATTAAGACTTGATTATATGAGGCTATAGTGTTAAGCACACTTTTGTATGAGGCTGAGACGTGGCCAATGACGGTGGCAAATGGAAAACGACTGGATGCGACACATCATAGATGGCTGAGACGAATACTACACATCTCACGGAGAGATAAGGTAACAAATAAAAACATCAGATAAAGGACTGGATGGGAGAAAATGGAGATTAACGTCAGAAAGAGGCGACTAAAGTGGATGGGACATGTAGCAAGAATGGAACAAGATAAAAGAGCAATTTAACAAGCAACAATTTGGAATCTGGAGGGAAGACGTGGTAGAGGACGGCCAAGGAAGAACTGGATGGAGACTGTGCGAGAGGATCTGCAAGGTCTGGAGATGACATCATGATGGTCATCATGATGGTCATGGAACGATGCTGTTGAGATGACGATGAACAGAGTGGAATGGAGAAGGACTATAGGTCTAATGTAAGGTAACACACAATATCAGTATATGAATTGTACAGCGTTATCTGGGTCATTGAACCCGGCTGCTTTAACCGATTATGAAACATGACTGCAATAGTTGACGTGATGCAACCTTTGGTTGACGTTATACAAGTGATTAGATTAGATTAGATTAGATTCGACGAGTGATTTAGTATGAGTTGTCGAAAGACTTAACAGTCGAATTGAGTCAGAAGTTGATGAGGTTGAACGGAAAATAGATATGATCAACGTACAAACATCAATCATTATGAGAGCAGTTACTGATCGGATGAAAGATAAGAATATCAGTTGAACAGGACCAGCAGCTTATCTGAACCAGTTCTAAAATTTTGCATGGGTTCTTAACTTTGTGAAGACATTCATCTGTAGAAGATAGGGTTTGCTAAAGACTTGGCTGTGATCAAAACTCCCCCGTCTGGCCTCGAATATACATCTATCTTTGATCTGCTTGTGCAGAGAGAGATACTTGTTGGGGTAGACAATGGTGTTCATTATACGATGGGAGTGTCAACCGTGACATATTCACTGATATTAATATTAACCTACAGGTGAAGGTGTGCTCTATTGTAAGTATTGGTGTCCATTGTATGTATGGTAATTGGACTGCCAGCCATGAATATGGGGGATTCGTATCCAACTTGAACAGATTTCTATTTAATTTCGTTCCCTATTAAATGCAGATTCTGCAGAACTTAAAAACTTTGTAATGCTGTGTGCTAGTCATTCATTCATTCCGAAAATTATTATTTACCTTCAAGAAGCATGCTCGGAGAAGTGCTCACATTCCAGCCATGGCTAAGAGAAAGGTGTTGAGTAGGCAAATTATTCAGCAGTAGAAAGTGCAGCGCAAGTGAGAGCCCATTCCAAGTTGAGCGGCCAGCAGCCGAGAATGCTCCTCGACCTGCAATCTGTACAAAGTCTGCACATTCTGGAGAGGGGTGCTATTTACATTTTTTAAAGAAAAATTTAGACAGTGCCAGGGCTGTTTTTAAGGAATTTTTAAAACTGCACAACCCTTCTTTCCTTCCCATCCTCCATGGTAAATTACCTCCAATCGGACGAAACTGACCTTTTTTACTAGTTTCTACTGCACGTAAGTGCTTTTACAGCTGCACAAATCCTTTTAGAACTGCACATATTGTGTACAACTGCACGCTAAAAAAAAGCCCTGGACAGTGCCCCACTCAAGAAGTCTACTCAATGTCCAACCATGGCTACAGAGAAAGGTCTTGAGCAGCTGGTTGAAAATCAGGCAAATTTTATTCTCAAGTATTAAGCGCAGTGCTAGCAGGAGCGCTTTCCAAGTGGAGGGCCAATAGCCGTTGAGGCTTCAGGCTGTGTGACCAAAGAGCACCCCGAGGGACCAGGACCTCTCCTTTAGCGGAAAAGCGCACAGCTGGATGGGAGGGGGGAGGGTAAGTGGGAGAGAAGGAGACAATAACTGCTATACCAGCCTTCCCACGGATTTGTGCTTGCAACATCAGCTAACATAATAATAATATACGAAGTGTGGTCTTGGGGCCTACTGTCTGGAACGACCTCCCTGTTACGCTTCGCTCTCTACTTGTGATCCATCCGGTTGAGTTCTGCAACTCTCAAGTCTTTTTACTTTGTTCGTGGTTGGGCTGGGAGCGCTTCTGAGTAGTTTCTTGAAGGGGCGCTATATAAATGCTCTGAATGAATGAAGAATGAGTGGTAAAATTTGGTTTTCGTAATAATCCTACCAGTGCAGCGGAGATTTCGTCCGAGATTTCTGTTCAATCTGTTGCCCTAACCTACCATGAGAAACAACAGAATTTGTATTGCGTATGAGGTTTAATATTTTATTTGAGGTGGGCCTTTTATCGTTTCGCGGCCTGTAACAAAGCACTCAGGGAACCGGTACACAGGGCCGTGGAGCACGGATTGAGTGGTATTGCCCTAGTGAACTCTGGCTGGTATAAAATTATTGACTTGCACTGCCAATGAAGAGATTAGGTTGCAAGGGAGAGGCCTGGATTCATCCTCGTATGCCGATCCAGAGAAAATGAAGTCGCTAATGCTTCATGTCAATGGCTGTATGTATGTATGAGCAGTTATAGCACTCTTCAGCCTCTACTCAGAGGTGCTCCCGTATACAGCGTGGATCGGAGTTTCATGCTGAAGCGCATGAGTAATTGCGGGTGAAGGGCTTGCTCAGGGTCCCTACACGGTGGCTTGAGATGGATTCGAACCTGCAACCTTCCGGCTTTAAGGCACCAAACATACCCTTACACCACCATGCCCCACACGAGGTTAACGAACTTAATGTATGCCATGGCTAAGAAAAGATTGTCGTAAAGAATGGAATGCAATAAAAGAGCACTTGACATTACTGTGCACACACAAACACAAGCATACACACGCACACGTGCACACACACACATGTGCACATACACACTCACACGTACACTTACACACACATACATGTACATACACCCAACCATACGACATACGTTCTGTATGAGATGGTGATGTGAGTACTTGTGAAGGAAGTAATGGTGAGTACTTGTGAATGGTTTGCTTGGTTCAATGACCGGCTCAATGGCAGAGGCTCCAGCCTACGACAGATTTGGTTGTTTGGTGAATTTTTTGGATCATAAATTATTCAGCATTGAGGGGGAGAGAGAGTGAGAGAGACAGACAGACAGACAGAGACAGATAGACAGAGAGTTGTGCATGGGTTTCAAGGTTGGTCGAATACAAGTTGGATTGACGAAAAGAATTCTTGCTGATGGACTTCGGATTGATGAAAATAGTTTTTACTGAAACAATAATAATAAGTGGGATTTTGGAAAACAATCTCGCTGAAATCGAAGCTGGATTGATGAAAACAAGCTCGCTGAAATCGAAGCTGGATTGATGAAAACAAGCTCGCTGAAATCGAAGCTGGATTGATGAAAACAAGCTCGCTGAAATCGAAGCTGGATTGACGAACAATGATTTTTAATTAAATGGGTTATTTTGATGGGAAACAACTGTTACCTAAAAAGAAGCGGGATTGATTACGCGAAATCTTGCCTATCCGCAAGCCGAATGGATGAGAAGAATTCTCGCAAAACTAGAAGTTGGATTGATTAAAAAACAATAATGTTGCAACGAGCAAATAATCTGCGATGCAAGAACGCACGTTTACCACAGGTGGAAATTTCTTATCAGTGGGCTACCTAACCCTCCCCTACCCCACCACGGTCTGTCAGGGGCTGCGTGCGTCATCAATTTGTTTTACAGATTATACATAATATTATGACGGTTCATTTGCATCAGCCCACACATGTGCAAGTTCGCTCAAATCTGTTTACCCATAGTTTTCGGTGACACACGACATCTACAGTCTACAATAGTTGTTGCATAGTTGTGACCACCGCACGTGGAGAGCCTGTCTTGATTGGTGAATGCCTTACGGGTGCGTTTTCAACCGCCCACTACTACGATACACGATGAACGCGTTTTTGTTCAATCGTAAATTCCTCTTGAGCGTTGATTGGAGTGCCGTTCGATACGTCGTCGTCGTGGTGGCACACAGATATCGCACTTGACGAATTAATTTGTTGACGACGGGGTTGAGAGAGATACGGGACATTGTTTGCAGTGATCTCTTAGACTGGAAAGTCGTCGGTGTTGACTGGCTGCATAGTTGTTGGGCTGAGCTGTAGGGGAGCGAGATCAAATATTTCTATCGTTGACTTTGAAGATGGATGGGTCGTCGGACATAGCGGCGCCCCAGAGAGAGAGACAGACGCTAGACAGGCAGGGGGGAGAGAGACAGACAGACAGACAGAGAGACAGACAGAGAGACGCTAGACAGGCAAGGAGAGAGGCAGATAGAGACAGAGAGACAGACAGAGAGGCGCTAGACAGGCAGGGAGAGAGAGACAGACAAAGACAGAAAGAGAGAGAGAGAGACAGACAGACTGACAGAGAGAGACTTGAGATGGTGACAGGAGGAGATGTGCAGATAGAGCGAGAGAGTAAAAGACAGTGATAGATGGAAGGAGAGAGACAGACATACAGACAGAGACAGACAGACAGGCAGAGAGTTATGAATTCCGGCATGGGCATCGGTTGACTGATGGATGGTCCCACTTCTTGCATGGTTCGAGCGAGACAGACAGACAGACTGACAGAGAGAGACGAGACAGTGACAGAAAGAGATATGCAGATAGAGCGAGAGAGTAAGAGACAGTGATAGATGGAAGGAGAGAGAGACAAACAGACAGACATACAGACAGGGAGAGTGACAGAGCATGAGAGTGACAGACATAGTGAGAGACGGGCAGAGAGAGAGACAGATAGAGAGACAGATATAGAGACAGATAGAGAGACATAGATAACAGAGAGACGGAGAAGAGAGAGAGACAGACAGAAACAGAGAGAGAGAGAGTGGTCCCGCTTCCTGCATGGTTCGAGCATTCAGTAGGGTAGTGTGGTTGTCACTGGCACATTGTTCCTTGGGTTTGGTTGCTAGTGTCTGTGCTACGTTGGTTCTCGGGTTGGCAGTCGATGGCATATGCTCTGTTCCTTCTGGTCGGCAACTGAGCTGCCCGAGTCATGACCAAATGACCATCAAATCCAAGCAGTTTCTCATAACTGAATATATGCAGTTTATGCACGATATTCTACATGGTGTTGCAGTCTAAAGTCAGTTGGGTCAGTTGTCGCTGTGCTCTGCTACCTGTGGCGATATGCAGGTGCCATGCTGTCGCACTACAACCCGAGCCATCATGCCTTGTCATATGTTGAACCTTCTCGTGAAACAGTCTGCCACTGTTAGACAGACAGAGAGTGAGGGACAGACAGACAGATTGACAGACAGACAGAGAGAGACAAACAGACAGACAGAAAGGTAGTCATTGGTGCAACACCTGATGGGTCTCGTGTAAAATGCGATATATAAGTTCATGCATACATACATACATACATACATACATACATACATACATACATACATACATACATACATACATACGTGTATATGATACATACATACATACATACATACATACATACATACATACATACATACATACATACATACATACATACATACGTGTATATGATACATACGTGTATATGATACATGCATGCATACATGCACGCATACGCACATTCATATGTGCATACGTACAGTACACGCATATGTGCGTACACAACTACACATACATATGCACACACACACGCACGTAGCTTGGTGTGCTCGAATGAGGCAATGGAAGTTGATGGTTGTGACTTTGTTGATGATGAGAGAGGACTGAGACTGAGACTGTGGTATGTGGGTCAGCTATGCTTTGCCAATTAGGTAATATGCTAAATTATATTGCCAACAGGTTTTGCTTGACAGAGTGAGGGAGAGACAGACAGACAGACAGACAGACAGACAGACTGACAGTGAGACACTGACAGATGGAGATATGCAGACGGAGTGAGGGACAGTGATAGATGGAAGGGGAGAGAGAGTGAGACAGACATGCAGACAGGGAGAGAGAGACAGAGCAAGAGAGTGGGAAACCGAACTTCAGAGAGAGGGGACAGAGAGACAGACAAACATACATACAGAATGAGAGAGACAGACAGAAAGAGAGAGAGAGAGAGACAGACAGACATGCAGACAGGGAGAGAGTGATGCAGACAGGGAAAGAGAGATGCAGACAGGGAAAGAGAGTGGGAGACTTGGATTCAGAAAGAGAGGGGATAGAGAGAGAGAGACAGACAGACAGACAGACAGACAGACAGAATGAGAGACAGCCAGAAAGTCAGACCGACAGGCAGAGGGAGACAGGCAGACACAGACAGGGTCTAGTGTTCATTTGCATAATATGTACATGTGGCTGTGGTATTGGTTTCGGTCATTCACTGGTATGTTACATGAAGAAACCTATGAATCCAGTTGTATACATTGTCTTTGTGTATTGCATCATACTTCTGCATACGGTATATTTCTGTATGTGCGTTGTATAAGAAGCGTATCGTCTTGCTATGTGTTGTTAGTATACGCATTTCTTTTCGTGTTTTGTCTTGCTGTGTATATTTGTTTATCTGAATTACATACTGTATTGCATTTTCTGTTTTGGTTATATTGTCTTTTCTCGATATGTTCTATACATGGATTGCATTGAATGGCGTTTTCTCTTTCCCTCTTGTTGTGTATTCTGAATATGTGTTATGTGTGTTTGTTGACACATGTTGCATGTTGCAGTTATGTGAAGCTGTAGACTATGTGGGTCGATGGTAATTGCATGCAGAACAGGATGAAACAAACCATGTGAGATCAAAGGCTGAAGTCAAATGATGACTGATGGAAGGCATAACACAGGCATTAGCTTACCAGTATAGGTGGTGGTGCAGGGGGTGGTGGTGGTGGTGGTGGTGCAGATGGTGATGCAAGTCGTAGTGGCTTAGGTGGTAGTGGTACAGGTGGTGTAGTTGATGGTGCAGATGGTGGTGCAAATAGTAGTGGTACAGGTGGTGGTGGTGCAGATCTTGGTGGTACAGATGGTGATGTAAGTGGTATAGGGGGTAGTGGTACAATGGGTGGTGGTGCAGGTGGTGGTGATACAGATGCTGATGCAAATGGTAATGGTATAGGTGGTATTGGTATAGGTGGTGGTGGTGCAGGGGTAGTGCAACAGATGTTGGTGCAAGTGGTAGTGGTGGTGATGATTGTGGTGGTATAGATGGTCGTGGTACAGATTGTGGTGGTACAGTGCTGGTGGTACAGGTTGTGGTGCTTCACTGGCACGTTTAAATTGATAAACTTTGGTACAAAGTGGTACGATAAGTCAACATTTGTTTACTGGGAGGATGCTACATAGGGATTTTCCAGCAGACCGGCAAGATTACAGATATTCTGTACAGAATGGTATGGTTGCAAGTATTCTCTGCAAACTTTGCAAAGTGGTATGGTAGTACTTCAGGTATTTTCTACACTCTGGGCAGTGTTTTGTTTGTGACTGATGTTGGGAAGGGCTGCGGCACGTCTGTGGGGTGAATGTGTTTGTGCAATTAGTCAGATTGTTCATTTGATTGTCGATGACAGATGTGTGTCGGCCGGCAACATGTTCTGTCTTGGCCTTTTTCTTGCGGACATTCTAATTTATTACTGTCTGTGACTTGCGACTACTGTCTGGTGGTGGTGGTGACACACACAGCTGTGGCTGCTCTGGGTTTTGTCCCTGGTCCCACCCTACTTATTACCCACCCCATCCCAGGATAGGGAAATTTGTGTGGGGGTATGGGGGTAGGGAAATGTGGGTTGGGAAATGTGGGTAAGGTAATGTGGGTATGGAAATGTGGGTAAGGTAATGTGGGTAGGGTAATGTGGGTAGGGAAATTGAGGTTGGAAATAGAGGTACTGAACGGAACCCCGAATGACTGGGCTTTAAATGATGAAGAAAGTAATTGGAAGAGGAGGAATTGCGTTTGGTGACTGTTCTGTTCCTTCTCTGTTGCTGGACCCTTGCTGTGTGGAAGATGTCTTTCAGACCATGGGAAGATGGTGATCAGGCAATTGGTAGTTGATTAGATGTATGGGCATCATGAATGCTTGAAATCAGCCATTTTCTGAGATGGGTCCGAATAAATGATCTCATTTTGTGATGTTCATTGCTCCCTTAGTGTTAGTCCAAGTGACCTTATGTCCTCATATATATTCGTCTGTCTAGCTTAGATATACAATTATACATACGTAGTGTTGTGAGGCGGAAACTTTCCTCGGAAAGTTTCATATCTTTCCGGAAAGTTTCGGAAACTTTCCGACGAATCTTTCCGGAAACTTTCCGACATATTTTTCGACCAATAAAATATTAAATACATACTCAATTCTAATGAGTCCGAAATTTTCTTTCAATATAATGTTACTAAATACATCAATCACTATCAGAAGTTAGTGTTGTGAGGTGGAAAAATTGTCCAGAAAGTTTCATATTTCTCCGGAAACTTTCCGACTTATTTTTCCACCAATAAAATATTATTAAATACATACTCAATTCTAATGAGTCCGAAATTTTCTTTCAATATAATGCTACTAAATACATCCATCACTATAAGCAGTCTTAGGTGGTTATAAGTAATAGTTTATTCAATAGATTGCACTGCTAGTATTAGTGATAATTGTTCACACAGCCGAAAAATACCGGTACATTTAGGAATTAAATGCAATTAAACTTTGGTGTAAATTTAGAGAAAATATTTTTTATCATTCAGTCACCTTCATATTTGTGGGTTATGAAAATATAAGACAGAAACAGAAATTGATGCTGTATTATTTCATGTTTATATCAGTTTTTTATACATTTCCTGCAACAGCGATGACTGCAGACATGCAAGCAACTAGTTTTCTATAGGCTACTCTAGTCTGAAATGCTAATGAATAGTGTTTATTGCTCATATTAATTATTTTTAAGTACAACATTTTTTGCATCGACAGAAGTACTGTAAATAAAAGGAGTTAAAACTATAAGAAAAATTTCTGAGAGTGAAATTCTTATATTTTCTGAGTTTAATGTATTTTCCGGTTCTTTGGAAAGTTTCCGGAAACTTTCCGGAAACTTTCCGGAAAGTTTCCGGAAACTTTCCGTCAAAATACTTTTCCGGAAAAGCTACATCACTATACATACGTACTATACTATGCAGTATACAACTATACATGCACACAATTGAAGCGTAGACATACATACAAAACCATTCACTTGCATACAATGCACACATGGAGTTCTTGAATTCAGTTTGTTTGGATGGAGTTAATGATGCGTTGCCATGGTAACGGATGCCGTTGCTTTTTCTGTCTTCCTACAGGTCCAGAGCCAGGACGTGAAGAAGGAGAAGGACAGTCCACTTCAGTTCCGGTTCCGAGCCAAGTTCTATCCGGAGGATGTGTCCGAGGAACTGATCCAGGACATCACTCGAGTATGTTGTCCTTGTTTGTCCCTATTTTGTCCTTTTTTGTCCTTATTTTGACCTCGTTCTGTCCTTGTTTGTCCTTATTTTGTCCTAGTTTTTCCTTATTTTGTCCTTGTTTTTCCTTATTTTGTCCTTGTTTTTCCTTATTTTGTCCTTGTTTTCCCTTATTTTGTCCTTGCTTTTCCTTATTTTGTCCTTGTTTTTCCTTATTTTGTCCTAGTTTTGACCTCATTCTCTTCTTGTTTGTCCTATTTTATCTTTATTTTGACCTTGTCCTAGTCCTTATTTTCCTCAAGGTCCTTACGCAGCGGTCTGAGGTGGATTCGATCCCGAAGCCCTCTGGCTCCAAGGCACCGAACCGACCACTACACCACCGTGCCCCACAAGAATGCTTCTATGTCGATCAACAGTAATAGAGACATGATCAATCCAAAATAGGAGTACACACATGCATAAAGACATGCACACATATGCCAATGCATACAGACATACGTCAATACATACATACATACAGACATACATCGATGCATGCACATATACATATACACACATATACAATACATCATATACAATACATGCACCCATGCACCCCGACGCATAAGAGACAAAGGTAGTTATTTTTCCATCTCGTAAAGTTCAAACATGAATGCCTGTTACATTACGAACATGTCGGTTACATTACGAACATGTCGGTTACATTACGAGCATGTCGGTTACATTACGAACATGTCGGTTACATTACGAACATGTCGGTTACATTACGAGCATGTCGGTTACATTACGAACATGTCGGTTACATTATGAACATGTCGGTTACATTACGAACATGTCTGTTACATTGCGAACATGTCGGTTACATTACGAACATGTCTGTTACATTGCGAACATGTCAGTTACGTTACGAACATGTCTGTTACGTTACGAACATGTCGTTTACATTACTTTGTTTGCTGTATGTGTAGCAATTGTTCTACCTGCAAGTGAAGGACGGCATACTGAAGGATGAGATCTACTGCCCGCCAGAGACATCTGTCCTCTTGGGCTCATACGCTGTGCAGGCCAAGTACGGCGACTACAACAAGGAGACGCAGAAGCCGGGATTCCTGGCCAGCGATCGCATTCTTCCATCCAGGTCAGAGGCCATAACCTTTCGGGGCATGGTGTCGTGTGTATGTATGTGCACTTGTTATAGCACCCCTTCAAGCACTCTACTCAGAGGCGCTCCCGACTGCAGAGCGGACACTGCCTCGGAGTTTCACGCCGTAGCGCTGAGCAATTGCGAGTGAAGGACTTGTGCAGGGTCCCTACACGGCGACTTTAGGCTGATTCTAGCCTCGAACCTTCCGGCTTCAAGGCAATGACGCCACCACTACACCACCGCGCCCCACACTGTAGTGGTGCGTGTTGGTGCTTTGGAGCCAGAGGGTTCCAGGTTCGAATCCACGTCAAGCTGCCACGTAGGGATTTTGAGGTCCTTCGCTTGCAATGCTCGTGCGCTTTGGCGTGAAATTTCGATTCGGTGTCTGTCGCTGTAGTCGGGAGTGCCTCTGAGTAGTGAGCTTGAATGGGTGCTATAGCAAATGTGAGAAACATAAAATGACTTTTTGTCATTGTTCATGCAACATCTTGCCTAACTTGGCTTCCTAGTTTGTATCGTTTTGTATTTTAATAGTTTCAGATCCAACCTCTTGTGGCGTAGACTACTGAGAAATGCTTTCGGCACAGAAGTCCCAGTGGAAATTAAATATCTTGAACTGGAGCAAGATGATGCAGGGAAGAGCCCCCCCCAACATAAGCTTAGCCCGTAAAAGAGGGGGAAGGCCATTCCATGTGGAAGGACCTATTACAGCAAATGCTCGGCTCGGAGCCAAGGCACACCGAACACGAGGGACAAGACGGTCAGTAGAGCACAAGCGGCGAACAGATTTCGCAGAGAAAGATTTATGCATATATATAGTCGGAGGGATTTTTGGGGACAAGACCAAGTTGGGATTTGGAGACCAGAAGGATGATCTTATATTGGATGATCTTGCTTTTTTTATTTGATCCGAGTTATTGATTCGTTGGTTCATTTATGTAACATCTATTCAGAGAAAACTGCTCGGAGGTGCTTCCAGAACGGCTGAAAGGAACAGTCTGAAGGTGAGAAAAGAAATGTAGGAAAAATTATCCTTCCAAAGAGGATAGGCTCCAGTGGAAAGCCATTTCAGATCGAGGGGCCCACCACCTAGAAAGCTCAATTCTGCATAATGTTGGTTGGTATGAACGAAGGGGAGAAGGAGCAGGGCCTGTTCAGATGAGTCACTGAGACTACCCAACGCTGCCAAAGAGCTCTAACAGGGGGTGTCAGTTTTCCCCAAGTCTTTGTGATTGTGATTGTGACGTGGTTTCTTTTCTCTGCGCAGGGTAATGGAACAGCATTCGATGAGCCGTGAGCAGTGGGAGGAGCGGATTACCACGTGGTATGAGGAGCACAAAGGAATGATGAGGTGAGCAACTACAGACTGTCAATCAGACATTTTGTGCCTGTCAATCACTATGTACCTGTCAATCACTTTGTGATGTCAATCACTTTGTACCTATCATTCACTTTGTACTTATCAATCACTTTTTGCCTGTCAATCCCATTATTCCTGTCAATTCCTTTGTGCCTGTCATTCACTTGCATCTGTCAATCACTTTGTGCCTGTCAATCACTATGTACCTGTCAATCACTTTGTGCCTGTCAATCACTGTGCCTGTCAATCACTATGTACCTGTCAATCACTATGTACCTGTCAATCACTTTGTGCCTGTCAATCACTTTGTGCCTGTCAATCACTATGTACCTGTCAATCACTTTGTGCCTGTCATTCAATCGTTTTATCTCTTTCAATTGTTTTGTATATGGTTATTGTTTCATGTCTGTTAATCTTGTTTTGTCTGTAAATCCTTTGTGTCTGTCAATCATTTCTTGTCTTTCAATCTTTGCATGTGTCAATCATTGTTTGCCTGCCAATCAAATGTTTTGTCTGTCTATCATTTTTTGCAAGTCCATCATTTCATTGTGTGTCAATATCGTTAAGCCTGTTTTGACGAGCAGGTTAAAAGATCTCATTTTTCACTAGCCTGCATAATATTTGGTTTCAGTGAAAGATAACTGATTTTTTACTCTCATTCTCCAATTTCTCATGTTCAGAGTCTGATTTCTCAGCGTTGAACCCTGATTTCTCAGCGTTAAGGTCACAATAATTTCAGTTAACGCACAGTTTAATTAAAATTTCTTGGTAGGATTATTGTTTCAAATGTTATGTGTTTAATGCATAAATAATGTTTATTTATTGGCTCTTTGAAGAGAGGATGCTGTGTTGGAGTATCTGAAGATCGCTCAGGATCTTGAGATGTATGGTGTCAACTATTTCGAAATCAAGAACAAGAAAGGGTCGGACCTCTGGCTCGGAGTCGACGCCCTTGGAATCAACATTTACGAAAAGGACGATAAGTGAGTCATGGCATACATATTTTAAGTAGGTCACTGACTCACTGCTCATTTGCATATCGGAAGTAGGTCACGACGTATTTGCATATTGGAAGTAGGTCACGGCACATTTGCATATTGGATTGAAAGTAGGTCATGGTATACGAGTGACTGTGGTGTAGGGGTGTGTTCAATGCCTTGGAGCCTGAAGGTTGCGGGTTCGAATCCAGCTCAAGCCACCACGTAGGGACCCTGAGCAAGTCCTTCACTCACAATTGCTCATGTGCTCTGGCGTGAAACTCCGATTCAGTTTCTGTGGTGTAGTTGGGAGCGCCTTTGAGTAGAATCTTGAAGGGGCGCTATAACAAGTGCTCATACACACATACATTTGCATAAATTGTAAGTAGGTCGTAGCTTATTTGCATATTGGAATAAGTCCTCATGTAATGTATATTGGAAATTGATATGAATTGCTCATGTTTCAGAAGTAGGTCATAGTGTTGTCACTGTTGTGTGTATTGGAAATGGATCTTGACAAATGTGGGCAGCGGAAATAGGTCATGACATGTTTATGTAATATTGGAAATATTTCACGGCATACTAGATGCATATTGCAAGCATGGAAAATACTAGTCCATAGTGATCAATGAATAAGTATACTTGGTTATCCGAAGTAAACAGATTATTAGTACTGACAAGTGAACATACTTGAGCCCGTGAGGATGAGGAAAGTACTAGCAGTTACGAAAGACAGTACTTAAGGAACTGTGGTCAGAGTAGATTAGTTAGTTGTGGTAAATGGTCATATACAATACTATATACTACAGTAAATGGTCATATACAATACAATACTATATACTACATTAAAT
This sequence comes from Lumbricus terrestris, assembly GCA_949752735.1. NCBI lineage: Eukaryota > Metazoa > Annelida > Clitellata > Crassiclitellata > Lumbricidae > Lumbricus > Lumbricus terrestris. The sequence goes on from OX457053.1 coordinate 24,736,938, forward strand.
GGTCATACAATACAATACTATATACTACAGTAAATGGTCATATACAATACAATACTATATACTACATTAAATGGTCATACAATACAATACTATATACTACAGTAAATGGTTATATACAATACAATACTATATACTACAGTAAATGGTCATATACAATACAATACTATATTAAATGGTCATATACAATACAATATACTACAGTAGCATTCATTTTCGGACCTGAAAGGAAAAAGAGCGCTTAGCTAATCCTGGGAGACAGTCCTAGGTATGAAGTGTTAGCAACTTCATTTACTCAGCCTTGGCATATAAGGTTGGGGGGGGCAGTCCCCTCTCTCTCACTGTCCAATCTTCCCGCCAACAGTTATTCTTCAGTTTCTCTGCCCCTAGGCAAGTTTGAATGCAAAATGCCGCCACTCCATCCTCCCATGTGCCTTCTGGTATCCGTCCTCCATCATCCAGTCCAGCATCATCTGTCTCGGTCTTCCTCTTGTTCTTTTCCACTCCATTTTTCCATCGATCACTAATCACTATTCTTAGCAAAGAGTCTCCTCTTCGTGTGTGTGTGTGTCCAATCCATTTTCTTTGCCTTTCTTTTATCGTTCTTATCAGTGTTCTTTCTCCTCCAATTCTTCCCAGCACTTCGTCATCAGTTTTATGATCTGTCCAGCTGATCTTTTCCATTCTCCAGCATGTCCACGTTTCAAATCCTCCAGTAGCAGTGTACTCATCGAAGCCAAATCGATTTGCAGAGGGGGGTACATCGGTGGAACTTAAATCTTGAAATAAATTTCTGTCTGTGCTGGGATTGACTCTCAACCTTTAGTTGACAGTCCAGCAGACAACCACTCACCATCCTCCTCTTCTTATTTCCTGGTGCTCGCCGGAAGTGCAGTTTCACCTTTGGCTGTAAATGAATTCTGGCTGAAACGGAAACAGTGAAATCACTTGTTGGTAGTGGGAGTTAACTGGTGGAAAGACAAAGGCCAGTTTAGCATCCTAGAGCTCTGTGTTCAGAGCCAGCTGTAACAAGGGACAAGTTTTTTTCAGTCAAAATGAAACAGTTTTGTTGATGACTTGTTGCGGCAGTTGCTTTCGCATTCAACTTTCGGGCTTCCTTTAACAATTATAAATTGGTTCGTTTTCCGGACATTTTGGCATATGCTCATTGTTACAGAGTTTAAAGGTAATAAATGGGTTTGGGTGATTTTGACTGCAGCTTGGTATGTGATGATTTTCACAACCAAAATAGGATTTGAAAGTTTTGTTGATGGGCCAATACTTTCCACTTGTGCCAATTGCAGATTCAATGAAGGGGCAGATAAGGAGTGGATCAACAAGAAATGGGGTAGATAAGAAATGGGGTAGATAAGGAATGGGGGTGGATATTAAAGCAATGAGGTTGAAAAATAATGTTGTACTGTTAGGATCATTTGCGTTTTTCACCCCTTTTTATAATGGGTGTTTCTGTTTCAAACATCCTATCGTTTAAATCTGATCATCTTCTTCCTTTTCTCCCTGTGCTTCTGCTTCTTCATTCTCCCTTCTTGTACTTCTCTCCTGCTCATGTTATTCTTCTTCTCCTCCCATCTTGATGCTGCTCCTCCTCTTGCTCCTCTTCTACTGCCTCCTCCTCTTCTCCTCTCGTCTTTATGCTTCCCCTCTGCTCCTCTTCTACTGCCTCTTCCTCTTCTGATCCTATCTGCTGCCTTGTAATATTCCTCCTCTCCTCTATTCCTCTAATGAAACATCGCTACTTTGTTTGAATCATCGCTACTTCTACCCTCCTTGTCCTGTTCCTCTTTTTGTCCTCCTCTTTCTACTTTTTCCTACTTTGAATTGTTGCTGCATACTTTGAGCCATCACTGCTTTCTTTGAACCATTGCTACTTTGTTTGAACCATCGCTACTTTGTTTGAAGCTTCACTACTTTGTTTGAACCATCACTGCTTTGTTTGAACCATCGCTACTTTGTTTGAAGCTTCACTACTTTGTTTGAACCATCGCTACCTTGTATGAGCTATAACTACTTTATTTTAACAATCGCTGCTTTGTTTTAGCCTTTGCTAGTTTATTTGAACCATCGCTACTTTGTTTGAACCATCATTACTTTGTTTGAAGCATCACTGCTTTGTTTGAACCATAGCTTCTTTGTTTAAGCCATTACTACTTTATTTGAACTATCACCACTACCCTATTCCCCGTCTTGTTCTATCCCCTGCATTATCCATATGTTTGCATTGGTCGTAGATTGACACCTAAGATCGGTTTCCCATGGAGCGAGATCCGCAACGTTTCCTTCAGCAACAAGAAGTTCGTCATCAAGTCCGTCGACAAGAAGGCCCCGGTTGGTGGAGACAATTCATTCTAAATATTCAACCATGATCTTTTGATGATCAGTGGAATACCTCTATTGATTAATTTCTCCAGTTTATTTGGTTCGTTGTTATTCTAACTATTTTGTAAAGCTGTTTGTTATGTGCCCTTGCTTAGTTAAGTGGTTTTCTAAATGGTACTAATGATCGAGGAGATTTTGCTGATCCTGAAATTTCTTATTTAAATCTCTCTTAAGTTGAGTTGCAGTTATTGTAGAAAGGAACCATTGCTTCATAGTTTACACCATTGCTGGGTGGTTTGAACCATTGCTGCATATAATTGAAAACCACTGCTATGTTGTTTGAACCATTACTACATAATTTGAATCATCATAGGTAGTTTGAACCATTGCTGCATATAATTGAAAACCACTGCTATGTTGTTTGAACCATTACTACATAATTTGAATCATCATAGGTAGTTTGAACCATTGCTGCATATAACTAAAAACCACTGCTATGTTGTTTGAACCATTACTACATAATTTGAATCATCATAGGTAGTTTGAACCATTGCTGCATATAATTGAAAACCACTGCTATGTTGTTTGAACCATTACTACATAATTTGAATCATCATAGGTAGTTTGAACCATTGCTGCATATAATTGAAAACCACTGCTATGTTGTTTGAACCATTACTACATTATTTGAATCATCATAGGTAGTTTAAACCATTGCTGCATATAATTGAAAACCACTGCTATGTTGTTTGAACCATTACTACATAATTTGAATCATCATAGGTAGTTTGAACCATTGCTGCATATAATTGAAAACCACTGCTATGTTGTTTGAACCATTACTACATAATTTGAATCATCATAGGTAGTTTGAACCATTGCTGCATATAACTAAAAACCACTGCTATGTTGTTTGAACCATTACTACATAATTTGAATCATCATAGGTAGTTTGAACCATTGCTGCATATAATTGAAAACCACTGCTATGTTGTTTGAACCATTACTACATTATTTGAATCATCATAGGTAGTTTAAACCATTGCTGCATATAATTGAAAACCACTGCTATGTTGTTTGAACCATTACTACATAATTTGAATCATCATAGGTAGTTTGAACCATTGCTGAATATAATTGAGAACCATTGCTACTTAGTTTGAACTTTGCTACGTAGTTTGAATCCTCACTTGGTAGCTTGAACTGTTGCTGCATATTTTGAACCATCGACACTTTGTGTGAGTCATCACTATATTGTTTGAAACATCACTACTTGGCTGAAAGCATCAATGCATAGTTTGAACTATTGCTGCGTAGCTAGACCAGGCAGCAAGGTTGCAGGCAAGTCTTTTTTAATGCTGGCATTAAACAGGTGAATTAAATCATATGGGCGTAGCGAATAGCAGAATGTAATAATGAATATTAATGCTTGTAATGATGAATACTGATCGAGGTCGAATGGTCACATGTGTATATGCGTTGGCCTTCGTAGGATTTCGTCTTCTACACGACCCACATGAAGATCAACAAGCGGATTCTGTCGCTGTGCATGGGCAACCACGAGATGTACATGAGGCGACGGAAACCCGACTCGATCGAGATTCAGCAGATGAAGGCCCAGACCCAGGAAGAGAAGATGGCCAGGCAGCAGGAAAGGTCGGTGGTTTCAGATGAACCAGATGGCACCACTTGTATCTCTCGGCTCTGCTTCCTGTATCTGTCGGTTTTTGCTCTGTGTATCTGCCAGTTTTGCTCTGTGTATCTGTCAGTTTTGCTCTGTGTATCTGTCCGTTTTGCTCTGTGTATCTGTCCGTTTTGCTCTGTGTATCTGTCCGTTTTGCTCTGTGTATCTGCCAGTTTTGCTCTGTGTATCTGTCCGTTTTGCTGGATGTATCTCTCAGTTTTGCTCCGTGTATCTTTCCTTTTTTCTCCTTGTGTCTGTCAGTTTTTCTCACTGTATCTGTCAGTTTTGCTCGCTGTATCTGTCAGTTTTGCTCTGTGTATCTGTTAGTTTTACTCAGTGGCGTAGGCAGGGGGGTTTCGGGGGTTAAACCCCCCCATTGGCTCCGGGAAAAGGTTTTTTTTCAGGTTATTTTTGGTTTTAAGTAAGAAAAAATTGCAAAAAACAGGGTTTCCGGACATAAACCCCCCCATCAAAAATTCCTGGCTACGCCACTGGTTTTACTCCTTGAATCTACATGTTTACTGGTCGTATCTCTTCGTTTTGCTGGATATGTATGTCCATTTTGCTTCTTGTATATATCCGTTTTCCTCTGTATCTGTCCAATCCATCAATTTTATCTCATCCTTTTCACAGTCGCTAATGTGACATGCCATTCCCAGCTTCTTAAGACTTAACTTTTTTCAAATTGCCTATTAATCTTAAACTGTTTCTATTGCCAATTGATCTTATGTATTGTGATTGGTGATACTATAGTGAACGCCACTTGGTTTATCAGTGCCATTGTTTGATGTCTTGTCCATTTGACACTGGTGCTATAGAAGCTACTCTAGGTACAGCTACCTATTCCACCGCCGAGACTTGACCTAGATGTCATCCCGGCAACTTCCCTTCAGTCGTGTTTATATCTCAACTTTTACCATATCATGTGGGTCCCTCTGTTTGAATCCCCCCGCTTTGACCTGCGCTCCATTCCACGTAACCTGTTTTTATAAACTACTCTGAAAGACGTTCATCTTTGGCCGTGCCTGTGTCGGGAGCACCCCTGATTAGTTTATCTTGAAGGGGTGCTACATAAATTCGTCAGATAGATAGATAGATAGATAGATAGATAGATAGATAGATAGATAGATAGATAGATAGATAGATAGATAGATAGATAGATAGATAGATAGATAGATCAATAGATCTCACACTTTATTGTTGACTGGCTTTTGCATCTCCATTAATTGGTTGAGGTTCAAAGGTTCGGGTTTGTGTTTAGGAATTTCAGCGTTTGAAGGATTTTTATGGATTTTTAAAGATTTCTTGGGATTTTACGATCCATAATTTTTTTAAAAAGAAGGTTATAGCTTAAGCGGATCTACTCAAGTGTCGTGTGAATTCATCGTTGTTTTTAGTCGCATATACTTATACTTTCAAAGCAGTCGATTAATACCGGTACTTGACAAGTTTTTCTCATACCTGAATTTCATCAAAGGCTGATATATGCAATCGCAGACATTTACATACATGACCACATGTATATGTATTCACATACCTGCAGTTCATCAAAGGCTGATATATACAGTAACAGACATATACATACATGACTACATGTATATGTATTCATATATACATGCATGCATTATTATATATATTCGCATACCTGCAGTTCATCAAAGGCTGATATATACAATCACAGACATATGAAATGTTATGCATGTATGATGCATGCATGGCTACATGTATATGTGTTATGTATTCATATATACATGCATACTTGTACAATTGTACATGTATACATAAATTATATATAATTATTCACATGCCTGCATTTCATCATAGGCTGATATATATAATATATGTATATGATACATGCGGTACATATGCATGCATGTATACATATGTTTTATCATACCCTCATTTCATCAAAGGCTGGTATATCATTTACAATCACGCATCATACATATGTAAATTTTTACATTCATACAAGCATACATTGATGCACATTGAGATAATATCATGGCACTATTAAAGTTTGTCCGAGTAGTGTTAAACTACCTAAAATTAGCTTCATGTGAAGATTGTTGCGCGAGGATCTGTTAGTTACCATGGCAATGGGATGCTGTTTGCAGGATGATGCTTCAGAAGGAAAAGCAGCAGCGGGAGGAGGCGGAGCGACAGAGGAAGGAGCTGGAGGAGAGACTGCGGCGCTACGAGGAAGAGTTCGAGAAATCAAAGAGAGGTGAGAGTTCATTGTTGTCAACTGCTGCTGCTGTCTGTTGTGTAGGATGGTTGTGGTTGCCATGGCAATGCGGTATTGTTGCCATGGCTATTGTAGATACAAGAGGCAGGCTTCTTTAATTTGAAGTTACCTGGTGATGATGACTTGTACATTGTCAGGATGGCACTAATAGGTGCGGTTACGTTTGATGAAAATTTTATTAAAGGTGGCGGTATTTGCAGTCTAACGTCACTGTGTGGTAACAAAGACCATTAGCGACACCCTCCTTTTTTTCCAGGCTTGGGACTGGCACTGGCAGAGTGCAGTCAGTGACGGAGTTTTGATTAAAGGGTAAATTATTTAGTTCATGTGTAGAGTAGCGGTCAACCTACTGGACTGTCATTGTCTAAATTCGTGGGGAGGTGGGTCTGAAATTTGGTTTGTTATTTCTGCCCGTATTAACCCTCCCCCCTTTGCCAACTGGGCTTTGATGAGTTAACTGATTATGCGAAGATGAGATACAGTGTGGATAGGACTTGTCAACCACCCTCATATGCCAAGGCTGAGAAAACGAAGTCACTGTGCATCATGCCAATGGCTGCCTCTCTCTTGAAAGGGCGCCATAGCAAATGCGAGAAATAACAAAATATAGAAGGATTAAAAAGGTCCTCTTCTTGTGGTATTAGTTTAATTCATTGGCCGATTGATTTGAATGCTAATTTGTTGCTGTCGTGACTCTAGCTTGCTGGGTTACTACTGACTATTGAGTTATATGGTGCTTTTGTCCACGTTTGTATTTTATTATGGCATGTTCAGATTGTTCGTGGCATTTGTATTTAGCTGTTTATTATTTGTGTGTTTTTAAATATGCGTATTTCACATTATTTTTTCCATAATTTATTACAATTGCATGCATTAAAATGGGTTTCTTGTGATGTGTTTGTAGTATGGTTTTGTTACCTGTACATATACATGTGCTATTGCTGTGTTACCTACGTGCGGTCTTCCTACCTGTACTTGTGTGTTTGTTCCATGCCTGTTTGTTACGTGTATGTTTGTAACATGCATGTTTGTGACATAAGTGTTTGTTCCATGCCTGTTTTGTTATGTGCATGTTTGTAACTTGCATGTTTGTGACATGAGTGTTCGTTCTATGCCTGTTTGTAATGTGCTTGTTTGTAACATGCATGTTTGTGACATTAGTGTTTGTGACATTAGTGTTTGTGACATTAGTGTTTGTAGCATGCATGTTTGTGGACATGAGTGTTTGTTCCATGCCTGTTTGTAACTTGCATGTTTGTGATATGAATATTTATTCCATGTCTGTTATGTACATGTTTATGACATGTGTGTTTGTTAGATGCGTGTTTGTTGTGCATATATGTGTGTTTGTATGCGTGTGTTAATGACACTGTTTTTATTCGTATATGTGTTTGTGGTTGCAGAGCTGGAGAAATCTCAGCAGGTGGCAATGACGCTCGAGGAAAGGATGCGCGAGTCGGAACGCGAACGGCGCGAGATGGAAGAGGCTCGGCAGCGGGCGGAAGAAGCACGGCGTGAGGCAGAGGAGGCTGCTCACCTGGAAAAGGCGGAACGGGAGGTCAAGGTGAGTAGCCAGTCTGGAGTGCACCTCTCTTTATGAGTTTGCAAGTTGGAATGTTTTGATGTATATGGACAAATTGAAAGCCGATAAAAGCTAGGGACTCTTTTCTAAGGATCGTTCTACAACCTGCAAATTATAATAATAATAATGATAATAATAATAATTAGGGATGCTAATATCGATTTTTGGTTATCGGTTTTTAAAATCCGGTTTCAAACCGGTTATCGGTTTTTAATTGCCTCTCGGAAATGTTAGATATTATATAATTCAAATTATTCTATGTAGGCTAATAAGTAACGCAACGTATGTGTAGTGTATTAAATCGCTATTATCTATCAAACTAACTTGTCTAGTGTTAAGTATTAATTATAAGTAGAAGTTAAGATAGACAATGTAGTGGCGTTGATTTAGTTAGTTAATTAATTGGCGTTGGTAGAAGAATTAATATTTAGTAATATGATCAGCAAACGAAAACACAGACGCGCTTAATAAAGACAGCGAGGCTGATGGACGTTGGTCGCTAATGGCAACTATATCAACACACGTAACATAATGACGCGCAAACGGATTAAAACGCACGTCATCGACGGAAACGGATAAATCTTGGATTTCTGCAATTTGAGGTTGATAGAGAAGGGTCATTTGTTGTGCCAAATGAACTCTTAAGTTAAATTAACCACAGAATGAACAGTTTGATACATCTTCGACGTTTGGAAGAAGTGTAGCCAGTAGACGTTGAGTTTTTCGGGACAGTTTTGTGTTCGAAGCAAAATCTGGAGCCTGTTATAACTATCGTCATTCGTTGGTGGAGAGTTTGATCGTTGATTTTGAATTTTTCGAACGTTGGAGAGTCGCTGGAAATAGTCACACGGTTGATTAGTGTTGTTATGATCACTTGGTTGATCATATGGTTGATGTGTACGCTGGAATTGTGACAAATCTCATCTATTGAAGTAAGAAGACGGGTGTTGGCGAATACTAAATATATATCCTGGAATTCCGTGGTTCGGCCTGGACTGCGAAACTTCATTGGTGTATATTATTCCTCATCTACTTCGAAAGACACTTGGTTGTCAGAAAACGAGAATCGAACTACGACAGTTTACCGAATTGGCAGACGTTGAACTAGAAAAGAATATCTACACTCAAGTGAAGATAAGAATTAAATAATATAGTAGATAATCAACGCCAATAAGTAAATAGGAATACTGCGTAATTGTATTGTTTATTTAACAGTTTTCAATTATATTATACATTTATAAAGAATTGGTTTCTCTTTGAACTGGCTATTTAAATGCAGTACATTTTCAATACCTGCTAAAATAAGCTTAAGACGGATAAACGTTACAGTATGTACATGCAATTAGGGATTTTTTAAAACGATAACCGGAAAACCGGTTATCGGTTCTGAATTCGATAACCGGTTTTCATAATTGACCAAACAATAAGCGTATTGATTTTTCTTATCATTATCTCAATGAAAACTACCAGAAATTCCTGAAAAATTACGCATGTAATGTTTAGCGTTTATATTGCTTTCGAAATTTCAATATGGCTGGCATCTGTCGGATGCATCGATATTTATATTTAGAGCGAGTTAGGTCTAATATGATGGTCAGATGAGTGTATATAATGTCTGTCGGAAATTCGTGTGGTCTGTTCTCCAATTGGATGTTGAGTTATCAGCGAACCGAGTTGCAACCGGCCCTTACCTACCTACCTTTTTACTCTATGGAAATATCACTGATCCATGGTTTGTTTATAGGCAGCATTATTAGAAATCGCTTGTTTTGTGGAAAGTTCCTTTTTTGTAAAGACTGAATACACGTGTTCATTATGAATATCTTTTATTTATGTTGAATAATGAAAATTTAATAGCAACATACAGTGTAAATTATGTTCATTTGAATCTCTAATTAGGAAATATAGAATTCGTTGTTAATGACAAATTGCGTTACATACGCTGCACTAAGTAATAGCCTACATATGTTAATTTGAATTATATAACATTTCCGAGAGGCAATTAAAAACCGATAACCGGTTTTAAACCGGATTTTACAAACCGATAACTGTTTTTTGGAAAAAACCGATATTAACATCCCTACATGCAATCTAGCATTAACGACGAAATCTTTATTTTTGGACATAATTTACCCTATATGTTCCTATTATATCTTCATCATGCAACATAAATAAAAGGTATTCATAAAAAACACGTGTCTTGAGTTTTTAGTCTTTACGAAACAGAAAGAAATTCTTATCTCTACAAAGCAAAACTTAGAGATTTCGGAATAAACAAACCATAGATGTAAAAAACGATGAAAATAAAAAAAAGAGGAAAAAACCTCGGTTTTTTTGAAAAAATAAATAACGACAAAACACGATAAAAACGGAGACGAAAATATCTTGCCTTTGTTACACCTGAAACTTATTTTAAGCTTAAAAACCTTGCTTATGCAATTTTATCTTAATCTGCAAATAACACAACTTTATTATTAGGCCAAAATTAGTTGGTATAAGTAACATTAATCTACCACAGTTATTTGTGTGATGTTCTATCATCAGTAGGTGCATGTCGCACGACACAATTTCGAGATAACGGCCAAAAATGACTGACTGTGTCAAAATTGAGTGTTTCGACTTTGAATCAGATTCGTTGAATATAATCATTACTTTATCAAAAAAACTCTTTGGATGACTAATTTTTACGTTTTAATCTGCGGAAATCACGTTATTGTAAAAGGTACCGAAACGAAATAAACGAAAACGTCCATTTTTAATGCAAGCAGATCGCCTTCTACTATTGCCATCTTGTGCATAGATGCTGCTTGTTGGAAAGCTCAGCATGTCTATTTTTAAATTATTATCTGTATAATTAAAAGCTCTTAAGTGCTGTAATACGCCGAGCAAATTTCTGTCCAGGGTAACGGCCTCTGTTGTCATAGACCCTGATCAAATCGGATCCATCTATGTCTATTTTAAGATTTATCAACGTTATGACCTTGTTTTTCAAACACCAACCAATAATAGGAGAAAATCAACAACAACAACAATCTTCTTTATTGCCCACCACCACAAAGTAATACAAGCGTACAGTTTACAAATTCGTATGAAGGTTGTCTATGGGTAAACCCAAAGGAACATATGGTTCCGCAAGACAGGGTTCCCTATTTACATCAGTAATTTATCAATTATTATACTTTGATGGTCATCATTATATCTTTATAGTCATATTGTAAAATGTCAACAGTTGATTTTTTATTAGGTCATCATTATATCTTCATAGTCATATTGTAAAATGTCAACAGTTGATTTTTTATTAGGAGCTTAAGGCTTCTCGAAAGATGGGTAAAAGCACACTAAACAGAAACCATCATAAACAATTCATGCAGTGTATATTAGTGCATGTACAAGTGCATCGTGCAAGCAACAATAAGATTACTCAAACAAGTGCAGCTAAAAGGTAACCTTTGAATTTCCGTTTGAATTGGCAAACAGTGGGTAGGTGTTTAAGGTCATTAGGTAGTGAGTTCCATAGCAGTGGACCATATAATATATGGTCCACTGCTATGGAACTCACTACCAGTACTGTATTACACAGTAATATTATTACTGTGTTGCCTAGCAGTGGTGCATACCCTTCGCTGATGGTAGTTCATGGCTGAACGCGTATATGTTGATTTTTTACAAAACCTGTTGTCAAAATTAGTAGGTATTTTATGTATGCACTTGAAGTTTAAACATAAATGAGCCTACTTGAAGTTTATTTATGCACTCGAAAGGTAATATTTTTAAGTTGTAGAATAGAGATACAGTATGAGCTCTATAAGGCACATTACCTATAATTCTCACAACTCGCTTTTGCAAGGTAGTCAAGATGGTTAGTCGACTTTGGTACGTAGAGACCCTCACAAGATTGCAGTAGGACATGTAAGGGTATATTAAAATATAATACAAATTGACAATTATTTGGTGTGGCAAAACCTACCGGACACGAGAGATAATACCTATATTTTAAACAAAATTCTTTGAGATATAAGTTACATGCTCCTTCCATGTTAAATTTTCGTCAATGTGGATGCCCAAAAATTTAGTAGAAGAAGCCGTGGTAATGCCTTGGTCATCTATGTTAATAGTTAAATCACAGTCTAATTTAATATTTAAGTTCAGTTTTCTTTTAGAATGAAACAAAATGAAATTGGTCTTTTGTAGGTTTAGTGATAACTTGTTGGCCTTGAACTATTCACCAACATGTTTTAGTTCGACATTAATTGTTTTAACTAGTACTTCTATAGACTTGTTTGACATAAAAACTAGAGCTGTTGTTCGATTAAAAAAATTAATCGCGATTAATCGCATGATTAAAATTTTTAATCGAAATTAACGCAATATTAATCGACGTTTTTCACATTGCCTGACATAGCTGTTTACTTGCTAAGCTTATTATAAAACAATTCAATTAACCACAAGCCTAAAAGTAAAATAATGAATTCTTGATTAATAATGATTGTTAATTGTTATTCCTATTAATTTCAGAACAGTTCTGTGTGACAGAAATAATCGATTAAACACAAAACAGTAAACAATTCAAACCAGCCAGTGCTGCGAAAAAGTTTTCTAATTTCCTTTAATTTCAGCTGGCTTACCTTTACAAAGACATCAACTTCCATAAAGTGAAACTAAGGGTTCAACTAACGCATAAAGGTGGAACTAAGACTGTAAGACATATTCGATTATTAAATTAATGACATAGCCATTTGCTTAAGCAAACAAGTTTGTTTACGTTGGCTGGTTCAAGTGAGGCTCTTTTTTATTCACAACATAGCCATATACAGAAAAGAGACGTTCACATGGGACCGTGGTAGCCGGGGATCCTAGGTTCCTATAATATATATAGTTAACTTAGCTAGGACTGAGTCTGCCTGTAACTTCCACCACTGCAATGGATCCAGATCATTCTCAATTTGTAGAACGATTCTGTATTGTTCAACAACTGATTTCGTGGCTCGTCTTTAGAGTAGGATGACAGTTCATGCAGTCGCTTTTTCTTTTGGGATGCTTCTTTTACTGTGTGCTGAAGGTCAGCAAGTTGGTCTGAGTTTCACGATTAAAGTAGCCTATTAATCAACCTGTTCATTTGGTGCTGTATTGTACCGCATAAATCTGATATTAGAGATACTGTAGCGTGCAATGGTCGTTATAATCGGTATTACATTAACGTGCGTGATTAACGCGTTAAAAAAATAGTCGCAAAATTTTTTAACGCGTTAATCGCTCGCGTTAACGGTGATTAATCAACAGCCCTAATAAAAACATTAGTGTCGTCAGCAAACATAATAAAGTGGAGTAATACTAAGGCATATGAGATGCCATTCATGTATATTAGGAACAGTAGATAAATAAATACCAAGCATAAACAACTTTAAATGTCTCGACGTCGGTCCATGGTAACATGTCACGTGATCGAAATTCCATAGTGTGATTGGACAGTACTTAGGTCGGGCCAGGTCAGGCACGAACTGTGCATGCCTGACTTGGCCCGACCTAAGTACTATCCAATCACAATCAATATGATGTTGCTTATAATATACTGTCGAAAGTAAATCAAACCATATTATGGTTTGATTTCCTTTCGACAGTTCTTTTCGAGAAAATTACTTTTCAGAGGTAAATAATCTCAATTTTCTGAAGCGAATAGGATCCCCGACGCATTGAAGTCGAAATTATCATCGGCATGTTTTGCGGAGCGGACGAATTAGAAACGAGTCGATGGTATTATTTTCTACAGTTCCGAATGGTTTCAATTAGGCCTACCCATGGTGTAAGAGTTCTTACACCATGGGCCTACCTTTGCGATTAATTTTCTAGGGATGAAAATGATTCAGACGAGTTTGGAAAATGTTACGAGTTGTGGCCAAATGCTGATTTTGGCATGCTGGCTGCTCGGATTCGATAATTGACTGGTTAAATTGTCGTTAACATGCGTCAATGACGCTTTGATGAAGCTAGACAGAGAGAGATCTAACCTAATGGAAGCTTACAAAATAATCACTGGAGAGGAAGCAGCAAAGTGGGAGAGGTTATTAAATTAGCACCAGACAAGAACAAGGCAATGACGAGGTCACATTATACATTAGGCTATTTAAGAAAAAATTAGTGCAGAAATTCTTCTGTGCAAGAGTTGCAGATTCATGGAATAGTTTGAATAACAGTAGGCCTAGTGTCTCAGTGCATGGACACTGAACAGTGTCATGATTTTTATGAGGAAGTTATGGAAATGGGCTATTAAGCGTTCCAGGTGAATTATAAGTGGTTCTAACATGAACTGTCGGTCTTCTAAACCACTTGAAGCCATTGTCATGTTATGTTAGGTCATAGAAAGTGTTGCTCGTTTCTTCAAATTTGCTGAAGTCAATACTTCATGCTACTTGTTGCCTCGTTCTCTAAAAGGCACATTAAATTTTTTCCTTCAAAACCCAACATGCAGTGTGGTGCAAACACAAGGCATTTTTGATTTGTGTCTTGCTTTGAATCTTTAGTGCAAACATGAGTTTATTTGCTGAATGTAAATGTAATAATGAATGGTAAAACTTAAACAACATTGTAGAATGAAAGTTTGTGGTTTGAAATTTGCATTCTTCAGATTTATTATTTCTAAGGGTTTTTAATAATTCACTAAAAATGTCATATCATCGGATATATTTAAGCAAATGCAATGAAATTTGCAGCGTGCATTGAGCCTGACATGGACATTGTGCATGCTAAATGTCATAGCAATGGCTCTATTATTACTATACGTTGTCAAGGACTTTCCTATGTATACTTTAATTGCGATTTTCTCGATTTAAGTATTTTCATGATTTACTACTTCAAATGAACATATCTCAGGTTCTACTGAAGATATCTGAATAATTATTGCATTGACGGAAACATCATTTCATTCTGTAAAATAAAATGAAATAATCTCGTTTTTGAAAACAATCGACATGAGCCTGCTTTTGATGTAGCACCTCACATTTTTTCTTATAACTTTGGTTTTATAAGAAATTCAGAAAAATTAAAGGTGTTGAAATCTTTTCAAATTTAAATTGTAAACATAAATCCACATAAGTTCATGCTGATCAACGTAACGCAATTAAATCTAATCAGAAGCAAAGACCATATATGTGTACCGTACTAAATGTACATTTCTACTTAAAATTGTTATTATAAATATTAGTTATAGGCGCAAGAATTTTATATCAAAATAACTCTTACAAATTTCATTTCTTGTATGGACCTAATGCATGTATTTCTCAAATGATGACTTGAACAATTACATAATGCCTCTGTAGTTAGCTGAATCCTTGACAGTACGGTGAAAACGTATGGAATATCAGACAAAAAAGGAAACTAAGGAAAATAATAATAGACAGTAAATAAATAAATGAAGTATCATAATTTTTTTTAAACGATGAAAATACGATGCAAAAAAATAAAAACGATAAAACGAGGTTTTTTGGGAGAGAATAAAAAATGGGAAATTTTTTGCATCTATGAAGCAAACCATAGATTACGAAATTTCCATAAAGTAAAAAGGTAGGTAAGTAATGCCAATGCCTACTATGTCAATCATTTTTAGTCTCGAAAAATAAGAAACCCTAGAATATATTTTATTGGTAAACTCTTCAAACATAGTTTATCATAGTAGGTTATATTTAACTTCATAAGTTACTTTTCAATAATAATATTCCTTTTAATGATTCAATCTGACACACCGCAGAATGATTACAAGTACATGTTATACGAAATACGGCCCACTATAGCACGACACGGAGGTCGGCTTTACAGCAGTGGGTTCGGTAACTTAACTAATGGCCTAAGTGCTGGATCACTTCTGGTCGGCCAAGCCAGAAGTGGGAGGGGCTATCTTTATTTTTAGCAGGACCCGAGTCAAGCAACACAACAGCAAAGCGCCAATGGCAGCTAACAGAAACTTTAATAAATTAATGCCCTGAGCGAGGCTTGAACCCGGGTCGCGCGAATGACTCTCAGTTTAACGGTCAGCGCTCTCACCACTGAGCTACGGGACCCCCTCATCTTTTCAATTCCAATAAAATATCGTCAAACTCCAGTATTATCCTGTCTAATGTGATTCGATCTTCATACAGCAAAGGCCTGTTGCAACTCAGCGCGTTGATATCGGATTTCAAAACAGACCACGAATTTCAGACAGGCATATATTTATACACTTGTACAACCATAGACAGCTTACAGTTACTGATATTATGTCTATGCGTGCATCAGCCATATTGGATCAAACATCACAAGCAATCTTAGCACTAATAAATGCATCGTACAAGCATAATTTTTCTGGCATTTCTGGTAATTTTCACTGCGATAATTATCAGAAAAATAAATACGATTATCATTTGGTAAATTATGAAAACCGGTTATCGGATTCAGAACCGATAACCGGATTTCCGGTTATCGTTTAGCATCCCTAATAATAATATTATTATTAAAGTAATAGTAATAATGATGTTGATGATGCCGATAATAATGGTACTGATGATAATAATACTATTCACTGATGTTGCAGGAGACAAGGTCTGATTCTCCAGATAACCGTTACCACTGATGGTGTATTTTTTAGTTCTTAGGGAAATTGCACTTACCCTAAATAAACATAACACTGATAACGACAACAATTTCACTTACAGTACTAGGCACGTGCGTTGTGATGGATGTTTCAGGAACAAGAGGCTCGCGAGGCGCTGGAGGAACTGGAGCGTCGCATGGAAGAGACTCGACTAAAGGACGCGGAGTCACACCGCCTGGCGGAGGAGCTGGAGCAGGCTCGACTGAAGATGGAGGAGAACCAGCGAGCGCTGGAAGAGGCGCTCAAGACTCCGGCGCATGTCATTGTTATCGATCAGGGTCCGGACGACGATGACAAAACATCGGAAAACAGTACGTACAGTACGTCTCCATTGCTCTTCTCTGTCAACAAGTTCCGTTCGTCGTTGTCTTCACTCTTGTATATATTTTTACTCGTTTCTATATTTGTGCTCATTTATATGGCGCGCCTGCCAAGCCCACCACACTAGAGCAATTTTCTTGTGCCCGTAAAACCTGTACACAGAATCCCTGACTAAGACGACACACGGATCGAAAAGGTGTCTGTTTCAGGTGGATGACCCAACTACTGGAAGAGCATGACTTTGTGCTGGGGCGCATGCAATGAGCGCAATCAGGACACATTGGAGCGCGGTGGTGTGGTGGTGTTCGGCACCTTGGAGCCGGAGGGTTCCAGGTTCCAAGCCGCCATGTAGGGACCTTGAACAAGTCCTTCGCTTGGAATTGCTCATGCGTTTCGGCGTGAAACTAGATGCAGTGTCCGTGCTGTAGTCGAGAGCAAGTGCCTCTGAGAAGAGAGCTTGAAGGGGCGCTATAGAAATGGAGAAATAAATAAAATAAATAAATGACCTGAATCTGTGTGATTCTTTTGCTGTCCGCCATCAGAATTTTATCCCATTGGAGCTTGTTGGCTGACTTTCTCCTAGGCTTTGTGATTTTGGGATTTGGTTTACGTGGATTTGGCTATCAGTACAAAGATGAGACGGTGAGGTAGAGGATTGGCCACCTGTCGTCATATATGCGTACTGCGGAGGTTAAGAAAATGGAAGTTACAGAACGTGACTGTTGTATAGTGAGATAACAATGGGCGTGGTGGTGTAGTGGTGGCATCATTGCCTTGAAGCCGGAAGGTTCGAGGTTCGAATCCACCTCAAGTCACCGCGTAGGGACCTTAGGCAAGTCCTTCACTCACAATTGCTCAGCGCTTCGGCGTGAAACTCCGATGCAGTGTCCGCGGGAGCACCTCTGAGTATGAACTTGAAGGGACGCTATAACAAGTGCACATACAAAGGATATTATAGCCATATATGTTGTATCCTTGCGTTTGTCTTTTATAGGTCATGAGCTTCAGGTCGTTGAGAATGGTTACGTTCCACGTCCAGAAGAGGATCGAATCACTCAAGCGGAAAAGAATCAACGCATCAACGCTCAGCTGAAGGTAACCGACGCATGCGACCAACTTAATATATATATGCTTTATTCTGCTCTTAAGGTTCTGAAAGCTGGAATGAAATACAACCATTCATTTTAATGAATAATTTCTTTAGTTTATATAACTGCAATTGATATTGCCATTCTTGCAATGTTCATAAGTTCACACACGATTGATTATAACACGGAATGGAATACAATAGCTGATTAGTTAAGGTACTTGGCCTGTAGAAATGGAGAATATGAGTCAACTGAGAGATTTATTTCATTCGTTAATTCATTACGAGGATTTATATAGCGCCCCTTCAAGGTGACTACTCAGAAGTGCTCCTGACTACTGTGCAGGAATCTTGAACAAAGTCCTTTACTAGCAATTGCTTAACACTAATCAACTGATGCTTTGTGGTTGGACTGTGACACTTTATAAATGCGAAAATAACAATGCAAAATACAATCATATTTATTTATTAGGAGCGCGTGTATAGATAGCGCCCCTTCAAGATTATTTACATGGAAGCGCTCCCGACCCAATCTTGGCTAAATAGGACAGTCTTGAAGCTAGAGAAGAACATGGTGGCATGATCCCTGAACACATCGAGCGCCTCCGAGTAGTTTCCTTAAAGGGGTGCTTGAGGAAAAATCCTTTACTGTCAGTTGCTTTGCATTAATCAATCAATCAATCAATTTATTGGTCAGCATAATACATGCAAGCAAGCAATTTAGACTTTTCATGTGCAGTGGCATCAATGGGCAAACCCAAAGGAGCATGAGGTTCCACTATACAGTGTCACCCTAGATTCACCAGCAATTGAATGGATGGATCCGATTTGACCAGGGTCTATGACAACAGAGGCTGTTACCCTGGACAGAAATTTGCTCTGCATATTACAGCACTTAAGAACTTGAATTAGTTACTTCACCTGCAATTAATCCAACAGTATCTTTTTAAACATCATGGAACATATTATTGCAATAATATTTATGTTTTCGCAACGATGCTTGATTACGTTGTCCAATATGAACCTTACAATTCTGAGTGCAAAACTTATTCAAAACAGCGAATGCAAAGTAAACCAAAAATCATAAAAGCAATGCCGTGCATGCATAAAAACCCATGGACTTTACTAATGGACAGACAAGTTCTCTTTACGCTTCGTCGCTACACTGTGACGCTTACAATATACATGTACACAATAACATTACAAAATAATAATAATATTGAAGGTAATAATGAACTTGTGTTACATACACGATAACAATACATACTCGATAACAATACAAAATAATAATATTAATAATATTTTTCATTGTGTTTTCTTTGATAAACAGTCGCTGAGCGCCGACTTGGCTGCGACCAAGATGGACTCGCACGTAACGCGCAACGATATTCTTCACCGACAGAACGTCACCGAGGGTCGCGACAAGTACAAGACCCTCAAGCAGATCCGCCAGGGCAACACAAAGCAGCGGGTCGATATGTTCGAGGCGATGTGAAATCCTGTTCCGATTCGGATGCAGCAACAACAGCAATTGTATCATCTCTTCGTAGTCATCCTTCGAAGATTTGCCGTCAATTGCGGCGAGTCACAGATGATAATAATAAAGTCTTCTGCATTGTTTAGTTTGTGTAGAACCTTTTGTCTTCCATTTAATCTGGAACGCTGAAAATTTTGAGGTCGTAATTTTTCTGCCGTCGTCGTTCGTCGAAGAGGAGGAACTTGTTTGTTTTGTTTGCCGACGTCGTCGAACGTTGTCGTCGGCGCAGTTTAGTTTCCGTTTCTTTCGCTTTATGCTTCTTATCTTTTGGATCCAAAAACGTTTCTCAGAAGCTAATCTCAATGCCGCATACGTAGAATCATGTGATTTTGAAATGTGGGAGCTAAATCAGTTCATCGCTGTAATGAAATAAGATGAGATAAGGTAATAAAAATAATAAGATAATAAAATAAGGTAATAAAAATAATAAGATAAGGTAAAAAATAATAATATGGGTAATAAAAATAATAAGATAAGATGAGATAAGGTGATGCAAATATCTTTCTCTCAACTATTTTCTTTTTGGACGG
Organism: Lumbricus terrestris; assembly: GCA_949752735.1. Classification (NCBI taxonomy): domain Eukaryota; kingdom Metazoa; phylum Annelida; class Clitellata; order Crassiclitellata; family Lumbricidae; genus Lumbricus; species Lumbricus terrestris. The sequence continues at coordinate 24,756,878 of OX457053.1, forward strand.
TTGGATGAACGCAAAACTTGTAAAATTGGTAGCACTGTAACTTGAGTGAAGCATACTAAAAAAATTGATCACTTTATTAGTGCAAAATTTTTTTATCACTTTATTAGTTTGCGATGTTGTCATTTTGTTGGAGAAATTTGGCAATATCTGAAGTTTTTCAATTGACTTTTTGGATATATAACTAAAAAATTGTCGTTTTGCAATCTCTGAATTTCTAATCAAAATTTGAAAATCTCTTTAAGTTTTGCCTCTGATTTGTTTGCACTATTTCAGCAGTCCTCATTAATTTTAGTTTAAGTGAAGGAATTAGTTTGTAGCTAGTGAAACATTCTCGTCCATTTGAGGCTCGCAATCTGCATTCCTGGTACATTCCAAAGGATAAATAGAAATTTCCTGCGATGGCATCGTTTTTAGTTTTGCGAGGAAAGTTATATTTTTGCAGAGTAATCAAGTTTCAGTCATACACAATCTTGCGGGTACGTGTGCGTATAGGGACAAGTCAAATCAAATTGTATAGGCTGATCACAAAAAGAATCATGTTTCATTAATTACTTACTAGGTTATTATTATTATTATTCATTGTGGAATCTATATTGCATTTTTTATTATTTAAAGATGTTAGCAAACGAAGGTTTTCATTTTGTGAACGGGACTTTGCTGCAGTTTGGTTGCAAGTCGTTTTGGCGTTCGCTGTTATTTTTGCACAGTATTGCTGCGCCAGCTTTAATTAATTAATCGTATTATGCCAAGTAATCGAATTTAGTCGAAAAAAAGTGATTGCTTTTGCCGAGACTTTGTGTTTAAACTAGTTATGATTTTTCCTCGTAACGTTCTTTGTTTTACTACGACGGCTTGCGACGTAAACGCTTCCTTACGGCGCCTACTTTATTCCTTTGTTGCTGTTTCGTTATTTAATTGCGATTAATCTATTAATCTGCAGCGTTGTCGGTCGCAATCCCTTTGAATTGTCGGTTGCGATCCTTTGTCTGTATTGTTGGTACTTTCTGTAAAGTGGAAGATATTCATCCGTTAGTCCTTAAAACTTTGTAGCATAGGATCTATTTAAAGAGAAATTTATTAATTGCAGTCTGATGTCTGGACTCCAGAAACCTTTGAGAACTGGTTTTTGGTAAGGAATGAAAGTCCTCGGTTGGAAATAAAATGGAATTTTGCAACGACTAGTCTTTGGAAACTATCACTGGGTTGTGATGAATTACTATGATTACTGCTAGTGTTACTACTATTAATAGTAGTAAATTATGGTAGTCATCTCTGTACTTTGATTTGCGATTATTTTGTAGTATTGCTGATTTCAGCCAAAGATTTGATATCTGGTCAATTTTCTTGCTTTTGAAGATGTTTCTTTGCGTTTGTGGTGAATGCAGTACTAGCGCACGCTGGTTTATTAAGTTGCTAGTCTGTTGCCTGCATTCATAAAAAGTTTGTGAGAGCTCTGTATCGTAAATAACAAGTCCTGTTGGTGCTATTAATGCAGATCTTCTAAGTACTACGAATTTAAAAAATTTCTGGGCTTTTCGGATGCTGAGAAAATTTTCTTATGCTTAGAGGATGTTGACTTGCAAAACAGTAGATCTGTGTACAAGGTTGGTGATTCAAACGATTCAGAGTCAGTCATTCATTGATTCACCGATCAACGTATATAGTGAGTCAGCTGAATCCGTGGTCACACTGCACCTCATAATTTTATTACACGTATACTTTAGCGTTTAATTTGGTTAACTATTTTCGGAATTGTGGCGCCTTCTATATGTCTGTAAACGTGCCAATCTCTTGAGAACTTGTAGTGTGGGTTTCAGAGTCTGTCTGTGTGTCTGTCTGTCTGTCTGTATGTATTCTGTTGGTATGTGTCTGTGTGTGCCTGTCTGTCTGTCTGTGTACTGCAGTTGTTGGGACTTGTGTTTTGTAGCGAGATCTTTGTCTAAATACACAGCTTTCTGTATCACTTGACAACTGTGAAGCAATACACGCATGTCGTTGATTTATCCTGGTACACTTGTCGTAGAGTGTCTTCTTGTCACATATGACATCTAGTAAATCTTTAGTATGTGACAACATATTGGTATATTTGGCCAGCAGTTTGTAAATTCCGTCTACAGCAAGATGATTACCTTGGTTCAGTTTCCTGTCTGCCACCAATAGAGCTTTGTTTAATTTCGATACATCGTCTCTTGTTGAGTGAAGTTGCACGTAATGTGATTGAAAAAATTTTCTTTTCGTTTCTGCGATTTAAGTTGGTCATCGAGTGCCTTAAGATTGTTGCCACATCGACCGGTTGAAATGGGCAAGATTTATATGTGGGCAAGATTTATGATGTGGGCAAGGTTCATGATATGGGCAAGATTTTCAGCTTTTTAATCTTGCAAAACAAAGTTTCAGTGGTTGATTTTTGCCAATTCAGACTGTGGTTTGTCTGTTTACGAATGAAAATGTATTTTGTTACTGCAGTCCATGCATCATCATCAGTGACTAAGATGTTCGTCTTTCAGCGGTTAGTCCTGGGATCAAATCCTGGTGCATTCGACTTAAAAATGACGAGCAATGTACATAATTGGTCGTTTGATAAATTTTTGTTGCAGTCTTGTTTCGTGTGTGCCAAGAGATGTGTGCCCAGCAGAGGCAAGCCGTGTTTAATCTAGGCATCTCTGAAGGGGAGTCCCCCCCCAGGAATGATATTTTCCCACAGAAAAATGTAGAGCTGTTGTTTGCACGTACTTGGGTAATATTTACCACCCAAAAAATTATATACGTAACATTTCTCCCCCCACCTTAAAAACTTTTTTAAACTGGACAAGGGTTGTTGATGGTGGCTGCCTCAACGGTTTGCCCTCTGCCCCCCATAAACGTGAGTTATCTTTCTCCCCCCCCCCCCCAAGTAGCGGACTAGATTAAACACTGGGAGACGAAGCTTTTGATCTATGCTTATCAAGTGATTGCTAGAGCTAACGTTACTTTTTGCCTGATCGTGATTTCGATGCCTTACTGTTGTACCACATTGCCTTCACCTCTGATGGGTGCAACTTGTTAATGAATTAACCAACTGAATGGATAGAGCAATATATTCTCTGGAAGATATTTGCTTCAGAGGGACACTTGGCTGTAGTCAAGGCAACATGCGGGTATACAGAGTGTACGCACCTCACAAGTATTTGTGTGTAGTGTATGGGGAAAATGACCTGCAGACACACCTAGGCAACTTACTTCTAATTAATTTTGTCAGTAGCCTACAGCCCTGGAGACAAGGTTTTGAATATGGTTTATTGAAGTCGCAAAATACTTGACACTGACCTGAGGTGTTGTCAAGGAAGTTCGTTACCAAGGGAACTCGTTACCAAGGGAATTTGTTGCCTAGGGAACTCGTTACCAAGGGAATTCGTTGCCAAGGTAACTCGTGGACCTTTCCTTTCATGTAGACGTGTTGTCAACTTGAAAAAGTACTTGTTTACGAATCAAGTCTCAGTGATCAGATGACATTAAGGTCATTTTATTCGATTTGGTCATTGTACGGAAGTGCATTGACAATGGTTAAAGTGTTTAATATACTGCTTTGTGCTTTGTCTGCGCTTTGCAGGTTTTCTAGGAGTTTCAGATGGAGCTGTTTTGCCTACGTTGCTATGCCAGTTGGGAGTTCCAACAACTGTAGATTTAATGGTGCCTTTCGTATATAAATTTGTTGATGGTTAAAAGTCATAGTGCAGGCGCAATACATAATGAACGCAAAGTGATTCTTGTCAGAAGCGGCCGTTTTTTTCCTTTATTTGGGTTCATTCTGTAATAAACTGCTTGAAATAATCTTCGTCGTTTGTTTGCTGTTTTTATTTCCGTTCCTTTTTACGATTGTCCACAGGAATTTCAAAGCGACCAATTTCAATTTCAATGTGATGGTGAATCAATCTTCCTCCCATGAGTTGTGATCTTCGAAATCTTGAACACAGCATCATTGACCACCCTTTGAACCCCTCTGACTCTATGTGATGCTTGTGAATAAGCTGGTGCCCTGTGCTTGGCTTTCGTGTGGCGCTTTACAAGTTTGGAGATTACAGTCATGGTTCTTGAAACTGAATGTAGAGCTGCGAGTCAGACACAGCTTTACTCGATCGTTTTGAATGGATTGTAACCAGTGCTTAAAGTGTGAAAAAAATAAGTGCTGGATGCCCCTTACCTTTCAAAAAGAAGTGCCTGGACGCCCTTACCTTTTCAATAAATGGCAGGACGGCGCTCAGATCCCTGATTGTAATTAAACCAGGTGTAAAGTTTTGTGTGCCACCTTTGATAGTAGGCTATAGACCATGATACTCTCTGTTGACCATTCTGATAACTTAACTAGTTTCACCCGTTTATTGACAGAGCATCAAGCAAACACAAAGTAACAACAACTTGATAACTTTCAAGTGATTGATGCACAAGTAGCCTAAAACAATCAATCCAAAAAGGGTAAGTCACTGGCATATAGGCCTAATAAACACATAGGCAGGGCTGAAAGTGAGCCTGGTAGGCCTATGTATTTTGGGCAAATTAGGCCTACTAAAAAAAAGGTCAGAAATTTTCGGCTCAGGCGTCGGTTCGTACTCAAAGTCAGAGTGTCAGACCCGGCAACTTTTCCAAACCACTTTCAGCCCTGCACATAGGCCTACAAATAAAGAAAGTGAAAATGGTGATAAGCAGTGGTTAAAGTGTAGACGTCCCTTCCTTTTCCAGGCTGTGCTGCGAAATAAGTGGCAGGTCTTGTGCAGATTTGAAAATAAGTGCACCGTCGATGACCGTCCAGCCACACTTTAAGCCATAAGCAAAACCTCCAAAATAAAAACAGCTATAATCAGTTAAATAGCTTAATGGTTAGGCCTACAGTTGGATCTAAGTTTGAGTACATGATCAACATATCTTGCGCGTCTTATCGTGTCATTCTGTCAAAGAGTCTTAAATTCAAGAAGCCTAATATAGTCACGACGCATCTTTCGTGATAATCGATGCGTTCACTTTTTAAGTAGACTAGGTCTACCGGTAGCCCTTGACAAATTTGGAGATCACGTTTTCAAGCCAATAGCCCATTAGGTCTCACTCAAATGAGTTAAATTTATGTATAATATGCACCTTTATCGTAAATCTTAATTATAACAAAGGCCTTCTCGCAACATTCACAGGACAAATCAACGACATATGGGACCAATCGCAATGGACTTAATTAGGTCAAACAGGCCCCTAATCACAATATAATAGTATAGACCTAAGAATAGGTATAGGGGTATATACTATTACTATTCTTATATACTCACGGCGCATCTTTCTAATAATGGTATAGGCACATGTGGTATAGGCCTAGTGCCCTAATCATGGAAATTCTTGTAAACCCGCCCTCTAGTGACTAACCTATAAAAAAATCGAACCAACATTTGTGTATATTTGTTTGACACTACTAATAGAACAAACAGAATTTTGCCTCTTGCTTATTATAAAGGCGATTCCTCGTGACTCAGGTGCTGTAAAAGTCTTGAGAGAGTAATTACCTTCACAATGATTATAAATTTATAATTATTTCTTTACGGTGATTAAAATCTGAAACGTGTTCGAGGCGATGCTCTTGAATAATAGTCTTTTGTTTCCTACAAAATTACGCTCGTGTGGGAATTCCAAAAAGCTTTATTAACACAACAACACAGTGCTGATGCGTAAGTAGTATTACTTGCTGATTTGATTTAAATTCTAGATTAATGTAGCAAAATTGCGTTTAATGGCGAATAATGTGACTTTTCGCTGACTGTAGAAGCGTTTTTAGATATCGGATTTGACTGAATTTGTGTATCTGTCGTGTGCTCTGTTTCCGGAATAATTACACCGCTCATGACAAAACAACAACCCCCTCGCATGACGAGATTTGCATTTCCGTGGCTGTTTTCAGTTATTTATTCAATATTAATTGAAGCCTGCTTCTTTCGATTGAATCCCATCGTTCCCTTATATTCTGGTGGTACACAGGCCTACTTATCATATCTCAGTTTAAAGGAATGAATGTTGTTCTGTTTACTCCTAGCATTCTTGCGACCTAGCGTCGTCACTTATATTCTGGCGGTACATAGGCCTACTTGTCATATCTCAGTTTAAAGGAATGAATGTTGTTCTGTTTACTCCTAGCATTCGTCGTCAGCAGAAAGAGTTGAAATGAATTTCAAGCGTACGTCCTGCGGTACCCAGTCCCCATATTCGTCACCCTCTCCACCCCCGAGCAGTGACTCAAGCAGAAGGAACCCAGCGCCTACCCACAATGCCTCAATTCACTGTCAACCATCCGAGGATGCGGACTACACAGTAACGGACCTCTTACCAAGTCCTGTGATTAGAAATCCGCACGTGTTGGACCCGAACGCCTACAGGTTTCGGCAGAATACTCCGCTTCCAATCTCGAACGGTGTCGCTTTTCCCGACGTAAACGGCGACGCCCGCGAATGCGTCACGATGTCCGTCGCACACGACTCGGAGTCGTCAGAACTTAACCTTCACTCAGACCCTAGTCCATCAACTGCAGTGGCAGATGAGACCAACGGTGACGAACACACGGAGGACATGTTCAACGTTCATTCCAGGACGGAACGACCGCACAATAGACGTCACGACTTGCGGCGACCGACGGCCTGCGACTGGAATTCCGACGAGGACGTCGACTCTCCGGGGTTGGGCGCTCGTCCGGCCGGAAGCGACGAGGCTGCGATGCTGCGGCATAATTACAATCGGCTGCTGGAGAATCACCAGCGTTTCGTCGTCAGCAACGCTCAGCTGCACAACAACAGGGAGGAACTTATCGGCCGTGTGGCAGCCCTGGAGGCGGAGCTCGAGGAAGCGGGGTCTGTGATTCGGAGCCTGGAGTTGGATAAGCAGCATCTCGGCGATGAAGTGGCTTCTCTGCAGAGGACGCTTGGCATCCTCAGGGATCAGATGCCGTTGCTGGCTACGGAGGATGGACAACCGTGGCAACAGGCGACCAACGATAAACGCAACGGTGCAGGTATCAAGTATTTGTTTGTTTATATATACTAAGATAACGAGTCAAGCATCGTATTTTAAGTATACATTGCTAAGATCTGTGCAAGTTCTCGGTTGAATACATAGATGGAAATTTTTTGAAATACTTGGGAAGTAGTTCGTCAGTGGGTGATACGCGCAAGCATGTGGAACTCAACCGTCCAACATATTCCAATACAGGAATGTATGTCTTTCAAATTCTGTATTGTATTGTATTGTATCTATACATTTACATGGTGCCTCTCGCAGAATTACTATACCTATACTATTCTATTGATGCATTGTTGCGGCATGTCTGCAGCAGAAGTTAATGATTAAATGATTGATTAATCCTTAATAAATTTGGCAATTAAATTTATTCTTAATGGTTAATTGAAGACTTGCTTTATGTATACATTCGATGAGGTTCATGGTATTATAGATCTTGTGATTAATAAATTCAGCTCCGCTCACTTCTTTGAATATTTCTTACTGAGAACCATAAATAGGACTACTGATACGAAGAGGACCTAATGTGTGCCTGGACGGTCATGGGCGTCGTCCATGCACTTATTTTAAAATACGAACGCCGTCCTCCCTCTAATTGGCCAGCAGCGCCTGGAATGGTAAGGGCGTCCAGGCACTTTTTTGGGAAAGGTGAGGTCGTCCTGCCACGTCTAGGCACTTATTTTTCCACACTTTATGCACTGGATATGAAGTATCGACTTCTATTCAACTACTGACTAGCAATAAATATTAATAATACTATTAAATAAAGGGCAAGAAATAATTTTATCTTGTTTATTTCATTTCTTATTGGAAATATATTTAGTCACAATTAATCCTTAATTTGTTTTTCATTCTCCAATAGTTTACTGTTTCAAAAATTAAAATTAATCGTTACACCCAGATAAATGATAACGAATTTCGAAATTGTACACATGCACTCGGTTTTCTATTGACTTTTTGGTCGGTGAACCGAACTGAGCTTCTGGTTCCTTGCTCGCTGACTGCTTTCAGCTGACAATGCCATTCATTCTTTGTTGCTGGTCCTACAACCTGGAACTCATTCCAGAATTTCTATAGCACTTCAAGGGGGCTCTTCGGTACCTACAATCGCAATCCTCCAGTGCAGCAGAGATGGCAGAGGAAGCTGATGAATGCCTGTTTAACGCAATACGCAGTGATAAACTGCATGTACTCTACCGATTATTCCCCCCGCCTCGCCCCTCCTGTGGTCATGAGCTCCGTCCTATGGCTCATGACTTCGCTTTCCCGGAAAAAGATAACTGCAACTTTATCTCTAGAGTTCTGTTTGAAAAACATTTTTTAAACCTAGCAAACCCTACAACAACATCAATCAATTGTTTTATTTGCAACCGAAGTATACATGACAAGCTTACACATCTTGAACATCAATTAATTTGAACCTAAATCAAATATTTATTTATGTCGCTTATAAACTGAACTAATACATAAAACCTTTATGAAATTTGTCGTATGTAACATGCTGCGTTCTGCCAGCTTGAAGTGTTGATTAAACGAAAATTGATTGATTGATTGATTCAGAAGCACTCCCGACTCTAGCACCGAAATAAACGTACAATTTTGAGTGCAATAAAAATGTTTCAGTAAGTGCCCCAGGAAGTAGATGTATCTTCTGTGGAAATCCATTCCAGACAACTGGGCCCATCACAGAAAAGCTCTGTTCTGCATCGTTGCAGTTCATGCGAATGGGACCAAGAACACTTCCTTCTGTGCAGAACAGAGAGGACAACAGAGCATTCGCAAGTAGTCTGGGGCAATTGCAAGCTGACATTGCCAGAGCAGCGATCCTATATTCAATGTGCTTCCTGGTAGGAAGCGAGTGTAATTTATCCAGCGTTGTGAGGTGCCCTTGTAGCGGTATGACCACGTTACGGCTCCATATAAAATGTCATTATTATCATTATTATTGTTATGTAGCTAGAGACATGACCAATTTTAAGGATTCGTCCAGTTAGGCATGTTGCAAAGCATAAGACTCAGTTCAGGCACATTTATATTCGATAGCCAGAGTAGAGTAAATGGAATGGCCTCATTACACTGCACTTGGTGCCCAGGTACCACACCGATGTGTTCCTGAAGAATCTCAAAACTGTCCTATTTAGCCGTGGCTCTGGGCCGGGAGCACTTCTGAGTGGCCTACCTTGAATAGGCGCTATATAAAACTTCCTAAACAATATTTTAAAAAATAAATGAGTCGATGCATTGTGTTTGCTTTTCTAGACGAGTGGACGTCTAGTCTGAAGGAGGAGCTGAAGCAGACGATTATGCTTGCGATGAAACAACAACAAGAACTGAACGGTCTGTACAAAGTCATCAAACAACAGAACGAAGCCATCAGACGACTCACCTTGACAACGACCTCTGATCCCAAAGACAAGCCACAGCTTCGTTTCCAAGGTAACCGTATTGTCCATCGGCTTCAAGCAACAAAGAGACGTTCCGCTGATGGGCTTTAAGATAAAGTGGGGCGCAGTGGTGTAGTGGTGGCGTTGTTGCCTTGAAGCCGGAAGGTTCGAGGTTCGAATCCACCTCAAGTCGCCACGTAGGGACTTTGTGCAAGTCCTTCACTTGCAAGTGCTCAGCGCTTCGGTGTGAAACTCTGATGCAGTGTCCGCTCTGCAGTCGGTAGCGCCTCTGAGTAGAGAGCTTGAATGGGGCGCTATAACAAGTGCACATACAAACAAACAAAACCAAGCTGTTTGTTGTATTGTATTTTAGCACACCAATCATAGGTACTAGTTATAACTACCTTCATTTCTTCAAGTAGTTATACTACATTATACAATTTATGGATTTTTAAGAGCATCTCGCAGTGCACAACCTAATCAGGAGCAATCCCAGTTTCAAGAATCTCTCGAAAAAGAAAAGTCTTAAGGCAATGGGCGGAAACAGTAGAGCCCCAGATAAAATCTGAGCACGAGTTAGAGCATGAAGGCCATTCCACAGCAAATGGCCAACTGTGCTGTACTGTTACATTCCAAGACCATATTACTAGAAGGTCTGTAGAGTGAAGAGGACGTCCAATGGTAGCTGAGATAGACTGCCTAATAAGACTGCAGGGTTAGTGGGAACTTGATTGCAGGGGTAGTGGGGGGGAAACTTGACCCAAAAACTAGGGCTGTACCCATCATTCACTTTGTATTTGCTTTCGAGCCTATTAGTGGGCCAAATAGCTATTCAGTATTCGGCCGGCGGACCGAATACGTATATGGTTACATGATATTTGTTTTTGCATATGCGGCTGCTATTGCGAGTGTACACAGACTGGCAGAAGGATGCCAAAAATACATGTAGTTAACTGTTTACTTTTAGTTTATGTATTCAATTTACAGAACTGAAACTTTTGCTTACATTTAAATTTTGAATGTTGTCGGTAGACCTATTTTGTACACTATTCATATTCGGCTGAATAGTTGGTCCAATTATTCGTATTCTGCAAAATAGTGATAATCACGTGTTCGGTATAGCCGTATATAAGACAGAGCAACATGGTGCTGAGTATGATCTTTGTACTGTTGCAACTGAAATCCATAAGTGTTTGGGAACGTAAGGACTGTAAATAATAAAGGACAGATCCTGTGTCAATCCATCAGTGCAGATTGCGGGTTCAGGCTGAATGGTACCGATGCCCACCTGCTGTTTCTGGTTACCCAGAGAAAAGGCAGACCAGTTTAGGACTGTCCCAGAGACACCGAAGCCTCTTGGTGAGAATTGGAAGAAGTAGCTGGTGGTCTACGGTGTTGTTTTGCTGCGCTGAGGTCAAGTCATACTCACACGAATAATGTACAATTGTACATACATTTATGCATGCATATGCACATGCATTTATGCATGCATGTGTACATGCACTGCTATGCAGTTATTGTTAATTTGATGGCAAGTTATTTATTTTTTAACAATTATATGTTTAGATGATTACCACGGCTTTCGGAAGAACGCCCCAGTTGAAACTCCACCCAAGCAACTGGAATTACGAGAGAATCCCGAGGGCTCTTCTGTCTCCGCACCGGAACGGGTCAAAGGGCAGAGGTCAGCCGACTATAACCCTCCGATACCACCGGAAGTGCGGTTGGGAAACGTCACCAGTCCTCTAAAAGACTCCATTAGGAATTTCTTTGGGGCAGGGAATGGACCAAGCTCCCCGAAACACAAATCCACCACTACCACAGGTGACCCTTCATCGCCGTCGACGACAGTTGCTAAGAGACCGCCAGCGGTTGCTAAGCAACATCCGCCAAGCAGCAGTGCTTTACCACCACATGGTAGGACGAGTCAACGCAATCGTCAGGTGATGTCTGTCCAGGGACCCCCGGACCACCTTCACTCCGACGTCGACCTGGAAAACGCCAGTTTCGTTTTCGTCGATTCCAGCCTCGCCGGGTCGAGGATCTGCCCGCTGTGCGGCGTCGTGTTTCCGAACGAAGGAACGACGATGGAACAGTTCGTGGAACACGTGAGTCAGTGCGTTCCACCCGCGGAACACAGACAGTGCCCGGTGTGCCTGGAGAGGTTCGACAAGACGGTGACGGATCGGACGATTGAGATGCACGTCAATGAGCATTTCGACGAAGACCGATTCCAATGCCTCTCTCCGGTGGAGAACAAATGACTCGTCGTTTATGGACAGCCGTTCGGAAGCCACTTCCACTCTCAGATTTTCCATGTTGTCCGTGGTTTTTGTGGAGCGTGACCTAATGACGCTGCTGCTTGTGTTCGGAAATCGTTTCCACTCTACGATTTCCGCATACTCCCCTTTTTGTAGGTGAACTTGTCTGAACAGTGCTGCTACGTGTATAAAACTCTTGCTGCTTTAATGATGTTTCTCTAGATGGTGCTGTGCGTGTTAATGGACCAGGTATTTATTATCTGTTGATGTTTATATTATCGTTGTTATTATTACTTGTATGTTAGCTCTATTATTATTACTACAAGAATAATGTGTGCATACATTGGCTGGCACCCCCTCGCAAAGAATTAAATGGTACTAGAGCTTGGAGTATGGGACATTTATTATCTTCCTCGTGAATGGAAATATCACACGGTAATTTGTGTCCATGCGTGGACCTTCTGGTGAATGAGAGGCAGAAATGGAGAATATTTCACTTGGATGATGAACATTTTCAGCTGTAATACATGCCCAGTGGGATTATTATTATTGTCATTGTTTTGTATCGTATAAATCTTGTAATTGCTTCAAAGGAGTTTCGTGTGCAAGGACTACGATGTAAAATTAATCCAGATAGAGAAGATGAAGAGCTTCTATGAAGAGTTAACTAATATTTTTAAAATCATTTTGTGTTCATTTCAATGTTGTCGTCTTTTTTGTTTATCTTGTTTTTAAACTGCTGATGTCATACGAGTGCTTCAGCCATAAGATCCTATGACCCCTGAGAGCTGTTTGTTTGTATGTGCACTTGTTATAGTGCCCCTTCAATCTCTCTACTCAGAGGCGCTCCCGACTGCAGAGCGGACACTGCATCGGAGATTCACGCCGAAGCGCTGAGCAATTGCGAATGAAGGACTTGCCCAGGGTCCCTACGCGACGACTTGAGGTGGATTCGAACCTTCCGGCTTCAAGGCAACGATGCCACCACTACACCACCGCGCCCCCCAGCTGTGTCTGGTAGTGACTAACTTACCCTATCTTACCTTTTTTAACCTTGTCTCATTTCCCGTTGTTTCTCACATTCTGACCTAACAATCTTTTAAATTGCCTTTACTCATCTTACCTTACATTAATTTGTTTATGATTGCCTACCATCCAGAATGTGAGCCCTGGATGACGTCATTGTGGCATGCTGCGTGTGATAAATGTAACGTGTCAATTCCAGAAGATAGGGACATAGAGTAAAAAGTAATTTGATTATGCCCTCCTTACAGAGAGTTCAGAAGTAAAAAGTTATAGTTCGGCCACCATCAGTAACCATAGGTGTGTCTTAGGTGACCTGAAAGAGATAAGCTTTCAGTTTAGAACAAGAGACCGTTTCAATAAGAGAGTTTCGAACATGAAGAGGTAGAGAGTGACAGAAGGAGGGACAGGCAACTGTGAATGACAAAGACCAAGACTTAAAGTGTGCCTGGACGGTCATGGACGGCGTCCATGCACTCATTTTAAAATCTGAACGCCATCCAGCCACTTATTGACGAGCACAGACTGGAAAGGTAAGGGGCGTCCAGGCACTTCTTTTGGAGAGGTAAGGGGCGTCCAGGCACTTATTTTTGCACACTTTAGGCACTGATTGTCAAAGACGAGATGTGTTACGGAAACAACATTCATACAAGCACTTCATCGTAGAATGAAGGGAGTCTTCGGACAGCGTTGGCACATCGCCCAGGTTGGTTAGGTTTGTTACATGTTGATAATAATTATCAGTGCCATCTTGATCGTGGATGACCAGAGAAATTCGGGTCGGGCCCTCCTTAGGCAGAGTGCAGTCACGGGCCCATAAATTAATTGTATTTTAGTGCTTAAGCACAAAGCAATTGGCTTGAAACCGAAAGGTGGCAGGTTAAGATCCGAAACTGAAGTCAATCTTCCAGGGTGCAAGTGCCCTGCCAATCATGCTTGATGCGACAGTGTCTTTAAGCAGCAACCAACGTTGGATAAGTAGGCCTATGGTATGTCCTAGCTCAATCTGAACTCAACACAACCTTTGCCTTACAGTTACGAATTTTTATTTATTCGGAGAATTTTTATATGCTCAGGTAAAAAAAAATCGTGAGTGTGTTAATTTACCAAAAGAGATGAATGTCGGAAAGAGGAATTATGTGTGGGACATTTCTGTGCTGATTTGATGATTTTGTGCTGATAACCTACTTACTTACCTTTCTTGATCGAGTCTTTGGCGTTTCCGGTTCTGCGTAACTATGTTGATGAAGTACAAATCCGGGTCAGTGTTCGTCAATTTTCGTAGAAACTTGTTATAAAATACGTATTTTATACACAATAAATAAGTGCAGGTCTTATTTCTAGGCTGTCAACGAGGGGGTCATCGAGGAATCAGCGTTTGCAATTTTTCCGATATCTTAATCACCGATAATAATGGTTTGGCGGCGTTTCATGCCCAAACAACCTAGCGATCGAATCGCCTATTTCATGATGTTAATCATGATTCACATCGTCGGGACTTACGAGCTTTTCGTAATTTTGCCGTACATAGATTACGAACGCAACAAGACGTTTTGGTTACACGCAAGCGCCGGATTATTTCTGTATTTCAATGTAATGGCCAGCTTTTACAAGCTATTCAACACCGACAGTACGAGTTCTGGAGTGGTGCTGCCGACGCTGCTTTTGCCTGGATGGCAGTACTGCCACACGTGTGGAATCAACACTCCGCCGAGGTCATTCCACTGCTGGATGTGTGACGTATGCATTCTCAAACGGGACCATCACTGCATGTTCAGTGGGAACTGTGTCGGCCATCGCAACCAGAGGTACTTCCTCACGATGCTCCTCTATCTAGCAATCGGGGCGGCCTACTGCAACTACCTGAATTTCGATTACACGTTTGAGGTTCTCGGCGGACTGAGCTGGAAGTCGGTGCTGACGATGATTCTACCGCTGCTCTCGTGGACCGTCGGATTGGCTGGAACGTTCACATTTGCCGTTTCGTTTGTGTCGGCCTTGTGCATTGTGGGATCAATTCTTCTCACTTGCCTCTGTTTCTATCACGGCCAGAATCTCTACATGGGGCAGACGTGTATGGAGCGCAACAAGGGCGACCGGACGTACGACATGGGATGGAAAGAAAATCTGAAGGGAGTCTTCGGACAGCGTTGGCACATCGCCTGGATCAGCCCTATCATTACGTCGCCATTCGAGGGTGACGGTCTGGAATTTAGAAGCAGATATCGCTACGAAAATATCAAAGACATGTAATTCATGATCTTGTTGCCAAGACGTGAATTTCTTCGTGTGAATATTAATCAAGATTGTTTTCTTTTTTCAACTTAACATTTTTCAAGTCTTTGTAAAATCGTAAATCAGGAATCAGACATTAGTTACGAGCCGCATAGAAATCGGAGCGGAGTATGCTAAACATGAAACTGGAGCATGTAGTTCTAGGATGCTGTTGGTCAGTCAAATGTTTGGATATGAATTCGGGTAGGGCCGGACACCTCATCTTTCTTTTTTACCGTACAGGATCCTAATCAGGACTGAAAGTGGTTTGGAAAAGTTGCCGGGTCTGACTTAAGCCGACGTCTTTCAGCCAAAAATATTTCTGACGACCTGTTTTTTTGTCATTTGCTCAAAATTTTCCAAAATCACTCCATTTTACCTATTTTTTGTATCTTTTTTGCCCCAAATTGTTTAACACGCGACCCGGCTGAGACCTGGCACCAGCAGGTCACGAAAATCAATGCCGTGTCGCAGACGCCAACAGACCTGGCTCACTTTCAGCCCTGATCCTAATATTCTCTGCTGAATTGAGTCTCTTAATTTTTATTTTTTGTAACCCTTCAATGGCAGATTTAATCCCAAAGGTGCAGCCCTATGTGTAACCACTGTGTTAGTGATTAGACAAATCAATATTGACTTGTAATGAGTACGTTTGTATCATGGTGTCTATCGTGGCTGGGCTGGGAGCACCTCTGAGTAGGCTCCTTGAAGAGGCACTATATAAATTCTTAGAATGAATGAATGAACCTGAAGATTTTAGACAGCAGCAGATGTTTAATGATTCTGTTTCACAAAGTGTATGGTTTTGTTTCATTTATGAAGTGTGTGATCTTTTGGTTCATGAAGTGCGCACGTAACATTAAGCCGTAAACATGATGAACAGTTCTTTTAAACATTATTAATCGTCGAATTGGGTGGATAGTCTCAGGCATCAACTGTGGCATTTGCAAAGGTTTTCTAGGAACTAGAGGAAACGACTATGACTAAAAGCAGTTTTAAAATGTTCGGTTATAACTTCCTGATTTTGAACTGACACTTTGTTTTGGCAAACCCTTTAAGGGTTGTCCATATTACATACGCACAGTGGGGAGGATAATATAGACAATTTGTGGGAGTCTGAAAACTGTACATACGCTGAATAAAATTGTGATGTATACCCACATTAGCCTGTTTATGACTTTGCATTATTCTATAGTCATCCAATCTCATTTGACTAATTATGTACATTAAAATTATATTCTGTTTAGATCTAAACAGCAAACTATAACAGTTAACAAATTTTTAGCTGGCAAATAATGTTTTAAAAAATAGTAGTCTATGGTCATTTTTATACATGTTTCATAGATGACCTTTTTATGGGCCTGTCACGCTGAGAGCGCTTCTGAATTGCTCTACTGTGTGAAGCGCTTTACAAATGCTTTATTAGATTAGATTAGACTTTAGCTAAATCTATAACCTTTGTAATTGTAAGGGGGGGGTAAAGAAGCTTATTTGTATGTATGCATGGGGTTTAACAAAAATGAACACGGGTAGAAAATACCATTTTTTGCATAATGCATATGTAATATATGGAATGGTCTTAAACAGCCGGTCAATTGGCGTATCGTACAGATCTGTAAAGCTGAGGCATGAAATTTGTCTGTGCGAAAGTTTTAATTTGTAGCTGAAACGCCATCGAAACATTGCAAAGAAATATTTCTTTCCCGTAAATGTTTTTATTTTATTCAAGTAAATATATATCGGACAGAGTGAGAACGATATTTTCTAGTATTAACAAGACTTTATGTTGTTTTTTTGGTGTGGCCTAATGGATGGACTCGTGTTGTTTCTTTGTCGGGAATCTCAAACTCGCATATTTTATTGACGTACTGTTCTGAATGTAAGTCTCTTAGATTGTTTAGTGCCATGAAGAAGCGGTGTCAGGGTGACCAGCTTATTGAGCCGTAGGTTTCTAGATTAAATTGTATTTCATATCAAGTCCTATAAATGATTGTATTTAATTGGGTTATGTGTAATTCTATGATCTGTTGAGACCAAATTAAAAGCAACCTTAACTGATTCTGTTATATTAAGTTTGCAGTAAATAAAGATCAGTTCGGAATGGATTAACGTTTTTATGGTTTTTCGTTAGAGAAACTGGATTGCAGCAAATGTTTTTATGCAACTGCCATTGTCAGTTCCAGATGCCATTTGGCAGAGATGGGTAGGGTCTCTATCCCTGTTCAGGGTGGGCTTAACTTGAGCCCAGTGCAAAACGGGAATCAGAAATGAGCTAAACTGATGTAAAAACCAGCCTGGGGGGAAGGCGGGCCCGGCAGGGAGGGAAGGAGAGGGATTGAACTCGATTGCTGTGGGGGGTTAAAAGCCACTGGAGATGGGTATGAATAAATTACCTTCAGTAATTTGTCCATTGCTGCCCTTAGTGTTAGTCCAAGTGATGACTGTCCTCATTTTTATTATCTGTCCAGCATAGTGTTGTTTTTGCCCTTGTTGCCTTCTTTTCGTCATAATCAGATTGCAAGCAGTGTATTGTGTGCGATTGGGTCAACTAGGATTCATCGCATCTACCATCTTCATTGAATGACTTTATCTATCACATTTTTTTGTTTTTTATAACTAATTAATGATTGGCTTATGGCATCATTTCTACTTTACTGTAGTATTGCAACCATGAACATACTGTAACAGTACTTCAATGTAAAACAGATTAGATTCATTTATAGTGCAGTTTGGGATACTGATATCAAATTTAAAAGAATTTATAATCTGATAATTTCTACAGCATTGGTATCATAAGAACCTAAAGGCATATGGTTAATATATAAAGAGAAATTGCAATAAGAATTTTGACGCATGAAACTTTATAGTTCAATGGAGAAGCCAGATCGAAATCTGATGATGTACAGAGTCTGTGTATCTCCAAATTGGAATAGTTGCAATATTTGTTATTGCTACTTCTGTACAAGTAAACAAAGCATTTGATACAGATGACAGAATCCAGTGATTCCAGCTATTCAGAATACTAGGATGCGATTTACTCAGAATACTAGGATGCAATTTACTTAGAATACTAGGATGCAGTTTAGTCAGAACACTAGGATACAAAATAGTCAGAATACCAGGATGCAACTTAGTCAGAATACTAGGATGCTATTTACAATGGAGCAGTAAGGGAAAGACCTACAGAAAGGAACTATGGTGGATAAATTTGTTTCATGGATAGAATTCTGAACCAGTGGAAAGAATTGTTATTCCAGCTAAAAGCGGCACACACACGACTGCATTGTAAAAACCACCTAATAAACTATAGCTCATTAATGATGACAAATTATTTAATCTCAGCCTAGTATATAAACAATCAGTATTTTTGTAATTTTCTACACTCGTAAATCCAATTGACATGGTTAAAGACATTCTTAGGTATTAAATTCCATTCGATCAACTTTTTTGTACCTGATAGCAGTGTGTATCAGGTTTTTTTTTACCATAACTAGGGTTGCCAGGCGTCCGGTAATGAACCGGACAGTCCGGTATTTACACAATCTGTCCGGTTAGAAATTTGAGACATTACCGGACATGGTGGTGTCCGGTAAATAACTTGCTATCAACATTGCGTTGTAGTGTATATTTTCTTGAGGTCCATAATTTAAAACATCTGTTTGCGATTTTCCATTTAGGCTTATATCGTTATTTCTCTAAGCCTACCCCTTCGAATGCAGTCAGAATGAAGCATGGGGTAGGGAGACTGTCAGACAGATAACAGACAGATAAGCGAATATAAATTATGCTATGAGCTTTATATGGCTGGCTACGTAAATAACTGGAGACGGCAGATACACTGCCAGGCTAAACCAGCCATTCAACCGTACTGGTTATCCGATATTGGCCCACCGACATGATGAATGTCGCTGCTCCGGATTTCTTCATAATTATTATAAGTTCATGCCTCAAATTGGTCGTAGCCTACTCTGCATATCCCTCCCAACATCTTACTTAGTTCACCCGGTATATTTGCATATCGGGTAACGCATCGATTCCCTCCACTCGTCTCTGTCCATCGCCATCTTCTCCTCCCCACACCAGTGACACGTAACGGAGTATCCCCCTGAAAGCTATCCGGGGGATGAATTAATCTATCCCCCGGATGAAATTAACCGGTCTATACTATCCGGAGGGATAAACCATTCTATTCCCTTTTTTGAAAAATACGCATAATAAAAAATTATACTGTAATCAAAATTTAAAGTGACTCTAATTGTTTTAAGTGTCCTAAGCAATGCTCAGATAAAGGCAACTCGAATATATTTAGCGACTCTGAGTGTTCTTATGTGTTTTAAATGTTTTAAGTGCTCAAAAACAGGACAAAACAAATTATCTAGTAGGAATAAACTACCTGTTAGTGTCATTGTTCAAAACAAAGCAGATGAAAATTATTTTGCAAAAAAAGTCACGCTGAAGCGGTTTTTTCGACTTTTTTTAATTTGGGAGGATACAATTAATACGGGGGATACTCTATTTCTTGACACCGGCACACCCCTCACACCATCCGAAGACTTCTCCGAACATCACAAGCCTCAAAATTAGGGCGACACCTCTCATCAGACTATTAACCTCCCACGCACAATCAAATTTTCAAGCATGACGACAGGGTTGCATTATGTCAAATTCCTAACTGTTGCATTCTAAGGGCACAGAGTGATATATATATATATATGTGTGTGTGTGTGTGTGTGTGTGTGTGTGTGTGTGTGTAGTGCGCTCGTCATAGTCCGGTAATTTATTAAAGGCTGCCTGGCAACCCTAACCATAACAATGACAAAACATGTTATTCCTTGGAGCATATCATACACAACCTTTACACAATTGATGCAACTTAACTAGATTAACCATTAAATGAATCACCTTGTCACCTTGTGCTGTCAACTCGTAGAGTTCTAGCGATCGACTTCACACACATTCTCCATTGTTCTCTGTTCGCAGACAAGTCCCTCAGTTCTTCCAAATTCATGCCAGTTAAGTCGTGTATCTCATCCATCCATTTCATCCTTGGTCTGCCGAGTCTTCTCCTTCCCTCACCACAAGCCAGCATCATTTCCTTCTCCAAACCATCAGATCGCATTAAATGAATATATAATAATAATAATAACCAAATCAGCCATGGCGATCAATTGACATAATTATGGTAGTGTTCAACATTCACAATTGTTTACTAACAAAATTAAATCAAGATAACTCAAGATTTATGAGAAGTTCTATGAAGGCACCAAGTTAATAGCTTCATACCTACATAAATGAAATTTCATGGTGCTAGACGACATTCAAATTCTGTAAATGTTGAATACGATGTAATTCAATTACAAGCAACACAAACGAAACCAATTGTACAAATCACCTAGGAATGTTTCGTCAAAACCGACAGCTCTTCTTTTTGTGTGCAAGATCAGATCATTTAAACAACAACCCTAACACAAGTTCCAGCAAGGTTTAGACAGCTGGAGAAGGGTCTCCATCATTCTCGGAGGAGGGTTTGGAATTTCCATCTGCCATTCTTTCCGCCTGGAATGCTTTGACGATTTCGCGACTTTCGTGGAGCAGCTGCTGGAGATTTGCAACTATATCGTCGTTTTTCTTTTCCAAGGCAGTCATGAATTCATCGAGTTCGTCCATTGTACTGCTCAGGTCAGAATACTCTACAAAAAGACAGCACAAAGGAGTGTTAGTATTGAAACAGACATGCAACAATTATCAAAAACATTAACAACCACAACTGATGCGAAATCTACTCCCAATTATTTAGAAAAAGTGACAATCTCTGGCATACTGAACATTACTCACATTTACGGAATGAGCCTACAGTTTCTACAAAGTTGTATAGCACCTTTGTACATCTTAATGACATTTAAAATGAAATCTCAGGCTTTTTGATAGTTATATGCATTTATAATTTGATAGCATTACTTTCAATGTCTCGTGCATTGACTTGATATTGCGAAATGGAACTTTTGATGATTATCCTATTATAATGTAATGTAAATCTTCGAGAATTTCTCAGCACCCACAAAAGCCACGTCAGGGAGACCAGCTTATATATTATTCACTGGCGCTATATCAAATCAAGTCCGCAATAGCCAGAGCTGCCTTTTTCGTTCCGGCGCCAGGTCAAAATACGGGAGGTCAAGCCGAGGCAGCGTGATGCTACGGTGGTTGTCGGTGATGGTGGTAGTTAGGTGGAACCTGATTAGAATAGGGCTGCCAACCGTCCCGGATTCGCCGGGACAGTCCCGGAATCGACCCTGTGCGTCCCGTGTCCCGGATTGATCTCAAATTGTCCCAGAATTTGGTCCAGATCCACTTAGCACAATTATTGTTCCTATATTAATTTTTGCTTACCGGTACTAAACTCAGCCATTTGTACCATGATTTTTACGTCCTGCTCTCTATCAGATCTCCACATTAGCCTACATTGTCAATTGGCTGAACATCGGGAGTTCAAGTCTTCAAAACTTTACAAATCACTGACACTGGGTGTTCGGTTTAGCATATTGTGTCCATTTTTAATGCTTTTTTACGAGAGAGCGTTCAGCATTTTGAACAATCTGTTGTCTAATAATGGCAATTACCTGAGCACCGAGAGTTCACTAACCTTATTAAAGCACAACTGTTAGCATGACATGTGCTGATTTCTGTGACTTTGTGCCCAGTGTTCTGGAACTGCTCAATGCACATAAGTAGGCCCTATAATTATTAAGTATAGGCCTAAGTTTAGAATAAATTCTGCTCTCCGGTCGCAGACCTATGAGCCTACGATAACTATGAACTTCCCTCAATTTTGGGCTCATAATGCTTACTATGATGAGCCTATAGGTGACTGGAGTTTGAAAAAAAATTCTTGAGGTTGATTCTTGTCTTAAATTTACGCTATAAAATTAATCATGTCTTTTCATGATTTTGTCTGAAATTATTAAGGACTTTTTAGTAGATTGTAGGCCTAGATGTAGATTCTATACTGGGTGGACACAACTTTTGTCACATTATGCGCGTCCGTGGATTGTGTAAATTGGTAATGGCACATCGAGTGGCTGAAGCCGTCCCGGAATGGCAAAATCAAAAGTTGGCAGCCCTAGATTAGAATCTGGATAAACTGGATGAACAACTAATGACAAAAATACACTACTAATGTTCCTTCAATGCATTTCATTTAACAACGTTGCTCTCATAAGAAGTGTGCTTCGTGTATGGCGGGGGGTGTTCAAGAGACCGAAATAATAACAACACATTTCTTGCCTTGCTCGTATTGGCTAAACTCATCCATGTCAGCCTCGTTGGCCGATTCAGGCTCCGGATCGTGTTTCATGTCGGTAGTAAACTTCGCAAGAGCTATCTGCAATTCATTAAGTTCGTCAATTTCACTAGTATTAGAGGCCATCGAACGACACAGATACCAGTTCGATCAACACTGCAAGGGCGACATTTTAAATCACATGATACGGTCAAGGACGAAAGTCTCTCTAGTCAGTAAGTACTAAGTACGTCTCTACGTCGTAAATTTTGTTTGGTTTGGTTTTCGTTCTTAGGGAGGGGCCAAAAGTTGGGGCTTGATGGGACGGAGACTTGGTCAAGAACGACCGATGCCGACAATATTTTCTCGGCTCAAAAAAGTTAGGCCCTTTTTTAGTCATTCGATTGAAGTTTCGTGAACAGTGCCATTTTCGTGTCATTTTCCTCAGAAACAAATGTAGGCCTATGCGTCTGGGCCCTTCTTGGGTGGTGGGGATGGGGGCCGGTGTACTAAGCCGGTGAAAATATACCATGTTAACGGTCAAAATCTGAATCTGGGCCTTTATGGGGAGGGGGTTAGCCCTTACCTCTGATAAACTCCGCCTATGTTGATCTTATAAATTATTATAAGTCCGAAAGTTTGCCCTTCCATATGTTTGTTTGCATGGATGTATTTTGACTCTTCGTAACAGAAAAGGCCCGGAAATGAAACAGTGTCGGTTTACCAAAATTCTTACCCAAATTATCAGGTCAGCGCAACTATTTTCAGCTTTTAATTTACTTTAAAACCAGAGTTATTAGCGTTTTAAGACAGATTTAATCACTTACGCTGCCGCAAATAAAGAGTCGACAGTCCGCATATAAAGAGTCGACAGTCCGCATGACGTAATTCTTGCCCAAAAATAATTTCCGTAACAATCCGCTTGTCAAACCGAAGCCGGTTACAGTTTACAATAATGCAGCTGAAATAATAATATTCACAAGAACGCAGATCACATAAATATTAACTATATTAACAGAACAGACAACCTGCAATAATTGTATTAGGCCACAGTCAGCACATTCACCCGCCCCTCAAGGACGGGTCATGTTTGGCTTTTTTGGGGAAGCGGGGTGGGGTGGAGGCTTACCGAAAACCCGAAATTTAGCGGTCAACGCTGGGTACCCCAGAGGATCGAGTAGTGTTGAAAATTCTAAATTTTCCGGGCAACGCCGGGTAACACATCTAGTAACTGAACAAACCTTAACGAATTTTGAGTGAATCATTTTCTGAATTTCTACGACGCCCAAAAATTGAAGTCGCATGAACCAACTTTAATATTATGTTTTGTGTACATAATATGATAATAATTGCATTTATACTGTGATATAATTGTGATGAGCAAAAGTTAATCAAAAGGACTCTCTATTAACCGCAGTACATATAATAAAAAAATAATTCGATTTGTACCATAGTATAAAATAATAATAATAATAAATAATAATAATTTTTTTACTGTGTATTGACGGTCATTGAGTGAATTACTTACATCAGACTCTTAGTCTTTTTTAACGTTGAGCGAGAATTCTTGATATTAGTTCTTTCCTTTCAGTGTCCGACATCTTTGTCGTAGGTGAGTTGGATATTGTTTTATTTTAAATCATCTCTCATCCTTCAACATTATGCGTGCTTAAGGTGCGACTTGTAACAATTTTGTTGTTAGAACTGTGCTGTTAGTGAGGCATCAATTATTTTAAATAATTTTGTAAATATTCTGTTTTTTTAGAGTGCATGCCATGACACTCGAGAATTCGACAGGAGTAAATCGTGAGAGCACAGTGATGACCAATATAATGACACCTCTTATGTTAGCGTTTCGACGCAATGAATAAAACTGCTTTTAGCAGATCTGATGTGCTCGTAACGGTTTACCCTGCCTGGGTTTAGCAATTAGAAGATCAAAACTCCCCCCCTATACCCATAACGAAATCTAACAATACGCACATGGTCTCTATTCTGATAAACTATTCATTTGGTAAACTTGTACACATCTCTTTTAATTTGTTGTTTCTCTGCTTAAATGAATGTGTAAATGATTTATGATATTTAAAAACGTGTTTCGTTTTTGTGTGTAGTCGTACTTTCTTTTGCATTGTTCTGCCCTACTTTTGCTGCGTGAACATTTAAAAATAACTATTTTTATATCGTAAACGAGCATAATGATGACATATTTAATGACACCTCTTATGTTAGCGTTTCGACGCAATGAATAAAACTGCTTTTAGCAGATCTGATGTGCTCGTAACGGTTATCCTGCCTGGGTTTAGCAATTAAAAGAGGCAAAAAACTCTCGACCTATACCTAAAACAAAATTTAACAATAAGCACATGGTCTTTCTTCTGATGGTCTGATCATTTGAAGAACACGTATCTTTTAGCTTGTTGCTTCTCTGCTTGAATAAATGTATGAATGTTTTTAAGGTATTTAAAAGCTTTTTTTGCATAGTCACATTTTTCTTTGCATCAATAATATTGCTCTCCTACTTTTTGCAGCGTGAACAATGAACATTTAAAATAACTGTTTTTATATCATTAATGTACACAATGAGGGCTTATTTAACGACACCTCCTATGTTAGCGTTATGACGCTATGAATAAAACTGCGTACTAGGCGTTTCTGCTCATGATACATTGTTTATTCAGTTTCTATACATTGTTTGCTATTTTACTGCATTTTTGCCAAAATGATTGTTAGGAGCACAATGATGACTTATTTAATGACACCTCTTATGCTAGCGTTTTCAACGCTATGAATAAAACTGCTTACTAAGCCTTTCTGATGTGCTCTAAACAATCTGTTAAACAATTTCAAGTTGCGATATTCATAAACTAATTGTCATTATATTCTCCAACTCTTGATAAATGTGAAGTCAGAGAGATGCCTAGAAATAAATTTATTATATTATAAACCCAGAGATTATAGATTTTTGGTGCCGCTTCACAAGCAAAATGTAGAATTTGCAGTGCCTGCTGTTTTTCTCTATTTTTACACATTGTGAAATAAAAAGTTTAGAGTTAAAAAGCAGTGAGCACAATGATGACCTATTTAATGACACCTCTTATGTTAGCGTGTTGAACGCTATGAATAAAACTGCTTACTGAGCAATTCTGATGTGCTCACGACTGCTTGTTATTTTTAATTCAGATCCATCATTATTGTTTAATGGTTGCTGAAGTTCAGTTCTTGGGAGAATATTTCTTATTTTTCTTCTCGTTTTCACGTGATATATAATTTGCTGTGTTTTGTGAATTAATGGTATGTAGGAGTTTATGCGAGATTGATGGCGATTTAAATGATAATGCCAGTTGTAAGGGGTCAACCTGAAACCCAAATCACCCAAAACACTGAAAATACACATAAGCCAGACTTCCTGAAAGCTGTTTTATAGAATGCGACCAAACTCCCGAAAACTATTCTGAGTTAAATAACATACATGAAGTAATGGTCCTGTTAGTGTTGTTGATAACACAGTTTAATGTAAACAAAATTGCTAGTTTGTGTAGGGGATCCGGTCTAAATTCTTTTTGTGGATTTTGGTCAGATCCTGAGTTGTAATTACTAAGTTCTATCGTACAGGTGTTTGAAAGACCTAGATTAAGTTTGGGTTGGGCTGCACCATTTGTCTGTGTGTTTTCTGTTATTGGGATTGCATGGTCTATGATCCCTAACTGGATTTAATTTATGTTTCAGGTAACAAGAAACAAGAAAATGGTGAGTTCCTGTAATTACTTTGACTGAAATATAACACTTATTTATATCATGACTTCCATGACTAAAATACCTACATATTATTCTATGAATGGTAGGTAGTTAAGGAGTTTTTGGTACAAGTGATGAAATAATGAAACTTGATTGTAAGCTGAAGAAATTCTTACTAACAGCTACTAGATGGACTGATGTACCATTTTTAATCAATTATTGCATTTCGACGCATGTATAGTGATCCGAAGTAGTTTGCATGTGGCAAATATATTTGCATTGTATGATAATAACAATAGAATTATTTATATTACACTGTATTGCAGCCGAAGCCAAAGAAACAAGTGGTGTACATGAGCTATGTTTATCGTAGTTTGTAAAGATAGACATTTAGCTGTTTTGAGGCTTCTTTGTAGCATTATGGCTGCTACACAGCACCATATTAATTGTTATTATTATTATGAGCTGTGATTTGAATCTAATCTAAAATCTAATCTAATAAAGCATTTGTAAAGCGCTTCTCACAGCAGAGCTATTCAGAAGCGCTCTCAGCGTGACAGGCTCATGAAAAGAGAAATGAAATAATGAATGCCTGTAACTGCATTCGTTCCTGAGCAACATAGCATATCAAGCTGGTATCTTATTTCTACAGGGGGGTAATATTATTATTTGGCCTGTTATTTTTTTACTGAGATTATTTTCGGCAAACAAAGAAGATTTTTTGGAGAGGTAATTGGTAAAAAAAACCAATGTGTTTGCTATTGCTTTCAGCCGAAGCAGCTTCTTGAGATCAAGGATTTCCTGATGACAGCCCGAAGGCCCGATGCCAAGTGTAAGCTCCTGAATTCTTGTATCGCAGTTCTATCCTATATTTTTTATTATCGATGTTAAGATCTTGTTAAGGAATTTTATGGTACAAATGATGATCTAATACAACTTGACTACACGATGAAGAAATTCTTACTAACAGCTACTAGATGGACTGATGTACCATAATTAATAAGTAATTGTGTTTGAAGCATGTATAGTGATCCGAATTAGTTTGTAGGTGGTAAATATAGTTGCATTGAAATAATAATGGGTGATTTTGTACTGTATTGCAGCTGAAATCAAAGAAAAGAGGGATGTACATGAGTTGTATATTATTATAATATTATAGTACCTTCAGAAGCAGGCATTTATCTTCAGTCAGCTCAGATAACATTTGAAGTGCAGAACTTTGTAAGGTCAGACTCTCACCAGTGTGGGTCAAGTACAGAAGCAGGCATTTATCTTTAGTCAGATCAGATAAACATTTGAAGTGCAGTCGTGCGGTCAGACTCTCACCAGTATTGGTCAAGCAACCATGGATTGATGAAGTTCTGATTTTGTAGACTGACCATTAATTGTTTTAGTTATGATGTGCCAAAGTTGTCTCAAGAACTGTTTTGTTTATCATTCTCCCTGGCACAGTTAACACTTTAGTGACAAGCTCTGATTGGTCTGCATTGTGAGAAGCTTCTTTAGAGACCAAGGGTTTTGAATTCCCATGCCATTTACTACACTTTGGTCGGTACAAGGGTTAAGCATAGGTTGCTCTGATTGCAGTGGACAGCTTTTTTGCAGAATGGCTGTGTCTGCTACTGTGTGCTTACCAGTGCCTAGACAGTATCTGTTGATGTTCTTGTTTATTTAATTTGTTGTTCTCTGAATTTTTTCAGCTGTTAAAATCAAGAAGAACAAAGAGGGCAGCACCAAGTTCAAGCTCCGATGCAGCCGTTACCTGTACACGCTGTGCATCAACGACGGCGAGAAGGCCGATAAACTCCGACAGTCTCTTCCCCCTGGTCAGTGCATTATTTACTCTTGAATTGGCTTTTGTTTGGTTGTAACAGTTTCATCACGAATACTATTTTCTGTGCTACTCGAAAGTCCAGAGAAACTTTCTGATCGACTTTTTGTCGTACCGCAGCATAAAACGAACTAATTTCATCAATTTTATTAGTTTTATTTATTATATAATTGCAGTCTTCTGCTGTCTTCTTGTCAGAATTTCATTTATGATATTTTTTCATATTTACTCTTTGTTGGACTTGGCGGTACATGCTGTATACCCGCATATACCTTTGTTTTTGGAACTCGGTGCACTAAGCCCTAACATTTTTTAGGTGAGTTCACGCTGTATACCTGCGTATAGTGTCATGTGGGACGCGGTGGTGTAGTGGGTATGTTCGTTGCCATGCAGCCGAAGGGTTGCAGGTTCGAATCCACCTCAAGTTGCTGCGTAGAGACCTTGGCCAAGTCCTTCACTCGCAATTGCTCAGCATTTTTGCGTGAAACTCCGATGCAGTGTCCGCTCTGTAGTCGGGAGCGCTTCTGAGTAGGGAGCTTGAAGGGGCACTATTACAAGTGCACATACAAACAAACTTGTATTGTACAGCCCTGGTATGGTGGGTCATTTAGATGATAGTAGATTGTCTTTCAGAATATATATAAGTGGGAGAGTTTCAGTTTCACAGAGTCTGCGTTCTCTTTGCTTGTAGGTCTGCAAGTGAAGGATCTGAAGACACCAGGCGTGGATGACAAGAAGTAGACTGCATAGGTTTTATGCTTTGGCTGTTGTTGACTACAGTTGTACGAGAGAGAGAGAAAGAGAGAGAATTAATAAAAACAGAGAGACCTTTGAAATGTTCTTGTATCAACCAACGATTTGATAATGTAGTTGCTGCGGTTACGTTTCACTGTGGTGTCTTGTTTGTGTTAAGAACAGTTGAAAATTCAGTTGCTTTTGTTCTCGGCTGTTGTCTGATTTTTTATAAGGAATTGTTGCTAGGGGAAATGATCCAAAACCCTGCTTAAACATTGATTTTAAAATTTAAATGGTGGCACAACTGATTTGTGCATAATTGTGAGATCCGCCCAAAAACAAGAGTGAGAAAGATTACATTAATATTTATTTGATCAATATTAATCTTGATGTCATCTCAGTACATGCAGATAAATGTGAGCATTTGCTGTAGCGCTTCAAGTATCTACGTGGAGGTGTTCAGTGGTGTAGGCAGGTGTTTTTTGGCTTAGGAAACAGTTTGGTTATCCACTTAGATGAGAAAAAACAAAACAATTGTTTGTAGTAACAATTGTTTTTCTTTATTCCTTTTTTGTCATTTTATTCCCTTTTTATGTTCTGTAATACTGTTGGGTTGGTGTCAGGCCATAAACCACCCTCCATCATAAATTCTTGGGTACGCCACTGGAGGTGCTTCCGACTACAGCGTGGACACTGAATCGGAGTTTCATGCCGAAATGCTTGAGCAATTGCGTGGGATGGTCTTGGTGAGGGTCCCGGCACAGCAGCTTGAGGTGGATTTGAATCTGCAACATCATTCCGACTCCAAAGCAACAAACATTATCCCTAGACCACTGCACACTGCTGTAGATGCTTTGCCTGCATATGTCATTCTCTATGGAATGAACTTCCTCCATCTTTCTCTTGCCTTGAATCTTTTCTTGGGGGGGGTGTGGTTCAATCGCACTGGGAACACTTCTGAAAAGTTTTTTGCTGAGAGAAGTGCTTTGTAAGTGGTCCAATACAATACGTGTGTCTAGGTTAGTATGAGATCCTATGACAAAACTTGAGTATGATTATTAGCAGAGCTTATGGATGACTAGTTGCCAGTCGCCACAATATGCTATATAATATAACACTTGATGACCTAATCTGCTAGACATTGGTTGAGACCTTGTGCATTTAATATAGAACTGCAATGTGAATAGTCTGGGGTGTTTTGCATGGACGTAGTGGCCTCCACTCCGCTTGTGTTCCAATGAACTGATTGGGTGATATCTTTCGCCACTTGCCCTTTATAATGCTTTTGATATGATGTTAGACTTTTGGTGAATTGACTGACTGTAAACTAATCAATTATTTTGAGACTGGATCTAATGCAGCCTACAGAGGAGCAACCAAGGCATAATTAAAACGAAATGATTATCAGGTCAGTTACCCAGAAGATCAATCTCTAAGGCAGAGACTGCTTGTAGTGAACATGTAAAAGCCATACGATATACAGTGTTGGCCTAAATTAATAGAATTCTGTTGCTTTGCAACAGTATAGTATAGTACAGCATTGCTCTGTATAATATAGTGATATGGTATGGGAATAGTATATTATAGTATGGTATAGTATGCTATACCAGACCATTCCATTTAATATACTACAATGTAATATGCACTATAAATGTACATTGCAACAAATAAATATTAATAAATATGTAACTGTACTATACAACACTATAATATGCCATACTACAATAAACTACTTTACAAAAATTATACTACACTATAGTGTGGTGAATTTAAAGCAACAAAAGAAATTGGTCAGTTGCAAAAGATTTCTATTAAATTGGCCAACACTACATTGAGTGCCTGTTTAAAGGATTGCTGAGAAGCACTCAACAATAATTGGTCATACATTACATATTATAATAATTATGTGACCATAGGTTCTGGGGCATCAAAAATCTCCAACAGCATTTCATGCTTTGCACATCTATTCTATTCTAGCGAGATGCTCGATAGTGTAGTGGTAAGCATGCAGGACTGTAGATATCAGATTATTCTGCTTTATTTATACTGTGAATGTAGCATAGTGAGATAGTATAGGTCTAATAATAATAATAATCTTCGTTTATTGAAATTCAATCTGACAAACCGCAGAACGATTACATGTACAAGTTATACGAAATACGGCCTGCTTCGCACGACACGCAGTTCGGCTACAACAGGTTCGGTAACTTAACACTAATGGCCTAAGTACTGGATCACTCCTGATTCGGCCAAGCCAGGAGTGGGAGGGGCTATCTTTTTTTATTTTTAGCAGAACCCGAGTCAAGCAACACAACAGCAAAGCGCCGATGGCAGCTAACAGAAAATTCAAATAAATTTTTGCCCCGTGTGAGGCTTGAACCCGGGTCCGCGCGGCTGACTCTCAGTTTAACGGCCAGCGCTCTCTCCACTGAGCTACGTACATCCCGCTTTGAATAGTGCATACCCTGGCTGCCTCAACCTAGCTAAAAGGACTGCTCTTCTATCACATTAGAGTTGAGCGATCCTAGCGAACAGTACGATCATTTAGACTATCGAAAGATTAATTTTACGAGACTTTCTCGAATTTTGTAAATAGTTCAACACGTATTTTGTAGATCTGACAAAATTTACATGACCTATAAAATAGGTTGTTTCTAAAGTTAGCTATTCTACGTAACACCGGAACCGAGGTGGATTGTGGGATTTGTTTGCGATAGTGACCAGTTATTCGCATAATTTGGTTTTTCTCTTCTAAAATTCACAACGGTTATTTACGAACACCAATTGTTGAAATCCTGAGGTCAGTTTGTAGTTTACTTGCTCTTTCAAGATTTAGGCGTCATTTTAAAATGAACGCTTTGAATTCCTCACTGTTTATTCATTGCCTTTGACTTTTGCGATGTTCGTTCATTAAGAGCTTGTTTATCAGATGCAATTAAATAATCCAATATTCTGTAGGATGAAGAATTTCTTCGTTCCCTAGAAACGCCGAACATAGCGAAACTCACCTAAATACGAATTTACTAGAGTTTGCAAATGCGTGGGTATATAATTGTTAGCATGGCAGGCTTGTGTTTCAAAGTGAGTATGTATGTATGTACTTCATTGAAACGCCTGCAAACGCACTGCGGGAACGATGGACAAGAACAGAATCATTATAGCGTGTACAATCACGAAAAATTGAAATATGCAATTCAATAAACGTAGTATAGTATACAACTACATAATAGACATGTTATGTTCAGAAAAAGGTAATTGTGCAGACTACGATCCTGTCCTTGTAAATAGTACGGTCGCCCAAGAAATCGCTAAAACACAGCGCTGCGACCTATCAGCCGCATCGCATGATGTATTGCGCTCAGTAAGTAAGCATTCAACACGAGTTCTAAAGAAAAGTGTTAGGTTAATAGCTATAAATGAGGGAAAATATGCAGTAAATATGAATAAATAAAAACTTCGAATAATGATTACACATTTTTTAGCACCTTCTAATGCCTGGGTCAGGTTAGGCACCGTGAGTGGCAGTTAGGCATTGTGAGGGTCGTTTAGAGGTAGGGTTAGGGTCGTCATTGGATACTATCCAAAGTTACTGTATGTGCTTGTGTACAGTATCTAATGACGACCTTAACCCTAGCCGACACTCGCGACACCTTGCCCACTTTTTGTATGCTTCTATAATTTCGTTATCTTTTCGGGCATTTTCCTTGTTACTTTGAACACTTATTCCTTCATTAATTCAGTAGGTTTTATTTTTAATTAACACCATTTCATCATTGTAACACATATTGCTTCCATTAATTCGGTAGGCTTTGATTTCTTCCATTGAGAATAGTAATAAAATAAGATGTTATATTTACTTACTTAGAAATCTTATTAATAAGCTGAATTGACATGTCATGTGCATGTGCGCAGTAGGTCAAGATCATGCCACTTTTATGGTAACCACACAATGCGCGAGTCTAAGTTTGCAAAGTTCTGAGAGGTACAATTATTCAGTAATCTTATGAATTTTAATTTCTTGATATGCCAGCTCATTGTAGAATAATAGTTATAGCAATGGTGAAAACCGACTAAATCATCTAAACCATTTCTCCATGTTTAATGCAGGAGCTACACTTCTGGTAGCATACCTACTTTGAGATGTCGAACCCACTTATTTGTTGTCTTGATTACTTGCTTAGTGAATGCATTGCATCATGGGATGCTGATAGGTTGCAGTTACCATAGGCGTAGGAGACGGGGGTCCAGAGGGGGCAAATGCCCCCCCAAATTTCGGGCAAGTCTGTTTTTTCGGGCAAGTATAGACCCGGGAAAATATTAACCAAACTTTCTGAAGTTCAACGTTCATTAGTATACTACATTATCTCCCAGTTCCATCTTGCCCGAATCAAGTTAAATATTAGCTCGCAACAACCATGGTTAGCAGAAATTTCCCGAAAAAGTTCTGAATTCACGGTAGCGTTTCATAAATAAGCTTAATGGCGAGAATCGCAGCAAATTCAAGAGCCGAAATTTGCTCGAAAATCTTGCCCGAATCGAGTTATATATTAACTCACAACAACCATTGATAGCAGAAATTCCCGAAAAATTCTGAATTCACGGTAGCATTTTGTAAATAATGGCGAGAATCGAAACAAATTCATGAGCCGAAATTTGCCCGAAAATCTTGCCCGAATCGAGTTAGATATTATAGCTCACAACAACTCTGGATGGCAGAAATTCCTGAAAAGTTCTGAATTCACGGTAAATAATGGCTAGATTCGCAGCAAATTCAAGAGCCGAAATTTGACCGAAAATTGCGACTATTCGTGGCATTTGGGGAAATTCACAGCATGCAAGCTAGGTGCAACAGAAAACGGAATTCAGTGCCTGAATGACATCGAAATTTCTACTGGTCATGAGGCAAAATAGACACGATAATCTTGCGATCATCAACATTCAACGTGCAGATCTTGGTCTGCTATCTGAAAATTTGCAATCTTTTCCTACTTGTCAAGTGTGCGGGATCAGGGTGTTGCAATTGATAGCTCACTTATATTACGGGAAGGATAATACCTTAACTGAGCACATTTCCAAAAGCATACGTTCCTCTTATTTTCATTTAAGGTGTCTCAGGATCATTCGCTGTTCTGTCTTCACCCATTGGCTTCCTCTCCGTGCTCACATACAATCTAAATTCCTCACTCTGATCTTCAAGGCTCAGCGGGGTTTTGCCCCAAATATCTGACCGACGTTATGCTAAGGCCTCACTCAGCTTCCTCCAACCGTCCACTTCGTTCATCCAACAGACTTGACCCTTGCTTCCTCCTCGTAGAACTGCTATGGCTCATTCTCGGTCATTTGCCACAATTGATTCTTCTCTTTGTAATGTGCTTACCCCTTGCGTTCGGTCTACACTTTCTCTGGCAGTCTCTCTTCTTCATTCTCTCATCTTAAAACCTGCCTCTTAGGGCGCGGTTTTTGCGCACTATTAGCGCCTCTGAACGGTTCACCATAGGATGAGGCGCTTTGTAGATGATTAGATACAATAAAAAACAATATACAATTATGAATTTAATCAGTTGCTCGTGTGAAGTTTGAACTGGTTAAGCGTCAGGAATATACACATAGGCTACATAATAAATTTGCATATATGCCTAAAATTACCACGCCTGGTCTCTATAATATGGCCGGGCCCCAGGGTATTTGCCCCTTGTCCTCGGGTGTGGGTGCAAGAACAGAGCTAGATGGCTATGTGTGCATGACGTCAATTATTCCGGGTTTAATTTTTCGGGCAAAAGTGAAATTTTTGCCCCCCCACTGCTGAAATGTCCCCTACGCCTATGGCAGTTACTCTGTTGTTGCGATTTCCTGGACGGCCGTACTGTTTACATGAACAGGACCATAGTCTGCACGATTACCCAGAAAATTTATTATATCACCTGTTGGCACTGAAAAGTTGTAAACCCATAAAATACTCAGCAGCCTTTTAAAAGTAAACATTTTGCAAAGCAATGCAGGGGAATTATATATTGGGCATGCTGTTTCAAGTCTAAAGGATTTCCAACGAGAATGTCAATGAAACAATATTAGTTCTTTTGTCGATTGGGTTGCGCTGTTTGGTGGGCATGACCACTGCTCAGTTCATGCGCACACTATACTCTTGAAAAATTCTCAACAATGTTAACACGGCACACTGTATATGTCTACATATGTATGTTCATGCATGCATGAATACTTACATGCATAAAACGATACATGAGTGCATATATACAATTAAACATACATAAAAGGATACAAACATACATGCATGCCATGCATACATACGTGCATTCAGACATTAATAATATTCAGTGGCGCCTTTTCAAGGAGTTACTCAGAAATGCTTTCGACTTTAGTGCGGCTAGAAAGTACAGTTGTGAGTTAAACGAAAAATGCTTCAGTAAGAGTTCCTGGAAGTAGGTACATCTCCTGTGGAAGCCCATTCCAGACCACTTGGCCCGCCTTGGAAAAGACTCGATTTTGAATAGTTGCAGGTCGTGCAAATGGAACCAAGAGCATCCCCTTGTGTGCAGAATGAAGGGGCTTTGGTCTGGGATGCATGTGGAGCACAGAGCTCTCACAGGTAGTCTTGGTCAACACCAAGCTGACATTGCCGAACCATGACAGCGATCCTATACTCAATCCACTGCCGGGTAGGAAGCCAGTGTACTGTCTCCAGGATATAACTGAAGTAAGAAGACATGACCCAATTTAGGAATTTGGCAACTCGGTCCAGGTATACTATTAGACTAGATTTGGAGGCCGTAGTAGAGTGATTTGCAATTGTCACAGTGGGCTATGGTGAAAGAATGCACTAGGGTGGTGATGGCAGAATGTGTAAGTGAAGGCTGCCTGTTCTTCCTTCTTTCGTCTCAACACCTGCTTCTTTACGTGGGGCCTTGCTCACTGAAAGCACTTTTGAACTGTTCACCCTACTAGAAGTGCTTTGTAAATGTTTAAATACAATACAAGACACACATTCATGTATGCATACATGCAAACCTACACACACACATACATACATACATTATTCAATGCATTATTGTACTTGTACTTGGATATTTATGTACCGACAAGTATTACATACATACATACATTGGTACGCACTTACATGCATATGTGCACACATTTATGTATCCATACATACATGCATACATACATACATACATACATGCATGCGCTTTAATATTCCGTGGTGCTAAAAAATGCAGATATAATTTTGCAGTCACTGTCTGAGTGAGTT
This sequence comes from Lumbricus terrestris, assembly GCA_949752735.1. Lineage (NCBI taxonomy): Eukaryota > Metazoa > Annelida > Clitellata > Crassiclitellata > Lumbricidae > Lumbricus > Lumbricus terrestris. The sequence goes on from OX457053.1 coordinate 24,792,687, forward strand.
ATATGATAGCTCCAACTACAGTCTTTCTCAAGCTGTTTACTGGCTTACTTATTGGCCAACTCCAAGATACTTTGTGTTTATGTTCAGTCAAGTTGTTTTCCTGGCTTATTTAATTACTATTTAATTCACAAACAGCTCTTTTTAAATTTTATGCAGCTTCAGAAAATGTTCTCTTGAATGAGACTCAAGTAAACAGACAAAGAAGGAAAACAAAAAACCTGTTGTTGACAGGATAACAAAGGCAAAAACTACAAAGAAACTACTGCTACCTATTGATAAGCAAACAAAAGCTGGTTTATTCCAGTGATGTAGTCGTGCCCACGTAAGCCGAGTCCGAGTGTTTGAGTTCGAGTCACTAACGATCGAGTCAAAATCTGAGTTCGAGTCTGATTCCAATCTATTAATATCAAAGTGACCTGAAACATACAGTTCAACATCATAGAAAATGACAACACTATTTATACAGAGAGAATAATTTCATGTAATTTATTCAAATTACTCTGAAAAACTAATAAAAATGCTGTTATGGTGAACGGATGTTATGCATAATTCATCTGTTATGTTATGTTATTTTTATGCACTTGTTCTTTTCTGGACCTTTGCAGGTTTGCTTGTTCTTTGTTCTGATTCATGCCTTAATGGTTAGTGTCATTGTATACATTTAAGATAGAAATGAGAGGGGAGACCTGCTAGCGGAACGATATTGTTCCTTCTGGGTATAACACTTTGACACTCATGAACTGTTATATCAAAATGTAGCCTACTCTCCTTTTGGTGATCAATGAAGCTTATGAACTGAATTGAAATTGAACACAAAATTCGATGAAGTTTTTGTTTGATTATCTGTTGCTATGGGGACACATGACAATTCTTCCATTGCTAAGCACACAATCAACAACTGTACAGACGCAATAATAATTATTGTTGTGGTAGGAACTGAAACTACCAGTAAATGTAGTCATGGCAATATACAGTGACTGTTCTGTCCAGAAATTATTGTGACTTGGAAACCGAGTAGGGCAGGGGGACATTAAGTGGGTCAAATTCGAGTCCAGGTGCTTCAGGTTTGAATCCAAGTCTAAGTCACGACTCGGCTCAAGTCTAATACGGAGTCCACAGAAAGTCGGTCTTGAGATGGACTGAAGTCCTTGGCTGCCTATTTTCCTTTTTAAAAATATTTTTCTTGACCGCCGTCATGACCTGTCAAAAATTCTTTGATATTTTCAATAACTTCTTTAAATTTAATTTCCCCAACCTGCTGAATAACTCCCATGACCAGTGGCGTAGACAGGGGTTTCGGCCCTTTCGGGGGTTATTTCCCCCCCCATTGACTTAGGAAAAAGTTTTTGAAAAGGTTATTTATCCACTTAAATAAGAAAAACAAAACAATTGTTTGTAGTAACAATTGTTTTTCTTACTTTATTCCCTTTGTTACTTTATTCCCTTTTTGTTTACTGTAATAGGGCCTACTGTTGGGGTGGTGTCAGGGAGGGCATCCGACCAGGCCTTAACCCCCAATCATAAATTCCTGGCTACGCCATTGCCCATGACCCTATTTTGACCTGCTGAAATTGTATTGTTGGCTCTGCTGCTACTCAAGTCAGACAAAAGCTAGTTTATTACAATCCTTAGTTTAACTGGATTACTATATCACTCACTGGTTCATTTATTCAGCCACCTGCACGTGACGTAGCATGTGCATAGCATGCCTTCACCTCTATCTTGTGTATGAACAGAATTAATCTGTAACCTCTGTTTTATTTACCTTCAGAAATCCATACCTGCTTAAGACTGCTACCATCAGCGAGATTGAAACGCTGAACACCTTGGATGGGATATTTTCTTTCTCCGAGAGCGAGGGAGAAATGAGTGAGATTTCTGACTCATTCTGCTCCTCAAACTCCGCGAGAAGATGACCAGGAGATGCCCGAGAAATGATGCCATTCGGTTTTCAGGGTGAGTGTTAGAAACAGACTTCTTGCATTAAGATAGATTTAACAAATTTCAAACACAAAGTTACAATAAATTTCGGTATCTACTATCGTTGGAATAGTTTCCTCATGAAAATGTAAGACTCCTTTGATTATTGTAAAGTCGTATGACAATCGTGTTATCACACAGCCATGTTGGATATTGCCCTCACTGCAAAACTCGTAAGTGCATGCATGACCCTATGACATCCAGTGGCATCGCTACGGGGTGGCAGATGGTTTGAACCACTCCCACTCTGAAAATATGACCCACACAAGTTGTTAAAATCTGAAATTCAACCTGGTTTCCACTGAAAGCGAGTATCCATTTGAGATGTGAGTATCCCTTCGAGAAGCGAGTATCCCTTTGAACTTGTGGAAGAATAGCAATCCATTAGGCTGGCTCTAGCCTCTAAGGCAGCCATGGGTTTAGAGTGGCAATTAGTTGTTGGCAACTTCATCATCATCATCGTCGTCGTCGTCATCATCATCACCATCATCATCATCATCATTATTATTATAGAGCTGCACAACCCCTTCTTTCCCTTCTCATCCTCCATGGCCAATAACTCCCAATCGGATGACAATGACCCACTTAAAACTACTTTTAACTGCACAGAAGTGCTTCTACAACTGCACAAATCCATTTTGTGCTGCACATTTTGTGCAGAACTGCCCGCTAAAAACCATGGCATACATGTAGATCTCCCCAGCCTCGACTGCGGGGTCACATACGAATACAACATCCACATTGAGCCTTAATTCTTGGATTTTTCTTGTTGCTATTTAAGACACTGCCATTTCAACGATGATTAGTGTCGCCCTCCTCCTTTATCAAAGCTTGGGACTGGCACTGGCAAAGTGCAACCAGTGGCAGAGTTGAGCCTTACTCCGTTAATTGTTACATGTGTAACGACAGTGCCATATCAAAGCTGATTAGTGTGCTCCTCCTCCTTTATCCAGGCCTGGCACTGGCAAAGTGCAACCAGTGGCAGAGTTGAGTCTTACTTCCCATGCGAGGCTCAATTATACAGCTTTTCTCTGCTGGTTGATGACCTTATTGTTGCCACGGTCTAAAGTCCTACCAGTTTCAGGTGTAATGACCTGTGCAGGTGTTGATAGATTTTATCTACGATCACTTGATTGATCCGATTCTGCACACCTGCAAGACTAGGTCTTCACGTGCTAAACCCGCCGCTTAATGCGCGCGTGTGTCCGAGTATGCTTAGCAAAGTGGTCTGCACTTTGATTGCAGGTCGTTTAATCTGTTTGTTTCGTGAGTCCTTTGTTGTGTTTGATGTGTGCTGATAATAATAATAATTGGTCGTCTTATAATTGATGTTGCCGCCGCCCGACAGGTTTGAGCAGGTCCCTGGCTTCAATTTAGGTCTATAGAAGGAGGAGAGGAAAGGCTAGAGTGCTCTGGAGGAGATGAAAGACTAGAGTACTCTGGAGGAGATGAAAGACTAGAGTGCTCTGGGAATAAGAAAGGAGACTGGGGAGAGAAGGAATTAAGAACAGGAGGATGAATTCATTCACGTCAGTGGCGTAGTCGGGAATTTATGAGGGGGGGTGTTTGCCTGGCCGGATGCCCTTTCTGACACCAACCCAACAATATTACAGTAAATAAAAAGGGAATAAAGTAAAATAGGGGATAAAGTAAGAAAAACAATTGTTACAACAAGCAATTGTTTTGCTTTTTCTTATTTAAGTGGATAAATAATCTTTAAAAAAACTTTTCATAGGTCAATGGGGGTTTTAACCCCCGAAACCCCTTGTCTACGCCACTGATTCACGTTCCCTCTCCAGGTTTTAAAGTGGGGAGGGAATTCCCTCGTTTCCTTCCCGGTATTTACGGCCCTGCAGCATGCTTTAATAGTCTTTGAAATGCAATTGCGTCCAGCAATGTCGGTTTGCCTTCAACGACCTCGTCAGTCAGCCCTGCCACAGCTGAAAAAGATGTCGTTAATACAATGAACCAGAACATTAATACATGAAATCCTCGGCTCCACTCAAAGATTTCAACAGGGAGGAAGATGGTCTAGTTAAAGGTTATTGACTGAGTGCAGTGCGAAAGAGGGACTAATATGGAAAAAATACGAAGCCTTAACCTCCATGTTAAAATCTTTGGCACTTAGACACCTTTTTAAAGCATTTTATCAAGATATAAATACTCGCCAGTCGCGATCAATCATTAAATTTTTGTGCGAGTCATGGTTGCTAAATATATTAACGGAATGGACATCACAATTAAGGTGTCTTATATAACACAAAATAGGGCTTCATTTCGATGGTGGTCGTTATATTAACTTGATTTAGACTACTTTATTCATTCATTAAACTTCGAGAATTGATGTAGCGCCTCTCAAGAAATCTCCTTTGAGGCGCTCGATCCCAGCCCAGCCACAGTTGAAAAAGCGACATTTTAGCAATTTAGTGACTTGAGCCATTTGTTCGGATGCTATTTTACCAATGCCGTACTCTTGTAATGCCAGTCCCAAGCTCACTGCATGGTGGAGGATGCCGTCGCTAATCACTTTGCTTTGAAACAGGGTCATTCGAAAGAAACAGCACTACACCTCGTGCTGTGTTATGGCAATTTGAAAAAACCTTTCTTACTGACTATATTCTTTAAATTCAAGTCCGTCGAGTTGCCGTTCGGATGCTGTCGACGTCCTTGGCTGCCACATAGTGTGATAAATTAGTAGCCTATAATGGGCATTAATCCATGTAAGTCACTGCTCCAATTAGACACCTTTAAAACGTGTTCATTCCAGCTATACGTAGATTCGTCGTAGAGGCTCGCCATATATTGCAGTATTCTCGGAAAGTGCTGTAGGCCTAATAATGCCAAACAAATTTGTCGAGGGCAGCTGCCTCTGTTGTCACAAGGCCTCGTCAAATATGGATCCATCCATCCAGTATAGGCCTACTCGATTGATCTGTCTGCAGGCCTAATATTGGTATTATTATTATTAATATAACAAGTAATACATGTTCAATAGTGCTGTAATATGCCAGACAAATTTCTGTCGAGGTCAACGGCCTCTGTTGTCGTAGACCCTCGTCAAATCTGGATCCATCCATTCAATACAAGTCAATCTTGTAAATTGCTTGTGAGCATTTTGTACAATGAAAGGAAAAAGTTTTTTTTATATTTTAACAAGTATTATCGATGTCAATGATGGGTCGTGCGGCGTAGTGCCATTTCGCTAATTCATTGGACACCTTTAAAACGTTTTTAGTCCGGACTATAATAGATGTTCGCCAATAGATTGGAACATTGCTGTACTGAGGTCACTGTAAACTGAATCGGCATGGACATAGGACAAGATGCAATTAAACAGAAACAAGAACCCTATTTGGATCGTGGTCTTCAATCGACTTGTTCTCGATTCTGTTCACCGCTTCCCGCATTCTTGTTGTGCCAGTCTCAAGCATAGAGAAAGGAGGAGGGCGACGCTATTAATTTTTTGCTTTGAAGCCGCGTCGATCTAAATTTAGCAAAATTTAAATTTAATTTTTTTAAATTTAAAACTAAATTTAAACTAGATTAAAACTAAAATTAAATTAAAAGTAAATTAAAATTAAACTAAATAGCCATGTCTCCAGCTATAATTACGCTGGCTTCCTATTCGGCAGCACACTGTGTATATGATCGTCGCTGTGGTAGGCCTACATGCCGATCTTGTAACTATTTCGGTAAAGAGTGAGATAGCATACTGCATGATCTTGTGACTATTACAGTAGGCTCAGTAGCCTACTGAGTGAGTTAGCATAGGCATATAATGCACTTGTTGCTGTTTAACGACGACACTGCCATTTCAAAGATGATTAGTTTCACCCTCCTTCTTTATCCAGACTTGGGACTGGCACTGGCAGAGTTAGCGTAGGCCTACCAATTACCCATCTTGTGTGTATTTCTTTTGCGACTGTATCTCGGAACTTACAACTTTGATGCTCCGATTGCGGGGAATGCTCACCGAGGATGAGTCAGTGCTCACCGATGATGAGTCAGTGAGCAGTTTAAAGGGCTCACTCGAGTTCTCTATAATAGACAGACTGCCCACGCGATTCAACAGGTAGCCTAATTATTGCAGAAGATATTCGAGAAGATATGCGAGTCGGTCGGACAAAACGATATTTTCACATTCGGGAAGTGGACACTCAACTATTCTTTAAATAGGTGTGTCGTGGTTAATCTTTGTGTCGATACTAAACCGGTGATATAATATATTTTCGATGGAGTGCGACGTTTTTCGAGAGCGACCGTGTGCTCTCGGAACTGTTTCAAGGACCGACTGTCACCGACATGTCGAAAGCGTTGAAATTCTTCGGCTGTCATAGACGTGATAATTGTATCAATGGTCAGTTAATTGTTCACGTGAATGGACATGACTGATAGGCGATGGACTGTCGTAATTTTTAAAACTGTTTTTAAATGCACAGAATAATTGCTGTTCTCTAGGCCCTACATCTCCTTTGTCAGGCCGTGGCCGATGATGAGTCCTCAACATGTCGTCTCTATGTTTCCCTATTCTTGGTTTTCTCCTTTGCCTCTCTCTTATCCATATATTCATTTTCTTGAGGTCTTCTCGTATGTTGTCCATTCATGTTTTCTGCTGTCTTTCTCGGTTTGCTAGTTCCCTCCACAGTCCGTGCAGTGGTACTTGCAAGGGCTTGGAACTCTTAAAACTGCACAAATCCATTTAGAACCGCACATTCTGTTTAGAACCGCACATTCTGTTTAGAACTGCACATTCTGTTTAGAACTGCACATTCTGTCTAGAACTGCACATTCTGTCTAGAACTGCACATTCTGTTTAGAACTGCACATTCTGTTTAGAACGGCACATTCTGTATAGTACTGCACATTCTGTCTAGAACTGCACATTCTGTTAAGAACTGCACATTCTGTCTAGAACTGCACATTCTGTTTAGAACGGCACATTCTGTATAGTACTGCACATTCTGTCTAGAACTGCACATTCTGTTAAGAACTGCACATTCTGTTTAGAACTTCACATTATGTATAGAACTGCACATTCTGTTTAGAACTGCACATTATGTATAGAACCGCACATTCTGTTAAGAACTGCACTTTATGTATAGAACCGCACTTTCTGTTTAGAACTGCACATTCTGTTTAGAACTGCACATTCTTTCTAGAAATGCACACTCTGTTTAGAACTGCACATTCTGTCTAGAACTGCACATTCTGTTTAGAACTGCACATTCTGTCTACAACTGCGCATTCTGTTAAGAACTACACATTCTGTTAAGAACTGCACATTCTGTTAAGAACTGCACATTATGTAGGCTTATAGAACTGCACATTCTGTTTAGAACTGCACGCTAAAACGGCCATGCACCGTATGCCTACGGAGTCGTGACACATCGGTAAAGAACATCTGCTCTAAGCCACTGGTGTTCTTCTTCTGTCTTTGTTTAGGTCGGCCGAAGAACCAAGTGACTTGAGCGACATCTTGTCGTTGACGAGCGAAGAGGAGACGCTGACGTCATGCACTTCGTCATTGAGCGTCGTGACGTCATCCTGGGATGACACGGTTCTGGGAAATAACACGACGCGAACAAGTTCCTACTCTCTCAGGGAAGATGTTAGTCATGTTCTGTCGTCGTAGATATTAGGAATGCATTTGACACGGTCGAAAATGCACTTCTACCCCGTAGGAAAGATTTATTGGTCAGACTCTTTGGTAGATCTTGGCAGAGCATTTGATATGGTTATAGGCCTAATGGTTGAATAAATAGGCCTATGTGCTTTTTGCACTTCTAAAGAATTCAATAATAATATTAATAATTGCATTTCGAGGATGATGATGCCACTAACTCCAGAACAATGCAGCTTTTCGTGCAGTTTCTTTTAAAAATGGTGGAAAATTTTGTTTAATAAATGATGATAATTGTTTTTTAAATGATAGTAATGACGACAGTTTATGTGGCGCCGTATTGCAGCCATATTGCTACAAAGACGTTATAACCCTTAGCAGACAAATAAGTATTGAAGCTTTGATTTGAAAAAGACCACCGAGTCGGCCAGTCTGGTGTCGGTTCTTTGTTAGATCTTAACAAAGCATTTGATGCAGTTGAAAATGAGATTTCTACTCGTAGGCAAATTTGAAAATTGATACAAGCACCATCAATCTGTCGAACGTTCTCATATTATTCTGTGTTTCAATTCAACTTCTCATTAGACATCAATCAAATCAAATCAAATTTTATTGAATCGATTCAGTGTAAACATGCTATTATCACCATGGTAAGTCTTAGTACATCGAATGAACAAAATGTAGACAGGAAATATTAGACGTAAACATTGCACATTAGATAATAGATCGGTATAGCAAGGGAATCGACTCGTGGAGAGAAGAAGCAGACGCTTATCTAGTCATCCCCACATTATTAGGAACAGCAATAATAACAAGAAAAGGTAGGAAGAATCGATGGCTGTGTCACAGATATTAGTGGGTAACTTAATTAGAATCTACATAGAGTCAGCTGTTTTAAGCAAATGTTTTTTAAATGCAGACTTAAAGGAATTAAGAGAATTAAGACATAGACATAGACATAGACATTGTTTATTGATCCCAATTCAATTATACAATGTTGTACATACTTAGCTAAGTATAAACATAATCAGCAATAAGCAAATCCTCACCAAGAGTAGGCAGAGTAACAACGTAGGAGCAATAAGCATGCCAAAAGGAACAAGTCCTGCTGAGTACCGGGACATAAGAGCCATTGAGAAGTGCAATAAGACGACAATAAGATGGTCAGTAACTAGCAAAAGCCGTATGGAACATCAGAATGCATCTGATTTTACTTAGCTAAGAAACAAAAACAATTTTACTGTATTAATTAGCTAAATTGTCTTTTTTTCATTCACTTTCAGTAAATACTTAGCAAAAATTATAGCCTTTTTGAACCTCTTTGTCTTTCTACGCCGCAGAAGTTTGACCGTGAAGCTTCAAACGATGTACGTCAGATGTTTGAAATGATCGACTGCGAATTGTACGGAGACAGTTTTGTCGGATGTCCATCATTGCATCCTGGTGGTCGCATCGTCAGTCAAAGACTGAAACGAGGATTCAGAGCAGAGGATGAGGAACTGGATTGGAGCCCAAGAGGAACTGGTTCTGGTCAGCGCCAGCAGAGGGAGTGCATCGGAGAATGGAAGAACACGTTCCCTCACATGAGGTTGCGACTGGGCTGTAGCCGAGTTAATTAGTTAATTAATTAATTCATTCGTTCATTCATTCTTTCATTCATTCATTCATTTGAATTGATTAATTCATTAAGTCACTCACTCACACAGTCACACTCACTCGTTCACTCGTTCATTCATTCATTCATTCATTCATTCACTCATTCACAAGATTTGTGTATAACGATAACAATTTCAAGGTTACTGCTCAAATGTTCTTTCAACAATATGACCGCAAGAGAATACAATTTTAAAATTATAATGGAACATATGGGAGTGGACCCTGAGGGGTAAGCACTGTAGAAGGACTCATTCCAGACCGAGGGGGCCAAGGATGAGAAGCAGGATGGGGAATTTGAGGAGGTTCAATCCGTAGTCTTTCTTTGGCCTCTTACTTAGTAAAGTCTTCTTTTCAGCTCCCTGCTCCACGTGGATTATAATCTGAGGGAAATAGGGGTTAAAGTGGATCTGCGACCTGCCTGTAACTGAATGAGGGGATTAGAGGTTAAAGTGGGTCTGTAGAATGGCTGTAACTCAAAAAGAGGAATAGGGGTTAACGTGGAGTCTGCGGCCTGCCTGTAACTTAATTAGAAGAATAGGGTGTAAAATGGCTTACCTGAATGAGTTTTGTTTGTTATCTTCAGGATCTGTGGGGTTTCTCTGACTGGTGCGAGTGACGAGGGTTTCCAGGTCTATCCAACCATCGTCGAAGAAACAACTCCACCGAGAACCTCAACTGCGACCTCTGCAGACAGCAGACGACGAAGCAATGCGGGATTAAACGGGTGATTTGATCAATCTCTCTCTCTCTGCCTCTGTCTCTGTCTGTCTCTCTCTGTCTGTGTGTGTGTCTCTCTCTCTGTTTCTCTCTCTGTCCCTGTCTCTGTCTCTGTCTCTCTCTGTCTGTCTGTCTGTGTTGTGTGTCTGTCTCTGTCTGTCTGTCTGTCTGTCTCTCTCTGTCTCTCTATCTTTCTCCCTCTCCCTCTCTCTCTTTCTCTCTCTCTGTCTCTCTCTGCCTCTCTGTCTGTCTGTCTGTCTCTATCTCAAATTCCAGTTTTGTCGTGGATTCTATTAGTGGTGTTTTTGTTCGGTATACGTTCAAACACTGTTATGTGAATGACACATGACATAACAGCGTGGTATAACGTCATATGATAACAACATTACATGACAACTTAACAGAACAGCATGACAGCAGCATGGCGTGAAAACATAGCATAACAGCATAGCATAGCAGGTTGGAATGGCAAAATTGCATAATGGCATAACACATATAACAACATAGCATAACAATATAACAGCATAACAGAGCATAACAATATGGTATAACACCTTAACATAACAGCATAACGTAGCAGCACGATATAATGGAATAACATATCAACATAACATGACTCGGGGGCTTAAAGGGGTTCAAAAGATGTCTGTTACAACCATGTCAGGTTAGTTTACTAGTTCCTCCATGGTCTTCCTATCTTCCTTACCCTCCATAATTCCAGGACTCCGAGATGAAGATAGAAATAAATGTTTAAAATTTAAAAAACTTGAAAGTGGAGTTGACAGGAAGTGGAGGTCAGAATTTCAGACTGCACTGTGAATTTGTGAACTGGACAAAGTTGTGAAAATCTTTTTGACATTCCTATTATCATTTATCATTGTCAAAGTTTTTCCTGTAACTTTGTTTCTTCTGTTTAGTCTAAAGATAACCGGTCGAAACGTGGACACCATTTCCATGACCCTGTCAAACACGGAGAGGCGTCGAAGGTCATTAAGTGGCGAAGAGATTTTCGAATCCGATGGAAACCTGGAGGAGATCATAGCGATCGACTATCGAAACGTGTAAGCAATCAGTTTGATCTCGTCGATCTGATTAAGATTTCTTTGTATATTGCTTGAGAATGACAATTATTGCTATTGTCATTGTTATTGTTTATTATTGTTATTGTCATTATTATTGTTTATTAATGTCATTGTCATTATTATCTTAGTCTGTTTTTTCACCGTAACCATAAAGCCCATCGAAATCAATCAATTCAGATGTCTTTGTATGTTGATTGAGACTGATTGATTGATTGATTGATTTCTGTTCATTCAACCATTGTGCATTTAGCTGCATATATTGAAAACTGTGATCTTGTCATGATCGTTTTCAGGTGTTGTGTTTGACGGTGACAAGAAATTAATGATAATGCCGACTATAAGGATGATGATGATGATGATGATGATGATGATGACGATGACGATGACGACGACGACGACGACGACGACGATGACGAAAATGATGATGACGATGACGACGACGACGGCGTCGGCGACGGCGACGACGACAACGACGATGAGAATGATGATGATGATGATGACGAAGATGATGATGATTATGATAATTATGATAATTATGATGATGATGGTTGGTTTTGGTGGCTATGATCATGAACGAATATTATCATTGTTGTTGTTGCTGCTGCTGTTGCATGGTCATCGACCGTTGTTGTTGTTGTTGTTCATAGGGAGGAGATAGGTCAAAGGTCAGCAGGGGACGGACTTCAAAGGACGGGGTTTCCCCCCATCACTCCAATCGCCTGCGTCCGTAGCAGTCTCATTGACTCTGTCTTCGATGTAACATGGCAGCAGGTCTGTCTGTCTTTCTGTCTGTCTGTCTGTCTGTCTCTCTCCCTCTCCCTCTCTCTCCCTCTCTCTCTCTCTCTTTCTCTCTCTCTCTCCTTTCTCTCTGTCTCTCTCTCTCTTTCTCTCTGTCTCTGTCTGTCTCTCTCTCTCTCCTGTTTCTCTCTTTGTCTTTCTT
>OX457053.1:24809681-24842181 GCA_949752735.1 Lumbricus terrestris
TATCTATCTATCTATCTATCTATCTATCTATCTATCTATCTATCTATCTCTGTTTGTATGGCTGTCTGTCCATCTGTGTCTGTCTGGCTATCTGTATCTGTTTGTGTGTCTGTTTGTATGTCTATGTGTCTGTCTGTCTGTGTGTCTATTTGTCACTGTTTGTTTGCATGCCTGTCTGTCCACGTTCATCTGTCTCTGTCTGTCTCTATTTGTCTGTCTATCTCTCTGTCTATATATGCCTGTCTGTCATCTGCTCAGGATGATGACCATGGTCCATCTGTTGCCATAACAACGACGATCCAGATCCGGGGCCAGCGTCTGCAACAAGGATCGAGCAAGATAGATCCGCTCTCTTCGCTCTCGATCCTTCCGCCGATCAATCCAGAGCTCAGCAGGTTGTCGTCGTCGAGCAGAGCGCAAAACGTGAGTTGCTCTGCTGAATATGCTCAATCATACAGCTGCTTACTCATTTACTTTCATTCTTGTTTACGTTCGTCCTTATTAAAAAGGTTACTTTACGGTTCTGCTGGTGACGTTTAGTTGGGTTTTTAGCGTTTCGTGCATATTTCTGTCTGTCTGAATATCTGTCTGTCTTTGACTGTTACTTTCTGTTTGTCTATATGTGGCTGTGTTTCTCTATCTATCTGTCTTTGGCTGTCTGCCTATCTGTCTGTATTTGTCTGTCCCTTTCTGTTTGTCTATATGTGGCTGTGTCTCTCTATCTATCTGGATTTGGCTGTCTGCCTATCTGTCTGTCTTTGACTGTCCCTTTCTGTTTGTCTATCTGTGGCTGTCTCTCTCTACCCATCTGTCCTTGGCTACCTCTCTGTCTCTATCTCTCTCACACACACACACACACACACACAACATCCACTGCATATTCTATATTTTATGATCATCTTTATTGAACTTTTTCGCTTATAATGTTCATTATTTCCTGGCTTTTGGTGACAACGTTCTCTGTCTATTGTTTGTCTCTTTCTGTCTCTGTCTCTGTCTGTCTGCCTGGCTGTCTTTCTATCTTTCTCTCTCTTCGTATTTGGCAGAATTCCGGCTTTTATGTGCTGCTTTATTGAAATAACGAACCCAAGTCGTGTAGCCTACATGGTTGTTTTGCTGGGAAAACATTGTCATAGGATTTGATGACCTAATCTCCTTGTTACCGTCCTCTTCGGTTTGTTATTGAAGTTATAAAGAATCAACATTTATTTCTTCATCACTGTAGAGACGGTTTCACTATCGTGTGACGAGCGCGTTGGCTCCGAAAACGGGAAGGCTGTTCCCGGCTGAGCGACCCGCAGCAATTCCACAATCAAGGCCCGTCACGGAGAGCGGGCTTTACCACAGGGTAGGTGCTTTAATTCTAGGGAATGATTATTATAATTGAGTGCAGCACAAGTTATTTTAATATGAGTTTGGTGACTATGACGATGATGATGATGATTGATGACGACTACGATGGTGGTGGTGATGGTGATGGTGGTGCTACTACTACTACTGCTGCTGCTGCTACTACTACTGCTGCTGCTTATCTAAACTTATCTGACCATTTATAAAGCGCTTCTCGCAGCAAGAGCCTTTCAGAAGGGCTCCCAATGTGTTTAACTCCGAGAGAAAAGGCAAGTTTTTAGATGAGAGAAAGATGGGGAAAGACTACCAGTGAGGATGGCACAGCGAACTGATGGAGGAAGTCCATTCCATAGGGAGGGACCAATGCAGGCAAATGATCTGGATTGAGCTGCTGCTGACAGGCCCGCCGACAGAAATTCCGGGCCCCTGGGCTGAGCAGTCACGGGCCCCAAACTATATTTAGACTTATTGAGCAAATTTAAAAAAAATAACAATAATGTGGGTATGAATGTACGCTAATGCTTACATTTATGGGTTTCGTCAGTTCCTAATGTTAAGAACTAATAAATAATAATCAACAAGCAACCTTTCTTGATTTAACTGCAACATTATCTCTTAAAAATAATATTCTGGTATAGTTCTCTATCTTGTCTGCGAACCTAAAAAATGCACTTCGGTAATGCTCTATCTTCATCGCCTGGAAAATTGTTCGAATTTCTTGTAGGACCATAGGCCTATCTTACAAGCTTAATAGCTGGCTATAATTATCGCCTCATAGGCCTAAACGCGGGCCCTGGCGGCAGATAGAATGCCAACATAAAAACAATGCCTCTTTGCCGTTTCCATAATTTCAGCATTTTCATTATTCTTATTTATGATGTTTCATTTGAAATTAAGATATTAACACCACAAACTTCATTTTCATTCCTTGAGTTAGGCTATTATACGATCATCATGCAGGCACATTTAATTCACTAGAATTAGCCGTTGTAGGAGTAGGCCTAATTACTGGCTCTGATTGCCTTCTTTTGATATTCTAAATTGAAATAGTGTGCTACTGTGTAAGCTTACCAATTTTTGCCTTTTCAAACTTATTAGCTTTTTGTTTTTGTGCTCCAGATTTGTGTTTATAAAATATTCCATCGTTGCGAGAGAAATTTATCATTTAGATTTGTTCACTTGCAATTGAAATCTGACAACGTATAATTTAGCAAAAGAACGTTCTGAGACGGAAGTGCGCGTGTTCTTTGGCAAAACACTGATAACTAATGTAATGGACAGTTGCTTGAAACTTAAACAGTTGTAGTACTTAGTGTAATAGCCTATTTAAAACAACACAAATCACAAACAATAATTAATTAGGGAAGTTTTAGTGATTATAGGTTGGGCCCGCCGTCCGTAATCAACATATGAAACATATTACAATCACTGCAGCCCGGGCCCCCTCCGGGCCCCTAAAAGTCGCCGGGCCCCTGGGCATTTCCCCCCCTGCCCCCCCCCTCTCGGCGGGCCTGGCTGCTGATACTACAACTAGATCTCTTGGTTCCAAGGGCAAGGACTGCCATGGTCCAACACCGTGCCTTTGCCATTGTAGGCCCTTCTATCCGTAGTAAGATCTTATTGGGGGTGTCATCTTCAGCTCTTCATTACTCGAAGACTTTTTTATTTCCTCGGGGCTGTCACTCTGAGAGCACCTCTGAATAGCTAGTCTGTAAGAGGCGCTTTATAAATGCCTCAATACAATACAACTACTACTACTACTACTACTGCATAACATTACTAACACACTGCCGCTAATAATAATAATTACTATAACAAAAATAACAATAGCAATAGGAACAATAATAATAATAATAATAGGATTGGTGTTGTTTCTTCAGGTTGATGTGCCGAACACTCGACCAAACGGTCGACGACACTCAGCAACGAACAACACGAGCAACAACAACATGAGAAACCTTCTTAAGACCATGATGGGTATATATTATGCCTAGTGCTATAGATGCTACATAAGTGTCTGATTGCTTCACGTTGCATTGTAATGCATCAGACTATTTTCCATGGCCACCTGCGCCTAAGAACTTGTTTATCATTATCAAGTAATTTATTTGATCTTTTTTTATTTATTTAGTTGGACATTTAATGCCCCGAGGTAGAGAGGATCCCTGAGGACTTGAATACTAACAGCTGCTATAAAATGAAGTATGTATGTATAGCGGTATGCGTGTATGTATGAGCATTGAGCACTTGTTATCACTCTCTACAATACTCTAGCCCAACGCCACAAAGTATGTATGTATACGGTATGTATTCGTGAGCATTGTGAGCACTGGTTATCACTCCCTACAATACTCTAGCCCAACGCCACAAAGTATGTATGTATACGGTATGTATTCGTGAGCATTGTGAGCACTGGTTATCACTCCCTACAATACTCTAGCCCAACGCCACAAAGTATGTATGTATACGGTATGTATTCGTGAGCATTGTGAGCACTGGTTATCACTCCCTACAATACTCTAGCCCAAATATCTTTGCTAGCTTTTCACTATCCATTCAACCCGCTCTACTCCTCGACAATCCTTCTGTCCCTGGTCACTATTCACTTCAAGTTCTCCAGCTGAGCCATCCATATCCAACACTGCACCACATGCCTTCCTGAATTCCGTACTTTTTCTGTTCCTCCACAATCATCGTCCACATAGGCGTAGGGGACATTTGGGCAGTGGGGGGGAGCAAAGATTTTTACTTTTGCCCAAAAAGTATACTTGAAATTTGTTTGCGGACTGCGAGTCACCGACATTTTTTTCGTCGACCAAATTTTTTAAAAAGTCATTTTGATTTCCCACCGGAAAAAATTACTGATGACTTTTTTTAGTCATTTCGTACAAATCTTCAGAAAATATAGCTGTTTTACCCCTCTGTGCTCAAAAAATCCTCCCATGCCTGTTTGCCCGGAAAAATGGTTGGTCCACTCATGCCTGTTTTGCCCGAAAAACACATTTGCCCGAAATTTGGGGGGCATTTTCCCACCTTTTCCCTCCTACGCCTATGATCGTCCATAATCCAATATTGTCATCTGCCTCAAAATCCTCTATCCATCGCCCCTCGGATTTTCCACTAAAAATGAAATCTCACCAGATCTTCAAGAATATGTACCGGTCTCTCTAGACTTCTCTGATCCTTCTCACTTCCAATTATATTTTATTGACCTCCGCAACTGAATTCGGACCTATTTCCCGACTACCCTTTGGACATCCTCTTCGACTCAGCACAGCACTTGTGAATAAGCTGTTACCCTGAGCTTGAATTTCGATTTTCGAGCGGCGCTTTCGAAGTCTCGAGATTACGATTTTGAAACAAAGCGAAAGTTGGTGGTGTGTATGTATGTACCTCTGATTCTCTGAATGGCATGGTTGTCATCAGGATTTCTTACAGACAGATGTTCACATGGTGGTAGTCTATACAGAAAATTATGCTTTTAGGATTGAGGGGTAAAACTGTGAGGAAGCTGGTTTTAAATGGGAGATCTGGATGCTTTAAACACTACAACAGATTCGTGACCAGGCTTTACTGTATTTTGTTTTATGTTTTTTTTTTTTCTAGATGCTTCAAACGCCCAGCCTCAGGTGAAGGGAATTGGACTGCAGCGTTACCACACAGTCATCAGTTAGAGGAGAATCTGTAGAAATGTTGTGACGTTAAAACCAAGTTTTGGTTGCAAATTTCGAGAAAACTTGTATCAACATCAAGTTTACCGTAATTCTCAGGTCGTCTTTTTACCTTTAACGCGATCCGAGATATTCCGTGACGTGCTCTTTGATAATATTATTTAAATACGAGAAAAGTGAGGTTGGAAAACATTTCTGTGGTTGATAATTATAACAGACGTCATCTGCGAAGTTACAATTTTTTTTGAAGCATAGCTCATAACAATTATTGTCCTACCTCAGTTTCTGATTTCTGACATTTTTTGACAGTTGTTAAACTCGACATTGAACAGAATTTATTGGAATTGGTTACTTTGAAAGCACAGAGTAAACAGTGAAATAGTCGTTACTGTGGAACACAAAGTAAACAGTGAAATAGTGTTTACCGTACTGTGGAAGTAAGCAGTGAAATAGTAGTTACTGTGGAACACAAAGTAAACAGTGAAATAGTGGAACACAAAGTAAACAGTGAAATAGTGGTTACTGTGGAAGTAAGCAGTGAAATAGTGGTTACTGTGGCACACAAAGTAAACAGTGAAATAGTCGTTACTGTGGAACACAAAGTAAACAGTGAAATAGTCGTTACTGTGGAACACAAAGTAAACAGGGAAATAGTGGTTACTGTAGAACACGAAGTAAACAGTGAAATAGTGGTTACTGTGGAAGTAAGCAGTGAAATAGTGGTTACTGTGGAACACAAAGTAAACAGTGAAATAGTGGTTACTGTGGAACACAGAGTAAACAGTGAAATAGTGGTTACTGTGGAAGTAAGCAGTGAAATAGTGGTTACTGTGGAACACAAAGTAAACAGTGAAATAGTGGTTACTGTGGAACACAGAGTAAACAGTGAAATAGTGGTTACTGTGGAAGCAAGCAGTGAAATAGTGGTTACTGTGGAACACAAAGTAAACAGTGAAATAGTGGTTACTGTGGAACACAGAGTAAACAGTGAAATAGTGGTTACTGTGGAAGTAAGCAGTGAAATAGTGGTTACTGTGGAACACAAAGTAAACAGTGAAATAGTGGTTACTGTGGAACACAGAGTAAACAGTGAAATAGTGGTTACTGTGGAAGTAAGCAGTGAAATAGTGGTTACTGTGGAACACAAAGTAAACAGTGAAATAGTGGGTAATGTAGAGCACGAAGTAAACAGTGAAATAGTTTCTTTCCTGGCGCAAATCATCCAGTTGACAAAAACACAATGCTCATGTTTTGATTTTTTTCAGCAAGGGCTTAAAAAACAATATTTGCAGGAAATTAAGGACATGGGTATTTAGTCACGGGGTTGTGAAAATGTAGATTTCTCAGTTTCACTATGAGCATCATCCGAGTATCATTTGAGTATCATTAGTATAATAATATTGGTGTATACTTTCGTGTGAAATTTTTTTGAAGATCAGAAAGAAGCTGTTTAAAATGGGTGTCAATTTTCCATGTGGGGGGAAGCAAGTACCCCTTCTTGCCTCATGCTTGAGCGCCCATAGTTGTCTTGTATGGTTTTGTGCAATGTGTAGAATGACATTTTGAGAGCTTAGTGCTGGTCAGCCATGCATATTAATATAATACCTGTGATGGATTTGGTCGAGCACAGAAATCGGGTGAATAAAGACATTATAGATCTATTTATTATAAGGCAGGCTGTGTGAACTCTGCAGAGCCACTGAAACCGAACTCTGATTGCATGCTAGGCCAGTGGCGTAGATAAGGGAGGTTTCGGGGGTTAAAACCCCCCATTGGCCTAGGGAAAAAGTTTTTTAAAGGTTATTTATCCCCTTAAATAAGAAAAAAACAGAACAATTGCTTGTAGTAACAATTGTTTTTCTTACTTTATTCCCTTTGTTACTTTATTCACTTTTTATTTACTGTAATACTGTTGGGTTGGTGTCAGAAAGGGCATCCGACCAGGCATAGGCGCAACCACCCTATGGGACCCACGGGACGCGTCCCCCCAACTTTTGAGTGGTCCCCTAACTTTATTATTATGGTCCCCCAACTTTTAGGACGTGATTCATTATGGTCCCCCTCAACTTTTAGGACGTGATTGCACCTATGCGACCAGGTCATAAAAAACCCCAAACCCCCTATAATAAATTCCTGGCTACGCCACTGTGCTAGGCTGTTGTTTCAGACATGTATGAAAAGCACAACGGAGTTGTGTATTGATCAGCGACGCTCGCAAGCGTATCTATATATAGACCTACTCCATATTTGTAAAGCGCTACCAAAGAGCTAAGCGAAGGGCACCAGCTTATTCAAAAGCACTGCGTCGTCGTTTCAGAGGGTTTAATTGTCTAGAGATGTTTATGGTAATTCAGGACTTTGCTTTACATTGTTATTGATACTAGAAATAAATAACCGTTACATTATTGTGTACGTGATTTGTGTAATAAAACATTGAAACAATGAGTTGATGTTCAGCAGATTAATTTTTGTCAACAAGGAGGTTGTTTGTCTCGGTTACACTCTTAAGCGTCAGTAGGCTACATATCACTGGGTTATATTGTGTGGCGCGGTGGTGTAGTGGGTATGTTCGTTGCCTTGCGGCCGGAGAGTTGCAGGTTCGAATCCACCTCAAGTCGCCGCGTTGGGACCTTTGGCAAGTCCTTCACTCGCAATTGCTCAGCGCTTCGTCATGTGATTCCTAGGCAGTGTCCGCGCTGCAGTCGGGAGCGCCTCTGAGAAGAGAGCTTGAAGGGGCGCTATAACAAGTGTGCATAAAAATAAACAAACACATAATATATGACAATTGTTGTTATACTTTAATGACAATGAGGAACTTCACAGGCCCTACAGGTAGGCTAACAGGGAGTCAGAATTGTATTGTTTTGTATCAATACATGTATATGGCGCATTCCAGTGCACATCAATCGGAGGCGCTCCCAGTGCATCAGACCAAGAGATAGGAAAGGGGTTTGAGACATTTTGAGACAATGAAAAGAGGCAATTATTGGCCAATCACCAGTCAATAAGGAGGAACGCATCAAAGGATGAGGCTGGCTCCACACTCCACAGCGCAGGGCCAACGAGAGCAAAGGCTCGCGTTCTAATTGTCGCGTTTTCAGTGGAGTTCCTCACGCATAGTTTCAGTGATGTTGACACAATGGCAGCGCCAGCCATGCAGTTTCAGAAGAGTTACTCAGCTGGTTGAAGAAATCATATGTAAAGAAGATATTAAAAGTTCCAGAGAATTTTGGCGAGTCAAAAGTCAGGTCACGAGTAAGTTAGGCCGGGTAAATGACCTCCCCCCCAGCCTATGGTAGCGCCGACGCTGCGCAGACACCTGTTTTAAAAAACAGGAATAATAGGTCAATAACATCGGGTCGTTCAATGTCTCGCAATCCCCCTCCCACATAGGTGCAATCACGTCCTAAAAGTTGGGGGGGCCAAATGAATCACGTCCTAAAAGTTGGGGGGCATAATGATAAAGTCAATGGGACCACTCAAAAGTTGGGGGGGGGGACGCGTCCCGTGGGTCCCATAGGGTGGTTGCGCCTATGCCCTCCCAATGTTTTGGTTGTTGGGAATAACATTACCACTAATAACAATAATGTGTGCGTTGCGTTGGTTTGTGAATGTGTACAGTCGGTTTATCGTGCACAGAATTACTTCTACGCATTGCATCTTCATCGTGATGTTGGTCGGGTCTCCTGTCAGTCAGTCGCCTCTTGAATGGCACGAGAGGTCGCTGCTGATGCTGCGGCAGAGTAAAGCAGCGCCGCCGAGCGGTCAGTGGACGAAGTAGAGCGATGCGATCTGCGGTCGGCGGCGGCGGCGCCTTGGTCTCGAGCGTCGCTTCAGGGACGGGTCGTAGCGGCGGCAGGGATCGGTTCATCCGACCGACTGCGTCCGATCGCTCACTGATATCGCTGCCGCAGCCGTCGTCCCTTCGTCTCTTGCATGGTCCCCGGATCGCCAATAGTATCGTCACTGTTGTTGCTGCTGCTGCTGCTTCTGCTGTTGCTGATGTGGAAGCGGTGGGTAGGAGGATACCGGTTGCTATTGACGACGGTTCGTCTGTCTCGCCTACGGATGATCGGGTGCAAGTTATGTCGGGGATTGACGCAACAATGACGTCAACGTTTCCCTCCTTCTCCATCTCCTCTTCCTCCTCCTCCTCCTCCTCCTCCTCCTCCTCCTCCTCCTCCTCCTCCTCCTCCTCCTCCTCCTCCTCTTCCTCTTCCTCCTCCTCCTCCTCCGCGTCCTCCCCGTCGTCGTCGTCTGCCACTGGTATTGTTGTTCTGCGGTTGGTCGTCACCGTCATTGTTGCTCTTCTGCTCGTTCAGGAAGCGCGTCAGGATGACGGTGAGTAAGACGAACGCCGTGTGACGGTTCTATTATTTCGCTTCGGTAAATTAACGGACGAGTGAATTTCACGAGTATGCGTGCATGGCTTTCTCTGTGTCTTTCTGTGTGTCTTTCTGTATGTCTTTCTGTATGTCTTTCTGTAAGTCTTTCTGTATGCCTTTCTGTATGTCTTTCTGTATGTCTTTCTGTATGCCTTTCTGTATGTCTTTCTACAGTATGTCTTTCTGTATGTCTTTCTGTATGTCTTTCTGTGTCGCTCTGTATGCCTTTCTGTATGCCTTTCTGTGTGTCTTTCTGTATGTCTTTCTGTATGTCTTTCCCTGTGTGTGACTCTGTATGTCTTACTAGTGCGTGTATGACTTTACGGTGAATGGAGTGGGTTGGACGATGTCCCCCGCTGAATGGTAGACCAGAAGATAAAGTGATGCTACGCCTAAGACTAATGAAGATTACTTGCTTGCTTGCTTAATTACTTAATTACTAAGCAGCTCAGGAACGCTCTGCCCTTATCTGCGTTGGATCTCTAGAATGTTCGGTAATAACTGGAAAAATCCTTCAGACATCGACCAAATCATCTGATGGTTAGAACATATTCATAATTTAAATTATTTCTGCTGGTTTATGTCACCGGTTATGGTCCTCTTTGTACCTGCGTCCAGTAATGTATGTAAGCGTTTTGGTAAGAAAGAATAATTAGTATTTTTGTAATTTTGACGAAAAAAAGAACTGTCACTTAGGGAACTAGGCCTATATATTATGCATATTGAGTGTTAGTAACTTCGTTTTTCATAGTAAGAGCAGTGTGTAGGGAGGCAACCAACTTCCTGGCTCGCCGCCTAACCTGCCGCATACATATATACGTACATGTACGCATATATATACATACATACATACATACATACATACATACATACATACATACATACATACATACATACATACATACATACATGCATGCATGCATGCATACATACACGCACGCACGCACGCACGCACGCACACACGCACACATACACACACACACACACACATACATACATACATACATACATACATACATACATACATACATACATACATACATACATACATACATACATACATACATACATACATACCTATGTACAAACATACATAATATTATATCATACATATATGCATACATACATACATAAATAAATAAATACATAAATAGATACCCACAATTCTACATACATACATACATACATACATACATACATACATACATACATACATACATACATACATACATACATACATACATACATACATACATACATACATACATACATACATACATACATACATACATACATACGTGGGGCGCGGTGGTGTAGTGGTGACGTCGTTGCCTTGAAGCCAGAAGGTTCGAGGTTCGAATCCACCTCGCTGCGTTGCGACCTTGGGCAAGTCCCTCACTGGCAATTGCTCAGCGCTTCGGCGTGAAACTCCGATGCAGTGTCCGCTCTGCATTCGGGAGCGCCTCTGATTAGTGAGAGCTTGAAGGGGCGCTATAACAAGTGCACATAAAAACAAACAAATACAAACAAATACATACATACAATGTCATACATACATACAGATGAATTTGGTTAAGTGGAAACGACAAGACCTCGAAATTACATTTCGATATTTGACCAACCTTTCGATTTCCTTATCTCATTTCCTTCTCACCAAATGCCCGCCGGACACCAATATACCGTCCTTCTCCTTCGCTCTCGCGTCTTCGTCATCGTCTTCATCCTTCACCTCCTCTTCGCCCTACTTTGACTACCGTACATATACTGCATCATGTTCTTCTCCTACACATCTCCTTCCTCATCCCACTCTTCTTGCCTGCAATCCACCCTCCTCGACCTACTCATGTACTCCACTTCTACTCCTCTTCTATAAAACTCGCCTCAAAGCGACTAGGATCACCATGGAAACCGATAGAGAAAAATGTCCTATAATCTTCATTCTGGGTATGCCAAAAGACGAATTCTCTGCGGGAATGCGATACCTAGCACCTCTCTCACAAACTCACTTAATATAATGATTATTGGAAGAGGTCATATTTTTTGCAAGAAAAAAACCGCTGTACTAACCATCAAGGTTTTCTTTAAAAAATGGCGAAATTTTAAGTGTAGCATAATCGATTTAAAATTGCGTGTTTAGGTAGATATACTGCAGTAATACAGGACTGAAGAAGATTTTATGGCATACGGATCCTGATTATTGCGAAATCTGAGAATAAAACTCACCTCAAAGCGACTAAAATCACCATGGAAACCGATAGAGATAAATGTCGTATATCTTCATTCTAGGTATCCAAAAAAAGAACTCTCTGCGGGAATGTGATACCTAGCACCTCCCTGACAAACTCAACTAATATCATGATTATTGGAAGAGGTCATATTTTTGGCAAGAAAAAACCAAGATTTTCTTGAAAATATGACGAAATTTTGACTATGCAGAAATCGTTTCAAAATTTTATAATAGAAAGGTAGGCTAGGCCTAGTGATGACTGGGGATGAATTTCCCTATTATCTTTAATGATTACTGCAATATTCGAGAACAGAGTTAGGCTCAAAGCCATTCGGATCAATATGGAAAAAGATATAGACAAAGTCACATATTATCTTCGTTCTGGTCATATCAAATGACGAAATCTCTAAGGAAATGTGATACCTGACGTCTCCTTCACACGCTCCCTAAATCTGAAGATAATTGCAAGAGGTCGAATTTTTGGCAAGAAAAAACCTATGGACTAACAACCATCAAGGTATCCTTGAAAATATGGCGAAATTTTGACTATGCAGGAATCGTTTCAAAATTTCATATTGGATAGGTAGGCTAGGCCTAGTGATGACTAGGGATGTATTTTCCCCTATATCTTTGATGATCACTGCATAATTCGACAGTAGAGTCAGGCTCAAATTGATTCGGATCACTATGGAAACAGATATAGAGAAAGTCACGTATCTTCATTCTTGTCTTATCAAATGACGAAATCTCTATGTAAATGTGATACCAGACGTCTCCCTCACATGCTCACTTAATTTGAAGGTTATTGCAAAAGGTCGAAATTTTTGCAAGAAAAAAACCAATGGACTAACCATCAAGGTTTTCTTGAAAATATGACGAAATTTTGACTATGCAGGAATCGTTTCAAAATTTCATATTGGATAGGTAGGCTAGGCCTAGTGATGACTAGGGATGTATTTTCCCCTATATCTTTGATGATCACTGCATAATTCGACAATAGAGTAAGGCTCAAATCGATTCGGATAACTATGGAAATAGATATAGAGAAAGTCACATATCTTCATTCTTGTCTTATCAAATGACGAAATCCCTTTGGAATTGTCATACCTGACGTCTCCCTCACACGCTCAACTTATATGAAGATGATTGCAAGAGGTCGAATTTTTGAAAGAAAAAACCAATGGACTAACCATCAAGGTTTTCTTGAAAATATGACGAAATTTTGACTATGCAGGAATCGTTTCAAAATTTCATATTGGATAGGTAGGCTAGGCCTAGTGATGACTAGGGATGTATTTCCCCCCTATATCTTTGATGATCACTGCATAATTCGACAATAGAGTAAGGCTCAAATCGATTCGGATAACTATGGAAACAGATATAAAGAAAGTCACGTATCTTCATTCTTGTCTTATCAAAATAAAGACGAAATCTCTATGGAAATGTGATACCAGAAATCTCCCTCACACGCTCACTTAATCGGAAAATGATTGCAAGAGGTCGACATTTTTGCAAGAAAAAACCAATGGACTAACAATCACGGTTTTCTTGAAAATATGACGAAATTTTGACTATGCAGGAATCGTTTCAAAATTTCATATTGGATAGGTAGGCTAGGCCTAGTGATGACTAGTGATGTATTTCCCCCCTATATCTTTGATGATCACTGCATAATTCGACAGTAGAGTCAGGCTCAAATTGATTCGGATCACTATGGAAACAGATATAGAGAAAGTCACGTATCTTCATTCTTGTCTTATCAAATGACGAAATCTCTATGGAAATGTGATACCTGACGTCTCCCTCACACGCTCATTTAATCTGAAAATGATTGCAAGAGGTCGAAATTTTTGCAGGAAAAAAACCAATGGACTAAACATCAAGGTTTCTTTCAAATTATGACGAAATTTTGACTATGCAGGAATCGTTTTAAAATTTCATATTAGATAGGTAGGCTAGGCCTAGTGATGACTAGGGATGTATTTTCCCCCTATATCTTTGATGATCACTGCATAATTCGACAATAGAGTAAGGCTCAAATCGATTCGGATAACTATGGAAACAGATATAAAGAAAGTCATGTATCTTCATTCTTGTCTTATCAAATGACGAAATCTCTATGGAAATGTGATACCAGACGTCTCCCTCACACGCTCACTTAATTTGAAGGTAATTGCAAAAGGTCGAAATTTTTGCAAACAAAACCCAATGGACTAACCATCAAGGTTTTCTGGAAAATATGACGAAATTTTGACTATGAGGGAATCGTTTCAAAATTTCATATTGGATAGGTAGACTAGGCCTAGTGATGACTAGGGATGTATTTCCCCCCTATATCTTTGATGATCACTGCATAATTCGACAATAGAGTTAGGCTCAAATCGATTCGGATAACTATGGTAAACAGATATAGAGAAAGTCACATATCTTCATTCTTGTCTTATCATATGACGAAATCCCTATGGAAATGTGATACTTGACGTCTCCCTCACATGCTCACTTAATCTGAAAATGATTGCAAGAGGTCGAAATTTTTGCAATAAAAAACCAATGGACTAACCATCACGGTTTTCTTGAAAATATGACGACATTTTGACTATGCAGGAATCGTTTTAAAATTTCATATTAGGTAGGTAGGCCAGGCCTAGTGATGACTAGGGATGTATTTCCCCCTATATCTTTGATGCTCACTGCATAATTCGACAATAGAGTTAGGCTCAAATTGATTCGGATCACTATGAAACAGATATAGAGAAAGTCACGTATCTTCATTCTTGTCTTATCAAATGACGAAATCTCTATGGAAATGTGATACCTGACGTCTCCTTCACACGCTCCCTAAATCTGAAGATAATTGCAAGAGGTCGAATTTTTGGCAAGAAAAAACCTATGGACTAACAACCATCAAGGTATCCTTGAAAATATGACGAAATTTTGACTATGCAGGAATCGTTTTAAAATTTCATATTAGGTAGGTAGGCTAGGCCTAGTGATGACTAGGGATGTATTTCCCCCTATATCTTTGATGATCACTGCATAATTCGACAATAGAGTAAGGCTCAAATCGATTCGGATAACTATGGAAACAGATATAAAGAAAGTCACGTATCTTCATTCTTGTCTTATCAAAATAAAGACGAAATCTCTATGGAAATGTGATACCAGAAATCTCCCTCACACGCTCACTTAATCGGAAAATGATTGCAAGAGGTCGACATTTTTGCAAGAAAAAACCAATGGACTAACAATCACGGTTTTCTTGAAAATATGACGAAATTTTGACTATGCAGGAATCGTTTCAAAATTTCATATTGGATAGGTAGGCTAGGCCTAGTGATGACTAGTGATGTATTTCCCCCCTATATCTTTGATGATCACTGCATAATTCGACAGTAGAGTCAGGCTCAAATTGATTCGGATCACTATGGAAACAGATATAGAGAAAGTCACGTATCTTCATTCTTGTCTTATCAAATGACGAAATCTCTATGGAAATGTGATACCTGACGTCTCCCTCACACGCTCATTTAATCTGAAAATGATTGCAAGAGGTCGAAATTTTTGCAGGAAAAAAACCAATGGACTAAACATCAAGGTTTCTTTCAAATTATGACGAAATTTTGACTATGCAGGAATCGTTTTAAAATTTCATATTAGATAGGTAGGCTAGGCCTAGTGATGACTAGGGATGTATTTTCCCCCTATATCTTTGATGATCACTGCATAATTCGACAATAGAGTAAGGCTCAAATCGATTCGGATAACTATGGAAACAGATATAAAGAAAGTCATGTATCTTCATTCTTGTCTTATCAAATGACGAAATCTCTATGGAAATGTGATACCAGACGTCTCCCTCACACGCTCACTTAATTTGAAGGTAATTGCAAAAGGTCGAAATTTTTGCAAACAAAACCCAATGGACTAACCATCATGGTTTTCTGGAAAATATGACGAAATTTTGACTATGAGGGAATCGTTTCAAAATTTCATATTGGATAGGTAGACTAGGCCTAGTGATGACTAGGGATGTATTTCCCCCCTATATCTTTGATGATCACTGCATAATTCGACAATAGAGTAAGGCTCAAATCATTTAGGATCACTATATGGAAACAGATATAGAGAAAGTCACATATCTTCATTCTGGTCATATCAAATCACGAAATCCCTTTGGAATTGTCATACCTGACGTCTCCCTCACACGCTCAACTTATATGAAGATGATTGCAAGAGGTCGAATTTTTTGAAAGAAAAAACCAATGGACTAACCATCACGGTTTTCTTGAAAATATGACGAAATTTTGACTATGCAGGAATCGTTTCAAAATTTCATATTGGATAGGTAGGCTAGGCCTAGTGATGACTAGGGATGTATTTCCCCCTATATCTTTGATGATCACTGCATAATTCGACAATAGAGTAAGGCTCAAATTGATTCGGATCACTGTGAAACAGATATAGAGAAAGTCACGTATCTTCATTCTTGTCTCATCAAATGACGAAATCCCTATGGAAATGTGATACCTGACGTCTCCCTCACATGCTCACTTAATCTGAAAATGATTGCAAGAGGTCGAAATCTTTGCACGAAAAAACCAATGGACTAACCATCAAGGTTTTCTTGAAAATATGACGAAATTTTGACTATGCAGGAATCGTTTCAAAATTTCATATTGGATAGGTAGGCTAGGCCTAGTGATGACTAGGGATGTATTTTCCCCCCTATATCTTTGATGATCACTGCATAATTCGACAAAAGAGTTGGGCTCAAATCCATTCGGATCACTATGAAACAGATATAGAGAAAGTCACGTATCTTCATTCTGGTCATATCAAATGACGAAATCTCTATGGAAATGTGATACCAGAAGTCTCCCTCACACGCTCACTTAATCGGAAAATGATTGCAAGAGGTCGACATTTTTGCAAGAAAAAACCAATGGACTAACAATCACGGTTTTCTTGAAAATATGACGAAATTTTGACTATGCAGGAATAGTTTTAAAATTTCATATTAGGTAGGTAGGATAAGCCTAGTGATGACTAGGGATGTATTTTACCCCCCTATATCTTTGATGATCACTGCATATTTTGACAATAGAGTTAGGCTCAAATCGTTCTGGGTATACCAAAAGACTAAATCTGCGCGGGAATGTGATACATAGCACCTCCCTCACAAGCTCACTTAATATAAAGATTATTGGAAGAGGTCATATTTTATGCAAGAAAAAACCACTGGACCATCAAGGTTTTCTTCAAAATATTACTAAATTTTAAGTGTTGCATAATCGATTTAAAATTACTCATTTAGGTAGGTATACTGCAGTAATTCATGACTGAGGAAGATTTTATGGCATACGGATCCTGATTGTTGCGAAATCTGAGAATAAAACTCACCTCAAAGCGACTAAAATCACCATGGAAACCGATTGAGATAAATGTCGTATATCTTCATTCTAGGTTTACCAAAACAAGAACTCTCCGCGGGAATGCGATACCTAGCACTCCCCTCACAAACTAACTTAATATAGTGATTATTTAACGAGGTCATATTTTTTGCAAGAAAAAACCACTGGACTAACTAACCATCAAGGTTTTTTCAAAAAATTACGAAATTTTAAGTGTAGCATAATCGATTTAAACTTACGTATTTAGGTAGGTATACTGCAGTAATTCATGACTGAGGAAGATTTTATGGCAAACGGATCCTGATTATTGCGAAATCTGAGAATAAAACTCACATCAAAACGACTCAGATCACCATGGAAACCGATAGAGATAAATGTCGTATATTCTTCATTCTGGCTTTCAAAAAAAAGAATTCTCTGCGGGAATGTGATACCTAACACCTCCCTCACAAACTCACTTGATATCATGATTATTGGAAGAGGTAATTATTTTTGCAAGAAAAAACCGCTGGACTAACCATCAAGTTTTTTTTCAAAAAATGACGAAATTTTAAGTGTTGCAGAATCGATTTAAAATTACTCATTTAGGTCGGTATACTGCTGTAATACAGGACTGGGGAAGATTTTATGGCATACGGATCCTGATTATTGCGAAATTTGAGAATAAAACTCACCTCAAAGCGACTAAGATCACCATGGAAACCGATAGAGATTAATGTCGTATATCTTCATTCTAGGTATCCAAAAAAAGAATTCTCTGCGGGAATGCGATACCTAGCACCTCCCTCACAAACTCACTTAATATCATGATTATTGGAAGAGGTCATATTTTTTGCCAGAAAAAACCACCTCACTAACCATCAAGGTTTTTTCAAAAAATGACGAAATTTTAAGTGTTGCAGAATCGATTTAAAATTGCGTATTTAGGTAGGTATACTGCAGTAATTCATGACTAAGGAAGATTTTATGGCATACGGATCCTGATTATTGCGAAATTGGAGAATAAATCTCACCTCAAAGCGACTAAGATCACCATGGAAACCGATAGACATAAATGTCGTATATCTTCATTCTGGGTAACCCCAAAAAAGAACTCTCCGCGGGAATGTGATGACTAGCACCTCCCTCACAAACTCAGTTAATATAATGATTATTGGAAGAGGTCATATTTTTTGCAAGAAAAAACCACCTCACTAACCATCAAGGTTTTTTTTAAATGACGAAATTTTAAGTGTTGCAGAATCGATTTAAAATTCCGTATTGAGGTAGGTATACTGCAGTAATTTATGACTAAGGAAGATTTTATGGCATACGGATCCTGATTATTGCAAAATTGGAGAATAATTCTCACCTCAAAGCGACTAAGATCACCATGGAAACCGATAGAGATAAATGTCGTATATCTTCATTCTAGGTATGCCAAAAAAAGAGCTCTCCGCGAGAATGTGATACCTAGCACCTTCCTCACAAACTCACTTAATATAATGATTATTGGAAGAGGTTATATTTTTTGCAAGAAAAAACCGCTGGAGTAACCATCAAGGTTTTATTCAAGATATGACGAAATTTTAGATGGAGCATAATCGATTTAAAATTACTCATTTAGGTAGGCATACAGCAGTAATACAGGACTGGGGTAGATTTTATGGCATACGGATCCTGATTAATGCGAAATTGGAGAATAAAACTCACCTCAAAGCGACTAAGATCACCATGGAAACCGATAGAGATAAATGTCGTATATCTTCATTCTGGGTAACCCCCCAAAAGAATTCTCTGCGGGAATGTGATACCTAGCACCTCCCTGACAAACTCACTTAATGTAATGATTATTGGAAGAGGTCATATTTTTTGCAAGAAAAAACCACTGGACTAACCATCAAGGTTTTTTTTAAAAAATGACGAAATTTTAAGTGTTGCAGAATCGATTTAAAATTCCGTATTGAGGTAGGTATGCTGCAGTAATTCATGACTGAGGAAGAATTTATGGCATGCGGATCCTGATTATTGCGAAATTGGAGAATAAAACTCACCTCAAAGGGACTAAGATCACCATAGAAACCGATAGAGATAAATGTCGTATATCTTCATTCTGGGTAACCCCCAAAAAGAACTCTCCGCGGGAATGTGATACCTAGCACCTCCCTCACAAACTCACTTAATATAATGATGATTGGAAGAGGTCATATTTTTTGCCAGAAAAAACCGCTGGACTAACCATCAAGGTTTTCTTCAAAAAATGACGAAATTTTAAGTGTCGCATAATCGATTTAAAATTACTCATTTAGGTAGGTATTCTGCAGTAATTAATGACTGAGGAAGATTTTATGGCATACGGATCCTGATGACTGCGAAATTTGAGAATAAAACTCATCTCAAAGCGACTAGGATCACCATGGAAACCGAGAGAGATAAATGTCGTATATCTTCATTCTGGGTATCCTCAAACAAGAATTCTCTGCGGGAATCTGATACCTAGCACCTACCGCACAAACTCACTTAATAGCATGATTATTGGAAGAGGTCCTTTTTTTGCAAGAAAAAACCGCTTGAGTAACCATCAAGGTTTTCTTCAAAAAATGATGAAATTTTATGTGTAGCATAATCGGTTTAAAATTACTCATTTAGGTAGGCATACTGCAGTAATTCATTACC
The DNA here is from genome assembly GCA_949752735.1 of Lumbricus terrestris. Lineage (NCBI taxonomy): Eukaryota > Metazoa > Annelida > Clitellata > Crassiclitellata > Lumbricidae > Lumbricus > Lumbricus terrestris. The sequence goes on from OX457053.1 coordinate 24,829,381, forward strand.
GAAGAAGATTTTATGGAATACTAATTCTGATTATTGCAAAATTTGAGAATAAAACTCACCTCAAAGCGACTAGGATCACCATGGAAACCGAGAGAGATAAATGTCCTATATCTTCATTCTGGGTATCCCCAAACAAGAATACTCTGCGGGAATGTGATACCTAGCACCTCCTTCACAAACTCACTTAATATAATGAGTATTGGAAGAGGTCGTATTTTTTGCCAGAAAAAACCGCTGGACTAACCATCAAGGTTTTCTTAAAAAAATGACAAAATTTTAAGTGTTGCATAATCGATTTAAGATTTCGTATTTAGGTAGGTATACTGCAGTAATACAGGACTGAGGAAGATTTAATGGCATACGGATCCTGATTATTGCGAAATTTGAGAATAAAACTCACCTCAAAGCGACTAAGATCACCATGGAAACCGAAAGAGATAAATGTCGAATATCTTCATTCTGGGTATCCCCAAAAAAGAATTCTCTGCGGGAATGTGATACCTAGCACCTCACTCACAAACTCACTTAATATAATGATTATTGGAAGAGGTCGTATTTTTGGCAAGAAAAAACCGCTGGACTAACCATCAAGGTTTTCTTTTAAAAAATGACGAAATTTTAAGTGTTGCATAATCGATTTAAAATTTCGTATTTAGGTAGGTATACTGCAGTAATTCATGACTAAGGAAGATTTTATGGAATACGAATCCTGATTACAGCAAAATTTGAGAATAAAACTCACCTAACCAGGCTGCGGTGTGTCAACCTGGACGTTTTTCACGAATTAAACGAATATCTATATACCTCAAAGCGACTATAGGATCACCATGGAAACCGACAGAGATGAATGTCCTATATCTTCATTCTGGGCATACCAAAAAGACGAAATCTCTGCGGGAATGTGATACCTAGCACCTCCCTAACAAAGTCACTTAATATAATGATTATTGGAAGAGGTCATATTTTTGGCAAGAAAAAACCACTGGACTAACCATCAAGGTTTTCTTCAAAAAATGACGAAATATCAAGTGTTGCAGAATCGATTTAAAATTACATATTCATGTAGGTAAAATGCAGTAATTTATGACTCAGGAAGATTTTATGGCATACGGATCCTTATTACTGCGAAATTTGAGAATAAAACTCACCTCAAAGCGACTAGGATCACCATGGAAACCGATAGAGATAAATGTCGTATATCTTCATTCTGGGTATCCCCAGGGCCGGATTTGAACAGAGTGAGGCCCTAAGCAATTTCAATTATGAGGCCCCATTTAAGGATAAAAACAGACAAAATGCATAGGCCTATTGCTAGATCTAAGTATATTCCTAATGCATATTGCGCCAGTGATCCATGTTTGATCAACTACTGCTAGTCTTATGTATCGGTTGTCGGAACTTGTCGCAGGCTCTTGCCAGACGAAATAAAATAGGCCTACTTAATATTAAAGAATGAGACTAAGAGCAAGTGTGTTCGATCTTACGCATTAGCCACATCAATTCCTACTAAAAAGTAAGATAAAAATTAAATGATTGATTATAATCAATCGTGAAGTAATTTTTTTTTAAAATCAGTGGCATATAATTTATAAGCCACTGAGTTTTTTTTTATTTAGTTCACATTTGGAGGCCCCCAGATTCCGGAGGCCCTAAGCCGGTGCTTAGTTGGCTTACATGTAAATCCGGCCCTGGGTATCCCAAAAGAAGAAATCTCCGCGAGAATGTGATACCTAGCACCTCCCTCACAAACTCACTTAATATAATGATTATCGGAAGAGGTAATATTTTTGGAAGAAAAACCGCTTGACTAACCATCAAGGTTTTCTTCAAAAAATGACGAAATTTTAAGTGTTGCAGAATCGATTTAAATTTACGTATTCAGGTAGGTAAAATGCAGTAATTCATGACCGAGGACGATTTTATGCATACGGATCCTGATGACTGCGAAATTTGAGAATAAAACTCACCTCAAAGCGACTAGGATCACCATGGAAACCGATAGAGATAAATGTCGTATATCTTCATTCTGGGTATCCCAAAAGACGAAATCTCCGCGGGAATGTGATACCTAGCACCTCCCTCACAAAATCTCTTAATATAACGATAATTGGAAGAAGCCATATTATTTACAAGAAAAAACCGCTGGACATCAAGGTTTTCTTCAAAAAATGACGAAATTTAAGTGTTGCAGAATCGATTTAAATTTGCGTATTTAGGTTCTGCAGTACAGACGGACAGAGTTTAACAACAGACGGAGTAGGCCTTTCTATTATAATCCAGTACAAGTTAAGAGTCTAACAGCGAGTCGCTATTAGTGACCTACTCATAAACACAATAATTCAGTTAAAAGATGCCAATCCGTGTTAGCCTGTCCGTCAACGACTCAACGACAATATGCAGCTTACATCGCGGACTTCGTGGTTCTCCAGGAAGCAACTCTAGCTCGTTGTCTTATCTGAGTCATGTCGGCGACTTGAGACGTCAGCCGATAAAACTGGTCCGTACATTGATGAGAATCGATACGAAAGTGGATGACCATGAGTCGGAAGAAGTAGGCTATTTCACTAAGTGAGTTATTGCTGAAATGAAGCCGCAGGACGTATACAGTCGTAGGCTACACCAAACCAGAGCCCTGCGCCGGCCGCGCCGCGCCGCCGTCGCCGACACTTTGTGGGCGCCGCCGCCGCCGATTTTTTTGAGTCGGCGTGCCGACGCCGCCGCCGAAAATTTGTCGGCGCGCCGCCGATGCCACGTGGATTCAGTTATTTCTTTTCGTTGCATTTTCATCTCTTGCATGAAAAATTGCTTCTTCAATGAAAATAGAATCTTTCTCTTATATACTTCGATTTTTTCTGGCAACACCGTTTTTGCATCAATGCTATGAAACCTATGATGCTACCTATTCGTTTGGACTTTTCGAACAGTGCGCTTAACGTTTAAACTTTTTAGGATTTTGTGATTTGATTTGAATTATGGCATCAACAAAGGTAAAAAGAACTCCAGGTATGCCTAAGTGAATGTTATGCCGTGTGTGCGTTCCTGCCTGATAGTCCGCTAGGATGGAACAGAACCGTCTGCCATCTAGTAGTAGGATACACGCTACTATTACGTTGCAAAGAGGTGGCGCTCTGCAATTTTATGCAGGCGATTGGTCGTGTCTAAACTCCTACGCTGTACGTGACCTATGTGAAATTGGTGATTAATTAAGCTTTCGAACATTAATAGGCTTGTCTATATGCACAGTGGAATAATGTTAGGCAATTGGACAATAGATCCTATTTTGTCAACAATTTGAGCAACGTCTCATAAATGGGATCAAATTAGAAAGATAAAAACATTTTTCACACAAAACAAGTGTAACTTTGGGTGACTTGGCCTGCTTAGATCGAAAGACTTGCACATAGCAATTAGGCTATTGGATTTAAAGAAGATGCGAAGAGTTTCGCGTGGAAGTCGTTCGGATTATTGGTGGGTAAATCAGAAAAGGTGGTGAATTCTGATCAAGTTTACTACTCAGTGGGCGTTGACAAGGGAAAATAAAAAAACTGCATGAACCCTCATCTGTTGATAAGATTGCATGATAACTCCAACTTTGTGGCAGATAAATATTTCTACGCAAACACAGTACGTATGTATGTATGTATGTGTGTATGTATGTATGTATGTATGTATGTATGTATGTATGTATGTATGTATGTATGTATGTATGTATGTATGTATGTATGTATGTATGTATGTATGTATGTCTGTATGTATGCATGTATGTATGTATGTATGTATGTATGTATGTATGAATGTATGTATGTATGTATGTATGTATGCATCTATGTATGTATGCATGTATGTATGTATGTATGTATGTATTTATGCATGTATGTGTATATGTATGTATGCATGTTTGCATGCATGCAGATATACAATTTCAGCAGGTCGCGTCAAGAAAAATAGGCCTTTATAATTTCTGACGGGTCATAAGGCAGGTCAAGAGTAAAATAGGCAGGTAGCGCAAATAGTCCTTTACGTGTTATTAGTAGGTTACGTAAGCTGGCGGCCTGAATTTGAAAACGTTGTCATTTGTTTTTCTTAATCAGGCCTTTGCAGAATTTTGTAATTGAACGTTAATTCAGGGAATAATTGTTTCTAATCAATGCTGACTAAAGTCAAGATAATCGACAAAATAATGGCTGAACACGCTTATCTTGATAATATTGGGTTCTTGTGTAACAAAATTCAAAATAATTATGCGACGCTGGAGCAGTAATTCCACGACGCCGCGCTGCGTCACCGACGCCGACATTTTGAGGGCGCCGCCGCCGCCGATTTTTGTTTGTCGGCGCGCCGCCGCCGCCGACCAAAAATTACCGGCGCGCCGCCGCCGACACTCTCATGTCGGCGCAGGGCTCTGCACCAAACAGACAAGACGTGTCTTGTCCGAATTTCTATTTTCGCACAATCTAGGGCCTACAAACTGCGAGCAAAATCTTCCGTCTTTACATTACTGGCCTATAGATTGTCTCGTTTATTATTAGAACTGTTTTGACTACAGATCTTTTATTCAGCCGTCGTAACAGGAAGTGTTCGTTGCCCGCTTGAGTTAGCTCTGTAATAATGGGCATATAAAAGTTACAGATAGCATTGCAGTTTTAGTCACATATGAGCGACTCTTCAAGACGGAAATTCACTCGTGGGCGAGTCGTGGCGTTCTGGAGCTAATGCTAGGAAACCAGGATCCAAACAAAATTTAATGGATTTCAAGCGCTTGTAGAGCAAAGCAAGGATCCGAGAAAGCCAGTACTATTCACAGAATGTGAACTCACCACAGCGAAGCTTAGGTAGGCTACTGCACTTTATGGAAGTGTTCTGTTTAGGAAACATCTGGCCTATATCACCATGTGCAGAAGAGAAAATAAATGCACGGTCAGGAATGGATTAGATGATTTAGATAGTAACACACACAATTCCCTGAGATAAAGGAGTAGGCTAAGCACGGTTTCGCATCTGCTTTTGTAATTTTTAACTGTAATTGTAATTGAACATTTATATAGCACCGCTCACAGATTCAGTAGCGCTTTATTTGTTTCTCGTATCTCCTATAGCGCCCCTTCGAGCTAACTACTCAGAGGCGCCCCCAACTACAGCACGGACACTGAATCGGAGTTTCACGCCGAAGCGCACGAGCAATTGCGAGTGATGATTTGTTCAAGGTCCATCTACGCGGCGGCTTGAGGTGGATTCGAACCTGAAACCCTCCGGCTCCAAGGCACCAAACCCACCACGACACCATCGCGCCCCACTATTATAATATATATAGGTCTACCAGTTTAGCAATGGGAGTGCACTAAACGCGGCTAGAAAACTCTCCAGTTAGCTGCATTGGTTAGACCGTATTATGGGCACCTGCGTCCTAGAAAGCACACTGCATGTCACGGTTATAAATAGCCTCCTGATGCTGGCTTATTTCAGAGCTTTAAATCTCGTTCTCATTATTTAGTCTAGCAGTCCGGACGGAGACCTTAAATAAATGGCGTGGCTGCCATTCAAATGGACAGCGGTGCTGAAGGATCTTAATCAAACAATTTATTGAAAAGCAGCCTAAGCAGAGTCAAGCCCGTAGGCCTACACGATCTCTATAGTCTATATAAATACGTGTTGCCTACATTTAGGCTAAACTCCGTTGTGCTCTGCCAGTGCCAGTCCCAAGTCTGGATAAAGGAGGAGGGCGACACTATCTTTGATACGGCAGTGTTGTTAAACATGTAACAAGCAACATTTATGTTATATCTAAACAAAACGTGTACATTTATACTTACCAGTGCGACTCGTCGTAAAAGTGCTATATGCCTCTATATCAATACTAGACCTCGGTTGTGTGTTCCAGACTTCCAGTGACGGCGTTAGCCTAAAGCCTATCAGGGTATAGGCCTACGCCACGGCATATGCTGTGGTAAAAAGCCGTTGCCCTGGTCGCAACTATGCCTGCACATTGTGCACAAAGCTGCAAGAATTTTGTCCCCCGCTTGGTATAAATCGCACATGCACTATACAGTTACTTGTGTGACTGCGTCGGTTCTGTCATGTCCTTGTTAGCCTACACAAAATGTATGGTGTTGTTTAGATGGTCTAGACAGTGTGAGAATTGTGGAAAAATAACTGGGGGGTTGGACCATTATCCACTTGGAATTGGGGTGTAAAAAACATACTTTAACATGGGGCTCTAAGAAAGACTGGGGGGTCGAAACCCCCAACCCCCCCGGCAATTCTCACCCTGGGTCTAGAAGCCCAGAACGAGACTGAGCCTAACTGAACTTATGCATAGACAATACGAATGCATAGATGTAATGACGCTGGTGTGCAGCTTTCCAAAGCCATCAAACTATACGGGAATAACCCAAGGCGTCACTAAAACCGTGAGCGGTAGATTCCCCCCTCTGGTTCATGCGACACAGCTTTGCTCTTACCAGCGTTTTGATTTATGGGAGCATAGTCGGTCGATATTGCGGGAGGTCATGTTTTCCCAGCGCCCTTCGACCTCGATCCTGTCAGGACGTGATATAAATGATCACATTATTACTTTTCATGGAATCTAATGTAACAACATGATATTATACAGGCCTAAATCTATGCCCAAATAAGCGAGAATGCTCCCGAGGGTTTCTTCTCATAATTAGCCTATCCGGCGTGCAGATTCGCTTAGACATTTTACAGTGGAAGATTTGCTATAGCCTAGGGATATTATTCTGCAGTAGGCTAGGCCTACCGTAGCCTAATTCCGTAAACAACGAAAGGAATTCAGAGTGCATAACGTTCGTTTCCCTCTTTCAATCTATTTTCAAGCCCTGCAGGCTTGCATTCTTGCATTCAATGATTGCGAATCGTGAAGAAAAGTTTAATTGCAAGCAGTGGTCAAAGTTGTTTTGGTGAGCAGTGAGAACGCCCGGACGCCGTCGCCGAATGAGTGAGCAGTGGGAAGAACGCCAAAGAGTTTCATTAGAACGCACGTTTCCAGCGCTACATGCAGGTGAGCAGTGGGAATGTAAGCAACGAATTTCGAGAGCAGTGGGAACGCTGTTCCCACCCACTTTAAAACCTCAATGCAAGAGTTCACGCTTAGTTTCGTTTTGAATCACAATAGCACCTAAACCTTGTAGCTAAGAGCCATCGTTCGATATCATGCAATAACTTGTGCTCATTAGTTTATATAACAAGAGCCGCAGCTAGGCAGAGGTGTGTAATTTTGAAATAATAATTAGAGGCCTACGACGATTAGGCTATTATTATTATTCATAGGCTATGCTTCAAAAGAATGTTTAATTAGCACATAGATAGATAGTTAGGGGAGAGTGGGGCATAACGGGATACTTAAGTCATTTCGAAGTTTATATCATATAATTAATAATAAATCAGGACTTTTTGTACTCACGTTGTGCAGGCATAGGCCTATATAACGTACAGCATCGACTAGAATAATCTACTTAAGCATCACCCACAATGGAGATAATAATTTTTTTACCAACATGTCCCAAAATCCCGTTATGCCCCACCACTTGGGGTAAAATGGGATTCCTATCCCATTATGCCCCATAACATAACAGGCTCAGCTTCTTGTCCCCCGGTCACGCACTTCTATTACACAGCACCGTGCCTTTTCTGTCGTTGGCCCTATAACCTGGAATGGGCTTCCTGTGGAACTACGTCTTGTGCCTAGAGCCTTTGAGACTACGTTCTACTCTGCTCTTAAAACTATTCTTTTTAACCGTGGTTGGGTCGGGAGCGCTTCTGAGTAGATACTCTTGAAGAAGCGCTATATAAGTGTTTGAAATGAATGAATGAATGAATGAACATGCAATATTTTTGATGATTTCCAAAAAGTGCCACATATTATTTTTATTATTGCTCGTTTTGTAATCTAAACAATGATTGAGACTTGAGGGGGTAATTAGAACCCGTGAAATATTACAATATAAGAGATATGGAAAAAATTTTGCTTTAGCATCACAGCATGCAAGGGACAAAATGGGATATCTGTATCCCATTATGCCCCAATTTGCCCCAAAATTGTAAACCCGCCATTTTGAAACAGAATACTGAACTTCCACAAATTTTCATATGAGAATATGTGACTTTATATATAACCCTACACATGGATGGTATAACTTAAATTTAATATAGCTCCAGTGTTTCTAAACAATTTTTTTATAATGGACATACCTTACTTGGGAGAGCGTGAAAATCAACTTTTCATCGTAAAAATTGCAAGACGCATCGAAATCGTAAATGCTTTTGTCCTTCACCTTCAATATGCTTTACTTCAGATTGAAAGTTTTTCGTATTTTAAAAGTAAGTAAGATGGACAATAATGAAGTTTCCCGTTATATCCCGATATCCCATTATGCCCCGCTCTCCCCTAGATAAATAGATAGATAGATAGATAGATAGATAGATAGTCCCATGTATAGTGGTCATTCAGAAGCCCATCATCATCCCTCAAGTCTAGGCACCTCAGGACATCGAATGTTCTTTTCTTAGATTAAAAACCAGAATACCACATGTCATCAATTTTATGATTGTCCAAACCCCCATGCCCTCAAGAATATTTTGTAGGCTCATGAGCTTACGCCAGTGACTGCCGCAGTGGTGTAGACAAGTGGGGTATCGGCGCTTAAAACCCCCATTGGCCTAGGAAAAGTTTTTAAAGGTTGTTTATCCCCTTAAATAAATATAAAAAAACAATTACTTGTAGTAACAATTGCTTTTCTTACTCTATTCCCTTTGTTACTTTATTCCCTTTTTTATTTACTGTAATACTGTTGGATTGGTGTCAGAAAGGGCATCCGGCCAGGCAAAAAAAACCAAACCCACCCATCATGAATTCCTGGCTACGCCTCTGGACTGCCGCCTACAGTTACTGCAGGTTCTATGTCATACAATGGCTTTGCACTTCTGAAAAATGGCCCGGTGCCTTCTGATGGCTGCAGCCCGGCAGCACTCGTGGCCCTGGTAAGATCTACCGATTCCCCGCATAATGTCGGATGAATTGCGTCCATTCTGGATCAACAACCGTCGCTTCCCGCAGTCAATGCGCAACCAATTGGGCGTCAAACGAGGCAGGTCGAGTGTGCGCTGCCATCCGATATTGCTCCATTTATTTTCGAGTACACGGTTTCACTCTCAGCGTTGCGTCGTATACATAGCCTACATACCGGAAGCATTTTTATGCCGATCAAATCGCGTTACGCGAGTCATGCCTCGCATTTCCGGAAAGCCGGACCCGGTCGATCCGCCCCCTTCGGCTGGCTGATTGAGTGTACGGCCGCAGCGTCCCGGCCCCGGCGGCACATCCTTCGGTGGGTTTTTTATTACTCTGTTGCTGTCCGCTTCGGTCAGTTTCGACTCATCAATCATGCCGTTTGCCGACGATTATCAGCGGCAAAGTAGCCTCCATTGCACCACCACCACGACCACCACCGCCGCCACCACCACCACCACCACCAGTCCAACACACCCACCACCGCCATCACAACCACCACCACCGCCGCCACCACAACCACCATCACCGCCGTCACCACCATCACCACCAGTCCACCACCACCAGCACCACCGCCGCCGCCACAACCACCACCTCCGCCACAGCAACCCTCATACTTCCCGCGCTGCTGCACTACCCGTCAGACCAAAGCCGGATCGAGTCGCGGATCGAATGAGGCAACAGATCAATCCCACTTCCCATCCCACGCCGCCTCCCACGACCGAACATTCACGGACATATACGCCACGTTTATCCGAATGATCCCCGGAAAGCGAAGCGCCCCGATCTACTTGCGGACAACGGGGATTATTTAGCGGCATGCCAACGCCGGCTTTCTTATCAACAGCGCACGGTTTCCTATCGGTCGGGAAAATTACCGTCATTCGTTACCGGTCGGGTCATTTAGGAACTTAGTCAGCCCGTAAACATCGACTCGGCATGGCTCGCAGCCGCCGCTATTACGGGCAAGCGCTGACGTTTGCATCGACGCAGTTGTCCGACCTTTGCGCGCCTTGCGTATTAATTCCCGTCCAGCGTTCGCCCCACGATCAATCTATCTAAAGCCGCCATTCCGACCCGCTGCACGCCGGTGCTTTTCTCGTTCAATTCGATATCAAAATGCGTTGAATTTAGTCGAGGATTTGCCGAAACTGGCAACGCAAAAAGCCAACATGGCGTCAAAAGCGCTTCAACGAGTAGTAACGACTCAACTAGACAGATGACGTCATAGAGGCTGGTTCCCTGCTATCCATCATGAAAATATATTGGTCCGTTAACCGGAATACGAATGAGCAGTCTATTCAGCATTTTAGATTTGGTGTTTGGGCAATTCTCTCAGCGAGAGTAATCGATTTCAGGATGTTAATAAACATGAGGAAAAACGGTGTGCCAAAAGCTTAATGTCTAGTATGTTGCTCCGAACCTGCTAGCTATCTCCAGTTATCTTGTATAGCGACATCCAAAAAGCACTGTTAATCTAGACGTCTCTGGGGGAAGTTCCGCCCAGGAATGACATTCCCCAGAAAAATTAGGTGCTGTTTACATGCATATGGCCTATATATATATATACGTACCATTCCCCCCCCCCAAAAAAATTACAGACGTAGGCCCTAACATCCCGAGAATGATTTGACAGCTCTTCTCTACATGTAGCCTGTACATGTAAAAATTTTACAGCCAGAAGAAATCAACAGCGCAACATTGATGTGCAAAAGGTCATGAAATTTGAAAGTATAGAAAATATAGGCCACTATATGCAAATCGGTAGGCTATAATATAGGCCTATTCAACGTACTTTTAAAAAGGTGATCAGACTTCAAAGTGAAGAACTTGCGAATCGATTTGCCGTATTTTGACAGAAATTAAAATTAGTAGCATTATTATCATTATTATTATTACTACTACTATTATTTTGCTATATTGGAAACTCCTTCCCGAATTTTGTCCTTTTCTACGCCCTGATCACTGAAATTAAGTTAACAGCAGCAGTTCTATAGCAAGTTTCTTTTCCGGCAACTGTTATTATAGCAATCTCCAGATTCTAGCGACCTCTCTTGAAATCTAAACGCAGGGCACTAGCTTATTTACGAGCGCGAAGTGGTTCTGACGGAGCATATATCCAAAGCCATTGATCTATCATTCTATCAGGACTCCGCGTTAGGCCGACGCTTGAGCGATGGTGATGAGAATTGGCTGTGTTGGGGTGGTGCGGGTGGGGGTGGGGAGCGTAGAGAAAGATCAATGTTTCATCGCTTGGTGCTCGTCAATCAATCGGCCAATCAGTCAACCAACTAATGAATCAATCAATTAATCAATAGCCATTCGTTTGGCGCGTATAGGAAAAGGTCGAAGCCGTCAAATTCAATTAATCAGGCGGCTTATCTCAAGCGAAACTTCAACGTGAGAGGCATTGGATGCGGAATTGCGGACCAACACACACACGCGCACGCACGCACACACACACACGCGCGCACACACACACACACACAAACACGCATAAGTTATGCCTACATTATATAGAAACGCAATCATGGCCTCTATCAATATTTCGGGCTGGCGAAACTTTATCCCAAACAGAGGAGAATTAGATTATATGAGCCGAAAGTCGAAATTGACGCAAAACCGGTCCGGGAGCCATGGAAAGGCCGGTGTCACGAAATAAAGTCTACCCCCGATACAAAGTCTCCCCCTGAAACAGAGTCTCCCCCTGGCTGAAACTCTGTATTGGAAGAAATTTTCTGAAGTCAAAGTATTATATGTATTCTTGTTTTATAATCTGGCAACGTAAACTAACCGTTTAGCCTGCTCCTCTCTAAATTTGATGCAACTGTAGCCAATTTTGCGCTGAACGGGGAGACTTTATTTCGTGGACGGCGAAAATATTCTCTCCCCCACGGAGACTTTGTTTCAGAATATACTCTCCGGGGGCGATTTTATTCTGGAACAGATCTTCCGGGGAGAGAATCTGTTTCGAAATAAAGTCTCCGGGAGGAGACTTTTAGGGGGTAGACTGTCACGCGACACCGGCTCGGGAGGGGAAAGGCGAGGAATTGAATCCGTTTGTTTTAGTGGGAATAGAAGAAACAGAACGGAGTTGGTATGTACGTTCTAAATATTCAGAAGATTGCACTTGTCACAAGTGAAGGGTTTGTCTTATATGTGGGCCATGAAAATATTATTGTGCATTATTTTAAAGTTAATCGTAGTCAGTTCTTCCAGAGAGACCTAAGATCGAGGCGCTACATAAATGCTTCATTCATCCGCATCATATCATACATGTATCATATCATATCATATCATTATCATTATCATATCATTATCTTATCATATCATTATCATATCATTATCATATCATTATCATATCATTATCATATCATTATCATATCATTATCTTATCATTTCATGTCATATCATATCATTATCATATCATTATCTTATCATTTCATATCATATCATATCATATCATATCATATCATAATATCATATCATATCATTCTCATATCATATATCATATCATATCATTATTCTCCATCGTTTATCTCGACGTTCATCTCATTACTGCGCATGCGCGGACGGACCGCGGCATCATTTTTCCTCGAACCGTATCATCTTACAAGATCAGTAAATTCTATATTCTGCCTACGTTCCTTCGATCGTTATTGTAGTATCCATGGCAACGGTTACCAACGGCAACGGACCGCTATCGACGACGCCAACGGGCTCCCCATCTCGGTCCTACATCTCAGTCGGCAACGTTTCCATGCCAACCGTCGCCG
>OX457053.1:24847181-25002181 GCA_949752735.1 Lumbricus terrestris
CGAGGATTCAGCCCCCCCCCCAAACTTAAATCCTGGCGCCGCCACTGGCCATCATTATTATTAGCCTACTATTGTTATTCTTATTTTGATGGAAAAGGGAACATCGAAGAAACCCAGACTTTTTTTGATCGACGCAGCATGATTTGATCGATGGCACTTCAGATAAATTATGTCACTGATTGACCCAAGGTCATTGTCCCAAATCGGTCACTGTCGGTCGCTGCATCAGGTGCCACTCCGTAGAAATCCGAGCAACGCCACCGGCGGCAGTTAAAAACAGCGGCGAGCGTCGTTTGTTACTATCGCCCCCGGGGTGTACGCGGGTATACGGCTTCTATGCGCCGCGCGGGCGATTGTGATTCACTGCTGGTTGAATTAGGACTTATCCTCGGTTTCGTCTCTCGTCGAGATCCCGACGCCGCACGAGATCTCGTGGCCGTCTGCTGCAAAATGATGGAGACGATTGCCGCTGGGAATCAGCAGCAGCAGCAGCAGCAGTAGCAGCAGCAACAGCAACAGCAGCAGCAGCAGAAGCCCTGAGCAATATATCAAGCGTCTATAGGAGCGTTGCACGTCAGGCGCCAATGCCTCGTTAATGGCGGCTTTCAAGTCGATGAGGTCTGGCAGATGTCGGCTCCTGTAACGAAGCTCTTCCTCTCGCTCGTGACATCACTCGGTAATGCGCACCTGTAATGAAGACTGTGGCCGCAGACGACAGATATAAAAAGCCAAGAGACACTCGTCGACAGTTGCGATTGAAACGACATCTTGCGTGAAGAACGCAAAGTGTCTCGATTTAATTCTTGACGTTGCAGCGAAGTTCTCGGATCGTGTGCAACTAGATTTTCGCTCCATTTCAGTTCGAAAATTTACAATAAATTCGTCATAAAGTCAATAACTCAGAATATTTATATTTTTTATTATCATTGTATGATTATTACTACTATATTATTATTACTATATTATTATTATAATTTATTATTATTATTATAAATTCTAGTTATAGGCCTAAGTATAATTATTATAATTATAATTAATATTTTTTTAAATTTATTATTATTATTATTATTATTATTATTATTATTTTTTTTTTTTTTTTTTGCGCCCGAGGTATTTATGATCCCTCAGGCTTAAAATCATTAATAAAAGCTTTGTTGTTCCGGAGTTAACGGTCATCCTCATCGGTCAGTTGTGCAAAAGTGCCTCGAAATGCAACGGCATTAAACTTCTGCGTGCAAATTGAAAGTCGCTGAAACAATCGTGCGGTCTCTTGCGGGTCCCCAGAAACAATGGTCAAACGCCGACCTAGTTCTGCCAAGAATTCCCGTCCCTGAGCGTTGATGGGACCAAGGGTTTCCAATGCCACTGGAATAAAATCATGGGTAGTGGGGGTTTCAGCATACTTGGTGATCTTCCTAGTGGCTGCCATCTCTGCTGCTGCTCCTGGCGTTAATGAAGTGAGGTGAATATATGAGTTTGCGCACGTGTGCACGCTGGTGGCATCCCAAATCATATATTTGCCTCTTGACCAGGGTATCAGCGTTGCTCCATCAGGTCTTTTTCCGTCACTTCTGAACAATCCTGCTGGTTCTTTGGTGCTCGGAACTTCAGCTCGCTGGAGGGCCCTCCAAATGGTGTCATTCATTGCAAAGTGCCTGCTACTTCTTCCTCCAGACAGCTTACAGACCAGACCATGATTTCCTCTCTGATCTGTTGTCTCCCCGCATTGGCACTGGTGCGGCTCGCACAGGTCCAGACCCAAGCGTAGGCCTATCGCCACACGAACAGCCTCGTCACTGAGGCACAGTCCACAAGAGGCAATTGGGAATACAGCCATCCAATCTCCTGCATGGTCGGAAGTCACAGCCCCCAATCTGGCCCTGGTAATCGGATCTGTAGCCGAGCGCCACACCTCAGATAGATCTTTCTCAATTAGTGGTCTATCCCAAACCCTCTGTGCAGTGATGTTCTCTAATGCACCGTTTGGGAGCGTAGCCTCGCGAGCAGAAAGAATCTCATCCCTGAAGACGTCTTGCCAATCCTCCGAGTGAAGAAGAGCGGATTGAAGATTTCTGGCTGATGCAGCTGATGCAATATATGCGGAAGATGCCAGCATCTGAAGCCTTCTTATCCCCAATCCACCGTCTCTTATCGGCAACGTCGCCTGTATCCATTATTATTATTATTATTATTATTATTATTATTATTATTATTATTATTATTATTATTATTATTATTATTATTATTATTATTATTATTATTATTATTATTATCATCATCATCATCATCATCATCATTAGACCTGGGAGTCGACCCCAATAAGTCGACCCCAGTCGACTTGGTCATCCCAAGTCGGGTCGGGTCGTTTCTGCTCACCGCAACTGACCCCAAGTCGATTTTGTAGAGAGAAGTCACTTGAAGTTGTTTTTACCACAAGTCGACTTAAACCGACTTGAGACACAAACATAGTTAGATTTGTCCCTTCAAACCAATGATCGTGACAACATTTAAGCAGCTTTTGTAGTGTGTTTACAAGAATGAATGATTCCTTTGCTAAGCAGAGACTTATCCTACTGATTATTTTACCAGTAGGCTATCGTGCAGACTGCCTCCTGCCGATATATTCATATAATTTGCTATTCTATGCTAAAACGTCACGCTTATGCGCTTAATTAAAATGGTGAAACAAAATGTTAGGCTACTAAAATATTAGCACGTGTGCTTATCAGTAGGCCTACATGAATATGAGCAAATCAGTGAACTTGTAGTGGTCAGTGAATTCGGCGCAAAGAAAGCTGGATGTACAAGGCCTATTATAAATCGATAGTTTGGCGCTACTTTGGTACGCTGCATCTGCAGTAGGCCTAACTGTTGTCTGCAGACGGAAAAACTGCTGTATATGCGGGCCAATTGGACAATGAAGGACTAGACTTTGCAGTCAGTGAGTAGGCCTAAGCTACTATAGTAGTAGCGTACTGCCGGATGATGTGCTTGCAATGCTATTTACTAGGTAAGTTGAGGAATGATGTTAGTGGACGAATAATTATGACAACAGAATTTACAAATTAGGCTTATTCATTCAAGTATTTATATAGCGCCTCTTCAAGGAAACTACTCAGAGGCGCTCCCGACTCCAGTACGGACAAACAGAACAGTTTTTAGGTGCTTATAGAATGTGTCAGAGAGTGATCTAGGGAACAGGCGCAGCTCAAGTGGGAGGGCATTCCATACCACTGGGCCAACCACAGAAAAAGCACGACTCTGCATGGTGGAGGTACGAGCAAATGGGACAAAGAGTACTTCCCTAACAGCCGAGCGTAGGGACCGACCAGTCCGAGCACTTAACACAGGCCGACAAAGATCGAGTAGGTAAGATGGAGCAAGACCTAGCTGGCAGCGCCATATTAAGGACGAGATTCTGTATTCGATGCGCTGACGGACTGGGAGCCAATGCAGAACCTCCAGCATGTAATTTGTAACATGACCAAATTTGGGCAGATGACCAATGAGGCGTGCTGTAGCGCGCAGAATACGGTCAAGAGAAGATAATCGACCAGATGGTAAACCAGCATAAAGGGATAGGCAATAGTCAAGACGAGCTGAGACAAAGGAATGTACAAGCGTAGTTGCAGCACCAGTTGAGAGAGAGCGAGCGACAGTGCGAAGCTGGCGCAGCTGATAGAAACAGGAGCGACTGAGACGATTAATGTGAGGTACAAAAGTAAGTTCCTGGTCTAGCACAACACCAAGGTCACGGACTGAGGTGGAGAAAGTATAGTCGGGAAATTCAGCAGAGAGGTGAATCAGATCAAGCTTAGACAGCTGCTGCCTGGAGCCCAGCCAAATGAATTTAGTCTTAGCAGGGTTTAGTCTAAGACGGTTTGATGCCATCCATGCTCTCAGGGCAATGAGCACCTGACTCATAGCCCTAACTGTAGAGGAAGCGTTAGATGAGAGGCAGTGCATGTATGCCTGTGTGTCATCAGCGTAGAGTTGGCTAAAGGCACCATGTTCTGCAAGAAGCAGGTCGAGACCAGTGGTATAAATTATGTATAAGAGTGGACCAAGAACTGAACCCTGAGGCAAACCATATGGGGCAGGGACCCACCGAGACCTAGTCGAGCCATGGACCGTGCACACTTATAGTGCGCCCATGCAGGAAAGAGCCGATCCACTCCAGAAAATTACCAGACAACCCAAACGAAACATTCAACCGCTTAAGTAGGATGTCATGGTCTACAGTATCAAAAGCTGCGCTGACGTCGAAAAGGGCGAGCAAGGTCAGTTCCGATCTGTCGATGGCTCCATAGATGTCAGATAGAAGTCGGAGCAACAGAGTTTCGGTGGAATGAAACCTTCTGAAGCCGGATTGGAAAGGTGTAAGTAATTTGTTTCTCTCCAGGTACGCAATGAGCTGACCCGCCACCATCTTCTCAATGATCTTGGATAAGAACGAGACGTTTGCAATCGGTCTGTAGTTCACCGGGTTGGCTGGGTCCAAGTCGTCTCCTTTAAATGCTGGGATCAAGATAGATTGCTTTTGTGACGATGGCAGGATACCTTCCCGAATTGATCGGTTGCACAGGACCGTAAGGAGTGGTAGCAAGACGTCAACTAGCTCCTGGAGCAGAAAGGTCGGTAGAGGGTCCAGCTCACATGACTTGGCAGGAGAAGCAAGAATGAGGCGACGCACTTCCTCACTGGTGACTTCGTCCAGATCTGGCAGACAACAGTCGGTGGGAGGGTAGTGAGGAGGAGCAGCATTCTCCGTGGAGTGACGAACGTCGAGGATCTTTGTGGTGTATGACGCCAGGAAATCGTCTGCTGTAAACTCCGTTGAAGAGTGACCAGCGCGGTCACGCCGACCACCCAGAAGATCGTTGAACGCTGCACACAGACGCTTAGGTTCTCCGACGTGAGACGAAATTCTGGTTTCCCAGTATGTTCCTTCCTTTTCACGATATTTGCATATATATCATGTTATATCATAACACGCCACTCAGTGCAACTAGTCCGTGGTCCCCATTTTATCTTAGACCTTGAGCGTTTTACAAATTTATTTTATATCAATGTTAATAATAAAAAAATAATATTAATAATGAGTGTAATCTGAATAATCACAGACAATGGACAAGCTAAAATCCATAGGCCAAATAATTTAATTGCCGTCGCATTGTCTATGCTACTAGATGGCCCAAAGCAACATATAGCCTAAAGCTATTAAAACTGAAACACATAGTCATGAAATGGGTTCAATAAAATTTTTAAAAATTCATGCTTCAATTAAGTGTTGAGGCCTTATTAATCATTGGTAGGCCTATATGAAATTAATGCTTGCGAGGAAAAATTGGCTTGACTTCTTGCATTAGTAGCCGTAAGACCTAGGCTAATGGCTATTACCATGTCAGAAGTCGACTTCAAGTCGGAAGTCGGTTGTTTTTCTGCCAAGTCGGGTCAAGTCGTTTTGACTCCGAGAAGTCGACTTCAAGTCGACCTCAAGTCACTTTAGGGTCAAGTGGGGTCAGATTAGCTGACCAAAGTCACTCCCAGGTCTAATCATCATCATTATTATTATAGCACAATCATTTATTGAATGACCAAGCAAGCTTAAAACCAGACTGAAAACAGAAAAGTGTTCAAGCTTAGAGTGCGTTGTTCTCGTCCCCGGGGAGTGGCGCAAAAGCAACAGCATTAAAACGTTATATGCAAATTGAAATCCTCCGGAAGGTAGGCTATTTCCCTTGGATCGCCGGAAACAGTGGCACAACGGTGGCCCAACTCCAGTAAAAACTCCCGACCCGCACGATTGATCGGGTCCATCGTTTCAATTGCAATGGGCACAAACTCATGGGAGAGAGGAAGTATTTATTGCACTTTCGATCCGCCGCATGGTCAGCAGCTAGGTCAGCAGCACCTTCGGATACCGTTGAAGACAGATGAACCGGGTGGGCCAAAAAGACCCCTCTAGGTTTTTGCCAATATCTTGACCAATTTCGAAATGAAATTTTACAGACTTATCTCAATAATAATAATAACAATAATAATAATAATAATAATAATAATAATAATTATTATTATTATTATTAATTATTATTATTATTATTAGTATTATTATTATTTCCCCGAGTTACATAAGAGCTCTCGAGATTTAAAACGGATCCGCAGAATTGTTAATACTGAACCTAGCTATACAGTGAGCTCAGGCAGTCATTACTATTAGAACTAATAGCATTTATCAGAATTATTAATTTTGTATCACTATTAGTTACCATTACCATTACGACGCACGTAAGGTCTGCACAGATGCCCGCAACTGTTTGAAGCCAATGAGAAATAGTCCTATAGCGAGTTATGAAAGTATAAAGGGTACAAAGCACACACACACAAAATACACGCACTATATGTATGTATAAATACGCGCGCGCGCGCACGCACACACACACACACATATAGGCCTATTATATCTATGTATAATGTATATGCATATGTATAAGATCCTAGCCGCCCTGTACATTTGGCGGGAAACACGTGGGGAAACAGAGCGAGGAGAACGAATGAGGAGATAGATGGTCAAATATTTAGACTGCGATCCACAGATTCATTCATCACCATAATAGGCGTCTGAAATGCAACGAAGAAGCCGTGAGATTGAGGATGCTGGAATTTCTAATGGAGATATATGAATGAATGGCGTTCGCTGTGGTAGGGTTATGAGGGTGGTGGGCGATTCAACCGGAATATCCGGCAAAATATATACATAGACAAACCCATGCATATACACACACTCGATATTTATACATAAATATATGCATAGTATATCCATACATAATCATATATGAACCTAAATACATGTGTACAATATAAACAGTACACGTGTACAGTCACACATACATTCATATATAAACGCATACAATGTCCAACATGCATGTCTGTATGTCTGTCTGACTGCATGTATGTATGCATGTATGTATGTATGTATGTATGTATGTATGCATGTACGTATGTCTGGATGTATGCATGCATGCATGCATGCATGTATGTAGGCTATGTATGTATGTATGTATGTATGTATGTATGTATATATGTACATGTATGTATGTATGTATGTATGTATGTATGTATTTATGTATGTATGTATGTATGTATGTATGTATGTATGTATGTATGTATGTATGTATGTATGTATGTATTTATGTATGTATGTATGTATGTATGTATGTATGTATGTATGTATGTATGTATGTATGTATGTATGTATGTATGTATGTATGTATGTATGTATGTATGTATGTATGTATGTATGTATGTATGTATGTATGTATGTATGCATGTATTCAATGTTTGGCAATGTTTTCAGGCGACAAAGGAAAGGAAAAATTCGATTCCGAACCGCTCGTAGCTCTCCACTCTGGAAAAAACTCCGAAGGTAGGACTCCAATTATATGTAATTTATATATACATGTATATATTCTACACTACATATAAAATTATATACATGCACATATACATGGCTTCGTGGTATGGTACGGTACAGCGTGTTGGTCACAACGAACGCCTAGTAGGCCTAACGCCCATGTTTCGAGCCTCGCAGATCACGTAGAGTAGGCCGATTCAGAACTGTTGTAGGCCCCCATAGTACTTTAGCAAGACGAATAATTATGGCAGACATAACCAGGAGTATTTTTTCATTATTTCTGTGCATACCCAGCGTGTATGCATCAATGTCCCGCGTTTGAATATGCGCCATTCAGTGGTATATATATATACACACATGTATTTAGGTTCATATGTAATCAGGTAAGGATGTACAATACAATACAATACAATACAAAACAATACAATACAATTAGGCATTTATATCGCGCTTTAACAAAACAAAGTCTTGACAAGAGCGCGCTTCACTACAGATCTAGTCATAATCTAATGAGAATAAATGAGTTTTTAATTTAAATTTGAGCTCCACAACAGATGTGCACTGACGAATGAAAATTGGGAGACTATTCCATTCTTTGGGTCCTGAGACTGCGAAAGCACGACTTCCAAACTTCCGATTTGTGCGAAGTGTAGCAAAGTCACATCGCGACGACGATCGTAGTCCTCTAGAATTGGAGGCGGAACCTGACGTGACCATGGATGCCATGTATGAAGGAGAGGTTCCGGAGTGGATATAGTACATCAGAAGGGAGATTTTGAAGGAAATACGAGCATGGATGGATATGTAATATATATATATATACATATATATACATATATACACTGTGTCCCAATAAATCGAGACCCCTTTTTATAATGTGAATAAAACTGGCAAATATTCATGGATTGTCAAAATTTCAAAACTGTTTTTATCCTGAGATAATTATCTACAAATTGGTAATTTATGAACGGCCCTCACTAAAAAATTACGCCATAATGACGTAATTAATTTACATATAGAAACCAAAATTAATGTTGGTCAGTCATGGTTTCGGTTGGTGTCTCGGCTCTCGGGAAAACACAAATCCACTTCATAGAACCTGGAGTAAAAATAAATGGAGCTTACTGCCGGGATTGTTTGCTGTCGGAAAAGTTGTTGCCGGATATCCGGGAATGTTCGGAATATTACACGTTTCAGCAAGATGGCGCTCCGGCCCACCGAGCGCGTAAAACTGTTGAAATGCTGACAAGGGAGACCCCGGATTTCATACCCCCTAATCTTTGGCCACCAAACAGCCCGGACTTAAACCCGGTCGATTACAAGATTTGGGGAGTAATGCAAGAGAAAGTTTATAAGACAAAGAAAGATCAGAGACATTGAAGAACTTCGTGAACGAATCATTAATGCGTGGGAAGAATTTGATCAATTGGTTATTGATGCTGCAATTGGCAAATGGCGAACGCGCCTTGAAGCTTGTGTTGAAGCCGAAGGCGGACACTTTGAACACACCTTGTAGTATAATGTTAGTCAAATTTTAAATAAAATTAAACTGAAATTTATAATTGTGAAATAATATTTAAGGTAGGCTATATAACGTAGATTTTTTAAAGAAAAATTTGTGTTCAGTATAGGCCTACTTAACATTTGAATTATCTGATGCAAATGACGTAATTGTGACGTCAATATTCATGCCAGAAACTTAATATTTGAATCAGTGTAAGATAATTATCTCAGGATAAAAACAGTTTTGAAATTTTGAAAATCGATTAAGATTTGCCTGTTTTATTCACATTATAAAAAGGGGTCTCGATTTATTGGGACACAGTGTATATAAATATTGAGTGTGTATGTGTGCATGGATTTATTTATGTATCTATCTTGCCTGATATTCGAGCTGAATCGCCCACCACCCTCATATGTACTATATGTGTATGTGGTAGAAATAGGAATGGGCTTACTTAATGGCAATTACGGTATACCCTACATTCCTCGTTTTCTATTTTCTTTAGACCTGGATTGGCTGGAAAACGGAGAGAACGGTTTCGTCCGCACATTCTGCTGGTTGTCGCTGGTCACCATCTCCATCTTCACACTGATCGCTACCATCAGATACAGACAGGAGGTAGGAGCAGTGGGCCGGGCGGGCTATTTTTAGAACACGCGTTGACCCCGTGACTGTGCCAGAAACGGCCCTTGTCTCACTACTTGTAAGCTATATATATATATATATATATATATATATATATATATATATAGTTCACAACAGGCAAAACAATCGTTTGTACGTTTGTTTGTATGTGCACATGTTATAGCGCTCCTTCAAGCTAAATAATTAATTTGTGATAATAATCGTGATTTGTTCACGCTTCTATATATAGTTTTAGAAGTGACATGGAATTGCAGCCAATCCGTCCTAGAGGCAGAAATTGTCATTTGCAAAAGTCTTTTTTTATTTAATTATTCACGATGTGAGTGAGAACCAAAACATTAGCGGCTAACCGTTTACTGAACGTGTGCTTTACGCACATAAACGATTTTTTAGTATATGACTATATGCATTAGCTAAAAACAATCTGAGGACGAAGTAGGCCTATCCATCGAATGTTGCTCAAACCAACTATCAGTAGCCTAAAGGACTTGCTCAAGGTCCGTATATATATATATATATATATATATATATATATATATATATATATATATATATATATAGCTAGCTACACACAGTAAACTCGTATAACTCCGCTACTGGTTGTTCTCTGCCAGTGCCAGTCCCAAGCCTGGATAAAGGAGGAGGCGACACTAATCAACTTTGATATGGCAGTGTCGTTAAACATGTAACAAGCAAGTGAACCGGTAACCTGTTCGTAATTGTAATCATGAATTTATATAGCGCCGCTTCAGAGAAACTCCTCAGAGACTCTCCAGACCTGACGGCACCAAACCACAATCAAAGAGAATGGTTTTCAAACGCTTGAGCGAAAGGATGCAAAGAAAGAGCAAAACGTTCATCACGGAGATTGCTATATATACCTAACGCATTCCAGAAAGATGGGTCGACTATATAAGCGAAGTTTTTATGCAGCACTGTGGGAACTCCGCCACTAGTTGTTCTCTGCCAGTGCCAGTCTCAAGCCTGCATAAAGGAGGAGGGCGACACTAATCATCATTGACATGGCAGTGTCGTTAAAGATGTAGCCCAGTGGTTCCCAACCTTTCTTGACTGTCGGGCCACTTTTTCTAAGTTGGAGGACACGAGGGCCACTTTTTCTTAGTTGAAGGACATTAGGGGGCCACAAGGCTAAAATTTAATTAACTAAAGGCGTATAAAAATTTTATAATTGAATCAAAATAGAATTTTATTTTATTTGTACATTAAATATCGCATCGAAAATTCTATTTTGATGCGAGTTATTAACGTCCAAATAAAATAATTTGTAATAGAAAATTATTATATTTTCTATCATGCCGAAAATTGTCAATTTTTACATATATTTTTCTTAATTCATTGAGATCGGCCTACTGCGGGCCATTTTGGTAGGCCAGGCGGGCCACTTTTGGCCCGCGGGCCACGGGTTGGGAACCGCTGATGTAGCCTAACAAGCAGCACTGTGGAAGTTCGAGCCATAAATTATAGGGACAACCAGGTCAACGCGTATATACGGCCATGCATGGCAGAGCGAAGAACACGCGATCTCGGGGTATGGTAAAACGCTCGCCAATCAATTTGCTTCTCACTCTATGGTTGCAAAGCGGGTCCCCAGGAAACAGAAGGATCGACACGTGGGAAGAGGACGGCAGTATATATCACTCCGCCTAATAGCGCTGGCAAAGTAGACCGCAATACATAAAAACGACCCTAAAAGAATTAGTCGGAGAATTCGAACTGTAAACCGCGGAACGTGCATGCGTTTAACCAGGAGACTTCCGTTTCTCCATGCAAATACCCTGCTATACCATCTGGTGTCGGTCGGTCCGTCGGTCAACTGCTAAATCTGGAGAGTATAGCGACGGAAAGGAGAAATCGATCGCCGTAATTCCAATTCCCACAAACAACGATATATATATATATTATATACACACATATATATATACACATATATATACAATATATATTCAGTAAACGGTATATATATATATATATACAGTGGTGTGCAAAAGTCTGGAACCACCTAGAAATATCATGTTTTTTCGACTTTCCAGCCTCTTACTCGCATATTTTCATATGCCCATTACAAACTTTCGTGTGTAACATCATGGGGGATATATTTGGCTATTAGAATCAACTTTTTATTCTATGTTGAACCAAATTTTACAAATTTTTTCTTGGAAGTTGCCATGGTAATGGATTTTTGTGTGTAAATCTCGTAATTTGTACTAATTTTGGCCATTGGTGAAAAAATATATTAGTGTGGTTACAACAGGTCATGTGTGGTATGAATTCGTTTATAATCATTCATTTATTTATTCATTCATTTGGAAAATTTATATAGCGCCCCGGCCTTCAAGGAGACTACTCAGAGGCGCTCCCAGTCCAACCACGGCTAAAAAGACAGGTTTTCGAGCAACTGATAGAAAGCAGGCAAATTATTCTGAGGTATACAGTAAGTGTAGTACTATTCATTTAGTTGGCATTGAAAAGGAAGTTTTGTGGACAGTTATGCCTCAGCATTTGGTGACCCACCCCTTATTCTTGATCACCTGTCTGCACCGTGTCTGCATTGAGTACACCATCTTAACGAGGTGGTCATGGGTAAAGACATGGTACCTGATGGCGACTGACTCAGCTCGCAATTACTGGTGGGATTTCTCTTTGATATCTTTAAGGCTATTTTGTGCCAGAAATTATCAATCGGATTCCAATACGGGGACTGGACAAGTGAACAGACCAGTCCAGCGTCCTTATGTTGATCTGACACTTCCAGTCTGGGCTGCTTGGCTGCCATTGGAGTAGGATGCCTTCACGTCATCGATGGAATGGTTAACGCAACCAAGAACAGTGGGAATACTGCAGAATTGCAGGGCACCATCAGCACAACAGCTATTCCAGGATCAGTTCTTCTCTTATGATGACAGTGCAACATATGCCATCGCGTCAAACTGTTCACTCACTGGAAGTGTCAGATCAACACCAGGACGCTGGACTGGTCTGTTCACTTGTCCAGTCCCCATATTGCAATCCGATTGAGAATTCCTGGCACAAAATAGCCTTAAAGATATCAAAGAGAAATCCCACCAGTAATTGCGAGCTGAGTGAGTAGCTCATCGCCACCAGGCAAAATGTCTTTACCCATGACCACCTTGTTAAGATGGTGTAGGCCTACTCAATGCAGACACGGTGCAGGCGGGTGATCAAGAATAAGGGGTGGCTCACCAAATGCTGAGGCATAACTGTCCACAAAACTTCCTTTTCAATGCCAACTAAATGATTAGTACTACACTTACTATATACCTCGGAATAATTTGCCTGCTTTCTATCAGTTGCTCGAAAACCTGTCTTTTTAGCCGTGGTTGGACTGGGAGCGCCTCTGAGTAGTCTCCTTGAAGGCCGGGCGCTATATAAATTTTCCAAATGAATGAATGAATAAATGAATGATTATAAACGAATTCATACCACACATGACCTGTTTTAACCATACTAATATATTTTTACACAAATGGCCAAAGAAGTACAAATTACGAGATTTACACACAAAAAACCATTGCCATGGCAACTACCAAGAAAATATTTGTAAAATTTGGTTCAACCTAGAATAAAAAGTTGATTCTAATAGCCAAATATATCCCCATGATGTTACACACGAAAGTTTGTATTGGGCATATGAAAATATGCGAGTAAGAGGCTGAAAAGTCGAAAAAGCACGATATTTCTAGGTGGTTCCAGACTTTTGCACACCACTGTATATATATATATATATAATACGCCCTTTCACTGCACGGCGACGAACACACTGCAGCCGCCATCACTTGTATATACTTCCGCTATATAAGCGAACCACAGAAAGCCGTCTGGTTAATTTTAAGCGTTCGGTCCGTTTCCCGCGCGTATTTGTATTTACATATATTCTCATGCATACATAATTTTATACATACATACATAGTACATACATACATAAATACCTACAAAGTCCTACATATACATTTTATAGGCGAACCACCGAAAGTCGTTTGGTTAATTTCAAGCGTTCGGCCGCTTTCCCACGTATATATATATATATATATATATATATATATATATATATACATACATACACATAGAAATCTACACATAGATATATATATACGTATAGGACTTCTACATATATATATATATATATATATATATATATATATATACGTATATAGGTTTATGTCGTCTGCTGTAGATTCTCGGCGGACTCAAGCAGATACGAATGTCGTACGCGACGAGGGACCGAAATCGACAGAAGCCGATGGTGGAGGAAGCGAACACGCTTCTGTCACACGCTCAAGTCTGACACGGCCACGGTGGCAATCGACCGCAATGCAGCTCCGTTGAATAAAACCGTCCTCCACGATCGCCCATGTTTCCCAGCGGCCCCCGCGGGCGCGCGCGGGTCCGACCATCTACAGCCGTTCGTCTGACGATTAAATCTCATTGACGATGACGTAGATGAAACGGAAAAGACAGCAGCAGTGAACTGTAATCGTCGTCTGTTATTCTGTTATTGTATACGACTGGGATCGGTTAAGCAGGCTAATGCAAGCGATGCTGTAATTATTCTGTTGGCTATCCGACAGAACATGCGAGTTGTTCAGCGACGTCTTTGTAGGTTAGTGGAAGTCAGTGGCGGCGCCAGGATTTCAGTTTTGGGGTGGGCTGAATTTGGGGGGGGGGGGGGAATTTAGCGTTTTGAGTCGCAAAAATTTCTGACGACCTTTTCTTAGTCATTCGGTCGAATTCTTGGAAAATGGTCCTTTTTCATATCCGCCAAACTGTCTGACAAACCTCGTGCGTAACTTTACGGTTATTTGGGGGGCGGTGGAGGGGCTAAAGGGAGTTAATCGTGCAAATATTTTATTTTTACATGGGAAAAATGGATGGCCTTTTTGGGGGGGGGGGGGGGCTTAGCATCCCCTAGCGCCGCTACTGGTGGAAGCACATTAAAGATAACAAACAGTACATCGACTAGCTATCGGCCTATGCTGTGGTCAGAATGTGTGGCTGATTTGAAAGTGAGGCTAGCCCGCCCGCCATTTGCAGACTGAGCCATAGCGACCAGTCACAGACGATTTCGCATACCGACCAATCACAGACGATTTTTTATTTCATACCGACCAATCACAGGCGTTATTTCATACCGAATGTTAACAAGCGACCCACCAATCACAAGCCAGGCTATGTCGAAGGCTGCTTTTCAAAATGGCGCAGTTGATCAACAGACAGCGATGCAAAAAGACGTACTGTTTGTTATTTATAGCTGCGATATGAGCGTTCCTTTACAGTTCCGATTTCAGGTTTCTTATCTACTTTTAAGCAGGAAAATGGCGTCGTGTTTAGAATAAGATATAGATATAAAAATTATAATTTCACCAATCAATCGAAACGCAGGGTCAAATTGAACCAATGCTATGCCCTCGCACGCAATTCATTCATTATTAGAATTTATATAGCGCCCCTTCAAGAGACTACTCAGAGGCGCTCCCAGCCCAGCCACGGCAAAAGAAAAAAAATTTACGTATGCTACTTCCGAAATTTAGACTGGAAGCCATAGCAACCAATTGCTCGTCCGATTTAGGCTGCTTTCGCCTTCCGAAATATTCTGAAAACCATGGCAACAAACTGTTATCCCGATACATGCTGGTTCCACTGTAGTATCAAAATCACGAGAACCATGCAGTTTTTTTTTATTCAAACTCGCAAACCTTGGTAACCGCCAACAATAATACAATGGATTTACAGATCTATTATCAGAAGCATACACGTAATCAGTGAAGTGACGTAGCCTACATCTGTAAAGTTCATCAGTGACGTAGGCCCTAAATGATTGTGGACCAAATAAAATAGACAAGATCCCTCCATGTATATTCAATAAGGTTTTATCGTTTTGCAAGTAGGCCTAGGCTAATGTCTGTGACAAACGTTATGTCATCGGTGACGACCTGACGTAAATTGCATGTGCGTAAGATAATAAAATGACGTCACGATTATATAGGCTACTATTGTTAGACTTGTTTAAAAACAAAATTTGAACGAATTTCATGCTGATTTCTTTATCCGAACACTATTGTTGTCTAGGTTTACGATCTCGTTACGTTTCATAATTAATTCGAACATTTTTAACACGAAATGCGAATCTGCGAGTAATTACGAGGCTAATCTTATAGCGTAGGCCCTATATAGATCACTAATCAGATATAGGCCTATAGGATATTTCGACATAAGAAATATTAATTTGTATGGTTTTTAAATGCGTATACGTATAATACGTAATATTATCTTCGTGTTGACCTATTATGTAGCCTATGTAGGCTATGTGAACTTGTTATGTACGGCGAAACTGCAGTATCGGGGACCGTGTGTGTCGGATATAGGGTCAGATTATGCGTCGTGAGGGTCGGTTAGGTCAGGTTAAGAGTCGTGAGGGTCGGTTAGGGTTAGTGTTGTCATTAGATACTATATACTATACTATACTAAGATATTGTGTATGCTTCGGTCCCCGACACTGCAGTTTCGCCTGTTATACTACTCAGAAGCGCTCCCGACTACAGCGCGTACACTAAATCGGAGTTTCGCGCCGAAGCGCATGAGCAATTGCGAGTGATGCACTTGCTCAGGGTCCCTATACGAGACTGCTTGAGGAGGATTCGGACCTGCAACGCTCCGGCTGCAAGGCAACGAACAAACCCACTACACCATCGCGCCCCACGATATCTTATTGGCCATTCTAGACATCCCATCGCACCAGAGGCGGACGGTCCGCCGGGAAACCGGAAGTTTTCCCGACGGGACCCTGCCCAGTCAATTAAGCCTGGCTGATTAATGATTATGCTCATGATCTGCAGTACGTTGAATTGCACTTACTTACTTGCATATCGTCTGCCAGAATCTGGGCGATGATCGCATCATGTGCGCATACAAACTCTATAGGCCTATGCAAAACGTAGCATATGCATTTCTTGTAAGTGACAATTTACAAAGCCTTCTCTCAGCAAGTCTTCCGCAAGCGCTCCCAATGCGATTGAGAAAAGGCAGTTGATTTGAGGTGAGAGAAAGACGAGGAAAGACTACGAGAGAGAAAGGTTGAACGATCTGATGGTCATGGG
This sequence comes from Lumbricus terrestris, assembly GCA_949752735.1. Classification (NCBI taxonomy): domain Eukaryota; kingdom Metazoa; phylum Annelida; class Clitellata; order Crassiclitellata; family Lumbricidae; genus Lumbricus; species Lumbricus terrestris. The sequence goes on from OX457053.1 coordinate 24,863,878, forward strand.
CGGAGTTTGGTTTCCGTTCTTGGAGGGGCTAAACCGCTAAAGCCTTCTTGGGGGGGGGCTAAGCCCGGGAAAAGATACCATTTACACGGTGAAAAAATGAATGTGGGTCTTCTTGGGGTGGTTTAGCCCCCTAACCCCTGATAAACTCTGCCCACGGGTATACGTATAAATTTAGGGGCAAGAGGGGACACTTGCCCCTCCCCCGGAAAACTGATTTTTCCTATTTTTAACTGCTACTTTTGGATTTTAACTAATTTCTTCGCACTGAAGCGTAAATGCTACAAACGATACACACTGTAAAACTGACAAATTTTCATTTAGAAAACTATGTGAAAAAATATCCGCATTGTTAATATTTTGCTTTGAATTTTTTTCTCTTGCTAGAAATATTAACCGTAGGCCTAACCATTGTGTTTTGCCCTTTCGGGAAAAATTTCTGCGTGCGCCAATGTTCCCAGTGCGAAATACACAAAGTAAAGAAAGTAGTTTTAAACAGCGGAAAGATGTGCTTGAGATAGGCTACCGGTTAATAACAAATAATGGAAAGAGAGCTGATTCCAATGAAGGCAAAAGCTCGAGTTTTGGCCAAAGCTAGGGGAGAGTTGCCATGAATGGACCACCTAAGGCAAACTTAGGTGTGCTGCATAAATGCTACTGAATTTCCAAAAGGAAAGCACGCAATATGCTTGGTTGATTGTTCATCTATGTTATTAATAAGCAAAAGACAGAAAACATTCGTGAATTTATTAGAAATAACTAAACAAATAGGTACCCCTAAAAAGTCCAATCAAGGCAACCTGTTTCCTTGAATGGACCGCATGGTGTCCTTGATTGGACCATTTGCTCTGATTGGGACACAATATTTTAAAGACGTTTTTAAAAGGTAACTTTACCCAAAAAGCAAGGGCAACGTTTTAAAACACTTAGTGTCTAACCATACAGTTAAAAATATCAATGCATAATTGCAGTAGCTGAAATCAACTCAATATATGACTGGCATAACCTCTGCCTGCAGACCAATTAGGAGTACTTTGCCATAATAACCAGTGCAGGTCTACATATAGACTATATAGGCCTCTATATAGTGAAATAATATGGCCTAGCTAATACTGGGAATAAATGATTATGAAGTCTTACATTAGTACTCAGATAAATCTATTTGAGTATATCTAATACAAGAAGAATTCACAGAGGAACATTATCTTCATCTATAATAGCAGTGTATTGCTTAAGAGCAACTGTTATGAAACTATTAAGCCTACAACTGACATTTATTGCATATTTTGAAATTATTCGTTCTATGCTTGTCAGAAGCATCGCCAAATCCCATGCCACACTGTCGACTGTTGTTCGATAAAACTTATGCCAAAAGAGGGTATTGTAATTGGTTAAAGATTCACAACAGGACATTGCAAGTAGGCTACCGGTATCCTTAAATGGACCGTATCCAATAACTTTGCAAGAACTGGTGTCCTTAAATGGACCACACCCAAATTATAGGTCCAATTAAGGAGACTTAATGTGGTCCATTTCATTGCAAGTAGGCTACCGGTATCCTTAAATGGACCGTATCCAATAACTTTGCAAGAACTGGTGTCCTTAAATGGACCACACCCAAATTATAGGTCCAATTAAGGAGACTTAATGTGGTCCATTTCAGGCAACACGGACTACTTCTACTCACACTGTGATAGTTTAACAGCTAGGTGTCAGTCTTAGCGCTAAATCGAGTATTGCTGCTTAAACATGAAACCTGGCTATGATTAAAACAAACGTGACTGCAATTTTGAAAGCTTGCCTAAATAGCCTACACTCATTGTCAGGTAGGGCAAAAATTAGATCAAAACTACGTGAAATATAGTTTTTACCGCAACTAAGTAAATGTTTAGAATTCCGTAAAACTGATTGCGGCGGTACGATCAATATTCAATCGCGCAAGCATACAACATTTGAAAACGAAGCAAAAAATGCGTCTAGGGTGTTAAATGGCTGCGGTCCAATTAAGGCAACGGTCCATTCTAGGCAACTCTCCCCTAGCAGTCCTTGTTCGCGGAACAAAGATGTCATGTCTGTCACGCAGTGGCGTAGACAAGGGGGTTTCGGCGGTTAAACCCCCCATTGGCCTATGGAAAAAGTTTTTTTAAAGGTTATTTATTCATTTAAATAAGAAAAACAAAACAATTACTCGTAGTAATAATTGTTTTTCTTACTTCATTCCCTTTGTTACTTTATTGCCTTTCTATTTACTGTAACACTGTTGGGTTGGTGTCAGAAAGGGCATCCGGCCAGACCATAAAAACCCCAAAGCGTCCCCCCCATCATAAATTCCTGGCTACGCCACCGCTGTCACGTGATTGTAGTGAACAAAGACGGGAGACTGAAGACGGCAGACGCACGAGTCCTAATGACTCCATTACTCTTAGCAGATGACCAGTTTTTCTGTCGGGTTTTGTGATATCACCCGACATCGGTCTTAGACCCGTCGGATGTCTTCTCCGATTACCGCATCTGGGGGCCGATCCATGCACCGACCAGTCCGACAGCCATTTGACTGATGTTCAATATTTGCAAGCGAATTGGAATGGTTCGACGCGCGCGTGGCTGCAGGCAACAGTGTTTTTGTTCTTATGAAACCGCACAGACTGTCTCGCCCAAAGGCAGAAACAATGGATGCTTTATATGTGGAAACATAGGCCATATATTTTACGACTGCAAGCGCCTCTGCAGTAATGTCTTTTGCACACACACAAACACACACACACACACACACGCACGCATACACACACTAAAACACGCACATACACGTTCCTCCTTCAAGAGAGATATATAGGCCCACCACTATGTTCGTTCTGCAATAAGAGAGACTGGTGTTGGTGGCACGAAATGGCTGCCATGACACGGTCACACGCCTGTCGGATTTTTATTAGAAGCTGACCTCCTTCTCCTGAGGCTCCTCCACTTGCTCACAAAAATCAGTCAATTCACATAAGTCCGTCTCAATATTCGCCTGCGCGTTTTGGCAAACATCGTTTACCATATGGATGAAATAAACTGGCTATATATATATTTTGTATATATATATATATATACTGAATATATATTGAATATATATATACAATAGACAGACAGGAAGACAAACAGACTGACAAACTGTCCACAAAAGACATAGATCGACCGAGATACAGGCAGGCAGACAGACAGACAGACAGACAGGCAGACCTACAGACATATATAGACAGACGGAGAGACAGACAAAGACAGACAGGCAAAGACCCCAGAGGTTTATATAGAATCCTTTTCAAGGCTACAACTCAAAAGCACTCGCAATCCCAGAACAGCTAAAAAAACAGGTTTGATATTAGAGTATAACGTATACGAGTGGACAGACAGACAGACAGACAGACAGACAGACAGACAGACAGACAGACACACACACACACAGACAGACAGACAAAGACAAATAGACAAAGACAGACAGACACACAGACAGACAAAGACAGACAGACAGACAGACAGACAGGTCTGTGTTGATTCTGTTGGTTCAGTACTTGGTCGGCGGCGTTGGCTGCTTGATGATGTGGGTCCGAGGGACCTTGTGACTCCGTCCGTGCCTTCCCCCAGCAGCCGCTGCCGCTCGAAGGCCAAGCAGCTTTAGGTAGTGAGAGACGAGAGGACTCTGTGCCTTCATGTTAAACAGCACGCGCTCCTTCGTCCGAACCTCACCGACCAACAGGGGCTGAACAAAGACAACATCAGTCCATTGTTCCAGAACTTTCCTCTTCCATAAGACAGTTGGGAATTGAAGGAAGATTGGACGGGAAAAGGTGCAGATGGAGACCTAGACAAAAACTGCTGGATGGGATGATGGAAAAAGGTTACAGCCAACTTAAGAAGAAGAAGATAGTTGTGAGGGGGTTTAAGGTAGGGATAAAAAGTGTGTGAGTTGTGGAAAAGCCTACTGTCTGGAACGACCTCCCGGTTACACTTCGCTCTCTACTTGTGGTCTATCCGGCTGGGTTCTACAAGTCTCTCAAGTCTTTTTTCTGTGTTCGTGGTTGGGCTGGGAGCGCCTCTGATTAGTTTCTTGAAGAGGCGCTATATAAATGCTCTGAATGAATGAATGAACTGGGAGGTTTGGAGTATGACCCACTTTGAATAATATTGTGGTGCGAAAAACAGACTCTACAATGGGGCTCCAAGAAAGAACCACCCCTTCTAAAAAGCTCCACCCAACCTTCCATTCACAAGTTTAGCATTGGTAAATTGAGTAGTAGGAGGACGTTATGGTCGCCTTGCAAGGCGGCCACTCAATTAAATTCGACCTCTGTAATAATAACCTACATGTGACCATCCTTTTTCATTACTGACTGTAATCAAAAGTACTGCATTGTGTTGGTTTGGAACAAGGCCTTAGCCAGGATTTGTTTTCGGGTGGTGTTTCTTCAGTTTCCCATAAAAAAGTGATGAATTTTTGTTAGTCATCCGGCCGGAATCTTCAGAAAATGTCACCAATTCATTCTATTTTTTCTAAAACTTTTTTTCATTTCGGGGGGTGTTTTCATGGTTTTATTTCTTGATTTTTACATCATGTGCTAGTAAATGCATTCTATTATTTCTCACATTTTCCATTTCGGGGGTGTTCAAACACCCAAAACACCCCCCTAGCTACGGCCTTAGTTTGGAATCTTTGGATCTAGTTTTGCATCAACTGTAAGCAAAGATGCAAGACATTGGACAAAGGAAATCGCAAGAAGAGGATTCCAAGAATTTCCAGACAATGTACCACGTAAGTCGCTTCAATGATTCCATAACTGTCGAATAATCCATGCGAACCGGCCCACAATGGGTGGCCATATTCCCATATGAAACTCTGTACAGGTGTACAGGACCATATTAATTCATTCGTTCATTCATTCGTTCGTTCATTCATTCATTCATTCGTTCGTTCATTCATTCATTCATCCACTCATTCATTCATCTATCCATCCATTCATTCATTCATCCATCCATCCATCCAGCCATTCATCCATCCATCCATCCATTCATTCATTCATCCATCCATCCATCCATTCATTCATTCATTCATCCATCCATCCATACAACCATCCATCCATTCATTCATTCAGTCTATGGACTCCTCAAGAAATCTACTCAGGAGCGCTCTCAGTCTATACTCAAGCAAAAGAAAAGACTTGAGAGATTTATGAAACAAAGTACAATAATATTGGTCAGATGTAATAAAACCAGTGCTCTGAAGAGAGGTCATTCCAGATGAACGGCCTTACAACCGAGAAAGCTCGGCGTTGCCTGGTACTAAGCCAAGCGAGTCCATGAAACCAGGAGTCCCCCCCACCCCACTCAGAGCAGTCATGAGTTGCCTGTTTAAATATAATATTCAGGGTCCATCAATGTTTACTGGCATGATATGGCAAAGTTACAAGGGAACACAAATGTGAAGTATGCGGACGCCTATAGAAATTTCTTAACTGTGTGTGAGAGATGCTTAGCTTTGATGCTGACGTTGAATAAAGAAATATTAACGATCTTGCGTTGCACATGAAACCTGCACCGTTTTCAATAGCAACTTAATGATACGTCGTAAAAACTCGGCTGATTTATAGGACACCTGCCTCTGTAGTATGGTCATTCATTCATCACGGGTATTTATATAGCAGCCATTCAACGCAACTACTCAAGTGTGCTCCCGACCTAACCACGGTTAACAAGGACACTTTTGAGGTTAGACTAAGCCTACAATGCATCGGGACGAACTTTGGGAAGTAAGTGAATAGCGCCAAATGGAGCCCGTCTTCCAGACTGAGGGCAGGGCTGATGAGAGGAATTCTTGGCCCCAAGGAAGAAAAGTCACTAGAATGCAATAGAATAGAACACAATATAATACAATAGAACAGAATACAATAGAATAAAATATAATACAATAAAATACAATACAACAGAACAGAATACAATGGAATAGAATACAACAGAATACAATAGAATAAAATACAATAGAATACAATACAACAGAACAGAACACAATAGAATAGAATACAATAGAACACAAAATACAATAGAATAGAATACAATACAATAGAATACAATTAGCAAGCTACCTGCTTCCTCTGCTGCTGGCAATCGCTGGCGTCTGATCGCGCCAACTCGGCGAAGCGGAGTCTTGAAGAGCGACGATCTGGAATCGTCAGCAACCTATTCCTATCGTCGTCGTACAAGTCAACAGGCATTGCCGCCATGAATTCCTTGAACTTGGCCGCCCGCAGTTCCATACCACCTGTCATGCCTGCTATGGCTGCGGAAGAAAAAAGAACAATGGATAGCTATTAAAATTCAGCATTTCCATGGTAACAAGGATTTACACAGTTTGGTAAAGTAGGAGACAGGTAAATGAACACCACTATGATCACCTTGCTAGGTCAGATGAACAAAACCCAGGATAACAACAACAGTAGCTTGAATAATGTAGGAGTAACAATAGGGGTTGAAGTAACAAAAGCTTGAATAATAATAGACGCTGGAGTAATAATAATTATTCATTTTTTATTCTTTACAAAGATGTCCATAGCGCCACTTCAAGGCTGCTACTCAGAAGCGCTCCTGACCCAGCCACAGCTGAAAAGAACAGTTTAAGGCTGTGATAAAATACATCTGAGGCATATAAATATATGGCGCCTGGGCTAATAGTAGTTGAAGCAACAATAGTTTTCTTGGAGTAATAATAATAGCAGTTGAAACAGCAATAGTTCTTGGAGTAATAATAGCAGTTGAAATAACAATAGTTCTTGTGTTACTAACAGTAATTGAAGTAATAACACCAGTAAGTCCAGTATACAGGGGAAATAAGAGTAGCAGTAGTAGAGGCAGTAGTATGCAGATAGTTTTTTGAACACTTGTCAGTGCATATCTAGAACTTCACCAAGGCTCTGTTAGCATTAGCACCATAGATATTAGCCAACATGTTCATAGTTCAAATTTAATGACTCCATTACTATTCAAGCCACTTGGCTACTAGTTAACTGGATGCAACCAATTAGTAATTTATTGAGGATGAAGATAATTTGAATGATGATAATAATGATGACAATAAAATTTATAATGATTAAGACGATGATGATGATGATAACAAAGACAAAGATGATTATGATAATGATTATGATGATGGTGATGATGATTATGATGATGATGACTACAACTATGATGATGATGATGATGATGATGACGACGACAATTATATGAACTGCTGTTGCCTCTGACATACAGTGGCCATGGACGACAGCAGACAGTGTGCTGATGTCGAAACCACAAGGTCCCTCTGACATTGACGACATTTCCTGTCCCTTTCCCTCTTCCTGCAGTGTCTTGCTCCAATTGGCTGATCGTCCAACTGGAGGAAGTCCACCTGAACAATCGCGCCATTAACAGTTATTATATAGTGATACCTAATAAAATAATAAAATGGGTAACAACAGCAAGAATAATAATGAAAATAACAGTAATAATAATAATAATAATGAAGATAATAATAAAAAAAATATTAATAATAATGAAGATAATAATAAAAATATAAATAACAATGAAGATAATAATAAAAATATTAATAACAATGAAGATAATAATAAAAATATTAATAACAATGAAGATAACAATAAAAATATTAATAACAATGAAGATAATAATAAAAATATTAATAACAATGAAGATAATAATAAAAATATTAATAACAACTACAGTTGACGCAAATAAGCTTTTCATCACATGAACATTAATCAACTATCGAGGTAATGAAAATAACAATAACAATAATAATAATAATGAAAACAATAGTAATAATAATAAACCCGCTTCTAAAAGCAATTTTTCCTAAAACTTCCCATGGATCATTGACACCTGGATAAAATAATGACAATAATAATAATTAGAAAAGTCAACAGTTGCACATTCTCAAAAAATGTTAACATGAACAGAATCTACAAAAATTCAAAACGACATTACTATTTCTACTCCTAATCAACATTAATATGCTCAATAACAACCCACTTTTAAACACCTATCACCGACTTTTACTCACCAGTCACCCACCCATGCTCACCTGTCACCCACCCACGCTCACCTGTCACCCACTCATGTTCACCTGTCACCAACCCATGCTCAACTGTCACCAACACAAGCTCACCTGTCACCCACCCATGCTCACCTGTCACCCACTTATGTTCACCTGACACCAACCCATGCTCACCTGTCACCAACCCATGCTCACCTGTCACCCACTCATGCTCACCTGTCACCCACCCATGCTCACCTGTCACCCACTCATGCTCACCTGTCACCCACTCATGCTCGTCACCAACCCATGCTCACCTGTCACCCACTCATGCTCACCTGTCACCCACTCATGCTCGTCACCAACCCATGCTCACCTGTCACCCACTCATGCTCACCTGTCACCCACCCATGCTCATCTGTCACCAACCCATGCACACCTGTCACACACCCATGCTCACCTGTCACCAACCCATGCTCACCCACTCATGCTCACCTGTCACCCACCCATGCTCACCTGTCACCAACCCATGCTCACCTGTCACCCACCCATGTGCACCTGTCACCCACTCATGCTCACCTGTCACCCACTAATGCTCACCTGTCACCAACCCATACTCATCTGTCACCAACCCATGCTCACCTGTCACCAACCCATGCTCATCTGTCACCAACCCATGCACACCTGTCACACACCCATGCTCACCTGTCACCAACCCATGCTCACCCACTCATGCTCACCTGTCACCCACCCATGCTCACCTGTCACCAACCCATGCTCATCTGTCACCAACCCATGCACACCTGTCACACACCCATGCTCACCTGTCACCAACCCATGCTCACCCACTCATGCTCACCTGTCACCCACCCATGCTCACCTGTCACCAACCCATGCTCACCTGTCACCCACTCATGCGTGACGTGTAGTAGGTACTCCTTGAAGTCTTCGTTGAACAGATGAAGCGACGCTGGAAACGAACGGAAGAAAGAGACAAAGAGCGCCTGAGCGAGACAGTCGGCGTAGACCTAAGACAGTTTGACAATCACAAGAGTGACTAAATTATGGATTGGCTTTGGAGCGCCAGCAGCTAAAGGTTTCTGTACAATAGACACTGAGGCGATGGAAATAACAAATATAAATAACAATAATGATGATGATATGATGATGATAAGATGATAATGATAACTATGATGGTGATAACTATCTTAAAGATGACGGTGATAATGCTGATAACAATAACAATGATAATAATAACAATAACAATAATGTCAGATGCAGAAATCAATAATGTAAAATAAGCATTTCATCACTCGAACATTATTAAATCAACTGTCAAGAACTCAAAAAATAATAACAATAATAGTAGTAATAATCTATATAAATAAAGAGAAGATTCTGTGTGTCTGTCTGTCTGTTTGTTCGGGATGCATTTCCACAGTTTTTGAGCTTTTCACTCCAAACCTTCACTACTGTGTAGGTCTCGGCACGAGACGCAAAGTCGAGGGGTTGGCGATTCTCTACCCCCATGGGGGCCAGGGTGGGGAGCGAAACCCCCAACTGTTTTTCCAAATTTTTCTAGCCATTTATATGAATTTTTTCCCCTGGATAGAGGGCCATCAGAACCACCCGGATCAGTAGTTGGTGAATCTCTACCACCAAGGGGGCCAGCGTGGGGGCGAAAACATTAAGACGGTTAAACACCTTCTTAAACGCTTCCATGGTCATTATATAAATGGCGAGAGCTGCTAATTTAATTTTAACGAAAATCCTTATTTCACGGGTGGCGTACTGGTGCAGGTCGGTGTGGTGGGGTGAGGTGGGAAAGAGGGTGAGGTGGGAAAGAGGGTGGGGGGCGGGGGGAGGGTTAGGGGAATGGGGTGAGGGGGAATTTTTCCTGGAAACCCTAATTTCACAGTTTTCACGGGTGGCGTACTGGTGGAGGTCGTAGTGTGGTGGGGTGGGGAGCGGGTGTGGGAAGAGGTGGGTGTGAAGGAATTTGTCCCTAAACCCAAATATCGCGGGTGGCGTACCGATGAAGGTCGGAGTGCGGTGGGGTGTTGTAGAGTGGGGATGGTATGGGGTGGGGGTGGGTGAGGTTGAGGGGGTTGGGATCGTGGTGGGGTAGGGGGTGGGGTGAAATGGGGTGGGGGTGAGAGGTGTGGTGAGGGTGGTGAGGGGGTCGGGGTGGGGTGGAGGGGTGGGGGTTTTCGGTGGAGGGGGTGAGGGTGGGGTGGCGGGTGGGGGTTGGGGTGTGGTGGGGTGTGGGGTTGGGGTGAGGGTGGATGGAGGGGTGGGGTGGGGAGTGGAGGGGTGGGATGTAGGGGGAATGGGGTGGGAATTGTGTTGGGGTGGAGTGGGGGTTGGATGGGGTTAGGGGTGGAGTGGGGGTGGAATAGGGGTGGAGTGTGGTGGTGGGGGTTGGAGGGGGTTGGGGTGGAGGGCTGGGTTGGGTGTGGGGGTGGGATGGGGGTGGTAATTTTCCTGAGACCCAAATTTCTCGGGTGGCGTACCGGTACAGACCGGAGTGTGGTCGGGTGTTGCGTGGTGGGGTTGTGGCCGAAACGGGTCGAATCCTAAATTTCCCGGGCAACGCCGGGTACCCCAGCTAGTAATAATCATAATACGGTAGAAATGTATGGTGCAACAGTTACAGCTGCACTATATAGTTATCACATAGTTAATAGCCATCACAGTTACAACACAGTTATCACTGTGTCACCATGATAATATCATCATCATCACATAGTTATTCATTTCAACGAAATGTCACTATCACATTCTTGTTATCATTAATTACTATGACTGTTAGCTGACAGGTTAGGGCAGTTAGTAACACAATGATGACTTAATCACTGCTTAGGAATGTTCAGCTAGTCTTCCACTTGACCTCTTTGTTCTTCCTTTGATCTCCTTGTTTCCTGCGTCAGGACTACATAGTTCAATCAATCAAGTGGGGCGCAGTGGTGTAGTGGTGGCGTCGTTGCCTTGAAGCCGGAAGGTTCGAGGTTCGAATCCACCTCAAGTCGCCGCATAGGGACCTTGGGCAAGTCCTTCACTCGCAATTGCTCAGTGCTTCGGCATGAAACTCCTAGGCAGTGTCCGTACTGCAATCGGGAGCGCCTCTGAGTAGCGGCCGAGGGCTGGAAGAGGCGCTATAACAAGGGCGCATACAAACAAAACAGAATCCAGATGTTTTGCCTGCATATATGTCCCTCTCTATGGAATGGTCTTCCACCATCAGTTCACTCCGCCTTTCTCTCTGGTAGTCTTTCCCCACCACTCTCTCACCTCAAGCCTTTTCTCTTTGTGTCACGTCTGAAAGGCTTTTGCTGAGAGAAGCATTTTATAAATCTTCAGATACACTACAATACAGTGCAATACAACACAGTACAATACAATACAGTACAATACAAAGCAATAATTGAAATGCTATAAAAAATAACAATTATAATAACATTCGTCTAACACATCATTACGGATCTCACTTCCAAACATGATCCTACGATCAACTGATCATCCATTTTAACTTTAGTAACTTTATCTTCGATATTGAGTCGTTGAGCACCAGACTCACAACGAGGAATTTGTCCCTGAGTTCAAGATGAATACTATTGACGAGAGCAACAAAACTGTCGGCAATCCGATCGAACAGATGACCTCGATCCTCGAGCAGTTGGGGCTGCAAATCAAATCAAATCACAACCAATTTAGAGAGTCCTTCAATATTAAACATTAATCTAATTAAACCCTAATCTAACCTCGCAAAACCTTAATTTAATAAACTCAATAAATCTTACTATAAACTAACATAACGAAACCCTAATCTGATTTAATCTGAAGTTACCACATTAAGCTTTAATCTAATAACCTCATTTATTAAATCGCATTATAATCAAACACACATTAAAAATCAAAATCTATACCAGCATTCAAACATCACTAAATCATAATCTGGCTCTAACCTCATTAAGTCTTAACCTGGTCAAACCTCACAAGTCTAATATAACCCAACTTAATCAATCCTTAATCTGACCCAACTTAATCAATCCTTAATCTAACCCAACTTAATCAATCCTTACCCTGACCCAACTTAATCAATCCTTAATCTGACCCAACTTAATCAATCCTTAATCTTGACTCAACCTCATTAAATCATAAAATCATACCCAGCATCAGGCTAATCTTATCTCGGACGCCAGCATAGATAAGCATGTCTTTGGAAAAGCAAGAATTCCATCCATTTTACCTGGAAGCGGTCGATGAAGATCCACCAGAACGCGTCTTGAAGAACGGCAACTGACGCCTCAGACTGGAAAATCTTGTTCCAGAACTTCACAAATCCCGGCTGCAACGAAAATCGTATCACGTACACCAATCAATCAATCAATCAATCAATCAATCAATCAATCAATCAATCAATCAATCAATCAATCAATCAATCAATTGATCAATCGATCAAATCAATCAGTCAATCACTAAAATAAATCAACAAGCCAATCAATCAATAATTCAAACAATCAATCAATTCGGATTTATATTGCCCCCCTTAAAGAGCCCTACTCAGAAGGATCATGAAGTATCTCGTCCAATGAGCAATTGGTCTGCAAATGATGAAAAAATAATTATGCTACCAATGCAATATGCAAAATCAGTCAGTTATTCCTGTTCTGCTTTCAATTCCTTCAGTACAGAATTGGTACACAAGCACAGGCACAGATGAGTCTTAAGTTTACACCTGAATGGCATCACCATCGTCAGAGTTTTCTACTTCATCACCGCCACCGACACCAACACCATGGCAAACCAACATCGCCACCAACAATATAGTCACTACCACCATAACTACAACCGATCATCACTACCACTATCACCACCATGACCTTAACATCCATTACCACTATAACTACCACCACAACCCCAACGCCATCACCACACACCACCACCACCTCAACCCCACTACAACCACAACTCCACCACAACACTACCATCCAAATTCCACCATCTCCCACACTACCACCACCCTCAACCACTACCATCCAAATTCCACCATCTCCCACACTACCACCACCCTCAACCCCTACCATCCAAATTCCACCATCTCCCACACTACCACCACCCTCAACCACTACCATCCAAATTCCACCATCTTCCACACTAACACCACCCTCAACCCCTACCATCCAAATTCCACCATCTCCCACACTACCACCACCCTCAACCACTACCATCCAAATTCCACCATTTCCCACACTACCACCACCCTCAACCCCTACCATCCAAATTCCACCATCTCCCACACTACCACCACCCTCAACCACTACCATCCAAATTCCACCATCTCCCACACTACCACCACCCTCAACCACTACCATCCAAATTCCACCATCTTCCACACTAACACCACCCTCAACCCCTACCATCCAAATTCCACCATCTCCCACACTACCACCACCCTCAACCACTACCATCCAAATTCCACCATTTCCCACACTACCACCACCCTCAACCCCTACCATCCAAATTCCACCATCTCCCACACTACCACCACCCTCAACCACTACCATCCAAATTCCACCATCTCCCACACTACCACCACCCTCAACCCCTACCATCCAAATTCCACCATCTCCCACACTACCACCACCCTCAACCACTACCATCCAAATTCCACCATTTCCCACACTACCACCACCCTCAACCCCTACCATCCAAATTCCACCATCTCCCACACTACCACCACCCTCAACCACTACCATCCAAATTCCACCATCTCCCACACTACCACCACCCTCAACCACTACCATCCAAATTCCACCATCTTCCACACTAACACCACCCTCAACCACTACCATCCAAATTCCACCATTTCCCACACTACCACCACCCTCAACCACTACCATCCAAATTCCACCATCTCCCACACTACCACCACCCTCAACCACTACCATCCAAATTCCACCATCTCCCACACTACCACCACCCTCAACCACTACCATCCAAATTCCACCATCTCCCACACTACCACCACCCTCAACCACTACCATCCAAATTCCACCATCTCCCACACTACCACCACCCTCAACCACTACCATCCAAATTCCACCATTTCCCACACTACCACCACCCTCAACCCCTACCATCCAAATTCCACCATCTCCCACACTACCACCACCCTCAACCACTACCATCCAAATTCCACCATCTCCCACACTACCACCACCCTCAACCACTACCATCCAAATTCCACCATCTTCCACACTAACACCACCCTCAACCACTACCATCCAAATTCCACCATTTCCCACACTACCACCACCCTCAACCACTACCATCCAAATTCCACCATCTCCCACACTACCACCACCCTCAACCACTACCATCCAAATTCCACCATCTCCCACACTACCACCACCCTCAACCACTACCATCCAAATTCCACCATCTCCCACACTACCACCACCCTCAACCACTACCATCCAAACTCCACCATCTCCCACACTACCACCACCCTCAACCACTACCATCCAAACTCCACCATCTCCCACACTACCACCACCCTCAATGCATTTGAACAGATAAATTAGTTGAAGGTACCTTGAATGCCTGGGCAACGGTCACAGTATCGAGTATCGGCGCTGGTTCCCTGTTCCCCGGGAGGATGGTCAGACGGGTTTCATTGAAGCCAGGAAATGTACACGAGTCAATGCTGTTCCTCTCAAGCTTATCGTACAACTTCTTTTCCTGTGCTCAAAATTACAAACGGAATCAGCTACAGCATAGACTATGGGGCACTGGGAGAAAATTTTCCAATGACCTAATCTCGGGAAAATTTCGTCCATTTTCCCCGTCCGAAAAATCTGACGACCTTTTTTTAGTCATCCAGCCAAAATCTTGGAAAAACTTGGTCCATTTTCCCGTCCGAAAATCTGACGCCCTTTTTTTAGTCATCCGGCCAAAATCTCGGGAAAACATCGTCCATTTTCCCGTCCAAAAAATCTAACAACTTGTTTTTAGTCATCCGACCCCAAAACAGCGCCGTGTGCGCCTGATTTACTAGCATGTACGGTGTATCCTGCTTTTTAACTGCGTATACCCTACTTTTCGGGAGGCGAGTATACAATGCCGTTTTTCCCCGGAGGTGAGTATATGCTGTATACCCGCGTATACCCTCGTGTACAGCCCTGACTGGAACGGAGGTAAAACCTGAAACCAGGGCTGTGCAGGATAGATGATTGTCACCACTCAGCCAAATACGAATAATTGAACCAACTATTCGGCCGAATACAAATACGAATAGTGTTCAAAATAGGTCTACCAACAACGTTCAAAATTTAAAATGTTAAAACTTCAATAAATGTCCCCTCCCATTGTTTAAAATATTTTCAATTTTAAAACTGAAATGGTAACTTTTTAAGCTGTCATCTAAACAAAATTGCTTATCAATTAGGGGTAGAGTGGATAACACCGTAGAAATTTATTGGGGGGATATACGGTAAGCATCTCCGTTTCCACACCACAAACTTTGGAGGGGACCGTCCCTCTGTCCCCCCTAAGTCTCCGCCCATGAACTGAAAAACGGACAGAGTGCAAGGCAAGGATAGTCCTACCAGGCAAAACTTTCAGTTCAGTAAATTTAATACATAAACAAAACGTAAACAGTCAACCATATGTAATTTTTGCATCCTTTTGCCAGTGTGTACACTTGCAGTAACAGCCGCATATTAGCATAAATAGATGTCACATGACCACTATTCATATTCGATCTGACCGCCACTGTTTGGCCAAATACCGAATAGCTATTTGACTCAATATTCGACTCTGAAGCGAATACTAAGTGAATGTTTGGTGCAGCCCTACTTAAAACAGAATTGAAAAATTATTGTCATTTATAAGGGAAGACTGGGACCGTGGCTAAACTGGAATAGAACCAAAAAATAATCATCATTTAAAATGAAATTGAGGTAAAACTGAAACGGAACTTGAAAATTATTGTCATTCATAACTTGGTAAGACTGGAGCTAAGACGAGATTGAAACGGAACCAAAGAATCATCATCATTTAAAACGAGTTACCGGAATTGAGGTAAAATTGAGATGGAACTTTGAAAATTATTGTCGTTTATAAAGGAAGGATGGAGTTAAGATGAAATTGAAATGGAAAGGAAAAACCCATCATCATTTAAAAAAGATTGCTTAAAATAGATCAAATCGTTCGTAAAATCATCATACCTCGCTCTCAGTCGACTCTTCCTTCAATTCCTCTTCAACCTTTTCACCTATCAAAATAATTGCTCCACGTTAAGACTGGAAATTTACAATTCCAAACTCACCATGCAGAATTAAAAACACATTTTGACCCATCACATCCTGCCTACCTAAATATGCTGGCATAAAATTTGCATCACACCAATCAAAGCACCTGAATGGGTGTTTATTCATTGTGCGGCGCGGTGGTGTAGTGGGTATGTTCGTCGCCTTGCAGCCAAAAGGTTGCAAGTTCGAATCCACCTCAAGTCGCCACGTAGGGACCTTGGGCAAGTATTCACTCGCAATTGCTCAGCGCTTCGGTGTGAAACTCCGATCCAGTGTCCGCTCTGCAGTTGGGAGTGCCTCTGAGTAGCGAGCTTGAAGGGGGCGCTATAACAAGTGCACATACAAACCTGACCCCAATCACAGATCTATGCCAACCCAAACACCCTCAAACTAGCCACAGATGCTGACCCAAATACCCTATAAGCCTAAAGTAACCACAGAAACTGACCCACACATCCACAAAGACGCCACACATGCCTACCCCAACCACCCATGCTTTGATTCAAACACCATAACCCACCCACACATTCATCAAGCTTAGCTAGCAGGTAGCGCCGAGCTTTCTCGGTAACTTGTAGGGCCGTCCGTATGGAATCCTTCAAAACTACATTTATTACATCTGGCCAATCGAACTTTGTGTCATAAATCTGTCAGGGCTTTTTTCTTTTGCTGTGGCTGGGCTGGGAGCGTTCCTGAGCAGCTTTTCTTGAGAGGGCGCTACATAGGTCCATTGGATGAATGAATGATTCTAAACACCTCAAACCAGGCAAACAATGGTTCAAACATCCCAATCCCCCTCTCACGCATTGATCAAACATTGCAATCCATTCAGTTGAATCTGAACCATCTATAGTTATTAATTGAATTGAAATTCAAAAGCTTCTAACTCCGCCACTGGTTGCACTCTGTCAGTGCCAGTCCCAAGCCTGGATAAAGGAGGAGGGCGTCGCTAATGGTCTTTGTTACCACACAGTGACATTAAACTGCAACTACACAAAAGCTTCTGCAACGCCAAACTGATTATAATACACATAAGTGAATCAAAAGTGATCCATCCGCAGTTTGTGTTATGTCTAAACATAAATTAATTCTAAGAAGCATGTCAACTGTCAAGTCTATTTCTTATTGTTCCTGTCCATTGTTCTAAGTTATACATATGTATGTGTGCATATGTATGTGTGTGTCTATCTGTCAGTCAGTCAGTCAGTCAGTCAGTCAGTCAGTCAGTCAGTCAGTCAGTCAGTCAGTCAGTCAGTCAGTCAGTCAGTCAGTCAGTCAGTCAGTCAGTCAGTCAGTCAGTCAGTCAGTCAGTCAGTCAGTCAGTCAGTCAGTCAGTCAGTCAGTCAGTCAGCCAGTCAGTCAGCCAGCCAGCCAGTCAACCAGCCAGCCAGCCAGCCAGCTGTCTGTCTCACTAACTATCGATCAATCTATCAGTCTGTCTGTCTCTGTCTATCTGTCTTTGTATATCTGTATCTCTCTAAATGTCTGTCTGTCAGCATCAAGGGTATAGCAGCTACCCCAAAATCTTTAAGCCGTGAAGCTAAGTAAGCAGAATGTAATTCCATTTTCACCTGGCGTCGTATCCTCGGTGCAAGGATCTTTTGATGGATCAAACATCTCCGGCTTTTCCATGTAAATCATAAGTCTATCCGAATGATTGTACAGCTTCGTCTCGAATCGTCTAATCCTCTCCGTCAGTTCTTGCAGCGGATTTACATCAGACGCCAGTTTCATAAGTTAAGGATAAGAGAACAGAAAAAAGACTTTGCCAATTCTTGATTGCATCATTGAATAGCTTAAAGACTGTGCTTAATGTAATGTAGGCCCCTAATGTAATGTAAATCTTCAAGAATTTTTCAGCGCCCACAAAAGCCACGTCAGGGAGACCAGCTTATTCACCGGCGCTATATCAAATCAAGTCCGCAATAGCCAGAGCTGCCGTTTTCGTTCCGGTGCCAGGTCAAAATCCGGGGAGGTCAAGCCAAGGAGACAGCATGGTGCTACAGTGGTTGTCGGTGATGGTGGTAGTTAGGTGATGCTTACCCAGGGGCGGATACAGAAATGTTGGAAGTAGGGGCCAAAATATTTGGTCTTGAGGAAAAAATTTCGTTGTACTTTTGCCGAAAAATCTGATGACCTTGTTAGTCTTTCTCCCACAAATTTATAAAAACCTGTGGCAACTGTGGTTATTTGAAATCTGATGACTTTTTGACATTATCATAATATGCTGCTATTTCTCACTCTCAACTTTTCCTGCTGCATTTACTCATTTATTGGAACCTTGTTGAAACTTGATGGGAGTGGGGGTACGTCCTGTGCAAATCTCTGAAACTGTGAAATTTTTTAGTTTGCGATTACGACTACGAATAACAATCTTATCAAGTTATTTATTCACAAATGTCGGTTTTTATTAATTTAGATTTCCCTTGTGAATCAGTTGAAAGAAGTAGGTTAAGGATATACGAAGCGACTTTTAACATCTCAAGAATTTTCTCCTCTGACTCCACGTCAAAATCTTTGAGCAGCTTCTCATCTCCCACTTTCTGCGGCCAGTCAGTCTGTAAGGCAAATCAAAAATATACTTCTATTCAGCATAGGAAACACATGATTATTATTACTTTCTTACCAGAGGTGTCAAGGATGATTTGGTCAATTATTACCATTATTTGCTAATTTAATAATTTTAGTTTGCAGCAGCAATACCAACAGTTGTGATATTCATGAAAATATACCTTAAAGCTACAAATCAGCAAAATGCTCTAATTTCTATTCTTTGGTTTAATATGCAGACTAAAATGGACATTTGCAGCATGCTAGAGACAATGCCAATCTGGTTTCTTAACTTATTGTTACTAGTTATATTAATATTACAGATTATACTGTATAACTACCAATAATATTAGTGGCACTAATTCGTATTACCACTCATTATATCATCATTATTAATCAGAATATTTTTATTATTATCGTTACTACTACTACTGACTCCAGCTTCACCAATGCTCCATACTCAAGTTCCCTGGAAAGGATCTTCCAATCCACCCTTTAACTTTTTGTTCTATCCAAGAGAACAAGAACTGGATAATTCCAACTACATAAAGTGGGGGCATGGTGTTGTAGTGGGTATGTTCGTCGTCTTGCAGCCAGAGGGTTGCAGGTTCGAATCCACATCAAGCCGTCTCGAAGGGGCCTTGGGCAAGTCCTTCACTCGCAATTGCTCAGCGCTTCGGCGTGAAACTCCGATTCAGTGTATGTGCCATAGTCGGGAGCGCTTCCGAGTAGAAATCTTGAAGGGGTGCTATAACAAGTGCACATACAAACATATGCTAGACTTCTGAATCTGGAATATCCTCAAGAGTACAGGAAAACATGCCGCTTTGTATCAATTTAATTAAATCATGGGTTTAAATGCCACTCAGCTAAAACTCATTTTCTTCAGTTCTTACCAAGCGGTTGATTGCCAAAAACTCTTCAAATGTCACCGGTGGATTCACATTTTCTGAATTTCTGTCACTCTCAGGATCTTTCCCGACGCCAGTGATGGCATTGTGTGCTGAATTCATCTTCACTGATTAGGATGAATGCATCATTGGCTCTTATAAAATTAACATGAGCATATCCAATGTTATTTCAAGCAATATATGCAATTTTTTATACATATAAAATATATGAATGTATATATATAATATATATAGTCAGTATATAACAACATTAGTGGGATGTAGTGATGCAGAGGCATTTTCGGTGCCCTGAAACCAGAAGGTTGTAGGTTCGAATCCACCTCAAGCCACCGCGTAGGGACCCTGAGCAATCCTTCCCCTCCGATTCAGTGTCCGTGCTGTACTCGGTAGCGCCTCTGAGTAGATAATCTTGAAGGGGCGACATAACAAGTGCTCGTACATACATACATAATCTACACCATTTGATTCGTTCATTCTTACTATTCAAGGCGTAATCGCAACATCGGGACCGTTAGTGTCGATTAGGATCAGCTGAGGCGGCCTGAGAGTGGTTAGGGTTAGCAGGGGCGGATCCAGGGGGGGGGGCAATCCGGCCATGGCCCCCCATTTAGAAATTTCTTTATTTTTGACCAGCTATTTTGCTCGGAAAGTAGACGTGGCCCCCCCATGAGTGGTTCCGTAGGACTTTGGCCCCCCCCCTTCGAAAATTTCTGTATCCGCCCTTGAGGGTTAGTGACACTTAGTGTCATCCTACTCTCTAATGATACTGCACATGCATCGGTCCCCCGATACTGCAATTACGTCCTATTCATTTATACTGTTATACACTCTAATTTAATTCATTTCAAACATTTTTATACCGCCTCTTAAAGAAACCAACTCGGCGGCGCCCGTACATAGGCAATTGGAAATCACAACACACTATTTTTGGATTTACAAACGTAGGCTCTGCTACTGGAGGACCAGTAAAAATGGTGAAATATACGCGTACCTTTTAATTCAAGTTTATGTACAAGCATACGAGAGCAGCAATAGATTAAATTTGCAAGATAAATAACTTTTAAAAACTGCATACCCGTCGTTAGGCACGCATTAAATGTTGCCGCCGGAAACGAAGGGCAGAGAGCAAATATAGAGAAGAAATGGACATGCAGTTTGTAAGTAAGTAAATAAGTAAGTATATTCTCTATTAAAACCAGCTACAAGACAGTTGCACCTGGTGAACAAGCGGGCTATCACATATAAAATTCACATCAAAACTAACCATGTTATTAGGCCTAATAATTATTCACCGCTAGAGCTGTAATTGCAAAGCTGTCTGTTCAGTTAGTAGTTAAGTTTAATTAAGATTACTGCATAACTTGTAAATGTAAAGCGCAGTGCGTCTTGCAGGCGCTCAATTAAAGAAAAGATTATTATTATTATTATTATTATTATTATTATTAGCTAATTATTTTCTTTATAAAGTGACATTGAATTAGCATTTCATACGATTTGGACACCTTTATTCGACGAATATTGTTGTCGTTAGGACTTGCTTAGCAATTTACAAAGTGGGGGCGAAAGAAAAAATTAAACAATCATGTTGAATCACGTGTAGCTTCTTACGAAGACCAACACGCCTATTTAATTGTTTCGGTAGGCTTATTGCCGTCCCTCAACACGCACGAACACACGACTGTAGGCCTATAATAATGGCACAACATCGATGGTGCTAAGAAAATAATAATATTGCTTCAGAAGACTTGTTACAGATAACTTAAATTGATCATTGAAATTTGGAGCGTATAAATTAGTGATGTAGCACTCGAATCCGGCAAAAAAACTCGAGTCCGACTCGAGACCGATTTTCTGCGGACTCGGACTTGGACTCGGACTGTCAGGACTCGAACTTGGACTCGGACTCGAAATTTGACTCAGTGACAGGTGACTGTTGGATCGGCGCACAGCACCTGGGTGGATCGGCGCACAGCACCTGGGGGGATCGGTGCACAGCACCTGGGTAGATCGGTGCACAGAACCTGGGGGGATCGGCGCACAGCACCTGGGTGGATCGGCGCACAGCACCTGGGTGGATCGGCGCACAGCACCTGGGGGGATCGGTGCACAGCACCTGGTTCGATCGGCGCACAGCACCTGGGTGGATTGGTGCACAGCACCTGGGTGGATCGGTGTACAGCACCTGGGGGATCGGTGCACAGCACCTGGGTGGATCGGCGCACAGCACCTGGGTGGATCGGCGCACAGCACCTGGGGGGATCGGTGCACAGCACCTGGGCGGATCGGTGCCCAGCACCTGGTTCGATCGGCGCACAGCACCTGGGTGGATTGGTGCACAGCACCTGGGTGGATCGGTGTACAGCACCTGGGGGATCGGTGCACAGCACCTGGGGGATCGGTGCGCAGCACCTGCGTGGATCGGTGCGCAGTACCTGGGTGGATTGGTGCACAGCACCTGGGGGATCGGTGCACAGCACCTGGGGGATCGGTGCGCAGCACCTGGGTGGATCGGTGCGCAGTACCTGGGTGGATTGGTGCACAGCACCTGGGTGGATCGGTGTACAGCACCTGGGGGATCGGTGCACAGCACCTGGGGGATCGGTGCGCAGCACCTGGGTGGATCGGTGCGCAGTACCTGGGGTATCGGTGCACAGCACCTGGGGATCGGTGCACAGCACCTGGGGGATCGGTGCACAGCACCTGGGGTATCGGTGCACAGCACCTGGGGGATCGGTGCACAGCACATGGGGTGATCTGTGCACAGCACCTGTGGTATCGGTGCACAGCACCTCGGGGGATCGGTGCACAGCACCTGGGGATCGGTGCACAGCACCTGGGGTATCGGTGCACAGCACCTGGGGATCGGTGCACAGCATCTGGGGGATCGGTGCACAGCACCTGGGGGGATCGGTGCACAGCACCTGGGGTATCGGTGCACAGCACCTGGGGGATCGGTGCACAGCACCTGGGGGATCGATGCACAGCACCTGGGTATCGGTGCACAGCACCTCTGGGGATCGGTGCACAGTACCTGGGGGTATCGGTGCACAGCACCTGGGGTATCGGTGCACAGCACCTCTGGGGATCGGTGCACAGCACCTGGGGGTATCGGTGCACAGCACCTTGGGGATCGGTGCACAGCACCTGGGGATCGGTGCACAGCACCTGGGGGGATCGGTGCACAGCACCTGGAGGATCGGTGCACAGCACCTGGGGTATCGGTGCACAGCACCTGGGGGTATCGGTGCACAGCACCTCTGGGGATCGGTGCCCAGCACCTGGGGGTATCGGTGCACAGCACCTGGGGTATCGGTGCACAGCACCTTGGGGATCGGTGCACAGCACCTGGGGGGATCGGTGCACAGCACCTGGGTAAATGGGTGCACAGCGCCTGGGTGGATCGGTGCACAGCACCTGGGTGGATAGGTGCACAGCACCTGGTTGGATCGGTGCACAGCACCTGGGGGATCGGTGCACAGCACCCTTGGGGATCGGTGCACAGCACCTTGGGGATCGGTGCACAGCACCTGGGGTATCGGTGCACAGCACCTCTGGGGATCGGTGCACAGCACCTGGGGGTATCGGTGCACAGCACCTGGGGTATCGGTGCACAGCACCTTGGGGATCGGTGCACAGCACCTGGGGATCGGTGCACAGCACCTGGGGAGATCAGTGCACAGCACCTGGGTAAATGGGTGCACAGCGCCTGGGTGGATCGGTGCACAGCACCTGGGTGGATCGGTGCTCAGCACCTGGGGATCGGTGCGCAGCACCTGGGTGGATCGATGCACAGCGAAGCATCACTGTCCTGATCTCCGACATCATTCACGCTGAGATTCTCCTGGCTTAGGTTATGGCCAACCTGGAGCGGATTGATGGAACGGTTGTCCTCTCGACGAATATTCGACGACCATGCCCACGCTTTCCACTGGATTTTCGCCATTTTCCACCAGATTTTCGCCATTTTCCACATGATTTTCGCCATTTTCCACATGATTTTCGCCCTTTTACACCGGGTTTTCGCCATTTTCCACCAGATTCTCACGATTTTCAACCGGATTCTCACCATTTTAAACTGGCTTCTCGCCATCGCATGACCGACAACCGAAGGAAGAGCGTCGAGTGACTCGAGCAAACATTTCAACAAGATATCGAAAGAATAAAACGAACCGCAGTGACAATTATTTGGAATCGCCAAAACTCGTTAACAGAAGCAGACGAAAGTGATGATGACGTCATCGAAAGATAGCAAGCAGTTAATTATGACGTATGTTTCATTATTGTCGCCGTGATGGCGTAATTTATTAGCGCATTTCCTTACTCCTAAACCGCAATATAATAATAATAATAATAAATAATAATAATAATAATAATATCTTTTCTTTAATTAAACGCCTGCAAGACGCACTGCGCTTTACATTTACAAGTTATGAAGTAATCTTAATTAAACTTAACTACTAACTGAACAGACAGCTTTGTAATTACACGGCGCCAATGGCAGCCTACAAAGCAAATCCGCCCAACGGGGGCTCGAAATCACTACCTCTCGCACTCTTGGCCAGCGTGTTAACCACTACTCTACCGCTCCACCCCCCCCAATATATTTTAAAGGTGTTTAAAACGACCATGCTTAATTAACAATAGCCTATCATTTTAAAATTATATCCTGGCATGGGCGGAGACCTAGGGGGGGACAGGGGGGGACGGTCCCCCCCAATAAAAGTGTTGGGGGGACGGCCCATGCATTTGTCCCCCCCCAATGTTTGAGCGTCAAGACTTTTTGGGCGGCGAAAATAGAAATATTTCGTCAAGATTTGGCCCGGATGACTAAAAAAAAATTTTTTTTAAAAGTCATCAACTTTTTTGGCGGCGAAAATAGAAATATTTCGTCGAGATTTGGCCCGGATGACTAAAAAAAAAAACAAAGTCATCAACTTTTTTGGCGGCGAAAATAGAAATATTTCGTCGAGATTTGGCCCGGATGACTAAAAAAAAAAAAAAAGGTCATTTCACCGGTCGTCAGAAATTTTTGCCGGTCGTCAGAAATTTTTCGCCAAATCTCGCGTCTTTCCGTCCCCCCAATTCTCGGCCCAGGTCTCCGCCTATGTATCCTGGAACACACACAGAATCTGATCTAACGGTGGTCCAGCAGACTGAAAATTAAGACAATACAATTTTGATGGTAATATTAAATATTTAAATTGTGAGTAAAAAAGGTAGTCAGCTAAGCTTTCATATAAAATTTTTGGGGAAAAGATTAAAAAGTGGCCCCCAGATTTTTTTAAAGACCAAAGAAATTTGTGTTCACCAAAGACAGAAATTTTTGCCCCCCCTCCTCAAAAATTTAGGCCTAATATGTGTCGACCACAGGCACTGGGAGGACTGTGGGAAAGAACGGGACAATGGAAGCTGGAGAATTATTATCACCAAGAAAAGCGATTGAATTGGATGCATGCATGGGACACGTAGGCTACGTGCAACAAATGGACGAGGGTATATATGAGAGCCGACCATTCAGGCAGTGAATTATATTTATGGATTCCCGAGGGGAAGCGCGGGAGATGAAGACCAAGAAAGAATTGGAATGTAGGCCTAACCATTGAAAAAGGATCTATACATGTATACAGTGTCTGGAGATGACGTGGAAGGCGAATTCAGGGGGGGGGGGCAAAATGGCCATGCCCACCCCCATTTAGAAATTTATTTTTTGCCAGATGTTCTGGTTCGAAAAGTTGACGTGCCCCCTCCCCCGTAAGTAGCTCCGCTTGTCCGTCCCCCGCACCCACGAGGTTCGAATACTACGAGGTAGGTCCGTACGACTAAAAAAGTCGTCAGTTTTTCGGGCGGATGGAAAAAGGTATCTTTTTGGGAAATTCGACACTGGTGACAAAAAAGGTCGTAAGATTTTTCGGCGACCCAGACGTCATTTTTTTCGTTTCCTGGACCAAGACCCTAAATTTTGGCACCCCACCCATCGAAAATTTCTGTATGCGCCCTTGGTGGGAGGACGCTGTCGATGACAGAGGAGAATGGAGTTCGATGCTGCGTTGTTCATTGAGCCGCTACTGCGCGGGAAGGACCATAGGGTCTTAGGTATGGTGGATTGTAGGCTAGCTGTTATAGGCCTAAGCCAGGGTGAGAATTGCCGGGGGGGTTGGGGGGTTTCGACCCCCCCAGTCTTTCTTAGAGCCCCATGTTAAAGTATGTTTTTTACACCCCAATTCCAAGTGGATAATGGTCTAACCCCCCAGTTATTTTTCCACAATTCTCATACTGGCCTAAGCTACATACATCAATTGTCTTTGGGCTTGGCCTATGACTATAAGTACACGTAGCCAATGCGGGCTATAGCTTAGGCCTAGCTCAGGCTGACTTAGGGCAATGCACTTCGTTCAAGCACAAAGTTCAGTAAAAGACCGATATATTGCCCTAGATATGCATATATATATATATATATATATATATATATATATATATATATATATATATATATATATATAGGCCTATATATCTATCTAGGCCTATATTATACACACATATATAATACATATATATTATATATTTCCTTTAATGCAAATGCAATATGAACTACGCACCGTTACTGTAACAATTAATTGAACTTTACGCAGGCCTACGTACGGACGAAATCCAGCACACAGTTAGGCCTATACCTGCAGACATAGGCCTACACAGCACAATTTCAAAGTCGATAGGCTATAGGCTACCTGCTTATCAAATCAGTTATCATCCACAAACGACAATTAAAGCTTTCAAATAATTATCTCTAAAACACCTTTGGGTCGAGTCTAGGCTACTTTATAAAAATAGTCATTAAAAAACTTCGACTAAGGATACAAAAGACTCCGTGCATCTGTAAAACTTTGGAATAGCCTAATATTGAAGGCGGCAGTATGGCTATGGCGTCTGTTTTGGGTGAAGTGATCGGTTCACGATTCAAAGATGTCGTCTACAGATACGCAACACGGGACGCCATTATGTACGCTTTGGCAATCGGCATTTCAACGAGGCAGTCCGATTACATGAGATTCCTTCACGAAGCCAGTCGGAATTTCACCGTACACCCGACCTTTGCGCTAATGCCGGCCACGGCTTTCGTACGAGAAGCCATCCTGACGGGAAATTTCGCCGGATTATCGGCCGATCCGTCAAGGTTAGTTCTCGGCGAGCAGTACCTCGAGGTCTTCAAGCCTATGCCACTATCGGGGAACATCGTGTCCAGAGGATACGTGGCAGAGGTCCTCGACAAGGGCACTTCCGGTTTGGTTGTTGCGACGAATGTGGACACGATCGACGAGGACTCCGGCGTGAAGCTTGCATTCGGTCAGTCTGTTTTCTTCATCAGACAACCCATTCAGCCTGGGTTCAAGCGGTCATCGCAGAAGATATATCCTGTGACGGTAAGGCCGCTGGGAAACCCGCACACAACGATTCAGGAAGCCACTGGTGTCGACCAGACGGCGCTCTACCGTCTGGTTGGATACCGTGACGCCAATCCTCTCCACATCGATCCCAAGTTCGCCCAGAGGGCTGGCTACCCATCGCCACTCATGCACGGCCTCAATCTTGCTGGCATTGCCGCGCGACACGTTCTAGAGGCGTTTTCTAAGAACGACGTCACTCGATTTCGTTCCATCAAAGTGCGGTTCACGAGTCCCGTCTACCCGGGGGACACTCTGAGAAGCGATATGTGGCAACTGAATCCGTCCAGGATTCACTTGCAGACGACAAACGTCACAACAGGACGTGTCTGCATTTCTGGATACACCGACCTACATGACATTGTGCATGATGACAATAAGAAGAGTAATCACAACTCAAAGATTTAGCGACTGCCTCTCGGACTTACTTACTTACTTCTTCTGTCCGGTATGCAGTATAGAAACTTCTAGTAAGCACATCACGTTGTAGACCCCATGGACATATCCAGGATTACGTTTCGGGATGAGATGTGTTTATTGAAACTTGAACAATCCGAGTCAACTAACTAAAGCAGCTTCATCATTATCATAATCATAATCATAATCATTATCGTCATCATCGTCATCATCGTCATCATCGTCATCGTCATCATCATCATCATCATCATCATCATCATCATCATCATCATCATCATCATCATCATCATCATCATCATCATCATCATCATCAATCACCATCATCATCAATCATCATCATCGTCATCAACATCAGATCATGATCAAATCCATTGTTAACTTTCACATATAAATAAGAGCTTTTAAAATTCAATTTCCCCATCTTAATTTTTGCATCATGTGCTAGTAAATACATTATTTCATTTTTACATCATTACATTTGGGTGGGGGTGTTCAAACACCTAAAACACCCCCACCCCCCTAAATACGGTCTTGGACTGGAACCCTCACCACTCTAATGTCATCTTCCACCCAGATCAGCTTCCAAGCAAGCAAAATATATTCAGGACAGGTGATCATCTATAATATTATTCACTCACCAAAGACCTGCAGTCAAGACATTTATTGCATAATATTATGAACAATAAACAGAACAACAGGCACAACACGAAACAACCAATCCGGCTTCAGTTCGGGTTCCAGACGCCATTACAGGCCGATTCTATTTTTCATTGTCCAAACATCCTATGCCAGGGACGGATCCAGGGGGGGCAATCCGGCCATGGCCCCCCCAATTAGAAATTTCTTTATTTTTGACCAGCTATTTTGCTCGGAAAGTAGACGTGCCCCCCCCAATGGGTAGTTCCGTAGGACTTTGGCCCCCCTTCGAAAATTTCTGTATCCGCCCTTGTCCCATGCGACGCAACACGGGGCTGACCCCATATCACGTGTACGCAAGGGGTCATCAGGGGATTCGAGTACGGGTGCGTACGGCAGAGAGGAGTCTCGACAAAATATGCGTATGCAAAATAAATTTCTAATTATGACATCCACATAATAAGCCTATTTATAACCTTTTTTTTATTGTAGCCTACTAGTCGTCAGATGGCATTTTACTACATTATAATCAAATTCTGGTCAGATTTGAACATTAAACCTTAAACAGCTAACAAAGTTTACCTTAGAAATATGTTTTGCAAAAATCAATAGTAGCTAACAGAAATAAAACTGTCTCATCCCGTTTTCTTTGCTAACTAACTTTTGTTAGGAGCGGGAGAAGCTTATTTGTAAGTACGCATGGTGGGGGTGGTTCCACAGAATGTATGAGTTGCAACAGGGTGACGGGTAGAAAATGGAAAAAATTTGTAACAAGTAATATATGGATGACCCTAAACCATAGGCGTACGAGGCGGAGGTCCGGGGGGGCAAATGCCCTCCAAATTTCGGGCAAAACTGTTTTTCGGGCTAGTAGACTAGGGAATGTAATCCCGGGGCATTCTGTCAATCCCGGGATTACGGGATTAAAAATAAGTCAATCCCGGGGTCCCGGGATTGGTCCATTTCGACACGTGGACCAAAAAATTTCACTGCCTATTTCCTTAGTGATTTAATGCTGTTGTATATTAAAAGACAATCATAATAGCCTAATAACGTTGTGGAGTTGTGTCATTGGCTTGATACTGATAATAGAAGATATGCAAATGTTTAATGTTCGTCTTAATCGTCCATAATGAACACCTACTTACGGTAACACGATCGCAAAAAACATAAAGCATCAATCGTAGAGTCTCCAAGCCGTGACCGTATCTTTAATTAGTGCACAGAAATCCTGCCACTGAAAACGCCCGTTTCGTCTCAACTGACGTAGGCGGGATTGACAGTAGACCTAAGTAATTATACGAAAGTGCCAAAAGTGGCCTCGTATGTCTGTTGATTAAAAAACTGGAGTACAAGACTTAGTGGTCTCCATCAAGTCCTCAGTCGGAGTGTTTGCACTTGAGCCTACGCGTTCAATTAAATTAGGCCTAATATTTTATATGTCAACTATAGGGTGACTGGTAAAGAGGCCCTAAGTCTCCTAACCGAGTGTATAGGCTTTGGCCTACCTGACCTAATGCTACGCAGTAATTTTGGCCACAGAATGATTTGGCCAACAGAGCGGAAAAGTTTAACCAGAGGCTTAGACTTTAGGCCTATGGAGACACACCTTGTAAAATAAGCCCTATAGTTGGTGATCTTAACGCCTAGGCCCTAAGCCTGTCCACTCTCCTTTCTTTTCTGTATCAAGACGTTTAACCTGCAGACTAGCTAGGCCTATATAGGCCTACAGTTATACACCGAGCTGCAGCTAAGCCAGATTGATTCTGCTTCTAAGAAACGAGCACAGCCTGCATAGGCATTATATATGCCCTATAATACTATGTAAATTATAAACTAATTACAGAAGCACAATGTTTTTTAGAAATAATCAATCTATTTAAAGTATTACGTTTTCAAGCGGCATAACTGACACCTTGCTCGCTGCCCATTTTTTGTTCTCTTTCAAAATAAGCCTACTCCCAGACACCACTTTTGGAAGAGGCATACTAAATCTATCAGATATTTTACCTAAATGAGTTTGGAGTCTTTCAACAGTTGTATTATAATATGATTGACTTCGTGGAAGACGTCGATCGTATAGCAGTGGGTCAAATTGGTACACTTATGGAATAGGCTACGCTGTTTACTTCAACCTTGACTTCGAAATGCAGCAGCTGCTGATTACTCAAAGCAGAGCCATTAGGCAGTGACCGGTTGGCAGCAGCAGAGTTAATTGATTAATTATGATACAACGGTCCGGATTCAGGTCTGAGGGCAACAGGTGACCAATAAACTTAGACGCTGGCACGGACTGACTGACCCAAGACCTCTGCCCAATGAACCGAAGCAGTGGGAAGCTAGCAGCAGGGTTCCACCTCTGTATGTTACTATGTATACGTCTTTATCTGTCCCTGTACGCTAGCCTCTGCCTATCTGTTCAATTGGCGCCTTCCGAGCAATGACCAGGAAGGAATTTAGAGTTAAATAAAGTAATTTCAACGAAAAAACTGTAGTCCCGGACGCACGGGATTTCATCTTTGCCAGTCCCGGGATTTCGGGATTGAAAAAAGTCCGGGATTATCGGGATCCCGAGATTCGAGATCCCGGGATTATATTCCCTATAGTAGACCCAAGAAATGACAAAAAAAGGTCGTCAACTTTTTTCTGGGGAAAAATTTTTCTCATGAGATTTAATGATCTTTTCGAGCAAAAGTAAAATCTTTGCCCCCCCCACTGCTAAAATCTCCCGTACGCCCATGCCCTGAACAGTGTCTGTCCTATTGAGTTGGTCTTTATCTCCAATCATTGTGGTAAATTGAATGCACGTGCAACCCAAACTGTTCCAATACATCTACATCATCCACAAAGTCACACACACGACACCCTCATTACGTGACAACGGTTTCGAGAAAAACTCCTAAAACGATGTTCCACAAGAGAGTTTCGAACAATACACGTTACACGACCGAAAAACAGTGACGATCAAGTGGTAAAACAGGCTACACATATACACCGAACTCCGCATTTGTCCTATAAATAAAACATTCCTAACACCAGCAGCGCCGGAAAATCGTCAACACCAACAAAGACAGCTCAACACGTAAAAGACGAATTTATTCGCATCACAGACCACCAGCAAAAAAACATTTTTCGCCGGTGATTCCTGAGTTAACAAAAACTCATACTAGAGTGTCACTTAATCTAACGAGTCAAGCCAACGCCTGCACACGCACGCACAACAGCGGGCGCATATCTTTAACACGCCAGAAACTACGAACAAGTTACAACCAAGTAGCGCAAACCTAGGCGATGATAATAATAATAATAATCGAACGAGTACACGTCTCTCAACACATTTCATTTGAAAAGCCATACGCAACCACGGTTCCCGGACAATTCGTCGACGGACAATTCGGAGTGCTTATAAAAATCTTGCACTCCTAAGAGACACTTACGGTGATGAAACTTTTATTTATCATGGCATAAAATAATTATATGGCACCAAGCAAATGCTGTCTGATCTTCTAAAATTGGTTCAATAACTGAAAAAAAGAAACTGAAATTAGTAGTTAAATGCAGTAAATTATCAACTTATAGTCAGTTATGCCCGCTAGTCAGATGTCAGATTATTATCAGTTTGGACAGCAATACATTTTGGGTGATGGAGATGGGTAGGCTAGGAAAATCTGACCTAAAAGTGGAAGTCCCATCACGAATTTTGTCTGCTAAGAATTGTTCGGTCCGAATTGTCCGGTGCGAATTGTCCGGACACCCGCAGTCACACGTAAAGAAGCTTAGCGATCGGTCGAAAGATTTATTCATAGTCACTTTACAATCAACAGATCGAAGTCAATCTCATTCAAACTCAACCCTTTCCTGGCCAAGGGTATATAGGATTTTCCATACCATTTACCACACTTGGTTGGTAAAGGGCTAAAACTGCAGCTACTTGTCAATCGCGCGTTTTACGGCATCATCAGAGATTTAGCGAGAAGGGCCGCAAGAGCAACTTCGACATCGCCGTTGGCGTTTCGCAGTTCTTCGATCACGTCCTCCCGTTTGAAGCCGTACGTCACCAGGCGACTGATGTGAGATTCAGGAAATGCTGGATGCTGCTGCTGCTGTGGATGAGACTGAGATGATGAGGATGGAGCGGACGAGGATGACGGCTGAGCGGGTCTCGGCGATGAGTGACTTGTGCTGGCTGACAATAGAATCAAAGACATGTTAAAATTGGACTTCAGAGAAAACCCGCTAAAACATATTAAGATTAACTGAAAACAAATTTTTTAACTTGAAGTAAATATTTCTCAATGTCACAATAATAATAATAATAACAACAGTTCTAGCATAATTTTTTTAAATCCCGAGGGATCTGAGTACTCAGGTTAAAATAAAATAATAATAGTAATAATAAAATGTAGAGATTTGAGTGCCACAAGTTCAAAAGCAAATATTTCTCAATCTCACAACAATAATAAACCTAATAATAACAATAATAAGAACTTCAAAAATGTTCGAATAATAATAATAATAACAATAATAATTATGTGTTCATCAGGCACAACCAGTTGGTGTTGCACAATCTGAATTGGAAATAAACGATGGTTTTCATAAAAAAATAATAATAACAATAATAAAAATAATAATGCATAGAGATTATAGTGCCATAAGTTCATAAAAGCAGTGCTTACAGTGTGAAAAAATAAGTGCCTGGACGCCCCTTATCTTTCCAAAAGAAGTGCCTGGACGCCCCTTACCTTTCCAGTCAGTGCTGGCCAATAAGTGGCAGGACGGCGTTCAGATTTTAAAATAAGTGCATGGACGCCGTCCATGACCGTCCAGGCACACTTTAAGCCCTGCATAAAAGCAATCGATCAAAAACCCATAGCAGCGATTCAGAAGCACTTCTAGCATGGAAAAGCCAGTCGCGATGGCCTGTGCAAAAAGTTCCATTTTTAGATGCTTCTTGAAAGTTGACAACGATCACGTCAAAACGAGGTCGGGCATCAAGTGAAAAATCAGGTGCACTAGTGAAGCCATTTAGAAAGGCACGTCCAGGATAATAAACACATGCTAGAATCAAACTGATCTCAGTAAATTGACAGTTGAGTCATGAAATTCCAACTTTTATACCACACACCCAACGCAAATAACATTTATATATTCACTAAATGATCGTAGTGTTGTAAAGCTCTGTTGCTATAAACTTGGAAAAGATAGAAAAAAACTTCCTTTAAAATATTACAATTATCTAACAGTTTTTGCCACAATCATGCGTGTGCAATGCAAGATAAAAAAAACCTGCATGACAAGAGTTTGTCAACCACAGATGACACATAAAATGACACCTATAGGCTCATTGGAGCACAGTGGTGCAGTGGCAGGTTCGGCGCCATGGAGGGTTCCAGGTTCGAATCCACCTCAAGCTGTAGCATAGGGACCTTAACCCTTTACCGGTTCATTTTTAAATTTTAAGCCCGTTTTCAGCGAATATACTCGGGGCAAACGCGTAAAGGATTAAGCAAGTCCTTCACTCGCAATTGCTCATGTGTGTTGCCATGTGTGTGTGTTGCCATGAAACTCCGATGCAGTTTCCGCTCGGTCGTCGGAAGCACCTCCGAGTAGTGAGTGCGAAGGGCGCTATAAGCAAATGCGACAAGGCTGTTTTTAAGGAATTTTTAGAACTGCGCAACTTCTTCTTTCCTTTCCCATCATCCATGGCAAATTACTTCCAATCGGAGGACAATTAACATTTTTGCTAGTTTTAATTGCACAGAAGTGCTTCTACAACTGCACAAATCCATTTAGAACTGCACATTTTGTGTACAACTGCACGTTAAAAAAAGCCCTGCAGGTTCGAATCTACCTCAAGCTGCAGCGTAGGGACCTTAAGCAAGTCCTTCACTCACAATTGCCTGTGTATGTTGCCATGAAACTCCGACGCACTGTCCACGCTGTAGTCGGAAGCGCCTCTAAGCATTGAGTGTGAAGGGGCGCTATAACAAATGTGATAAATAAATAAATAATCCACGACAAACAGGGTAATCTGCTACATCACAGACCTCCGATTTCCCTTTCCGACTGAGCCATGACTTCGGCCAGCTGTCTGTCCTCGTCGATGAGCATCGCCTCCGAACCCGTTCGGTTGAGACGAGCGTTCTCCGGCAGCTCCGACTCGGACAGAAACGGCGTGTGCGTGTCAGTCGTCCCAATCACCAGCTCGTTGTGCTTCAAATCAACGATGCACTACACACAAACAACCATTTATTTATTTTTTACAGCAATTTGATATAGCACCCGTTGAACGTTGCCAACTCAGGAGTGCTCTCAGCGCAATCCATTCACTAAGTGCATTTATATAGCGCCTCTTAAAGGAGACTACTCAGAGGTGCTCCCAACCAAAGCACGATGACATAAAAAGGTCCAAAGATGAGAGAGGATAAGAAGTTGTAGAAAGGGAGCGGAACATCAAGGGAGGCCACTCCAGGTCGAGGGTTCTACCACTGAATAGGAGTCTTAATTTAAGAACAGTGAGGAATGAAACAAAGAGACAGAACAATAGACATTTGACAAAGAGTAACAGGAAGCCCATTCCAGGTCGCAGCGCCAGTCACAGAGAAGGCGCAGCACTACCTGATTGCAGTCTGCGAGTGTGGAACAATAGATAAGCTCTGCTCATGCAGCCGAGTTTAAGGGGCATGGCGTTGAGCGTGCATGGTTGGAGCAGCAGAGCTAGGCAAGTATAGAGAAGCTAAACCTTCAAAACAGCGCCGAGCAAAAACAGAAATTAGGTAAACAAAGCATTAAGAACAAAAAGAGAAATTAGGTAAACAAAGCATTAAGCACCGTCATTTAGCAGAACTTCACTCATCAGTTTAAAAGGTTTTTGTTGTAAGAAAGCTGGAATTTAAGGGAAAATACTTGTAAGGACAGAACGGGAAGGTGTGAGGGTGAGGAAAAGTAGACTGTGGATACCTGGTGACGTTTCAACATATCGAGACCGAGCAGCATGTCCATTGGTTGGTCTTCCAGGATGGAAAATGAACATGAAAGAAAAACTGGTCCAATCTGAATCTGACCTAAACAAACGACAAGTTACGCAAATCAAACATCATCGTTATAATTATTAAACAAATTTGTAACACAAGCAAGGTCAAACCAAAATGTGACTGCTACTTCACTGTTATAAACTATTATGCTGAGGGACGGATACAGAAATTTTCGATGAGCGGGGCCAAAATTCTTGGCCAAAAAAACTGACAACCTTTTTCTAGTTAGTCGTTCGGCCAAAGTTTCCTGAAATCAGATACCATCTTCCCCGCCAAAATTACTCACGACCTTTTTTATTCATTTGGCCAAAGTTTCCTGAAATACACCATTTTCCAAGCCAACACTACGATAGTTAATGACCAGGTGTTGCTTTCACGGCATTGATCGAAAGCTTGTTGACACATAATGGGTGAGGCCACGTCCTATGCACATTTCTCAAGGGGGCATGACCGGATTGCCCCCTGGATCTGCCCCCGATTATGCTAGACGCAATTCACTTCTATAGACTAACTATGCTAGTTGAAGGAAACACAAGGCTAGGAGGGGAAAGCGAAATTGACACCCAATCCAACAACTGAAGACAAGTTATCGAAAATAAAAAGAGCACTTAAAAAATATTAGTTATAAATTAAACAACTGAAGTGCATTCCTACTGAAAACATGGATAGCATTCATGATACCATTTGTAAAAAGAACAAAGGAAAACTGACACAAGTGAACGCGTCCGATGATCTTCTGGGTTCCAACTCCCTTCGCTAGCCCCGCCCACCTCGTGTCAATCAAGCGCATGATGTTACATCTTTCAGCGCACGCCTGGCTCATTATCGTCATCTGGGCTCCTGCACAAGACAAAAGAATCGACCTTACAGGTATATTTAATACTTGATAGATTAATCTCTAAACCACTGGTTCCCAACCTTTCTGACCTTCAGTGTCACTTTTTCTTAGCTGGAGGATATGAATGCCACTTTTTCTTAGTTGTCGGACATAAGGGGCCACAAGGTTAAAATTTAATAAACGAAAAGCATATAAAATTGTTAGAATCGAGTCAAAATAGAATGTTTTATGCTATTTTTAAACATCAAAATAAAACAGTTTGTAATAGAAAATAATTATGCAATTTATCCTGTCCAAATCGACAGTTTTCTTTTATATTTTTGTTAATTCTTTGAGAGGTTGAGCGCCGTTTTTGAGGCCTTGCAAGCCACTCTTGGCCCGCTGGCCACGGGTCGGGAACCACTGCTCTAAACTACACCATACTTGGATCTAAGTCAATACGTAGTAAGGAATAATTGGAAAGCACGACTGCTTAATCACTATTCGTACATGACGCTCTTCAAACGGATTAACTTTGACCTTCCAGTTCCTCATAGTAAAACAGCCATGGCTAAGCCCCGGTCCTTGACCTCATTTGGCCCCTCTCTTTGGAATACGCTGTCTCCATTTACTCGATCTCAAATTCTAGCTGGTAATCCGTCCTCCTTATTTTTTGTTTTGAACTCTTGAGACCTATTTCTTCTCTCTCAATTCTCTCGTGACCTAGCGCAATGGGAGTGCCTCTGTACAATTCACCCTATTAGAAGCACTTTATAAATGTCTTAATAGAATCTGTAGTAGGTGGTCCTGTTAGCAGAACCTATAGTTATTTTCGGTGTACTCATCGTCACTGGATGTACGATTGCCCATTTGATATGCTTGAACTGCAAGCATGCTTAAAATGTATTTTTGTTCAGCGAAAATAAACAACACCTTCTGCTCAACCAACAAGAGTCTGATTTCTCAATTTCTCAATAGAATTAATAAAAATTGGCATCTCCAATGGTCTTTGGCGATAGATACAATGGCACTATAAAAGTCATTATATTACGATACATTTGTTGAGCGTGATGGTGTATGTTATCTGCCATGCAGCCGGAGGATTGCAGGTTCAAATCCACCTCAAGCCATCATGTAGGGAGCTTAGGCAAGTCCTTCACTCGCAATTGCTCAATGCTTCGACGTGAAACTCCGATGCAGTTTCCATGCTGTATTCGGGAGCACTTCCGAGTATAATCTTGAAGGGGCGCTATAACATGTGCACATACTTACATTACACTAAATACAGCTTATGCAGTAGAGCCTGACGCATTACGTTGTGTCAAGACCTGAGTCAACATTGCACTAAATACGGCTTATGCAGTACAGGCTGACGCATTGCGTTGTGTCAAGACCTGAGTCAACATTGCACTAAATACGGCTTATGCAGTACAGGTTGACGCATTGCATCAAGACCTGAGTCAACATTGCACTAAATACAGCTCATGCAGTACAGGTTGACGCATTGCGTTGTACCAAGACCCGAGTCAACATTGCACTAAATACAGCTCATGCAGTACAGGTTGACGCATTGCGTTGTGTCAATACCTGAGTCAACGAACGCTTTCACTGGATGACCGTTGACGCTGCAGTCGATGTACAGCATCGTCACCTGACCAAAGCTCTCCGGTGAATGCTCCATTGCTGTCTCCATGTTATGTTCGACGTTCTTCAACCTAAACACCAACACAGACATGTACTCAGCACATGACACAAGATTTCCTTTGTTCGTGGTTGGGCTGGGAGCGCCTCTGAGTAGTTTCTTGAAGGGGCGCTATATAAAAGTTCTGAATGAATGAATGAATGAATTTCACTTTTTATTATCAACCCCTCAAAAAAAGGAGCAAAGTCACATTGATCATGCTCTTCTATTACCAGCGTATGTGACCTCAGCCGAGACAAGGGACCGCTTGTCGGAAATGAATCTACTAAAAGTTTCCATTTACCCGGAGTACTGATAATCATAAGAAAGTCGTGGTAAAAATTTCAAGACATTTGGTCCAAAGTTTATGCCCATTGTACGTGAAAACATAGAAATCGTTTGGTGGGAATTTGCAAATTTAAGAATTAAACCCGTTTCCATTTCATGCAAAAATCACATATTTAAGCCTCAATACATCAGGTGACATAAGATAGTTTATAAAACACTGAGCCAAAGGCGCAGTCGCGTTAAATAAACACAAAAGCAATAACCATGGTTGAATTCATTCTCTGTCGCTGGTCTTACAACCTGGAATGGCCTCCCTGTTACACTGCGCTTAATTCCCATGGGTCACTCCACTCTCTTCCTTAAGAACCTAAAAACAGTCTAATTTGGCCGTGGTTGGGCAGGGAGCGCTTCTGAGTAGCCTACCTTGAAGAGGCACTATATACACATTTTCTAAGTAAATAAATAAATAAGGAAAATGATGAGTTTAGTTAATGCTTAACTTCCATGGCTACTTCTTGAGCAGTGCTTAAAGTGTGGGAAAATAAGTGCCTAGACGCCCCTTCCCTTCCCAAAAGAAGTGCCTGGACGCCCCTTACCTTTTCAGGCTGTGCTGGCCAATAAGTGGCAGGACGGCGTTCAGATTTTTAAATAAGTGCATGGACGCCGTCCATGACCATCCAGCCACACTTTAAGCCCTGCTCTTGAGGGGCAGCCATTGAGATTGTTTAGTGTCTATCATCTCTGCCTGACCTAATTTCTTCGGCTATCAGTCGCTGCGCTTCAGCGTCGAAAGGGTCGGCCGAGAAGAGTCGAAGTCTCTCTCGGTCTCTGTCCGCTCGTTCCTGCTGCTGCCTCCGCAAAACCTCAGTGAATTTTTCTGAAGGCAGAAATTTCACGTAAACAATCAACCAATTTAAAAACTAGTTTATTTGTTTATTGACTTGCACATCACACCAGTATTTACATAACAATGTGAGACGTCTATTACAAATTTAAAAAAGAATTCATAAACATAACATTAATGCAGGTCAATGAGTGAGTCAAGAAAAGTCTAAAAAACGATAAACTTGGCTGGCTCATTTACAAGATTTTCATAATCATTTGTGGGGCATGGTGGCGTAGTGGGTATGTTCGTTGCCTTGGAGCCGGTGGGTTGCCGGTTTCAATCCACCTCAAGCCGCCGCATAGGGACCTTGGGCAAGTCCTTACCTCGCAATTGCTCAGCGCTTCGGTGTTAAATTCTTATTCGGTGTCCACGCTGTAGTCAGGAGCGCTTCTGAGTAGATTTCTTGACAGGGTGAGCAATATAACAAATGCACATACATACATAACGTTAATGCAAAGCATAAAGTAATGCACAGTAAGACAATGAGTCGCTATTACACATCAGGCAAACAGTCGTCGTGTAACTTAGGTTAGCACAGCGGAGTTTATTAAACAAATAAAACAGCTGACACAATTACCACCAAAGGAAAGTCAGGCAGCAGTAGAAAGCAGGAATTTGTGGACTTTGACAGTTCAGATGAAATTTCTCCAATACATACACAAACCACATCCTCCAAAACCAACAGATGAATTGCAAGTAACAGATGGAAGAGCTCAGAATGGAGCATTTAAAAAATGCAGCTGATATCTACTCCGCCCTGACAAGTCATTTGATATTGGCAATCCCCATAAGGTTGAACCGGCCTTTTACTACCCAGGGGTGCCTGTAAAATAGAACAGTATGGTATATATGGGTGCCTAGCAATCTGCCACACAGTTAAAGTCAGCAACTGTTAAACATCTGCCAATATGTCATACTATACCGTGTACTTCAACTGCGTGCTCAGAGTATGCAGGTCTGTAAAATAGAGAAGTAAGGCAGATGGGCGCCTAGCAAGCTGCCATACAGTTGAAGTAAACAACTGTTAAACTTGTAGCATGATCTGCCACTATGTCACTACTATAACTGTGTACTTCAACTGTGTGCTCAGAGAGTACACAGAGGTACCTGTAAAATAGAGAAGTAAGGCAGATGGGTGCCTAACAAGCCACGCCATACAGTTGAAGTCAACAACTGTTAAACTTGTTGTATGATCTGCCACTATGTTACCACTATAATACTGTACACTTGAAGTGTGTACTGAGAGATTCTTACGTGATGCCTCGTAGCATGTTACATGTAACTTGTAACATTACACAACACTGTTCTACTTATTCACTCTATTCCACCGATTCACATTTCGATGTGACATTGTGCGCATAACAAGTTTATATAATAATAATAATAATAATAATAATAATAAAAATAAGACAGAGGAAAGTGGAAGAGGAGGATCCGAGTGGCTGACCCCTCCGTAGAGATGGATTAATTCAAGCCTGAAGGAAAAGAAGAAGAAGAATAATACTTGTCACTTCGAATTAACAAATGAATATTTTCATTAATACCTAGGTTGCCGCTGAGCAGAGCCTCAGCCAGCGGTGGATTTCGTTCTTTCAGAAGAGCCACATCATGGGGGCTACTGAGCAGCAGTTCGCGTAGCGTGGCCGGATCTTCAGACATGCTACCGAAGCCCTGTGGCTGGCCAGCACCGGGAATATGTACCTGACTAAAGTCAATCTGTGGTGCACCTGAATACATATCACTAATACAGGTACATGGCATAACATTCTCTGCAACATGATAAGAAAATCTCGGTTCATTTAAGAAGCACTATTTGCCATGACGATGGATCAAACATAATGAATCTATATGTACAGGTGCTTGAATATACAATTATACAGGTGGTTCACCGTCTGTAGTCTGTACCTAAAATGTTGAATGTATACGGAAGCTTGAAGAGACATGAAAATATGCAAATAAAATAAAAACGGGCACACTAATTTTAAAAATCCGTCAATTTTAGAAGATTACATACATTACCGAACGGCACCCACTCATGCGTGATACAGTTCTGCCAAATTCAAGTGATTAATTTTTTCAATTTTAAACTATAATGATGTACATGAAACCAAATCATAACTGATCATCAACAGCTCAAAGTTCATTAGTTATAATAACAAAGAGAAGATATTTAACAATTAAAAGATCTATTGCACTACTGGATATTAGAAAACTTATCATTTCATGAAAACTAGTTTAGCCAACATGTACATAAAGCATTCTAAACATGCATTTTCTATTCTGATAGCAAATTCAAAATTCTCACTTAAATTTATCTCAGTGAACATGTATGCGAATAAAGAAATATAAGCAAATTCAAAGTGAATTTTATGCTCTCTACCTGCTGCAGGTCGGCCACCAGCACCAGGCGCCCGGCCCCCACTGGCCGTCTGTCCACTTATTCCCTGGAGATGCTGAACAACAAGAACGTCGCCATCGCGTATACCATACGAGCTTAACGACGCTGAAAAATTACAAACACTGTCAATTAAACTTTTGTATCAAACCAATACGTTCCAGTTTTCTTACAGCCTAAAAACAACCATACTTGTCTTCTTTATTACTCCTATAATTTTTTATTTTATAATTAGAAACTGAGCAACTCAATTTCTAAGTTTTTTCGAGTAGGGACTTAGCAAATACAAAACACTATCATAAAGGTATATCCAGTTACACAACTAACGCTTGCCCAGTGTACAGCCCGAATCCTCGAAACAAACCCATGATTTTTAGACACTAAACTGAGCTCTAAACAACACTTTAAATGTTCACCATGCCTTGTGTTCGATTTACCCGAGTAATTTTCGGGGGTTCGGCCGCTTTCTTTTATTCCCTGTTTTAGGGAAATCGGGCGATTGTGCATTTTCAGGTTTTTCGGGGATTTGGGTTTGGGTGAATCGAGTTGACTTTCTCGTCCATTCCTTACCAATGCAGTTTCTTTATCTATGCGCTGATTGTCGTTAGAACAAACATTGTATCGGCTATTTTCTGGCCGAATTAAATAACCAGAAAACATTTCCGGGATTCCAATTTCTATTTTCTACACTAACTACGCAGTTGAA
Source organism: Lumbricus terrestris (assembly GCA_949752735.1). Classification (NCBI taxonomy): domain Eukaryota; kingdom Metazoa; phylum Annelida; class Clitellata; order Crassiclitellata; family Lumbricidae; genus Lumbricus; species Lumbricus terrestris. The sequence goes on from OX457053.1 coordinate 24,906,009, forward strand.
GCAACCGGAGAACAAAGCGTTCTGATACCTGCGTTGTCGAGCAAAGGCCGTCCGTTGAAAATGAGTAACAGCTCGCGAGCTGGAATGCTCGTCTCCAACTCGCACAGAACCTTAAAATTCTCCAGCTCGAGATCGTCGCTCACGTCGAAGACGAAAAGCTCGTCGGACATTGTACTAACGGTCAACTTCATTTTCTTTGCTCTACAACACGAACAGCAGGCACACCGAACGAACATAAACTTTTACTAAATAATCTGTACCGCAGAACACAACGAGTAGAACTCCATCAACCATTAGCCATCAACCGACCATTGACTCAACTTCCGGTGCCGTAGAAACGAAACCAGCAAAGACCGATTTATTATGCGCCATTACAATGCAGATCAACATCTTAAAGTAATAATAATAATATTCTCTTTATTAACAATCCGGTTGACACACCGCAACCGGTTACAATGCACAATTATGCAATTTAAACAATTCACAAGAACGGAGATCACAGAATATACAAATCTTAACTATACTAACTGGGCAGATCGCCTGCAATATATATAGTCTAAAGCTACTTAAGTAAAGTTTATCTGCCATCATAACACAGTTACTTTTCTTGTCTGCAAAACACCACATAAATTTATCGTCTTCTTTCGACTTAAACCGAGGATTCCGAGCGCTGTAAAAGAAGTGATTTTACTGACAGCTGTGAACCGCAAAAACGCTTTTCCCTTTTTCGGGTTGAAAATTGCCTATGAGTAAAGGTCTTCTTCCTGTGACTTTCTTTATCTACATGCTGAATGTCGTTTGAACAAACATTGTATCGGCTATTTTCTGGCCGAATTAAATAACCTGAAAATTTTCTGGGATTCCAACTTTTATTTTCTACACTAACTACGCAGTTGGATTAACGTAGATTCCAGTCGGTTTAACATGGTTGTACTAAAAACTGTGCTTTACAGTTCACGTAGGCTTACGCTGCATCGCATGGCGGCGCAGGCCTTCGTGCTCGACAAATCAATCTACTGTTAATGACGCACAAATTAACTCCATCACAAGAGGGCGTTGGCATAATGGACATTACCGTCCATTGAAAATTTCTGGGGGTCCGTAGCTCAGTGGAGAGAGCGTTGGCCGATAAACTGAGAGTCATTATCGCGACCCGGGTTCAAGCCTCGCTCAGGGCAAAAATTTATTTGAATTTTCTGTTAGCTGCCAATGGCGCTTTCTGTTGTGTTGTTTGCCTCGGGTCTGTTGAAAAATAAGTTAGCCCCTCCCACTCCTGGATTGGCCGATCAGGAGCGTTCCAACACTTAGGTCATTAGTGTTAAGTTACCGAACCTGTTGTAGCCGACCTGCGTGTCGTGCGAAGCTGGCCGTATTTCGTATAACTTGTACCTGTAATCGTTCTGCGGTGTGTCAGATTGAATTTGAATAAACGAATATTATTAATTACACCTGGAATTCATTGTCCAGTTAGACACCTTTAAATCAATTGAATCCCAGCTATAAATATGTCAGATAGGTATCGCCGACAGATTATATGCACTCGTAACCGACAGACGATGGCATAATATTATTTGTCCTAAAATGCGTGCAGGCCTAAAGGCAAACCAAACTCAAGATGTCCCTAACTGCCTCGGGTGGTGCCAGACCAAGAATGAGAAAGCAGGAGGGTTCTGCAATTCACCAGGGCCTATATAGCATCACTAAACAGAAGCTACATCACCATATATATAATGAATAATGAATGAATATACCACACAGTTCGTAATCGTAATCTCGAAATTTCTAAAGCGCTACTCGAAAGCCAAGTGCGGGGCACTAGCTTATTCATGAGCGCAGTTGAGCCGATTGAAAAATTGTCGACTCGACGCCCTTGAAAAACCAAAGTAGTCACTCTACTAGAGTGACATAGCTCTTGCATATATATGTAGTGATGTAGCTTTTCCGGAAATTTATTTTGACGGAAAGTTTCCGGAAAGTTTCCGGAAAGTTTCCGGAAAGTTTCCGGAAAGTTTCCGGAAACTTTCCGAAGAACCAGAAAATACATTAAACTCAGAAAATATCAGAATTTCACTCTCATAATTTTTTTATGGTTTAAACTCCTTTTATTTACTGTACTTCTGTCGATGCAAACAATGTTGAACTTTAAAATAATTAATATGAGCAATAAGCACTGTTCATTAGTAAAACTTCAGACTAGAGTAGCCTATAGAAAACTAGTTGCTTGCATGTCTGCAATGACTGCAGACATGCAAGCAACTAGTTTCCTCTGTTGCAGGAAATGGGTAAAAAACTGATATAAACATGAAATAATACAGCATCATTTTCTGTTTCTGTCTTATATTTTCATAACTCACAAATATGAAGGTGACTGAATGATAAAAAATATTTTCTCTAAATTTACAGCAAAGTTTAATTGCATTTAATTCCTAAATGTAGGCCTACGGGTATTTTTGGGCTGTGTGAACAATTATCACTAACACTAGCAGTGCCATCTATTGAATAAACTATTACTTATAACCACCTAAGACTGCTTATAGTGATGGATGTATTTAGTAACATTACATTGAAAGAAAATTCGGACTCCTTAGAATTGAGTATGTATTTAATCATATTTTATTGGTGGAAAATACGTCAGAAAGTTTCCGGAAAAATATGAAACTTTCAGGACAATTTTTCCACCTCACAACACTAACTTCTGATAGTGATTGATGTATTTAGTAACATTATATTGAAAGAAAACTTCGGACTCCTTAGAATTGAGTATGTATTTAATAATATTTTATTGGTGGAAAAATATGTCGGAAAGTTTCCGGAAAGATTCGTCGGAAAGTTTCCGAAACTTTCCGGAAAGATATGAAACTTTCCGAGGAAAGTTTCCGCCTCACAACACTATATATATGTATATATATATATATACATATATATATGTGTGTGTGTGTTCATTCATTCATTTGAGTATTTATATAGCGCCTCTTCAAGGAAACTGCTCAGAGGCGCTCCCAACTCCAGTACGGACAAACAGAACAATTTTTAAGTGCTTATAGAATGTGTCAGAGAGTGATCTAGGGAACATAATTATATATAGGCCTACATATATAACCTTCGAGTCATAACTCCTCATAACCTATTAAAGGCCATCAAAATCTCATACCTTGTGCTCTGTATAGGCCATAGATGTAAAAAACGTTTTTTTCCGTTTTTTATTCTCTCCCAAAAAACGTCGTTTTTTTCGTTTTTTATTTATCCCATCGTTTTTTATCGTTTTTTATTCTTTCTTTAACTTTATTTATTCATTTACTTTCGGTTATTATTTTCCTTAATTTTCACTTTTTTCTGATATTCCTTATGTTTTCCGCCAACTCTCAAGAATTCATCTAACTAAAGTCATTATTTCATCGTTTAACATCATCATTTAAGAGATAGCCTGCGTGTAGTAGGTTCCTAATGAATGTTTTCAAGCTTAAAATGCGGTTTTAGATGTAGCAAAGTAAAATTATTTACCGTTTCCGTTTTTTTCATCGTTTTTTTGTCGTTTTTTATTTTTTCGAAAAAAACGACGTTTTTTTCCGTTTTTTATTTCGTTTCCATCGTTTTTTACATCTATGGTATAGGCACATTTATTAACATAACATTTTAACTTTGTGTCGTGACAGCCTCTGTATATGTCAGATATGTTTTCCTGAACAGTATTGTCTGTTCAAATTTCGTCTGTGTTGGCTTAGAACTTCTAATAAATGAATGGATTGATTGCGTTATGCCAAGGGTGTTGCTCAAGAAACCATATATGTAAGCACAAAAATCATCATTGATGTATATTTCAAAAACATCATTATCAAGAAACAACTCAATTTCAGAATATCTTAAAGTACCGTAGTTGCATCATTATTTGTAAAGACAACTTTGCCACAACAAACTTCAAAAGCAACACAACCGTTCTCGCAATAAAAAAGTACGAAACAACGTCACTGCTGACTTTAGAACTTCATGGTACTGCTCAAACAACCCTTTCAAAATCATTTTTAAAAATTATTATTATATTTAGTTAAGTAATTATTATGACCACTAAATTCAATGGTTTCATTGCTAAGCAGAGAAATATGGAGGAGCTTTCTGAAAATATTTCGAATTTAACCCAAACCAAAATCATCTTTGTATTGTATGGCCCAAGCGGTAACGTCGTATTTTCTATTGAAAGTCAATTTGTTCAAAAACATTTCTCAGATTGACAACCATCGTTGTCGTTGTTCTGCATATCAACATTCCCATGATGCATCACTATTTCAATCAAAGGCTCAACCGTCCCAAGATCACATGCTCTTTCATAGACCCAACCATCCCAAGATCCCTTACAGTTTCATAGACCCAACTACCCCCAAAATCCCTTGCAGATGCATAGACGCCAGCCAACCCAAGATTCTTTGCAATTTCACAGACCCAACCATACCAAGATCCCTGCTCTTTCATAGACCCACAAACCCAAGTACCCCTGCTTTTCACGGACTCAACCATTCAAGATCCCTGTTTTCGTTATTTTGAAGACCCATCCCAGGATCCATTGCAGTTTCACAGACCCAAACCATCCCAAGGTCCCTTGCTGTTTCATAGACCCAACCATCCCCAGACTCCACGCTGTTCTAAAGAGCCAGCTGGACCCAACAATCCCAAGATCCTTAGCAGTTTCATAGACCCAACCATCCCAAAATTCCATGCCGTTCCACTGACTCACGTCATTTCACACTGTCTGCCTATTTCTTTTTCGCCGCTTCCCTGGCGGCCTGGGCCGTCCTTCGTCGCCGCATCACGACCGAAGCGTTCCCCTCGATCATCTGCGGCTTCGGCTTCTCGTAGTTGAAGCCCTTGATGACGTTTCCGCCCGGCGGAAGAATCTCCGTCACGACGCCCGACAGCGACGTCAGCTGATTCTCCCGAATGAGGAACTTATCGCCCTCCCGAAGGACCATCGGACATCGAAGAATGACGCTTGCCTCGACCACATCGCCCGGCATTGCCATCGCCTGACCCTCGGGCAATCGCAGGCAGCACGCCATGTTCCACGTGTCGACGAACATCATGTTGATGTAGTTCGTGGTGACCGGTTTCGCTCGGCCGCCCTCTGACCGCGTGAGGACGTAGAGACGCGCTCGAAAATGCTCCACCAGTTTCAGCTTGCCCGGAACGCTAAGGAACATGCCCCTCTGGACGAGCTCTTTCTTCACCCCTCTAAGGAGCACCCCGATGTTGTCGCCGGCAACCGCTTGGGGCACGGAGTTCTTGAACACCTGCACGTCCGTCGCTACCGTCTTGATCTGATTGCCGTGACCTATAACCTCGGCGTCGTCGCCCTTCTTTATGGTTCCCCGCTGCAACGTCCCAATGACCACGGTGCCCCGTCCGGGCACCGTGAACGCTTCCTCGATCGGCAGAACGAACGCTCCGTCGGTTTCACGCGTCGGAAGTGGCACGTGCTCATCGACCGCCTCCATTAACTTCACGATCGAATTTTCCCCGATGTCTGGGTTTTTCCCGTCGAGCGCACAGAGGGCGGAGCCTACGATGATTGGCGTCGAGTTTTCGTCGAATCCGTACTCGTGCAGGAGATCCATGACCTCGAGTTCGACGAGTTCCAGCGTGTCCTTGTCGACGAGATCGGCTTTGTTTATGTAGACGACGACGTGTTTGAGGCCGATGCGTTTGGCGAGCAGAAGGTGCTCACGAGTCTGAGGCATTGTGCCGTCGGTTGCTGCAACGACTAGGATGGCACCATCCATTTGCGAAGTTCCTATAATACATCATTATTATTATTATTGTTGTTATTGTTATTATTGTTATTATCATTATTATCATTATTATTATTGATATTATTATATTGTTATTATTGTTATTATTGTTATTATTATTATTATAATTATTAATTATTATAATTATTAATTAATTATTATTATAATTATTATTACTATTATTATTATTATTATTATTATTATTATTGCTGCAAGGGCAGATACAGAAATTTTCGAAGGGGGTGGGCCAAAATTTTTGGTCTTGGGTTGTCACAGGGGAAAAAATTTCGTCTTGGTCGCGAAAAATCTGATGACATTTTTTTTTTAGCCATTCGTCCAATTTTCGAGAAAAAGATACCGCTCCAGCCGCCAAAAAAGTAGTTGATGACCTACTATCCTTCATTAATGGTTTGTTGAAACCAAATGGGGGGCACGTCCCATGCAGTTATTAAATTGGGGGCCATGGCCGGATTGGCCCCTGGATCCGCCCCTGTATTATTGTTATTAATGCACAAATTTCTTACGCGCGTAAGGTCACACCGAAATGTGAAATCTGAGGTGTGGATAGTCAGTCGCCAGAGGAAGATGCAGTTAGATAGCCAAATCGTTAAAAGCCAAAGAGAAATAGCGAGTTTTGAGCCGTTTTTTAAAAGTTGGGAGTGAATTTGAGCTACGAACAGGGAGTGGAAGTCGATTCCACTCCCTGGGGGCATGGAATGCATGTGAGCCCATAACCGGTCTGCATTGAGGTTCAGGATGTTATCAACCTGGTTGCATAATGGTTCTTTATACACATTGCATATGTGTTATTTTTATGCACCACAGTTTACATGCATCTATGTAAGAAAGCATGGATGCACTCTGATCGGCTTGATCTCTTTGTTTTTCTAGTCAGGACCACGATGGCTCAATCCTGATCATTTTCTCGCATAGGTCCCTTCCTATGGAATGGACTTCCCCATCAGTTCGCTCTGTCATCCTCACTGGTAGTCTTTTCCCATCTTTCTCTCGTTCAAAACCTGCACTTTCTCTTCAGGTTGCATGCACTTGGGGCGCTTCTGAAAGGCTCTTGCTGCGAGAAGCACTTTATAAATGGTCAGAAACAGTACAACACAATTGCGCCTTAGTGAATTTCTCGCTAACCAAAACGTCAATACTGACTGGCACAGAACCCCAACCAGACTTAGCAGAATTGTCACCAATTTGCTAGTTCATTATACCAAGTTGCGTAGACAAGGGGGGCTTTGGGGGTTAAAACCCCCATTGGCCAAGAAAAAAGTTTTTTTAAAGGTTTTTTGTCCACTTAAATAAGAAAAACAAAACAATTGCTTGTAGTAACAATTGTTTTTCTTACTTTATTCTTTCTGTTACTTTATTCCCTTTTTATTTACTGTAACACTGTATGGGTTGGTGTCAGAAAGGGCATCCGGCCAGGCCATAAACCCACAACCCCCACCCCATCATAAATTCCTGGCTACGACACTGATTACACATCGGCTAATAATTACCTGTAATCATGTTTTTAATGTAGTCAATGTGACCGGGACAGTCGGTGTGGGCGTAGTGTCGGTTGAGTGTCGAATATTCGACGTGTGATGCGTTGATCGTGATGCCTCTCGCTTTCTCCTCGGGGGCTTTATCGATCTGGTCGTAGTGGATGAATTTCGACAGTCCATTTCTCTCGAGAACCTTCGTTATGGCGGACGTCAGCGTCGTCTTTCCGTGGTCGATGTGACCTATTGTGCCAACGTTGCAGTGAGGCTTGCGTTCAACCGGGGTCTTCTTATTATCGCCCGACGACTTGGTCGCCGATGACATGCAGCGACCGATGTGCCCCGCTGTCCATGGCTGACTGGACCGGGAGCGGGGGTTAAAGACCCAACAGAAATTCCCCGTTTTTATTTGCGAAAGAGTTTTTCCAAGTGCAACACGGCCACAACAACGATGAAACAAACCAACGACCGTCGCCATCTCGTCTCCTCTGCAAGATTTTCTATTTGTAAACAGAAGAATGAACAATTTTATAGCGCTATTATTTTCAAGGACTTAGTATTTATATAGCGAGAGATATTCAAAGGATCGGCGTTCGAAGCGTAATGTTTGTATCAACCTCATCGCCCGGCATATAGGCTATAATGTTAAACATGATTTTTTTATCTGATCGACACAACGACGTTTTGCGTACACGTGTTTAACTTTTATCACAGAAGCGAGTTAATAATAATATTGTAAGTAGGCCTACATGAATGGACGCATTTTAGGCTTTTTTAGCGTCTCTATAGGGCCTATCTATATTCAGAGGCGCTATAATCTAAATTACTTGCAGTGGCGGCGCTTACCCCGACTCACCTGATCTTTCAATTCTAGCCCTAAACGCCACCCACCCTATAACAGCAACTCTGCCACCTCTGAGCCTTCGGTAGCCGCACTACGATCGCCTTCAAAGAGGCGCTATATAACACTTGAATGAATGAATGAATGAATGAATGAATGAATGAATGAATGAATGAATGAATGAATGAATGAATGAATGAATAGCATTGAATACCCATCTAGGCTAGCAGGCTACAGTATCGCGAATTGTTAATGGAAGACTGTTCCAGCGTACACCCTGATGCAGAATCGTAATCGTAATCGTAATCTCGAAACTTCTACAGCGCCCACAAAAGCCAAGTCGCGGGAACCAGCTTATTCACAGGCGCTCAATCAAAACAAAATCGATAGGCAGCGGGTCAAGTCCGGAGAGTCAGGCAGGCAGATAGATGGACGGCTAAGGTGGGTGATGTTTAGAGTTGAAGTGGCGGGGGATGTAAGGAGAAGAAGAATCAGGATAGGATTTTTGAAAGAGCAATGTTTTCAGTTTTGAGTGAAAGACCTGTGGGGAGATAGCGAGAGGTGGAGTTTTGGTGAGTTCGTATGATGGGTCGGAAGAAGGTACATGTACAACGAAAACTGAAATTGTTCGGACATATCTCGTATCGTAATCGTAATCGTAAACTCGAGATTTCTAAAGCGCCACTCGAAAGCCAAGCGCAGGGCACCAGCTTATTCACGAGCGCTGCGTTGCGTTAGAAGGGTTGTCCATGAGAATAGTCCGTGGTGGTCCGGGTCGAGTTACCATTGGATCATGATCAAATGCGTTGTGTTAGAAGGGTTGTCCGTGAGAGTAGCCCGTGGTGGTCCGGGTCGAGTTACCATAGGATCAGAGGGGCGGAACAGCTACTAAGGTGGGTGTCGTCTGGGCCGGGAATTGGAGGGTGGAGGATCAGTTGAGATAGGGTAAGAGATCGTGAAAAGGAGTGTCTTAAGTTTCGAATGAAAAGCCCGAGGTGTGATGGACAGAGGAGCCTGAGGAAGGTTATGGTGTGTGATTAGAAATGATGATGAAGGGACTGAAAAGGATCGGAATTCAGGAGGCAGATCATTCCAAAGGCGTGGTGCTGAGATGGATATGGCTCGGTTGGAGAACTTGAGATGACTTGTGACCGGGAGTCGAGAAAGTGTAAGGCAGGCGGATGATCGGGTAGAACGGGTAGGCTGGATGGTGAAGAGTTCGCGAAGATAACTGGGCTGGGAGCATTGTAAAGAGTTGTAAGTTAAGGAGAGAACTTTGAAGTGGATTCGCTCTGGGATTTTCAGCCAGTGAAGAGACTTGAGGACAGGGGTGATGTGATGATGTCTGGGTGTTCTGGTGACGGCTCTAGCTAGAGAATTTTGAATGAGTTGGAGGCGCTTAAGTTGTGTTGAATCAAGGTTTAAGAACAGGGAGTTGCAGTAGTCAAGCTTTGAGTGGACGATGGACGTAGCAATGGTTGAAGCAGTTTTGAAATCAAGCATAGGTCGGATGCGTCGGAGGTCCCGGATGTGCATGAAACAGGAGCGTGATAGGCTAGAGATGTGGTTAGAGAAGGAGAGATGCGAGTCAAACATTATACTAAGATTGCGAACAGGAGCATCGGAAGTAAAGGCGAGAGTTGAAGAGTTAGTCGATAGGTGTATTGAAGGGTCAGGGATTTTCTTGATTTGGTCAGGAAGGCCAAGAATAATGAACTCTGTTTTTGATGGGTTGAGGCAGAGGAGGTTTGAGGACATCCATTGAGAGATCAGATTGACCACATTGAGAAGTTGAGCAATGGCGGTGGAGAAAGAGCCTGGGGAGAACGATATAAAGAGTTGGGTGTCGTCTGCGTAGAGATGGTGGTCAACAGACGAGGATTTTATTAGATGACTTAAAGGAGTGGTGTAGAGAATGAAGAGCAACGGACCCAGGACGGAGCCTTGAGGAACGCCACAAGATAGTGGAATGGGTTGTGAACAGTGACCGGAGGCTTTGACGGAGAAGGACCTGGAAGACAAATAGGACTGGAACCAGAGTAGAGCGGTGCCAGAGACGCCAAAAGAAGAAGAAAGTCGATTTAGAAGGAGATTGTGATCGATGGTGTCGAATGCAGCGGAGATGTCAAGGAGGCAGAGGCAGGAGACTTGCTGATGACTGACGGCAGAAACCAGTTTATTATACAGAGAGACGAGTAGAGTTTCTGTAGAGTGGTGTTTGGTGAAGCCGGATTGGTGGGGGTTGAGGAGTGAGTTAGAAGCGAGGTAATCGTTTAGCCGGGAAAGGACAATTCGTTCGGTTAATTTAGATAGAAAAGAAAGGTTGGAGATGGGTCGGTAATTTGATAGGTTTTCCTTGTCAAGATTTGCCTTTTTCAGAAGAGGAGTGACGAGAGATTGCTTGAAGACCATTGGAAAGTTGCCAGTGGAAAGTGAAAGATTGATAATTTTAGTGATTATGGGAATGAGGACGGAGGCGCAGTCTTTTAGGAGAGCAGTTGGGATAAGATCTAATTCACACTGTTTGTTAGGAAGAGAATTGAGCAGGAGTGACACTTCAGCTTCAGAGGCGGGATGGAGCGTTGGAAGCGATGATTGAGAGACGGGAGAAGAAGGATTTGGAAATGGAGGTGTATCAGTGTTGGAGGATTGTGAGTCAAGAAGAGACTGCAATGTGAAGCGAAGGCAGGAGATTTTGTCAGAGAAGAATGAACAGAATGTATCGGCCATAGAGGGGGATGGAATGGAGCTTGGCAGTGGTGAGGACGATTTGCGATGAAGAAGAGAGTTGACAGCTCTCCAGAGATGTCGAGGGTTGGAGGAGCTGGAGTGAATGAGTGAAGAGTAGTATTTCCTTTTTGTAGCAGCAATGAGTTTGTGGTATCTGTGTGTGGCTGATTTTAGGCTGGAAAGGGCTTTTTCTCTGGATAGAGAGTCAGTGGCGCCCTTGTAGATATGCTGAAGTCGCCTACGGAAGGTTTTGAAAGCTTGGAGGTAGGAGGTGAACCAAGGGTTGACGGCATGTGAGCTGGGTTTGGTGATCAGTGGTGCGTGAATGTCAAGGAGGTTGGAAAGAGTCGAATTGTAGCAAGAAAGAAGGTCATCAAGGGAAGAAGGAGGATTAAGAACAAGTTGAGAGCTTAGAATATCTTTCATGAAGGCCTGAGAGTCAATGGACCCTGCGCGACGGAAAGAGTGAGTGGAAGGAGGGGGCCGAGCGAAGGGCTTGATTTCAAGGTCAGCAATGATAAGGTAATGGTCAGTTATGTTGAGAATAGAGTGTGATAGCTTTGGAGATAAAAGGGAGGTGTTGGCAGTTATGACAAGGTCGAGGGTGTGATTCTTGATGTGGGTCGGGAAGTTGACATGTTGGACGAGATTGACTGATGAGAGGAGGTTCAGAAAGTCGGTTGCATGAGAGTTAGATGGATCGTCAACATGGACGTTGAAATCGCCAGTAAGTAAGAATTCGTTGGGAGTAGTGGCAGCAACTGAGAGGAGAGAGCTAAATTCATCAAGAAAGACTGAGTTTTTAGAGGAGTACTTAGACGAGGTAGGAGGACGATAGATGTTGAAAACTGTGAGTAGGTCTGAGGAAAGTCGAAGTGTTGTGGACGAGCATTCGAAAGAACTGAATGTGTGGCGAGAAGAATTTAGGACGACAGCCGGCTCACGAACCAGGAAGGCGGTGCCGCCACCAGATATTTTTGAGGATTTAGAGGAAGCGGGTATTCGAGGGAAGCTTTGAAGAGAGTAGCCAGTTGGTATGCAATCGGCTAAATGGGCGGTTGAAGAGGTATTGGATAGCCAGGTTTCTTGGAGAGCAATGAGATTTGGTGGACGGGAGCCGGAAGCAAGGTCGATGAGGGAAATAGAGTTGTTTTCGTTTAGTAGGGACCGGATGTTGAGAGAGTAGAGTAAGAAGTTCTTGCTGGTTGCATTGTGAGTCGACTGTTTGTGTGCGATATTTGCGCTGGAGTGAGATGCAGATGATGGTCCAGGATAGGCAGAGATGTCACCGCATAAGAGAAGAAGGAAAGATGGAAATAGTTGTTGAGGTCGATAGTTAAAGCGATGCCGTGTGACGAAGTATGAGAGCGGAATGACTGAGAGGTTTCGATATTCAACCGTTGCTGTTTGGCAGGCTTGGCGTGGGTGAGGGGAGTAGGAATCATTGGCCGTGAGGCAGCGGGCGCAGGTGAGAAGGAGGAGGAGTAGGAGCGTTAATGAATGCATTGAAGCGAAGAATGAAGCTGATTGGTTGGTCAGAGTGTAACGCCCGCCCCCACCGTCATCCCCGGAGTCGCCAATTCCGGATCATCGTACGGCAAGGAGGCCGCGTGCTGTTGTGGGTCATGGTCATGGTCATGGTCCTGAGATATGGATCGAGGATAGGAGGAGGGGACTCTCGGGTTCAAATCCAACCGATGGAATGATTGCCAACCATCTCGGCTGCCAAGCTCTCTATATGAGATTGGATCCTTGTGGGCCAGACGCTCACTTCTGCGCAGCGTGCCCAGGTGGGTGAAATCTTTAGGCCTAGCGCCTGAAGACTCTGCCAGTCTGATGGTCGACTGGTGAGGCACGTCCGCCATGATGGAAGCGGGGGACCTCAGTCCCGGATTCAAACCCACAACAGATCTTGGGACCGGCGATTCCTCGAGCCGCTCTAAGCGTGTCACAACCTCCGTTAGCACTTCTCTAACATTAGAGTACACGGCCGAAATTTCCTCCCTTACATCTGACCTTACGGTAGAGATTTCTTCTGTGATATTTGATTGCACTACAGAGATCGCTTCTTGTGTTTCCCTAGCGTGTGACTGCATCGCTTCTTGTGCTTCTCGGGCATGCGATTGTATCACTTCTTGTGTGTCTCTAGCATTAGTCTGCATTGATGAGTGCATAGATGTTATAGCCTCCATCACTACCTCCAATGATGAGGGAGGCCTAGACGGCTGTGAAGGTGTTACAGGTCTACTTTCTTCCATGGCGCAATATGAATTAGGTCTACAGGTAATTCTATCACTATCAGTGAACAAAGTCAGTAATTTCAGTAATGTTTCTTATTATAGTCCATCAATTGAATCCTCAATCAACAACAACCACATTCAAAGTAATCAATCAATTACGTAACCAACTTCGATTACACTCAATGCAAACAATAAACAAAGTCAGATATTTTAACTAATAGCTTCTTGTTATGTTCAAAGACATTCAATGCAAACACACTTGGACCGGAGTAAAGCTAAGTTAGTCCCCGATTTACTTTCAAGTCCCTCGGCCAATTTAAAAGTAGCCCAAAGTTAAAGAACCGATCACCCTAAAACCCATCCACTCGTACCTCATGTCCAGATAAAGAGAGTCCATCGTGACATGGCGCGAAGAACGGCGTTGACATGTTCTTCTCCAGGATCTGGCCCGATGATGAAGCCCGAGTGCGAATCTTGCCGACGAGAATCAGCCGCAATGATCCATCACTTCAGTCTTGTTCGTTCAAAGTTCTGACCGTTTTCGTCTTATATACCTATACTTTATATTAACTATAAAACATCTTGTTCTTTCTTGAGTTCCGACCGCGTCCACTTTAAACAAGAGACATCTTCTTCCTTCAACGTTCTGGCTGCTTCTGACTTAAACACGAATACGTCTTCTCTCCTCAAAGTTCCGATCGAGTCTGACTTAACACGAAAACGTCTCTTCTCCGTCGAAAACGTCTTCTGCCTTCAACACGACTTCTACCTGCAAAGTCCTGACCGCACCTCTACGTCTCACCTCTTCCACGTCTCTGCGTGTTCTGCCCTCAGTGTTCCACGGAGGTGATTCACGCCAACACACAAGCCCCGGATGAAACTAAACTGCGTAGTTTCTTCCAGCTAGCCTTCGCCGCATAGACTCAGCTTCAATTTCCGCACACGTGGACCTCCCTCTCCCTTCGAGGCGTTAATCTAACGTCGCAATTTCGACACGTGCGAGTGTCGTGTGACAGAGTCTTTGTATCCTTCTCTTTACCTCTCTCCTATCTCATGTCCGTCTGGCCGAATTGCACTCACTCTCCATCAGGCATCGGTACGTGGGCGGATTGTCCTTTTCCGTCCGTCTATCTTACCCCTCTCTTATCTGCCTGAATGTATCGCTTTGACACTTTGCATCATGCCGCTTGGTCGTCCGAAAATATCGCTGATGGCAGTCATTCAACTTCACCTCCTCCTTTCGGCTACAGCTCCCAGCTGCAGGGCGAGACGGGGAAGTTGATTCAACGGAGGCTTGCCAAAAACATCGACTGCGATTGTCGGTCGTTGAGATTCGTGTCAGACACGATATCAGAAATAAAATAATATTACCCGAGAACAGGCGCTCTATAAATGAAAAGATGGCGGATCCAAAATGGCGACCGGAAATTATAACCCAAATTATATGCCGCGTTACACTATTCTCCCCCCACCCTTATTTCGGAATTTATTTAATTGGACGAATATATTCTGAAATGCGTAAATAAGGCCGTACTCTGGTCTGTACATCACGAGTTCAAAATTATATGCAAAGAACAAAATTAAGCACTGAACGGTCATCGCTGATCACGCTTCAGCGCTCAAAAGTCATTACAAGCGAAGGAAATAGAAGAATTAATATGGTAGTTATATAGCCAGTCGTTGTTTTTCAAGAGTTCCGTCAAAATTTATCAACATTTATGTCCTTACAGGCTACTTTCAGTTCAGTCATACACTAGCGATTGTATGGTCAACGGGGACTCAAGCCACAGACAGAAATATAATTCGATCACATACATGTAGATCATTAACGTTACCGCTAAGCTATTTCATACCATGGCGTCTATATTACCACGAGACTCTTCCAGGCATCAGTTGTGTATCAGGCCATATTATGGCATACTAGCAACTTACCAAGTCTAACCACCGCGTCGCTAAAGGCCACATTTACCCAAGACCCATAAGCTTATCACGATAGTATCAGGTCTACCTTTAAAGACATATTATACAGTGTAACCTAGGTCTCTGTTTAGCTCATATTATTATAACTCTGTCTGTCGACTATCACCACGGTCTACCTCAAAGAAACCAGCTTCAAACTTCAACCTAGTAGTTAATAGGCCTACCTATCCTCAAGATAGGTCATTACTTAATTAAAATATGCCACTTTAGTTAATCTATCCTCAGGTCAGTTTATTATTTATATAGCGCAATGACAGTCCTTATTATGTCTATATACGGCAATGCTATAGTGAAATTGTCCATATGCAATGCAATCCTTATGCGTTTCAATACAAAAATTAATACACAATACAGCACACTAATGAATACGAATACAATACGAATATGAATCACCATTTATGCATTCCTTGGCAAGCATCATATTACGCACAATACAGTTGTTATACTGTACATGAACATGAGAATTCTTCACATGCAAAATAAAATATTTTCATCAAAATCAAACCAGTGTTACAAGCGAGTTCCTGTCCTTCCAAATGACGACCGCAAATTAAACGGTCCTTCAACAGAGTTACCCGGCTAACGTCAAGTTCTCAGGCGGACGAGTTCCAGAAGGTTCATTCAGCGATCTCCAGTTTTGGTCTTCGGAAGACCCGTTGCGGAGGGGGCATCCGCGTAAAAGATGGAAGCGGCTGTCACAGTAGAAGCAGCGGCGCTCCTCTCCTGGCGAGTTCCGGCCATCGTCTCGCCTCCTCGTCTGATTCCATCCGTTTCCTTGGTTCCCGCTCGGCGCTGGAGCGGAACTCCGTACAGCGTTCACACGACCGACGATCGGGTTGCCCGGAGTATCGCTCCCGGGTTGTCCCTGGTTGTCGTTCCGGGCAGCCTGCTGCTGTCGGAATGGACAGTCGCGCGCGATGTGGTTCGTTGCGGAACATTCGAAGCATCTCCGCGCAAATCGTCCAGCTTCCGGTTCCGCCGCCTGTCGGTACCTGCACGTAGAACTCAAATGTCCGAGTTGATGACATAGGAAACACCGTAGAGTTCCCCGTCCGTTACCTCTATTGTTATACGACCATTCATTTCTAGTTGACTCGTTCCGACCTCTCCATGGCCCGTTGTTTTCGTATCTGACCTGTGGCGCCGACGATGGTTGTCGCTCTTTCTTCTGTAATTGCTCCATTTGTTTCCTCATTTGCTCCATCTGCCGTTCCAGAACCTTCATTTTCGAATCTTCTTCTTTAATCGCATTGATTCGCCCCTGTCGTCGTTCGTGCTGTTCGTGGCCGCCGGCTTCTGCTTTTTGATACCCGTCTAGTCGCATCGCTACCTTGTAGGCTTCATCGAGGGATTTCGGTTCTCGCTCTCTTATCTTCAGAGCAAGAATTCGATCCCTCAAGGCATCCAAGAATGCCCGAACGGCAATTGCTTCGCTGTGGACAGTCGAAGAACCCGGATACGCACGCGAAGTCAACCTCCGGACATCATCCACCACCGATCCCATGTCCTCTTCAGGCTTCTGTTTCCTGGTACTCAGTTGTGTCTGGAACAAGGCCTGTTGTTCCGCATTCCCATATCTCTCTCGCAGTCGCTGGACCAGCGCCGTCCAGGTGTCCAAACTGTCTGCGTTTGTCTCACTTAGCAAGTTCGTTGCTGGTTCGACCAAAGCGACAACAAGTTGGTTTAGCTTTTCCTCCTCAGACCAGCCGTTGTTTTTTGCACAAACGGAGAATCTGCGAAGAAAGATTTCGACATCGGTCTTCCCGCTGTACGAACCGAGTTTTAGCCATTGCTTTGGCTTTGGAGCAGGGGTCGATGACGATTTCACCTCGCCAACTTTAGGTGTTGCAGACGCGGTCGGTTCAGGCTCCTTCGCGGTTCCACCCAAGCTGGTAGACGGTAATTCCAGGTCGCCGGTCGTTTGTGTCGCGACGGTGGTCATCGGGACGGTCCGGATCAGGCCAACCGAAACATTGGAAGACGCAGGTGTTTTATCGACGCCAGTTGTTTCAACTCTCACCGGAAGTGTTGGCTTCAGTAGTGATGAACGAGGCAGTTCCACGCCACGGCCGAATCCGAAACTCTGCGCACCGAGGCAGGAGCTCATTCTCGCCGATTCCACGATGGGTGGCCACCGGGGAAAGATGTCGTCGCTTGGTCGAAGCGGGTCAGGACAGCGGAGCGGGTCGAGCCAAACCCGGTTGTCGCTGTGTTCGTAGAACGCGCTCGGAGCGTAGTTCGGAGCAGGAGGCATCCTCGATACGTGTGGATTGTCGAGGCGGACACTCGGCTGCATCCTGTCGATCGTCGCCATCGCTGTTGGTCCAAGATGAAGGTCGGGTCGAGCGTAGTTACGACCAACCATGGTCGAAGTCGTTCTGCCGTCGAAAGCGCTGTCGGGCATTGACGTCGGCATTCCCGACGTTGATTGCCGAATGTCGACCGGGTTCATCGCTGTTTCTGCTCTTTGTCGACCGACGTCTGCGAGCGACGCTTGCATCCTCCATTGCGGATTAGGCCGAGGATATTCGACATGAGGAAGCGACGAAAAGGCCAAAGGAACTGGATTAGCCTTATCACCCCCCTCCCGTGGCAATTGATTGGCGATCGGTTTACTTATTTCTAAGTCCCTAAACTCCGGTTGCAGTGCTGTTTGCATTCTGTTATCAATTATTTTAACAGTTTTAGGTCTAGCTTCCATCATCCTGCTGATTTCAATGTCCACACTACCTTCATCAGACATAATTTCCACATTATCAGCAAATTCCCTTTCCTTCCTTCGTTCAAAAGATATTGCCATTTCTCCTCTTCCAGCATAGTCAGTTGCCTCTTCTGACCTATTTTCACCAAAATCCCTAGAACCAATTTGTACCAGTACCCCACTTCTGGTACCAATTGTAACGCCCGCCCCCACCGTCATCCCCGGAGTCGCCAATTCCGGATCATCGTACGGCAAGGAGGCCGCGTGCTGTTGTGGGTCATGGTCATGGTCATGGTCCTGAGATATGGATCGAGGATAGGAGGAGGGGACTCTCGGGTTCAAATCCAACCGATGGAATGATTGCCAACCATCTCGGCTGCCAAGCTCTCTATATGAGATTGGATCCTTGTGGGCCAGACGCTCACTTCTGCGCAGCGTGCCCAGGTGGGTGAAATCTTTAGGCCTAGCGCCTGAAGACTCTGCCAGTCTGATGGTCGACTGGTGAGGCACGTCCGCCATGATGGAAGCGGGGGACCTCAGTCCCGGATTCAAACCCACAACAGATCTTGGGACCGGCGATTCCTCGAGCCGCTCTAAGCGTGTCACAACCTCCGTTAGCACTTCTCTAACATTAGAGTACACGGCCGAAATTTCCTCCCTTACATCTGACCTTACGGTAGAGATTTCTTCTGTGATATTTGATTGCACTACAGAGATCGCTTCTTGTGTTTCCCTAGCGTGTGACTGCATCGCTTCTTGTGCTTCTCGGGCATGCGATTGTATCACTTCTTGTGTGTCTCTAGCATTAGTCTGCATTGATGAGTGCATAGATGTTATAGCCTCCATCACTACCTCCAATGATGAGGGAGGCCTAGACGGCTGTGAAGGTGTTACAGGTCTACTTTCTTCCATGGCGCAATATGAATTAGGTCTACAGGTAATTCTATCACTATCAGTGAACAAAGTCAGTAATTTCAGTAATGTTTCTTATTATAGTCCATCAATTGAATCCTCAATCAACAACAACCACATTCAAAGTAATCAATCAATTACGTAACCAACTTCGATTACACTCAATGCAAACAATAAACAAAGTCAGATATTTTAACTAATAGCTTCTTGTTATGTTCAAAGACATTCAATGCAAACACACTTGGACCGGAGTAAAGCTAAGTTAGTCCCCGATTTACTTTCAAGTCCCTCGGCCAATTTAAAAGTAGCCCAAAGTTAAAGAACCGATCACCCTAAAACCCATCCACTCGTACCTCATGTCCAGATAAAGAGAGTCCATCGTGACATGGCGCGAAGAACGGCGTTGACATGTTCTTCTCCAGGATCTGGCCCGATGATGAAGCCCGAGTGCGAATCTTGCCGACGAGAATCAGCCGCAATGATCCATCACTTCAGTCTTGTTCGTTCAAAGTTCTGACCGTTTTCGTCTTATATACCTATACTTTATATTAACTATAAAACATCTTGTTCTTTCTTGAGTTCCGACCGCGTCCACTTTAAACAAGAGACATCTTCTTCCTTCAACGTTCTGGCTGCTTCTGACTTAAACACGAATACGTCTTCTCTCCTCAAAGTTCCGATCGAGTCTGACTTAACACGAAAACGTCTCTTCTCCGTCGAAAACGTCTTCTGCCTTCAACACGACTTCTACCTGCAAAGTCCTGACCGCACCTCTACGTCTCACCTCTTCCACGTCTCTGCGTGTTCTGCCCTCAGTGTTCCACGGAGGTGATTCACGCCAACACACAAGCCCCGGATGAAACTAAACTGCGTAGTTTCTTCCAGCTAGCCTTCGCCGCATAGACTCAGCTTCAATTTCCGCACACGTGGACCTCCCTCTCCCTTCGAGGCGTTAATCTAACGTCGCAATTTCGACACGTGCGAGTGTCGTGTGACAGAGTCTTTGTATCCTTCTCTTTACCTCTCTCCTATCTCATGTCCGTCTGGCCGAATTGCACTCACTCTCCATCAGGCATCGGTACGTGGGCGGATTGTCCTTTTCCGTCCGTCTATCTTACCCCTCTCTTATCTGCCTGAATGTATCGCTTTGACACTTTGCATCATGCCGCTTGGTCGTCCGAAAATATCGCTGATGGCAGTCATTCAACTTCACCTCCTCCTTTCGGCTACAGCTCCCAGCTGCAGGGCGAGACGGGGAAGTTGATTCAACGGAGGCTTGCCAAAAACATCGACTGCGATTGTCGGTCGTTGAGATTCGTGTCAGACACGATATCAGAAATAAAATAATATTACCCGAGAACAGGCGCTCTATAAATGAAAAGATGGCGGATCCAAAATGGCGACCGGAAATTATAACCCAAATTATATGCCGCGTTACAAGAGTAATGGCAGCGAGATTTGAAAAGATTTGAAACAAATGAATTTGGGAAAAGGCTATATTTTAGAATTTACAGAGTTTAGAAAGATTTGAAGAAAAGGAACGAACTCACCGGGTTTATGGAGACTTCCTTGCAGAAAACCAAGATTGTTGTTGTAAAGAAGACGATTAAAAGACGGAAAATGATTTTGAAGTCCTCGAGCGCGATGTGTAGCCGGTACCCCACGTGACAGACTCTCCAGAATGAAAGATGATAGAAAGGTTAAGACTATGATGTTCGGAGTAATGGAAGGCTGCCGAAGGCAACAACAAAAGAGGAAGGCCGCATTGAGAGTGGACGGATGACACTGTGGATTGGTGCGGAAAGGACCTACAGCAGCTGCAGGGGCATGCAGCCCAGGACAGACTCAATCGAGTGGAGAGACATTGTGAGGAAGGCTTCGAACACCTACTGGCATTTGGATTTGGCCCATGGTTAATTGTTGTTGATGATGATGATGTTCCAGCATGAAGGTCCAAGAAGCCAACAACATGAGAAGGCATGACCAATATAATTGACCATCTAAATATCGTGACATCCTGAACACTTTTAAATTGCATCTGGCGGTTAACATTTAACATGATTGGCAGATAGGTCTATCTATATCTGGAATTCGATTGTTTTAAAGGTGTTTAACGAAGCAATGGATTTCATGATTGTGTATGCCTTAATGCCCGTCAGGGCCTACACTAACGACATCTTGCAACAGAATTACTATCCAACTGCGGAGGGGGCCATGTTCTTTCTTGCCACGGCCCTGCCTGCATACGTTGTCAGTGCCAGGGGCGGATCCAGGGGGGCCAATCCGGCCATGGCCCCCCATTTAAAACTTGCATGGGACGTGGCCCCCCCCCATTTGGTTTAAACAAGTTATTAAATAAATGTAGCGGGAGAGAAAAACAGGACATCAGGCCCCCCCATCTAAAAAATCCTACGGGGCGTGCCCCCCACCCGTTCGACTTAGAGGTTGAAATGGTATCATCTTCTTTTCCCGGAAAATTGGCCGATGACTAAAAAAAGTCATCAACTTTTTTGGCGGATGAATTGGTGTCTTTTCCCGGAAACTTGGCCGATGACTAAAAAAAAGGTCGTCAAACTAAATCACAACATTTTTTTCCTCCTGTTCCACCAACAAGACCGAAAATGTTGGCCCCCTCCGAAACGTTCTGGATCCGCCCTTGGTCAGTGCTGCTATTGACTCGGTAGACTGTAGACCCAGGGGCAGATACAGTGAGGAAGCATTTCTGTATCCGCCCCTGTGTAGACCGTATACATAGCCTACCTCCTTCTGAGTCGTCTCTCCATACCTTTTGGCCCGGCCCCCGTTGCTCAATTTTATTACGATCCCCATTCGGATTTGGCTTAGTAATTGTTAATTTTCTTATCGCGTTTTCTTCTCTGCACGTATACGCTATTGAGAATATACGCCATTGAGAATATACGCCATTGAGAATATACGCCATTGAGAATATACGCCATTGAGAATGTTCGAAGTGCGACAAGTCATTGAGGAGATTGGAACAGAAAAGGCTTTTAAATGGGACAGTTATTCGATGGTTCGTTCATTCATTAATTCATTCGTTCATTCGTTCGTTCGTTCCTTCATCCATCATTCATTCATTTATTCGTTCATTCGCAAATTCGTTCATTCATTCATCCATTCGTTTATTCATTCATTCATTCATTCATTCATTCATTCATTCATTCATTCATTCATTCATTCATTCATTCATTCATTCATTCATTCATTCATTCATTCATTCATTCATTCATTCATTCATTCATTCATTCATTCATTGTTATCTATAAACACTGCTTCATTTAGTCAATCATCTCTGATCGCTCCGCCAACAAACTGTAGTATGCCTTTGATACTCAACAGCACTCGATGCCCTTCAAAGTCTTCGGCGCATGCGCACTAGCTATCTCCGCAGCAAGACGCGACATGTTCAGACAGAGGCGATCATCTCATCCCAAGATATCAACTGAATAAGGCGCGGTGGTCAGAGCTATCGAAGGCCTGCTGAAAGTCAACATATAAACACTACTATGCATGGACATTAGGCACGCAGGCTACAT
The DNA here is from genome assembly GCA_949752735.1 of Lumbricus terrestris. NCBI lineage: Eukaryota > Metazoa > Annelida > Clitellata > Crassiclitellata > Lumbricidae > Lumbricus > Lumbricus terrestris. The sequence continues at coordinate 24,928,240 of OX457053.1, forward strand.
AATTTTATATAGGCCTATAGGCTACTTCGATAAAAAGTAATATAGTCGAGCAGGGCTCCCATAGGCCTGCCACCATCACCACCGCCACCCCTGATTATGCCTAAATTACAATATATTTGCTTGTGCTGTAGGCATAATCATAAAAATTATTATTTGCATTACCTCAATTTATCTCACACACTGTACACACACACCCACGCCCACGCACGCACGCACACACACACACACACACACACACACACACACACACACACACACACACACACACACACACAAATTAGGCTTATACACTACTACATGCACACACAATTTCCATACAATCATGCATGGCCTATAACTCTACTGCAAAGACCCACATGCACGGAGACTTGAGGTAAGGACCTTGAGCAAGTCCTTCACTTGCAATTGCATGGGCGCTTCGGCGTGAAACTCCAATGCGGTGTCCGCACTGTAGTCGGGAGAACCTCTGAGCAGAGAGAGAGATTGAAGGGGCGCTATAGAAATGGAGAAATGAAAAAAATGCACACGCATGAAACGTAGGCTAATCCATATATACATAACCCACATAATATATACCGAATGGACTTCCCTTGACTATGCGACACCTCCCAAGCTCTCAATTTCACAAACTGTTGAAGACTGTTTTTTTCGCTTGATCTCGGTCGGGAGCGCCTCTGAGTAGGTACCTTGAAGGAGCACTATATAAATTACGATTGATTGATTGATTGATTGATTGATTGATTGATTGATTGATTGATTGATTGATACACAATACATTCGTCTGTGTAAGCTTATGTTTGCCTATAATAAATAATATATAATATTAATACACACAAATGTACAAGATGGCATACTAGAAAATGACGCAACTGACGTATTAATATTGGTTGTCCTATAATTCTTCTTCCGCAGGACGTAGGCTACACACGGTTCCGTTTGGTCGGCGGTTGAGCTATAATTAGCGGAAGAATACGACGGTCTCGAGCGACATCAAGCGGTCGATGTAAACATCCGGTTTTCACGGAGCGCGGCGGAAGGATACGAAACGTCCATGGACAATAATTAGCCCACCAGCTGAGTCGAGCGGACAATAGAAGGCCGTGCCTCACGTCTACACCTAATCCAAATGTCTAGTGGCGGGACAGGGTGGGGTGGGTTGGGGGGCGGGGGGGGGGGGGCGATGACATCATGCGGTGGAAGTAGTAAACATGCGGCTCTCGGACGTGGCTAATAGTTCGGACGTAATGGGGGAGTTGGGGACGAAGTCGGTTTGGCGTTAATGTGACGTTAATTGTTCTCGTCCGTCCACGGCTGTTTTGTCGAATGCACCAACAGAACTGCCATGTCGGGGTATTATCGACGTTTTCCCTGTTGCTGGTGGCGTTTAGGGCCACGACAGCCATCAAATGAATGAATACTAGTCTATGGAATGAATGCTAGTCTATGGAAGGCGTAGACCGTTTAGCGATTGAGAAGATTGAATGTTTTTAAATTACAGAATTGCGTCATCAAGTATATAGGCCTATTTACGCCAATTTTCAGAAACGACGTTCAAAACAGGCAACGATTGGACTCGGCTGTACGACCGAATGAGCGACCGACCGAGGAACGATCGACCGAAACCGGCCGATTAGCGACCGAATGACAGACCGAATAGCGACCGAATGACAGACCGAATAACCGATCGAAAAGCGACGGAATGACAGACCGAATGACCGACCGAATGACCGACCGAATGACCGACCGAATAGCGACCGTATGACAGACCGAATGACCGACCGAATAGCGATTGAATGACAGACCGAATAACCGACCGAATGACCGACCGAATAGCGATTGAATGACAGACCGAATGGCCGACCGAATAGCGATTGATTGACAGACCGAATAGCGACCGAATAACCGACCGAATAGCGACCGAATGACAGACCGAATAGCGATTGAATGACAGACCGAATGACCGACCGAATAGCGATTGAATGACAGACCGAATGACAGACCGCATGACAGACCAAATAACCGACCGAATAGCGACCGAATGACAGACCGAATAGCGACCGAATGACAGACCGAATAACCGACCGAATAGCGACCGAATGACAGACCGAATAGCGATTGAATGACAGACCGAATGACAGACCGCATGACAGACCAAATAACCGACCGAATAGCGACCGAATGACAGACCGAATAGCGACCGAATGACAGACCGAATAACCGACCGAATAGCGACCGAATGACCGACCAAATAGCGACCGAATGACAGACCGAATAACCGACCGAATAGCGACCGAATGACAGACCGAATAGCGATTGAATGACAGACCGAATAACCGACCGAATGACCGACCGAATAGCGACCGAATGACCGACCGAATAGCGACTGAATGACAGACTGAATGACAGACCGCATGGCAGACCGAATAACCGACCGAATATCGACCGAATGACAGACCGAATGACCGACCGAATAGCGACTGAATGACAGACCGAATAGCGACCGAATAGCGACCGAATGACAGACCGAATGACCGACCGAATGACAGACCGAATGACCGACCGAATAGCGACCGAATGACAGACCGAATGACCGACCGAATAGCGACGGAATGACAGACCGAATGACCGACCGAATGACAGACCGAATGACCGACCGAATAGCGACCGAATGACAGACCGAATGACCGACCGAATAGCGACCGAATGACAGACCGAATGACCGACCGAATAGCGACTGAATGACAGACCGAATAGCGACCGAATAGCGACCGAATGACAGACCGAATAACCGATCGAATAACGACTGAATGACAGACCGAAAAGCGACTGAATGACAGACCGAATAGCGACCGAATGACAGACCGACTAGCGACCGAACGACAGACCGAATGACCTACCGAATAGCGATTGAATGACAGACCGAATAGGAACCGAACAGACCGAATAGCGACCGAATGTCCGATCGAATAGCGACCTAATGACCGACCGAACAACGACCGAATAACAGACCGAATAGCGACGGACCGAATGACAGCTAGCGATTGGACTCGGCTGTTTGACCGAATGACCGAACGAGCGAATACGCGACCAACCGTCGACCAAACGACCCACCGCGGTGCTTCTTTCTTGCTTGAAACTTCAGAGGCGATTTTTCGAAACAAGAGACGATGCTTTTGTATGCTGTGTGGACCCACTTTCTCAAGACATCCGAGGCTCTCGTAGCCATGACAACGAACGTAAATAAACTCAGACAGACACACACAGAAAAACAGACACACACAGACAGACAGAGACAGACATACACAAGCACAGACAAACAGACAGACACACACAGACAGACAGACAGGCAGACAGACACACAGACAAACAGACAGACAGACGGGCGGACAGACACAAACACAGACAGACAGACAGACACACAGACAGACACATACACAAGCACAGACACACACAGAAAAACAGACACACAGACAGACAGAGACAGACATACACAAGCACAGACAAACAGACAGACAGACACACACACAGACAGACACAGGCAGACATACACAAGCATAAACAGACAGACACAGACAAACAGACGGACACACAGACAGGTTTGGCTGGGGGTTTGCGAGCGACGGCTACACTGCGAGAACGCAGCAACGGAGTTTACAAGTTGAAATCAATAACCGAGTCAAAATAATGAGAAACAGATTTTAATTGATAGCCAACAATCGATAATAATTAAGACAGCAGCAACAGCATCATCATTAACGCCAGCATCATCATCATCAGTAGCAGCAGCTGCAGCTCCTGCGAGTGTACAGAGAAAACAATAGACCAAACAATAATTGACCGACATGAAATTTAAGAAAACTCCAACACACAAGAAAGTCAAAGCGAACGACGGTCTATTTATAGATCTGAACACGCACAGCTTCACCTCCTGTCCAAGTCTCCTCTGTTGTCCCCCTCTATCTGTCTGTCTGTCTGTCCGACTCTCTCTGCCTGTCTGCAACTCTCTGTTCCTTCATTCTCATCCGTCACATCCTTCACTTTGCCCATCTTTCTCTACCTTTGCTAGTCTGTCTGTCTGTCTGTCTGTCTGCACCTCTCTCTGTTCCTGTATCATACTGTCATTGTCATCGGTCCCATCCCTCCGTTTGCCTATCTCTCGCTCCCTCTGCTTGTCTGTCTATGTCTGTCTGTCTGTGTCTGTCTGTGCTTATGGAATGAACACGTTGCATCAAATGATCTGTGAACTTGATGATATGTCAAAGAACGTCAACAGAAACTACGAAGAAAAGTTCAGCCCAATAAAATCTAACAACGACGAAATGTAATAATAATAATAATAATAATAATGATAATAATAATAATAAGTAAATAATAATAGTAATTATAATATTCAATAACAATAATAAAAAAATAATAATAGCAATAATAACATTAGCAGTAACAATAATAACAATAGCAATAATAATATATAATAATTATTACATGGTAGTTAGTAGTGAAGTCCCTGATGATCCTAAATACCTCAGGGCAATTTAGAAAACAACAACAATAATAGTAATATTAATATTATCATTGTTATTGTTATCATTATTATTGCCAATGTTGTCATTATCATTACAATAATCATAATTATTGTCAATATTACAACAGTAACAATCTTAGCCATAATAGGCCTAATAGTAGTAATAGTAGTAGTAGTAGTAGTAGCAATAGCAATAATGAAAACAGTCATAAAAATGATACTAATAGTAGCATTGATAAATAATCACAATAATAAAATAGTAAATAATAATAATACTAAATATAATAATAATAAATATAATAATAAGAATAATATAAAAAAAATAATAGTATTAAAAGACAATAACTATCAGCAGAGTTGTCAACAGCAGCAGCAGTAGCAGCAGTTTTCTCAATAACATTTTAATGATTACATTGTCGTCGATATATCAAAGATCAAAACGTGAACAAAAAACGTGAACTACTACGGCTGATAAATGCATCCGAAGAATAAGAATAAGAGATGAAACTGATTCAAGTTGACACAAAAACAACAAGCAAACCACTTACATACTTACGCACCGACTGAGCTGCTATAAATAGCCCCTCAGCGCAGTGCGAGTAAGTAAGTGGCGTAAAAGTCTTCGATAGCCAAGAAACAAGAAGTAGAAATCTATCTCGATTAGTGAGTAAGTAGGCATACTGAAACTACTTCCAGTATGGTTGATTATCTAGCACTTTTACCAACCAGTTACCCAGTCAGTGTTCTGCTGCTTTTTTAAACGTGACAAAATTCAATTCAACAGAATAATATTGACTTAAATGCTCAAAATATCAAGTCAGAGTCTTGGTTTAATATCGTTGCTGCACCATTTAATTATAAAACCGTAAAATGCAATTTAAGTATACTGGATGGATACAAGAAGCGTGTGTACTGCTTTCGTGTCATTCGAACAAGGATCCCATAATATGTCAACATTTAGGCTTCAAGGTCACGTAAAATTATTCTTGTTTTCAAGTACCCTCACAAAAAGGAAGATCGGGCTGTCAAACTAGCCTCGAAAGGCAGCTACTTGTATGAAGTATTAGCAACTTCATTTTCTCAGCCTTGGCTTATGAGGGTCGATGGCCAATCCTCTCCCCCGCAGCCTGAGCATCTCACCAACAGCTTATGGTCAGTAAAATCATGGCTGTGCAGATATTTTAAAATAAATATTTCCACCTTGACAAAGGCATGAACCATAGCCCCATGGCTAACAGCATAGGCGTACGGGAGATTTCAGCAGTGGGGGATGGGGGGGGCAAGATTTAACTTCCGAAAAAATCCTGAAATCTCGAGGAAAATACAACTTTTTAAAGTCATTTCCCGGTCTGCTTGCCCAAAAAACACCCTTGCCCAAAAAGTTGATGACCCTTTTTTAGCCATTTCCCGGGTCTGCTTGCCCGAAAAGCAGTTTTGCCCAAAATTTGGGGGCATTTGCTCCCCCCTCTGGACCACCGCCTCGTACGCCTATGGCCAACAGTCCAGCATCCTGACTATTAAAATATCATGCGTCCAATACAGCATTCACATATTATGTACATTGGTTGAAATCTACCAGAAATAACACAACCGAATGGTTTCTGTAGGCTTCTGTAAATCAGATACAGACCTCAATAACTGAGAAACTGTCACACAAGTATCAAAGTAAGTTTCTGCGCAGTCATGGCTGAACCTTGTATAACTGAGACAGAGAAAGATGTTCAGTCATGCGCACACCCACACAACCACTTCGCTAACAGCATTCAGTGGCGGATCCAGAACGTTTCGAAGTGGTGGCCAAAATTTTCGGTGTTGGGCAAGGATAAATTTTTTCTTTAGTTGCCGAAAAATCTGATGACCATTTTTTTAGTCGTTTGTTTTATCCGCCAAAAAAGTTGACGACCTTTTTTTAAAGTCATCATAGTCTACTTTTGTAAAGGTCTGCCGAACTGATAGGTGGGGGGGCATGTCCACTTTCCACGCCAAAATGGCTGGTGAGAAAGAATTTTCTAAATGGGGGGCCATGGACGGATTGGCTCCCTCTGGATCCGCCCCTGACAGCGTTGCAATATGCTTTGAATAATGAGACGTACAGACGGAGTAGAAGCAGAAACTGAATAGATATAATATAATGCTTGCCGTTCGCTCAATAAAGCTACCGCAAGTGGAAATCTAGAGCAGCGTTTTCGCTGGATCGAAATCGGTCGAGACAGTTAACGCACACACACACGCACATCACAGTCGAACCAATTCTTCTGTCCGCTTGAAAAATATACGGTGATCAAAAAACGAAACTAGTAGAAAAGTAGTACTTCACTGAATGAACTAGAGACGCTTTTCACATAATTATGTACATAATATACGATGTGCAGCACGGAAAATAGATCAGTCTGTGATTGAAAAAGCATCAAATCTGTGTACAAAAATTACGCTAGGGGACTGAACAAGAGATATATGCACACGATACAGCTTGACTGACGAGAAGAACAAAAATACCAAGACTTGTAGCAGGATCTGTTCCAGGCTGTAAATCCGCTTAGTAAATTTATGAAACACTCGAAAGTCGTTATAGACAGAAAACAGAAACCGAGATATAATTATTGGCCGATGACCAGAAACTTCTGGAACGGTGATGCACTCTATCGGTGTGTGTAAAATGCAAATCGAGCCACCTGAGGGAGATCTTGGCCGAGAACAGACATGGGAACAGTACGGACACATGCAACAAAGGAAATCGTATACTAACTTCCTATTTTTGTTCCAATAAAAGTACCTACAATGTTCATTTCTGATGGCTTGACTCACATCCGAGCCTCTGATGCACACCGGATAATTCGTCAAACTGTCAATGTGTATGCGGTTTTATGCAATGCACTTATAAACGTAGGCTATTTCTGTTTTCTCTGGGCACCAAACGCGTACAACAAGTGCATGATTATCCTATGAAGGCTTGAACCTGCAACCTCCATAAATAATAAAACCAAGGTGGGCATCCAACCACTTTGCAAAAGTCAATTATCAACTTCATCAAGGAAGCTAAGAGAAATGATCCTGTCTAAAATCGAACGACATTGTTAAAGCTACAGATGGTTTTTCAACCTCACGATCAATCTAGGTGTATATATAAAAAAAGGGAGCCGCACTGCCCCGCTCCCATAAAACAACGCTTCTCGAAAAAAACACGGCCAACTAACAACAGATAAAAAGTATTCAACGCGATAAACTACATTCACAAAACTAGCAAGATAAACAAGTTTTTCTACGAACACTGGTCACAAGCAGACCATATCAACCACGAATTAAAGACAGTTTTTTTGGTCAATGAACAACTCTTGATTCTTCCTCGGTTCGCTTACTCTCTCTTTCTCTTCCTACTTCTATGTACAAAGAATTCTGCCAAATTCAGTCAGAAAATCTACTGAACTACCGCAAATAAATAGCAACGTACGTACGCCAAACGCACTGTCCCTGAATTCCTGAATAAATAGTTGATAAATAGACGAGAACCCGGAGAGAGCAAACGTTCTGCAATCATTATTAAGTCACCAGCAACTCACAGTCTGAATTTTTCCACAGAAAATAAATCCACGATCAATTGAGACAGCGACTGGAATTCAACTGAAATGGGATGCGCATGAACATTTTCCTTCGACCATGGTAAAATAGACTTCTTTTTTGATGGCTGAAATTGGAATGGAGGATGGAATGATCAATTAAAAGAAAGGAATCCTATCTCAGGCATCATAACCCTAATCTTACTCTCCAAATTTCTAAGGCGCCACTCGAAAGCCAAGCGCAGGGCACCAGCTTATTCACGAGTGCACGAGTCATCTCAACTGCAGACCTGCAAATCAAATCAAACTGAGAAAGTCTGCAGTTGATGGAAGGAACGCCTCTTATCCAACACAAAAGAAAATGCAATCCACACAAAGCCAGACACCACAGTTCCACTAAGACACCAAGAACTTAGGCCTACAATCCATCTGCTAGAAATGCCCCAATGCGGCTGGAAAAAATTCCAGACTGAAACACTGCAGAAATAATTAATTTAATGCCAAGGTTACTACGCATGCACAGTTGCACACATTCCTGTAGATAGAGCTCAATATTATTGAAGAAATCCGAGAGCTGCACAGCTCATATCTAATTGAAACCGAATAGCAGAAACAACCGGATCATCATTTGGAAAGCATAAGAGTAGAGCTGGATGAAAATTTTTCCAAGCAACAATTAACTAATTTCCCTAAATCTATCTGATTATCATCTCCGTCCTCCTCCTTGTTCTCCTCCTCGTCCTTCTCCATCTCCTCCGTCATCGCCAGTCACTACGGCCATTTTATCCTATCGTAATCCCCAAATTTCTAAAGCTCTACTCGAAAGCCAAGCGTGGGGCACCAGTTTATTCACGAGCGCTGCGTTGAGTCATAATGCCAAAGACATCAATCAATCAGTGGCATAATGACAGTTGCTTAAAACCGATCGAAACATTGACCAACAACTTCACGTCATCACGATTTCAATCACAAAAAATGTGACTTTAAGGAAACCAAGCAGAAACTGAGTGACGTCAGAAATCAATAGTCAACTTAAGTCAGAAGAACAAAACTCGGCACAGCCTTTCCTCACCTACTTTGTCACTCAATACTTTCACTCAATGTACTAAAGGACCTCGCTCGCCACCACACAACAATCTGGCCCAGAACAATACGATTTCAACCAAAACAACAAACATGCTTTACATCCAACTGCCATTTCAGGGAGTGTCGTCCATACCTGAGTCCGGCTTCTGTTCAATTGTTACTTGAAAGCAGTCCTTATGATTCCGACTGAGGAAACCGCCAGGCATTGAATTAGGGCATTTTTGACGGTCGTGAAGTATAATACTTTGACTGGAGCCAGCCACGCTATTTACAACTGGACTTGTTGTTTTCTATGGACCGCTGGGTTCCTTATTGTTTTCGCTGAACAATAGGCGGCCAACTTGTTGTTGTCATCGATCAATTCTGCAGAAACTCTAAACGGATAAAACGATCGACCAATGTCGAAAAACAACCCGTGCGAAACAAGAGCGTAGTTTTTCTCAACTCCAAACTAAACAACAGTTTTGTCAGCCAGAGCAAAACAAGAGCAGCGTTTTTCTCAACTCAAAACTAAACAACAGTTTTGTCAGCCAGAGTAAAACAAGAGAAGCGTTTTTCGCAACTCTAGCAAAACATGAGCACAATTTTTCTCAACCCAGGCAAAACAAAAACAATTTTTCTCAACCCGAGCAAAACAAAAGCACAATTTTTCTCAACCCGAGCAAAACAGGAACACAATTTTTCTCAATCCAAGCAAAACAGGAGCAGAGTTTTCTCTAAGTCCCTCCAAATTAAACAAAAATTCCATCATTCCAAATGGAATCCCCAGAAACAAGCCTATTCAAATTGTCGCAGTTTGGATGGTAGATCGCCAACTCAGTTGAAGAGACGAGAAAAGAAAGATGCACCAAAGTTCTATCATACAAATCGAATATGAAAGAAAAAAACTGATTCTCTGTACAATTATTCACAATTACCAACCTCACAACGCACACACAGAAACTGTGCTACATTAAAATCCACTGGAAAACTAAGTGACCTGCCTGACCTACTTTTCTTCTCTGTATCTCTTTCTCTTCTGTCAGTCTGTCTGTCTGTCTCTCTGTCAGTATCTGTTTATGCCTCTATGTCTGGCTGTCTCTCTGTGTATCTGTCTGTCTGTCTAAGTTCACTGCAAACAGAAGAACAATCAGTCTTAGTCCGGTCCCTTCCTATCCATTAGCCACGACAGACGACTTCTTTCGACTGTGGGAAATATTCGCTTGCCGATCTACACGTTCAGGATACTCAAAGCAAACCAACCAGCCAAGCATGAACCAAGCGCTCAGTCCATCCCAGTGCCTTTAACTCGGGCACACTCTTTCGGCCGCAGGAGAAAGAAAGAGAGAGACAGATACAAAGAGAGAGAGAGAGAGAGACAGACAGACAGACAGAGAGAGAGAGAGAGCTCTAGATTGAAAAAAGGATAGGCAGACACAGAAACAAAGAGACAGAGGCATACAGACAGACAGAGTCAGACAGACAGAAAAAAAACAGAGACAGACAGAGGCAGAAAGACAGACAAAAAGCAAGAGAGAAAGAGACAGAGATAACAAAAAGAGAAGGACAGCAACAGAGACAAAGAGAGAGAGAGAGAGAGAGAGAGAGAGAGAGAGAGAGAGAGACAGACAGACAGACAGACAGACAGAAAGAGATGGCCAACGAAACATCATCTTTCAGCCTCATTCAGAACGTGACAGAAATCAATAAGCGAGCTTTAAGAGCGCAGCCGTCGTCAGCGTACGAATGAATGGACTCCAAACAAAAGACGAACGCCTGCGAGCAAAGTGAACCCATTGACAATGCATGGATTAAATGCAACAGCCAACAAGAGCTGACGACGACGCGTGGAAAAATCAAAACCGGTCTCAAAGAGAAGGTACGATGGAAAAGAGCGAAACAAAGCCTGACCCTGATATCTGCTCTATGCCTACTCACAAGAAGACTGCACGGACCACCCCACCACGGACCACCCCACTTGCAGCATCGTCGAATACAATTTCAATTGCATGCCCAAGTACTTGAAACGAGAACGATTACGCAAGCCACATGCAAGAGATTTTTAAAATTATCTAACAAGCGTAGAAATACACGAATAAGTTACGCGGTCATGTAAAGTCGGTTGAAACACAGAATCGCATGAAAAAATTGACGAGTCTACTACGAGAACACCGTTCTTAGCTATTGTTCGAACTGTTAGCGGAAATAACATGTGAACGGGCGAGAGAGAATTCGGCGAACAAAGGAGGAAATCTCTGGAAAATCTCTCTATCTCTTCACATCTCCATTCCAACTTTTCTCAGTCGACGAGCGAAGAAGAATAAGAAGAAGAGGAAAAATTTGAAGGAGGAAAAAAAGGAGAAAACCTCAAAACAAAATAGACAAAGTGGTGACAGAAATGAAAAATATATCCAATGATCGAATGTCTCTGAAGATTGAAGACCATTCTTGTTCCGACAGAAGACCGGTCTCTCGCAAAGATCTAAGAACGCTCTTGTTCCGACAGAGGACCCGGTCTTGCAAAGATTGTTCTTGTTCTGACAGAAGACCGGTCTCGCCAAGACCGAAGACCATTCCTGTCACGTTCGAAGACCGGTCTCACCAAGATCGAAGACCAATTTCTCTACGATCAAAGTCCGATCGCCGCGTGAAGATTGAAAACCGGTCTTACACGATCGATCGCAGTTCCGATGGTCATGTTCTGAGCATGGTCCTTAGTAGAACAACTGAGGGGCGTTCGATTGGTGATATGTGAGGGGGGCGTTGGGCGTTGCATAGTCGTAGTTGGAGACCATGGAGTCGATGGGATGTGGTGGCAGTGTCCTCTTCTTCACTTTCCCTGAAGATGGAATAGGTGGCGCCACTGGTGGTGGTGGTGGGGGTGGCATCGTCGTTGGCAACTGCGTTGTTGGTGATGTACGTTGCAATTCTGCATCTACCTGGTCACTTAATATCCTACAATGCAACCAAACCATTAATTGATATTCAATTTTACTACCAATTGATGTAAACTAAATAAATAATCTGAACAACTATACAACAACTAATTAATATATCACAGAGATAATAATAATAATAATAATAATAATAATTAAAAAACTTTTACTATTTATTGTTTTTAAAGCCTGGGGGATCATATATACCTCGGGCACAAACAATTTAATTATAATAATAAAAATAATAATAATAATAATAATAATAATTTATATGGCGCCCTAACATGTGATAGACAGAGACAGACAGACAGACAGAGACAGACAGAAAGACAGGCAGACACAGACAAATATAGACAGAAAGACATACAGTGACAGACAGACACAGACAGATAGAGACAGACACAGACAAACAGAAAGACACAGACGGACAGAGACAGACAGATAGACACAGACAAATATAGACAGAAAGACATACAGAGACAGACAGACAGACACAGACAGACACAAACGGACAGAGACAGACGGATAGAGAGCGAGTGTCGCCACCTACCAGTTGTCTAGCTCCATCTGCTGCTGTCTAAACTGAGCGATCATCGGCAGCGGCAAATGATCGACCAATTCGAGCGAATCTCTCAAGTGACGCAATGTCTCGTAGTTCTCTCGACCGCGCACCTACAACCACCACGACACACAGTTACACCGCTTCGGAGTTATTACACCAACATTGCAAGGAAAGACATATTTATATCATGAAATGACAATATATATGTACACACACATACACATATATCCATATACATAATTTATTTATTTATTTTATTTGTTTATCCATTTCTATAGCGCCCCTTCAAGCTCTCTACTCAGAGGCGCTTCCGACTATAGTGCGGACACTGCATCGGAGTTTCACGCCCAAGCAATTGCGAGTGAAGGACTTGCTCAAGGTCCCTACGTGGCAGCTTGAGGTGAATTCGAACCTCGAACCTTCAGGCTTCAAGGCAACGAAGCCACCACTACACAAGTGAGCCCCACACTAATATATAATATAGACTCTCTTTTTTCTCACACACACACACACACACAGACAAACTTACACATTAAATAAGAGGAGAAGGGAGGTAAGGGGAAGAGAAGGAAGAAGACCAGGGGAAGAGGAGAAGAGGTGAGGAGATGAGGAAGACGGTAGGTTAAGGAAACAGTAGAAGTGAGATGAGTGGAAGAGGAGCAAATAAACCAATGGAAAACAGCAGAATGAAGATGATGGAAAGAAGAGGTATGGAGGCGACGAGGAAGAAGATGCAATCTCGGGTAAGCACAGGAAAGCAGATGAAGAGACATTCTACCTGTATCGTGAAGACCTCATCTCGCTTTCCTCCTCCGCATCTCTGTCGCTTGACATCAGGCGACATGAGACCGACCAGGTCATCCCCTCCTCCACCTACTCCTCCTCCAACCGGATTCGCCATCCGCTTCTTCCCCGATTTCTTCCCTAGTAGGTTCTCCTCCTCCTGGCACCCGTCACGACCGGGCGATGCACAGCAGCGGACCTTGATGACCTGGCGCCCGAGGACGACCCCGTCGCACTCGAGGGTGAAGATGACGTGAAGCGGGCGTCGGCTGTAGCCGCTATGGCACGAACTGAAGCACATGAACTTGTAGAGGTTGGTCACCCACTCGGCTCCAGCTGCAACAAAGGCAAATGAAAGACTATGTCTTACTATGCTGTAACTACATTTAAAGATATATATAGCACCTCTAGTAAATGGAGAAAGAAAGACAGACAGACAGACAGACAGTTCGTCATACAGACAGACAGACATACAGACAGACATACAGACATGTAGACAGACATTACACAGACACAGACAGACACAGACAGACAAAGACAGACATACACACAAACATTACATACATGACATACATACATACATACATACATACATACAATGTCATACATACATACATACAGGCAGGCATGCATGAATGCATGCATACATACATACAAACACATGGGCGTCCGCAGGAATTTTTCTAGGGGGGCGCAAACTTTTATATAGGCCTAATTGTCAGAGGGGCTAAGTAGGTTGTCCAAAGCAACCGATGACTCCACCTTCGACGCCTGCACCTTCTGCACTGGCTCCCTCTAGATCCTCTGTCACGGAACCCAGCATGCGAAAAAGCATAGACATTCATTGTCAAAACTGCTATGATAGCCTTAAAATTTTTATGTGACTGAAATCTGACCTTAGTGACTTTAGTCTTCAAATGACAATTGTAGACCTAATCGTCTGATTCATCTGGGTTCTGATGTTCAAACTGATTTATCAGTTCATTTGCTGTCTGAAACTGTTTCCGAAGTACGATATAGGCCTACATGTACAATGTAGACCTACGTATACATTCATTATACAGAGGCCTGATAAACGCCGTAAACGTTCATCACTGCATATATATGGTTGTTGAACGAATGAATGCATGTTTCTACCTTCCATATCAGAACTCATCTTCAAGCGAAAACAAAACATCCCTTGACTGCCTGTTCCGCTAGAGCGGGAAGCGTTTGGTCCCTTGTGTTGGGACCTCACCTGTCAGCAAGGTCGTAACTTTCCCAAGATAGAGCTTATGATAGAGGTATTGGCAATATTTATTTGTTCACTACTCATCCATTCCCTTCTCTCTCCCCTCGTACATTATATATATATAATATATATTATATAATATATATTATATAATATATATTATATATATATGCCACCCTATATCAAGTATCAACTTTGATGTGATGTTTCCTCATCTCTTCCTCCTCTCCCTTTTTTCTCTGTCCCTTCTACCTAATATATGCAGTACATGTATATCTCTACATGTATACATGCTTAATACACGAATGCAGTGGTTCCAAGGCTAGGGTGGTATATTTAAAGTGTAACAAAATGCGTGTTGGCTGGCATATGAGAGAATAAGCTGATTTATTAGTCAGTCCCTGTCGCTCCAGCCAGTGCCAATTAAGTTTGTTTATATATCCTTGTGTGTGTATATATATATGTCGCTCTGTGTGACTATTCGCGTTTCACCGGCTGGACCTGTGTTATCTCGCAGTGGTCGCCTGAAACAACACAAGAGCCGCTGTTAGAGAGAATACGATGCCAATTACTTGGCCATTAGGCGGACACGGCTGAATGCAGTTTGCCGAAACGGGGTAGCAGTATGAATTTCCGTATTGCCACGAGAGAGTTCTATACCTATGGTCCACCGATAATCACGTTGAAAATCGCGTTGTAATAATCATAATCAAAATAATCTAAATTTCTCTGCAAATAAGCTTATGTGAAAAATCCAGGGGGGCGCACTTGCGCCCCCTTGCGCCCCGCTGCGGACGCCCATGTACAAACATACATACAAACATACATACACACATACACAGTCACACATATGTACCAGTACATAAAAGGCAGACATGCACATGGAAGCTTGCAGATATATTTGCAGGATGGGACCAAAACAATGGTCACAGTTCAAAATTTCCAGCAATTGTTTGAAAAATGAAAAGCACGATTTCAATGAAGAACGCATCGAATTTTTTTATGGATGTTTCTAAATAGAAATTTCTCAATATGACTTCAAACAGATCATGAAAATGAAAATGCATCATACAAAGATTGAAGATAATTATTTAAAAGATGAAGATAATAATTTAAAAGATGAAGATGATCTCACAAATGAAGATAACCTCACAGATGAAGATAACAGCAATGTTGCTGATGAAGATATAGAAACATTAACGAACCCTGTGGGTCTTCATATGGAATGATAACACTCAGTCGGTGAGTGTAGGGATCTTCAACATGTTTGGCGAGTTGATGTTCGGAGAGGATGAGGTGCTGAGCCATCGTGGAGGACTCAAGAGCGTTCTTCGCCGCTCTGTGAGTGGGACACCGGCTGACGACCTCCTGGATGTGCTCGGGGTTCAGATAGACCGGCAGGGCACGGATTATGGAACCCGGAGGAGGCTTCTTGGCTGAGCGGAACAGGAATGGACAAGGCTTGTTGATCTTAACGAATAGTTTGTCGAGACCATCGAAGAACTGACAAAGAAAAAAGAACAAAACTATTGTTATGCATTATAAATACAAATAGTATTATTGTTCATATCTTTATATTATTATTGTTGTAATCATTATGAATCATTATTATTATAATGGTAAATAAGAACTCAAATAAGAACTAATATTATTGTTATTTACTATTATTATCATTCTATTAGAATCAGTATTATCATTGTATTAGAATTAGTATTAATATTTTATCATCATTATTATTAGTAGTATTAAATTAGTATCAGAACTATCATTATTATTTTTATTTGTTATTATTATTTTAATTATCACTAACACTACCACTACTGCTACAACTTCTACCACTACTACCACTAGTGCCACTACCACAACTATAATTATTATTACTATTATTTTTATACCCCTAGATATTTAGGATCCTTCAAGCACTTTATTGTTATCATTATTATTATTAATGCTGCTGTCGTTATTGCCATTGCTATTATTGTTATTGCTGTCACAATATTCTTGATAAAATATGATATCAGATAGTAATGGAAGACGACATTAAGTGGAGCAAATGGATGTGGTATAGGCAAACGTACAATCCAGTTGGCTGACTTTGTCTTCTTCTGTTGTTTCTCGAGCGCCACCTGGAACCCGTAATCACCTGGATACTGCGTGCTACAAGAAACGGCAGAACAACATTCAACTCAAGCCGATCTACTTATTCATCATTGCAAATTATTGTTAATTATTATCGTTATTATCATTATCATCACCATTATCATTATCATTATTATTATTATTATTATTATTATGGAACCTTGTAGTGTACGACGACAGTTTGTCCACTATTATAGGGAACATAACACACGCCGAGTGACTGCCACCCATATTATTATTATTATTATTATTATTATTATTATTATTATTATTATTATTATCATCATCATCATTATTATTATTATTAATCATTATCATTATTATCATTGTTATTATTATTATTATTAATTATTATTATTATTTTTATTATCATCATTATCATCTTCATCATTGTTATATTCTCTTTTCTGTCTGAGAGTGCCTATAAGTAGATCTATCGTGAGGCGTACATAAATCATCGAAATGAACGAATGAATAAAACAAATGAATTTAAGACACCATCGAAACGAACTTTATTTTGTGTTTAAAGACACCTTCTGATGTCGATTCATTTAATTAGTAGTGACCTAAAAAAAACATGGTTATTGATTGCGACTGGTCCGACTGGCGACTATTTATATCTTGAGTGAAAAGTTTAAAAAGGTGTCTAACTGAAGCAGTCGATTTCATGTAGGCTATTAATATTTATCTATTTTTTTATGAGCACTTTTATAGCACCCTTCAAGACTATCTACTCAGAAGCGCTCCTGGCCATAATATGCTAAATAGGACATTCTTGAAACTAGAACATAACTTTTTTAAATTTTATTTGTCCACCATCCTCCAATCTCCACCATCCAAAACTGAATCGACTTGGCAGCTCCTCTCCCTCCCCTCTCCCTGATCCTCTGCCATGCCAACATTACTTAGGTATACCCACTTAGTAGCGCTGGACAGCCCCTCTGATATGACGCAGCACTCGTGAACAAGCTGGTGCCCTGCGCTCAGCTATCGAGCAGCACTTTTACAGGTCTGTGTTTGACAGTTACGATAAGCATCAGTTATATATATATATATATATATATGTATATAAGTATCAGTTAAATATATATATATATACACATAAGCATCAGTTATATACAAGCATCCGTTATATATATATATAAGCATCAGTTATATATATATATATATATATAAACATCAGTTATACATATATTAAAAGCATCAGTTATACATATAAGCATCAGTTATATATGTATATATAGTAAAATAAAACCAATATAAATATATAAATAATATATGGTATATATATATAAATAATATAATATCATTATATTATCATTATAATCATTATGAATTATTATTATTATAACAATAATTATTATTATATTAATTATTATAAATTATATTTATATTTATTATTATAATTATTAATTCATTATAATAATTAATTATAACAATAATAATGAAATGATCTGATATTATTTATATATATATATAAATAATATAAATATATATATATAATACCTAAGGGCATAAATATAATTATATAAGCATCAGCTATATATATATATATATATATATATATATATATATATATATATATATATATATATATATATAAGCATCAGTTAAATTACCTCAACCCATTTTTTAAAAATCTTGGACTAATTTCAAACTAACACACTGTAGTCTGATTACAATTATTCATAGTATGAACGGATGACCACAAGTTATTACAGGAGTCGAAATCAACTATAATTATGGCAGTCATGCAAGACTCCCCATCTCAGTCTATCTCATTTCACCCACGCCATCCGCCAAATTGAAAGCTAAGTCGACCGTTGAGAGGGTATACATTACCCC
Source organism: Lumbricus terrestris (assembly GCA_949752735.1). Classification (NCBI taxonomy): domain Eukaryota; kingdom Metazoa; phylum Annelida; class Clitellata; order Crassiclitellata; family Lumbricidae; genus Lumbricus; species Lumbricus terrestris. The sequence goes on from OX457053.1 coordinate 24,946,877, forward strand.
ACCCCACCCCCACCCCAATCATGATGTTAGTCAACAGAAATCCTTTTTCCTGCATGTAACATGGCTTCAACATGATCAGCTTTGCAGTCTAATGAAACCGAGGTTTGGTCATTAGTATTCGACGACACACAGGAGCAGACAACACCCAGGCAATTGAAATTATACAGCGCAACTTGTGTCCTTTGTCTATACGCCAACGGAAAAACATTAGCCGCTCTCCCTAGAAGCCCCCATCGAGGAATAATCCTTCCCCACACTCCTCCCGCTCACTGACGGGCGCAGGAAGAGAGCGGAGCTCGTGGGAGGATATGAAAACGAGACAGGAAGGGAGTGGCAGCTAAGCTACAGTCTTTTTTTCCATGCCCATCTCACTGACATCCGCAGACAGTCTGCTGCCGTTGCTGGAAAAACGTTTCGTGGATCAGGAACAATCAACAGAATATTAGCCTTGTAAATCAAGGCGCCAATTGTACCAAAGACAGCAGACACTCTATTGAGAGGAGGAGGAGACCAGACGAATCGGCTGACGACCGCCGCTTGCAAATGGCCACCTAGCGGCGGCGGTGATGAGGACCAATGTATTATTAAATTGCTTTGCATCTGAATGATATATTCACCAGTTTTCAACAATTACATTCGTAGAATGAATTGCAGGAACTTTCACTGGTTTTGCGATTAACCTTGGATCGTTCCACTTTCATCCATTGTCCATCTTAAGGCATGTATGTGCTATACATGTATATTGGTACGCCAATATGTGTGTATGCATGTATGTATACATGTATGGATATATGTAATATGGATTGTTATCATTGGTGTTCAACAAACTGATTTATTTAAGTGTATGTTTATATTAAGGTACACGTATACAGATGTATATATGCATGCATGCATGCATGCATGCATGCATGTACACATGTACGCATGACATGTACGCATGTACGTATGTATGTATGTACGTACGTACGTGTGTGTATGTATGTATGTATGTGTGTATGTATGTATGTATGTACGCATGTATGTATGTATGAATGTATGTATTATGTACGTATCCATATATTATGTATATATGTAATGCATATATGCATAATTATGTATGCATGTAAAACATTGTATGTATTTATATCAGGGCACTTATACAGGAAATTTTATTACCACACAAACGTTGAAACAATAACTCTCAATAACTCAATTGACAATAATCAATAACTCTTACTCTCTACGAATTCTAACATTTGCAAAGTGTCTGCTGCACGCAGTAAAAGTCAACGTTTCATAGAATTTACACAGCACTTCCTTCTGTACACTTATTCTCAGACACCCACGTGACACATTCTTCGTGACGTCAAATGGAGTCGAGTGTCTTTCTCCATGGACCATATATATTATTATATTATTTCAGGCTTTCAATCCCTCGAATATAGAACAAGACATCAACTCGTAATTAATATTTTTCGCAGATTATATTATATGCCTCACGACACACTCGTAGGGAACAAAACTCTTTTCTTAGAGGACACAATCTTTGCATTGCAGTGCCGTCAAATACGGAGAATAAGACTGAGCAGGACTTCGCATGCCACGAAAGGCAAACACGACCTTCTCCTCCTGTCTCAAGACCGCCAATCATCACCAACAGAAAGCCATCGCTGTCGAATGAACAATTGAATCATTTGAACAATGGAGACCGGAAAATTTTTCGGTACGGTTACAAGACAACTGAATCGGGTGCTGTCGATGGTCTCTCGATCTCTCTCTGTCTGTCTCTGTGTCTGTCTCTCTGCCTATGTCTCTCTGTCTCTGTCTCTGTCTCTCTCTCTGTCTCTCTCTGCTTGCGATGAATACGTCATCGCCAAAGAGAAAACAGGGGAAACAATAAGCAATGTCTGGCACATCATTGTCTCTGGTTCATGTTGCAGCAATATTCAGCAAATACATAGGACTTCGATCAGATGGAACTCCACCTTGCCATTACAGACAGACAGACAGACAGACAGACAGACAGACAGACAGACAGACAGACAGACAGACAGACAGACAGACAGACAGACAGACAGACAGACGCACACACACAGAAGATACAGAGACAGGCAGAGACAGAGACAAAACAAAGAGACAAAAAGAGGGAGGGGCGGACAGAGGGAGAGAGACAGGCAAGTGAGCCGACTAGCACAAAATGTGAATTAAGTATACACGCAGAATTTTTTTGACAGATTTTAAGATAGCGTACCGAGAAAAAACGAGAGAAGACACCGGGATACGTACAAGGACAGAGACAGAGTAAAACAGAGACACACAGACAGAGTAAAACAGAGAGAGACACAGACAGAGCTGCGAAAGTCAACAATCTCATTCGTTCATCTATATCGCTGAATTTTTGTCTGGTTTTCTGTTTTTGTTTAGTCTATTTTAATTAGTCTATAAGCTCCGTCTGTATCTTCCTGCATCCGTCTGTATCTGCCTGTGTTTGTTTTTGTCTTTCTGCCTCTGTCTGTACATCCGTCGGCACGTTTGCCTCGCTCTGTCTGTCTATACCTCTAGTCTGTGTCTGTCCTTGTCTGTCTGTACATACGTCTGCAAGTTTGCCTCTGTCTGTCTGTCTGTCTGTGTGTCCTTGTCTGTCTGCCTCTGTCTATACGTACGTCTGCACGTTTGCCTCTGTCTGTCTGTCTGTGTGTCCTTGTCTGTCTGCCTCTGTCTATACGTACGTCTGCATGTTTGCCTTTGTCTGTCTGTCTGTCTGTGTGTCCTTGTCTGTCGGCCTCTCTCTATACGTACATTTGCACGTTTGCCTCTGTCTGTCTGTCTGTCTGGCTGTCTGTCTGTCTGTCTGTTTGCAAACGCTACACTTGCGATGCTCTTTACTCATGACTCATGAGACTACGGCGGTGGCGTTGTCTGCCTGTGACAAGGTGTTGTGTGTGAGTTGACCGTGCAGGGGCGAAAACTGAGAACTAATCAGAGATGCAACCATCATTCACAGATTCAACATCGATCGTCACTTTCAACACACGCACGCACACACACGCACACAGACACACACACACTCCACACACGCACACAGACACACACATGCACACACAATGCTCCCGACTGCAGAGCGGACACTGCATCGAAGTTTCACACAGAAGCGCTGAGCAATTGCGAGTGAAGGACTTGCGCAAGGTCCCTACGCAGCGACTTGAGGTGGATTCGAACCTGCAACCCATCGGCTGCATGGCGACAAACATACCCACTACACCACTACAAACATGACATTGACTGCAGAGTCTAGGAAAAACGAGGAAGGGGAGAGGGAGGCCAGAGCAGAGTGTATGCTGAACCGTCGATTACGATACTGGCTTGACCTCCCGGGAGTCTGGCCTGGCACCAGAATTGGATAAAACTGTCTGGCTATAATTGCAGACTTGATCTGATAATCATAGCGCAGGTATTTCAGCCGTTGTCTCCAAGGCGACTTTTGTGTGCACACGACTGACACGAGAAATTTCGAAGACGTATAGGACAACATTTCTATCGACATTTATCACAGGAACGAAGGAAATAATGTGAAAGGAATCGGCTCGTCCATGTCCACCAAAGTAACTAACAAGTCAGACTCGCCAACTTCTTTTTCAAGTCACTTTCAGCCCTGGTTATGTCATGACAATAAGGGATTCGGGGAACGGACATTAGCCCCCCCCCCCGGACATTAGCCCTCCAGGACAAAAGCCTCCCCGGACATCATCCCCACAATTTTGCGTATACAGGACAGGGGGGGGCTAATGTCCCACACCCAAGGGATTCCGAGAGGAGGATCACCAGAAAATGGAGACAGGATTGTGAAGGATACGAGAAAAGGAAGAGCAACGAACGAAGTGGAAAACAAAGCCGAGGGAAAGACATATATGATATATCCTGGAAGAACGCAGCAAATGGAACGGCCAGTCGAATTCCAGAAAATTGATGTAGCGCCGTTAATGTTATAACGGCGCTTGTGCCGACCATTAAACTACATCTATGCCCTGCAGTGCATGCAGATATCATATACATCAAGTCCGTTGCTTATTTCCGTTTCTTGTGCCAGTGTATATATATATATATATATATATATATATATATATATTGGCTCGTTTGTGTGTATATATTAGCTATAGTCCGCATATATATATATTAATATATATATATTAATATATAATATATATTGGCTCGTTTGTGTGTAGCTCGTCCGCATATATATAGACCTATATACGGGCATATATGTATACATGTAGCCATCATCTCAATGCCAGGAGAGAGAGCTGCATAAATCGATGATGCCAGCTGCCAAGCACCTTGGTCTGAAAGAATTCTGCAGGAGATCTCTACCCACCCACCGTCAATCATTATCTCTCACACCTTCGCAGGTGATCACCGGTAGTGGCCACCGCACAGGTGTGATCCTCAACGAAAAAGGGGTTTACGGTAATGGTGAGCGCTCTGGTAATGAAGAGCAGATGCCGCAGGTAAACTGAGCACCTTGCTTGGCTGCCAAAGATGCATGGCTGCGACATTTAAATCAGAGTCTCGTATATAGAGTCGGGAGCGCTTCTGAGTAGTCCCCTGAAGAGGCGCTATATAAGTTCTTGAATAAATGAATGAATAATGAACACGAATATATTATTATAATTATAGACATGGCACTCGTAGATAGATAGCACTGTACAAAGATCCTCTATACGCTTGCTTGTCAACACGATCTCGTTATAGCCATGGGACTTGCTTCGCTCCCACGAGTATATTATTACCAAACTGATATCCTAGTATAGGACCTCACCGAAGTATTTGCATACTAAATAACAGGTCGGGAGCTTCATTCATTCATTCATTCATTCATTCATTCATTCGTTCATTCATTCATTCATTCATTCATTCGTTCATTCTTTCATTCATTCATTCACCCATCCATTCATGCATCCATTCATCCATCCATCCATCCATCCGTCCGTCCATTCATTCATTCATTCATTCATTCATTCACTCACCCATCTATCCATCCATCCATTCACTCATTCATTGAATCTGTGGGACACCTCTTCAAGGAGACTAGTCAGAGGCGCTCCCAGCCTCAGCGCGGCCCAATAAAACTGGTTTAAGTTGAGAGTGGTATGCGTGATAAATGAGTCGACTAGTACCAGGTAGTTCCTTGATTCCTCAAGGGACGTGCCATGCATTCCTTAGTCTCAATAATCTCTCTCGATTTGGAATCATCGCGTGGCCAGGGTAGAATCGAAGATGACACCCGTGCGTGTGTGTGCTCAATGCCACATTCTCTCGCGCCTCTTCTATTTGTTTTTTCTCTCTAAAGTACCCTTAAACAAATCAAGTCAGGTAGTCTCTGTGCCCTCGTCCCTGTCGCCGACCGTCTGTCTGTCCCTCTGGCTCACTGTCCCTCTCGAGACTGACATTTTCCAAGAAGCTGTCAACACAGGCTGAAGGTTGACGTGTAATGGGAAAGTTATTCGCTCGGTCAACATTAGATAACATGCCATAAGAGGCGAATCGCCTTCGCAACAGGCAGACTAACAAACACGTAGACACACACACACACACACACACACACACACACACACACACACACACACACACACACACAGACAGACAGACAAACAGACAGGCAGGCAGACACACATTTATTCAAACAGACAGGCCTCTCTTGTATATGTCACCTGTCAAGTCATTTAAAACGAATAATACGTTTAATATACACAGACGTTGACCGCGTCTTTAAACTCTTGCAGAACACACAACCGATTGTTTTATAATCACTCAAAAGCAACTAGGGTATTTATTGTATACTCACAACAGTCAACTCAGGCCTACTTCCCGATTCAGGCCTACTTGATTTACTCCCCCCCACCTTCTCTCTGCCACCAACCTGGCTCTACCTCAAGCTTACGTAAACGACGCAATCGATGCAAGATCATATATCGAGTAAGGCTTCAAATGTTCGTCGAACATCTTGAGTAATATTATTATAAATTTATTAACTTTTTTAGTGCATAAATGCCACACTGTCCATTTCTTCTGGCTGATAAAAAATGTAATGTCAATACATTTAAAGAAGAGCTGTCGACTTTTTCTGGGTGAATGTTACATGCGTTATTTTTCGGGGTTCGGGGGGCAGGATACGTATATTTTCAGAGCAGCCTTTAGCCCAAATGGCGCCTCAGGCAAGGCACGCATTTGATGCCCCAGGCAAATCATATATTTGGCGCCCTCTAATTCCCACTCAATTATTCAGCCCACGTCAGAATTCAAAGCCACAGCATTTACGCTCAACTGAGTAATTTATTCAAATTTTTTTATTAGTACACTGAAGGCTGGGCAATATTAAATTTGGTAGAAAATGGCTAAAAGTGAAAAACTACTCGAATATTTTTTGGGAAAATGCACCCCTCCCCCGCTTGAGTTTGGCACCCCAGGCAACTGCTGGCTTTGCCTGTGCCTAAGGCACTGCGTATGCATGTTAAAAAACACCTCCTGATTTTTTCGGAGGAAAAATCATTCCTGGGGGGACTAGCCCTCAGAGACGTCTATATTAAACACGGCCACGTATTCCACTCCTTAAATTTCAGCAAATCAAAAGATCTGCCTCTGTATAAAACCTGTACAGAAAGAAATACATGGAAGCAACCGAGTTTCCAAGGTGGAAAGAAACGATTAAAGAATCGGTGGAAGAAGCAGCATGAAGGTCACTGAAGGTCACTTACCAAACGGGAACGGTTGAACTGAATGTCTGCGGCCCCGTGGGAGAGGACATCATCTGGAAAGAAGAGACAGAACAGAAACGTTCAAGGTCACAGACACTACCATGTGGAAACAAGTTTGTAGGCCAAATCAATTCGTTACCAATACAACAAAATTACGTCAAAACATGTTTATAAAATGTGTACAAAACACGCTTATAAAATGTAACTTCGCCACTGCATGGTTGCACTCTGCCAGTGCCAGTCCCAAGCCTGGATAAAGAAGGAGGCTGACACCAATCATCTATGAAATGGCAATGTTGTTCAGTAGCAATAGGCTTATAAAATGTGTATAAAACATGCTTTATGCGTAATAAATTACAGATCATGTCGAAACATTATGCCCATTTAACCAGGTCCAGTGTAACAGTTGTTTATACAGTTATTGGAATATCGATAAACGTTTTGTTCAATCGATTAAACCTTTGTTCGTCAAGATTTAAGGCCGTTCAGACTGGCACAGGTTAAATTTATTTGTCAGGTACTTAACGGTTAAATCTCCATGGCAGGTATACGCGCATTATTTATTGCGGATTTTTATTCCCGCGGCATTGACAACAACAAAAACAATGTTTCCCAACAAACACGTCCGTAGGTAATTATTCCAAAAAAGCAACAAAGTAATGTCAACATGTTTGCAGCGAATAATGCGGACAGCATAACGTCTCGTCGAATTATTGCTTCCCCCTTCAGCCGCTCACACGGAGATCCGTCAACCGTGTCCGCAAAGCATTTATAACCACTACAGTCGATCAGTCAGTCGGTCAGTCAGTCAGACTTGTGATTCTTTCCGATCGAAAACAACATCTCCGACATTCGCTTCCATCCAATCCATCCATCATCCTTTCCATCCCATCAAATCCATCCATCATTCAGAGGCTGTTTGACAAAATTCGGTGCACAGTATAGTGATGCCTCGCAAGAGCGAACGCGACAAGAAATTTATCATCGCTCGTTTTATGAATGACGTGGCAGCGTCGTCGGCGTGTCGTTCATCCATAGATGCCAAGGCTTCACGCTTCATCGATTCCGACGTGGACATATTTTATGGACGGTTGTTACCTTCAATATCGTGTCGGCTGGTCGACCAGAGGGCGGTGGCTGCGGCGGTGGATTCTGGGCACGGTCCGGGCAGTTAGTTGCACGCGAAGTCCCCGGGGTGTATATTTATAAAGTCTAAACTTTGTTGGCATCATATTGTCGTTGAGAAGTGTGAGAGCGGGCAAATATTTAGCGCCATTGTGTGAATGCAGCGAGGAACATTAATCGCAGGTTCGAGAGTTCTATCAACACTACGACACTTGAAGAAAAAGCAGTCCAGAATCTGTGTGGACGAAGTTGGCTGGAGCTGCGAAGCATCTTTGGTGCGCGGTGTGTTTGTCTGTGCGTGTTTGTGTGTGTGTGTGTGTGTGTGTGTATGTGTGTGTGTGTGTGTGTGTGTGTGTGTGTGTGTGTGTGTGTGTGTGTGTGTGTGTGTGTGTGTGTGTGTGTGTGTGTGTGTGTGTGATTGCATTTGTGTCTCGAGAATTCCGAATTTCAGACGCAAACTGTGATGTGTGCTTCCGTTATTATAATACGCCAGCTTATACCGTACGAGTGTGCTGCTCTGACCCTGCTCTGAACTCCGACCCCGCTCGTGACCCCCCCCCTTACAACTGAATATTTTAACAGTTTTGGCTTCTGCCGTGTCTGTCAAGAGGTGACTGGCGTCAAGGTGAACATTAAACTCGGCTTAACAAACATCAGCGTCATCAACAGCTTCACACCAGCAGCCAGTCAACTCTCGCTTTCCTGGGGGGAGAGCGGACGAGTCAACGGCAATGTGTGTGTGTGTGTGTGTGTGTGTGTGTGTGTGTGTGTGTGTGTGTGTGTGTGTGTGTGTGTGTGTGTGTGTGTGTGTGCGCGCGCGCATGTTTGGTCAAAAGATTAGAGTCATTAGACATACAACGACAAGGATGACATCTCGTCTAAGACTTAGTCACAGCATACATGTCTTGCTCTTCCATACACTCACTGTTAAGGGCTGATCTAGGGGCCGCGCCATCAAACTGCTCCCCCCCATCCCCAGACGGGATTTGGTAGGGTTGTCAGATAAACTTTGTACGAATGCATGCACACCGGGGCAAACAGGGCACTTGTCCCCCTCCCCCACTGGAATATTGACATTATTTTTTAACCACAACTTTTTGGTTTTAATAAATTTCCTTGCATCAAAGCACTAATTATAGGCCTACACAAAGATAAAAACTTTTATATTTAAGTGTAGAAACCTTCATGAAAAGCATCCATATTCTTATTTTTCTGCCTTGCATCCTTCAAGTCCCTGCTAAAAGATTCAACTGTGACCTGAGTGTTTAGACTCCTGTCTCCATCAATGGTAAGAAAGCGAATGCGGAACTAAACCCACAAGATGTATACGATGCTATTACATGCGAATTCGTTATGACCTCCATCTTTGGCCAAGCGCAGCACTAGCAGCGGAACCAGTAGCAACAGCATTAACAAAAGCTAAATCAGTAGCACAGAGAGCACCAACAGCAACAACAGCAATAGAAGCAGCAGAAACAGCAGCGGAAGAAACAGAGGCTGCAGAATCGGTAGCTGCAGAAACATAACAATAATAGCAGTAGAAACAGCAGCTGCAGAACGAACAATAACAGCGGCAGCAGAAACAGCAGTAGTAGAAGCAGCAGCAATAGAAACAGCAGTAGTAGAAGCAGCAGCAATAGAAACAGCAGTAGTAGAAGCAGCAGCAGTAGAAACAGCAGCAGTAGAAGCAGCAGCAGTAGAAACAGCAGCAGTAGAAGCAGCAGCAGTAGAAACAGCAGCAGTAGAAACAGCAGCAGTAGAAGCAGCAGCAGTAGAAACAGCAGCAGTAGAAGCAGCAGCAGTAGAAACAGCAGGAGTAGAAACAGCAGCAGTAGAAACAGCAGCAGTAGAAGCAGCAGCAGTAGAAACAGCAGCAGTAGAAGCAGCAGCAGCAGAAACAGCAGCAATAGAAACAGCAGTAGTAGAAGCAGCAGCAGTAGAAACAGCAGCAATAGAAACAGCAGTAGTAGAAGCAGCAGCAATAGAAACAGCAGTAGTAGAAGCAGCAGCAGTAGAAACAGCAGCAGTAGAAGCAGCAGCAGTAGAAACAGCAGCAGTAGAAGCAGCAGCAGTAGAAACAGCAGCAGTAGAAACAGCAGCAGTAGAAGCAGCAGCAGTAGAAACAGCAGCAGTAGAAGCAGCAGCAGTAGAAACAGCTGCAGTAGAAGCAGCAGCAGTAGAAACAGCAGCAGTAGAAACAGCAGCAGTAGAAACAGCAGCAATAGAAACAGCAGCAGTAGAAACAGCAGCAGTAGAAACAGCAGCAATAGAAACAGCAGCAGTAGAAACAGCAGCAGCAGCAGAAACAGCACCAGCAGAAAAAGCAGCAGTAGAAACAGCAGCAGTAGAAACAGCAGCAGTAGAAACAGCAGCAGCAGCAGAAACAGCAGCAGTAGAAACAGCAGCAGCAGCAGCAGAAACAGCACCAATAGAAACAGCAGCAGCAGCAGGAGCAACAGCAGCTGCAGAAACAAAGCTGTTGCATTACTAACAACAACAACAACAGCAGCAGAAACAGCAGTTGAGCCTTGAAATGCTGGATTTCCAGGACAGCGCGCAGTGCCAGAATTCCAAGACTTCGAAAGTCGTCACGATTACACCGGAGCCTGTGACGGTCCCTCGAGGGATGCATGGAGGGTGTGAGGGTGGGTGGGTGCATGGACGGGAAGGACCGGGACCTTTTTTCTGGGTTCAGCGGGGTCCGTTCATTGTTTGCCATTTGCCTGTGCTGATTAATTAATTATTATCGGTGTACGACGCACGATAATCGAAACCAGATTTATACTACGACGACGACGACGAAGTGTGTCGTGTGTCGATCTGAGTTCGACTCAAGTCAGACGAGTACAGCATCCGCTCGGCATTAATCAGATGATGATGATATGATGATGATGATGTTGATGATGATGATGACGATGATGATGATTATGATGATGACGATGACTATAATGATGATGATGACGATGCTGATATCTATGATGATGACGATGATGATTATAATGATGACGACGACGACGATGATGGTGACGATGATGATGACGACGGTGATGATGATGATGATGATGCTGATGAAGACGAGGACTCCTCGTGATGACAATAATGACGATAACAATGAAGATGATAACGACGATCATGATGAAGATAATTTCGGTGATGATGATGACGGTGGTGGTGGTGATGATGATGGTGATGATGATGACGGTGGTGGTGGTGATGATGGTGATGATGATGCACATGGTGGTGGTGTACATGGTGGTGGTGATGGTGGTGGTAATGATGACGTCGATGATGAATATGATGATGATGATGATGATGATGATGATGATGATGATGATGATGATGATGATGATGATGATGATGCCGACGGCCCGATGATGATGATGATGATGATGAAGTCTACTGTTGAAAAATGAAAAGGTCACTGCCAAGGTCGTTTGATTTTACGGTCTTATTATATAGTCACGTAACACAACCGCAAAGAAACCGCCACATAGAAAGTCTCCAAATGGATATCATTTTCTTCGACTTACGGAAAGCGTCTGCTACGCGTTTCGGACAGCAGGTTAATTCTTTCTTAGACTGGAATCAACAATGGCAATCCGAAACTCAGACAAGCATAGGCAACCAGTCAGCCGTCCAGTTTGTCACTAAGCCATTCCATTAGCCAATACCTTGTCCAGAAAGTTATCCATCCAGTTACCAAATCAATTAGCAATCCAGTTAACCCGTCCGTTATAAGACTACCACCAAGCCATGTTGTTAGCCATCCAATGAGCCATTCAGTTAGCCCTCCACCAGTTAACTAATCAATCTGTTAGTGAGTCCCTTGTCCAGCCAATTATCCATTCAGTTAACCAGTCAATAAGCAATCCAGTTAGCCCGTCTGTTGTGTATACATCCAATTAGCCATACAGTTAGCCATGTAGTTAGCCATACAGTTAGCCATACAGTTAGCCATGCAGTTAGTCATGCAGTTAGCCATACAGTTAGCCATACAGTTAGCCATGCAGTTAGCCACGCAGTTAGCCATACAATTAGCCATACAGTTAGCCATGTAGTTAGCCATGCAGTTAGCCATACAGTTAGCCATGCAGTTAGCCATACAGTTAGCCATGCAGTTCGCCATACAGTTAGCCATACAATTAGCCATGTAGTTAGCCAAACAGTTAGCCATGTAGTTAGCCATACAATTAGCCATGCAGTTAGCCGTACAATTATCCATAGAGTTAGCCATGTAGATAGCCATACAGTTAGCCATGTAGTTAGCCATTTAGTTAGCCATACAGTTAGCCATGTAGTTAGCCATGCAGTTAGCCATACAGTTAGCCATACAGTTAGCCATGTAGTTAGCCATAAAGTTAGCCAGTCAAGTACAAGCGGCCGTAAAACTGAACAAGCAGGCAAATTTACACAAAACAGTGAATTTATAGTAAGTCAGAGTTGAATACTGATCTATGTCTACTCTTAAAATATTTTTTACTCTTTCTTAGCATTTATCAGTAAAAAGAAATTAAATCAACAAAATTGACCTTTGAAAATTGGAAAGCACACTGACTTCAAGATCATAATAGTAGAACAAAATTGCCACAAAGATACTTCCTAGGGCAATAATTACCGTTAGCCATCATAGATGTAGCTAATGCTGCTTCAAATTCTGTTTAAAAACGTTGGGTAAGAAAAATAATAACTTTAATTAGCTGTGTTGCCATATGGAAACAAGGGACACGAAAGGGTTAAATGAGGAGATTAAGCTTTTATGCTGATGTTGATGCTTATCGTAAAATGCTAATGTCGACGATTGGTTGGATGCAGAATGAGGAGATTAAACCACCATAAAACGGGACAATGGGGAGGCACATCCCTCATCTTTCTCTCCCCACCCCACCCCCCATCCACCCATTCTACTCCATGCAGGTAAACAACCCCTACCCCATTCAAATTCGGTCGGCGTATACACACATACACGTACACAGACAGACAGACAGACAGACAGACACAGACAGACAGACACATGCACATACACGTACACACACACATAACATACACGTACACATAGACTACACGTATACATACCCATACACGTACACATACACTTACACATAGACATACACGTACACATACACGTACACATACATGTCATAAACACACACACACACACACACACACGTAGTCGTACACATACATACATACACAAACACACACACACAGACACACTGATGCCTAGAACATAAGCAACTACTTAATTCTTGGATGTTCATTGAAGCGCATCAATTCCGGTGACATTATTCTTAAGATCTTCCCTTGTGTCTAACGATCGCACAGTCTCAATCCCCTCCTTGCCCCCCCCTCTGTAAGTACCAAGAAGCCAAGGAGAGGGGGAATCAACGAAGAGTCGAGAGGAGGAGGAGGAGGAGGAGGAGGAGGAGGAGGAGGAGGAGGAGGAGGAGGAGGAGGAGAAAGAGGAGGAGAAAGAGAAAGAGGAGAAGGAGAAAGAGGAGAAGGAGAAGGAGAAAGAGGAGAAGGAGAAAGAGGAGAAGGAGAAAGAGGAGGAGGAGGAGAAGGAGAAAGAGAAAGAGGAGAAAGAGAAAGAGAAAGAGGAGAAGGAGAAAGAGGAGAAGGAGAAGGAGAAAGAGGAGAAGGAGAAAGAGGAGAAGGAGAAGGAGAAAGAGGAGAAGGAGAAAGAGGAGAAGGAGAAAGAGGAGGAGGAGGAGGAGAAAGAGGAGGAGGAGGAGGAGGAGGAGGAGGAGGAGGAGAAGGAGAAAGAGGAGGAGGAGGAGGAGGAGGAGGAGAAGGAGAAAGAGGAGGAGGAGAAGGAGAAAGAGGAGGAGAAAGAGAAAGAGGAGAAGGAGAAAGAGGAGAAGGAGAAAGAGGAGGAGGAGAAGGAGAAAGAGGAGGAGAAAGAGAAAGAGGAGAAGGAGAAAGAGGAGAAGGAGAAAGAGGAGAAGGAGAAAGAGGAGGAGGAGGAGAAGGAGAAAGAGAAAGAGGAGGAGAAAGAGAAAGAGGAGAAGAAGAAAGAGGAGGAGAAGGAGAAAGAGGAGAAGGAGAAGGAGAAGAAGAAAGAGGAGGAGAAGGAGAAAGAGGAGGAGGAGAAGGAGAAGAAGAAAGAGGAGGAGAAGGAGAAAGAGGAGGAGGAGAAGGAGAAGAAGAAAGAGGAGGAGAAGGAGAAAGAGGAGGAGAAGGAGAAAGAGGAGGAGGAGCAGAAGAAGAAGAGGAGGACGAGGAAGAGATGCATGAGAGGAAGGCGCATATGGCCTACTACAGACTGTCAGTAGAAAATGCTTCAGGTAGATGCGACGATTCATTGATGCGAGGACATTCGTTGAATAGAACGAACGAACGATGACGACTGCTGCAGTGCTGCAGCAGCATGTCCTACATGCCACTTAAACTCATTCTCCTTTCCACCAACTGCTCTTCCAGCAAACGCTTCACTCCAGCAGCCTCTACACGTCGTCTCTATCCACGGCTCTCCACGTCAGCTCATCATCTCCCACAGACCAAACAACCTTCCTTTCCACCCTCCCTCACTCCCTGCCTTTATCCCTCCCTCCCTCCCTCTATCTCTCTCTGCCTCCCTCTCTTCCTCCATCCCACCATCGGCGTCATCGCGTGCACTCGAAAACGACAGTGATGAAAAAAACACATCATCGAAAAGTATTTCATCATCATCATCATCATCATCATCATCATCATCATCATCATCATCATCATCATCATCATCATCATCACCACCACCACCACCACCACCACCACCATCACCACCACCACCACCACCACCATCATCACCACCACCACCACCACCACCACCACCACCATCACCACCACCACCATCATCATCATCATCATCATCATATATTCTGATGATGAAGGTGAGTATACAATGATTAACCCCCTCCTACCTCGTGAGGGGCCGTTCCAATATATAACGCACGCAAGGACGGGGGGAGGGAGTCACCGGACTAAGACATATTATTGTGTACGGGTGCGTTGTGCGTACGGTGGGAGGATCTCGAAAAAATGCACGCAGGCAAAATAAATGCACAATAATTGTGACGTCCACATTTAATTTAGCCTATTTATTTGTAACTCTGTATTATAGCTCCGAGAAGAACTTAGATGCATTTACATATATATTGTTCGTGGCTGGGCTGGGAGCGCCTCAGAGTAGTTTCTTGAAGGGGGCACTATATAAATGCTCTGAATTAATGAATGAATAGAAACCAAACCGAAAAATACCCAATGTCCTTATTTTCTGCTTTGAATTTTTCAAGCACCTGTTTAAAAAAATTAAACCGTGTTTTGCCCCCCCTCCGCTCCCCTGCGTAAATATCTACGGGTGCACATGAAACTTTGCTATTAAAAACGGTCATCAAAGGCTGTTGTTAAAGTGCAAAAGATCATAAAAACCGACGGCATTTGATTACATTGCAATCAAATTTTGTGTTCACGTCTAAACAGTGAGCCATAACAGCTAAAAATTATTTCGGTCAGCAAAATTAATATGATGGTTGGCAAAAGAAATACTATAGCAAACGGGAAAACAAGTGTTCTATACAGCAGACTTAGTTAATTAATTTTTTAGTGAAGCTTATCTGTACGTGCACAAAGGTCGTTTCACAAAATGTACGAGTTGCCACAGTGGGAGGGGCCGACAGTACGATTTTAGCGTAGGTAAAATATGGATGGGTCGGAGGCTGTATACAGGGTGCGTAAAAAAGACCCCCTAGGTTTTTTGCCAATATCTTGGCGAATAGTAGGAATTTCGAAATGAAAATTTACAGGCTAATAGACAATTCATATTTACACATGATGGCCAGATTTCATCAAAATATTTCAAACAGAATAACACTTATACCACTTCTAGGGAGGCCAGCCACGGTTTTTTTGATGATTCAAAAACGAAACGCAACAAAAAGTAGGGGGTCTTTTTTGGCGCACCCTGTATATAGTGACGCAATATATATATATATATATATATATATATATATATATATATATATATATATATATACACATATATATATATAAAATCTAAATTCAGACACTTATCGTCATAATTCTCATGAGACTTCAACATGTACTGCTTCATTTTTTCCCTCTTACAGCTTTAGATCTATTAGATAACTGTCTTGTCATAGACGTCCTTAAGAGGTTACATGTCAAGTATAATTATAATAGATTATTAGATACGTTTTGAACTATTGTACTTCCTACGCCCTGGATAGGAGTCAAGAAGAAGGCTCCTCCAAAATGACGCATCAACAATGGAAGCCTCAGATATTAGTACAGAACGGGGCGGGGGCGGAGGGGGTGAAACACACTAGTTACAGCTACGTTTTTTTTTAGCAAGAGCCTGAAAACGCCAGGCAAGAAATTATAAGAACATGGACATTATCTTGTTCATTGGCATTTCTAAACGTAAATTTCTCAATTTCACTCATTAAATTGACATTAGTGCAAAGAAATTTGCCACAAACTAAAAAGGATTAGTTTAAAAAATAGGTGTAATTTTTCCATGACGGAAGTGCAAGAAGTGCACCTCTTGCCTTATGCATGGACGGACGTGCCTGCAGCAAGCGCAAGCTAGTTTTAAAATATATTATGCTTGGCTCCTGCGGGTGAGCAGCGGTATTTAATAGGTCAGTGATACTACCGGGGTGTGGCTGGCGCTTATGTCTGACTCACCTGGTCTGTGAGTGGACTGTGGTCGGATGTAGATCCGGGCATTTGGCTGTCGGGGCTCATCATTCCCCTCTCGTTCTCATGCATTAGCGTTTCGATGTGGTCCTGAAGAGGAAAGAGAGTAACACCACACAGGTAGAGCAAATATCATTAGCATATACCATACCTGTTCAAATCATCATTGTCGTAACCATCATCGCCCTCATCACCTCAGAAGCCATTGCCCCGAGCATGCACGGACGCCCACACACACACACACGCACACACACAAACACCTGCACATAGCTAGACACATAATCACACACATACACAAACAAACACACACACGCACACACAAAACACACATACACATGTACGCATACACACAAACACACACATGCACACACACACGCACATACACACACACACATAGAAATGCACACACTCGCAAGCACACACACACACACACAAGCACCGGCTGATACACAAACACACACAGATGCACACACACCTACAAACACACACAAACATGCACAAACACACACAAGCAAACACACATACATGCAAACACATGCACAGTTGTGCACGCACTTACAAACACAGAATTCTGTCAATCCATTTTCATCTAAGCGTAATACTGCAATACATCCATCAATCAATAGATGCCAAAAATTGTGAATGGATGGATGGATGGATAGATGGATGGATGGATGGAACATAGAACGTGGAACTCGTTACTTAGCACTGCCTTCAGTATAATAAGGCCTATAGGCAGGCAGGGCTTTTTTTAGCGTGCAGTTGTACACAAAATGTGCAGTTCTAAATGGATTTGTGCAGTTGTAGAAGCACTTCCGTCACAGCTCCGTGCAGTTGACACTAGTAAAAAGGTCATTGTCCTCCGATCGGGAGTAATTTACCATGGAGGATGAGAAAGAAAAGAAGAGATTGTGCAGTTCTAAAAATTCCTTAAAAACAGCCCTGTAGGCAGGTATTAGCATAACACACACTGGATACAAACAGGTAGTGCGAAAGTCTATTCCCCCGTATATAGGACGGATGACCTTTGGCTAACGGGGTCGATGTATGGTCGGAGGGAGCGAATGAATGGAAGTTCAGATTACGTGTTAAAGAGACGCACAGACAGACAGACAGACGGATGGCAGACAGGCAAAGCAGACAGACAGACAGACAGAGACAGACAATCTGTGACAGACAGACAGACAGACGGATAGACAGACAGACAGGCATGGCAAACAGACAGACAGAGACAGATAGTCTGTGACAGACAGACAGACGGATAGACAGACAAACAGGCAAGGCAGACATACAACAGACAGATATACAGAGACAGACAGACAAACAGGCAAGGCAGACAGACAACAGACACATAGATATACAGACAGACAGACAGACGGATAGACAGACAACAGACAGTCTGTGACAGACAAACAGACAGACACACATGTGTGAGGCGGCTCCCAAGGTAATTGACAATCAGATGGGAACAGGTAGCACACAGGTTCCGCAACACTTGATCGCCGCTGCCAACGCACCGACAGACAGACAGACAGACGGACGGCAGCAACCGAAAGGAGATGGGGGAGAGAGTCCAAAGGTTCCCTTACAGCTCGACCGACCGACTGCTACCGAATGCTACAGACGGCCACAGCGCGCTGCCTGCCTCCCTGGTGACCACCGAAGCACAGAGGTAGATGCATGGTATGTCCTTGCGTGCCCCTCGGAATTACATCGATTAAAATGGTTAAAATGATTAAAATGATTCAGACGGTCGTGGTCCTTGACGGTAATTATTATGAACGTCGGCAAAACGATCAGAATTCAGGGATTGCATGGATGGGAACGTACGTACGTATACGCTCCCTTTACCACAGGGATCGACTTACACGGGCCACGGAACACGGCCTGCATTAACACATCAACATTGGCCGATGGGAATGGAGCTTCTGGGGTCAGTTGAAAGGTTAAACTACTCGGTGGAGCACACCACCGTGCACGCCCCCACCATCCCACAACTCTATCCCTCATCAATGAAACCCGGGTCGGTGGGATTTCTGGGAAGTTACGCGAGACCCAGTGGGAGAAATTCCACTGGTATACAGTCACTTGATCCAATGAAAATTGTATTCCCACAACACATGCAGACATGTAGACAAACGCACACAAACATACACATGCACAAACACACATACAAATATACACATGTTCAAACACACACACACACACATACACACACACATATAAACACATGCACAAGCACACACATATAAACACATGCACAAACACACACATATACAAACACATGCACAAACACACACACACATATAAACACATGCACAAACACACACACACATATAAACACATGCACAAACACACACATAATACAAACACACACACATACACACACACATATAAACACATGCACAAACACACACACACACACACACACACATAAACACATGCACAAGCACACACATATACAAACACATGCACAAACACACACATATAAACACATGCACAAACACACACATATAAACACATGCACAAACACAAAAATATACACGTGCACAAACACATACATATATAAACACATGCACAAACACAGATATGCACACAGATATTCACATGCACAAACACACACACAAACATACACATGTTCAAACACAAACACATATAAACACATGCACAAACACACACACATATAAACACATGCACAAACACACACACACACATATAAACACATGCACAAACACACACATATAAACACATGCACAAACACAAAAATATACACGTGCACAAACACATACATATATAAACGCATGCACAAACACAGACATGCGCACAAATATACACATGCACAAATACATACACAAATATACACATGTTCAAACACAAACATGCACACTTATATTGACATGCTCAAACACAAACATATACAAATATAAACACATGCATGAACACAAACATGCCCACAAACACACACACACAGATATACACATATATGTTCAATTACAAACATGCACACAAACACATACATGCAAAATTATAAACACACAAAAAACAAGCACACAACAACATGCACATACAAACGCACAAACATATATACACAAAGCACAAACAGAGACTTGCACAAACACAAGGTTGTACACACACACACACCAACACCCACACACACACCAGCATCCACACACCAACACCCAAACACACACACACACACACACCAACACACACCCCAACACCCACACACACCAACATCCACACACCAACACCCAAACACACACACACCAACACACACACACACCCCAACACCCACACACCAACATCCACACACACACCAACACACACACCAACACCTACACACACCAACATCCACGCACGCACACACACACACACACACAAGCACTCCCGGATGCTGCCACAAGTTCTCGCACCGAAAATATGGTAAGTAGGTAACAATTAGAATGGAGTTGAAAGGCAAAAGTGGTATGAAGCAAAGCATTGTTTCTCACCAGAACATTTTCAAATGCAAGGTTTTCGTTGTACAGACTGGCATCCTTGACGTCCGTTGGAGTGTAGTGGCTGAAAACAGAAGTCAACAGGAAATCACTTCAGTACAATTATTACTCAGAACAACACGCGTGCAGTCACTTTCTCCATGCTATGGCGCGTGCAGCTTTACAGCCAACTCGAGTTAAGAATAATAATAATAATAATAATAATAATAATAATAATAATAATAATAATAATAATAATTATTATATCCGAGAGGAGAAGAGCCAACCCTTACCAGCCAGAAGGCCTGGGACAGGCCTCTGACTGACGCTGACAAGGTTGCAGTGTGGTCCGCCAACACCGACCCTCTAAGCCGGGCAAGGCTGGGCGCTGTGGCATCACCCCACGCGGGAGACTGGCTCTCGACGGTTCCCGTGGTCTCGTGCGGTTTGGGCCTCAGCAACGAGGCCGTGCGAGTCGCGGTGGGTCTTCGGTTAGGACTCAATCTTTGTGCACCTCATCAATGCCAGTGTGGCGAGCCCGCCGATCCCGGAGGCAACCACGGGTTTGTCTGCAGACGATCTGCGGGAAGAGCGGCACACCACTTCGCCATGAATGACATCATATGGAGAGCACTGGTAAAATCGGACATTCCAAGCACGAAGGAGCCACCGGGCCTGATCCGCACGGATGGCAAGAGACCGGACGGAGCAACACTGGTTCCCTGGGCGAGGGGCAAGTATGTCGCATGGGATGCAACATCCATCCACACCTGTGCTGCCTCCTACCTCAACATTTCGGCTGCAATGCCCGGTGGGGCAGCCGAACACGCCGCAAACCGGAAGTGCGCCAAATATTCAACACTCCCGGCCACCCACGACTTCGTCCCCATCGCCATCGAATCGCTGGGCCCCATCAATCGGTCAGGTCGCGAATTCCTGTCTGAGCTGGGGCGCCGTATGACCGCCGCTTCTGGTGACCCTCGTGAGACTGTGCACTTATTCCAACGGCTATCGATATGCACTCAAAGATTCAACGCCATAGCATTCAGGGGCACTTTCACACAACCAACCGGAGTCGAGGACGACCAGCCATACCAACAATAATTGCATTATGTATTAGGCTTTGCATGCATCTGTGGGAATACAATTAGCACATTTTGCTAGTGTCTAGCCTAGTGCTCACCGTTAATCAGTTCCAGCCAGTTGATGTTGCTCTGTTGGTTTTGAAAATAAATGATGGTTTTTTCATAATAATAATAATAATAATAATAATTACGACAATTTCTATGGCGTAGTAAGTAGTAACACAGCCAGGCCATTCAAGGCCGTAGCCAGGATTTGCACAAACACAAGGTTGTACACACACACACACGGCAAAACCCACACCCAAACACACACACATGCTATTTGCCATGCCATTTGATTTCGGGGGGTGTTTCTTCAGTTTTTCATCCGAAAAAAGTGATTAACTTTTTTAGTCATCCGACCGAAATCTTCAAAAAATGTCACACCAATTTCCCGTGCAAAAAAAGATCACTTTTTTTAGTCCTCCGATCGAACCATTCAGAAAAATGTCACCAATTCATTATATTTTTTCACACTTTTCATTCAGGGGTGTTTTCATGGTTTTATTTCATGGTTTACATCATGTAGGCTACTATTAAATGCATTATAGTATTTTTTAGTTTTTCCATTTCGGGGGGTGTTCAAACACCCAAAACACCCCCTAGCTACGGTCTTGATGCCATTACAAGGGCGCCTTAAAAAGCAACTAGCATGCGGGATAAGTCCTAGCGAACAAACATGTTTTTAGAATAACACCACCATGACCACCACGACCACAAGTCACACCCCCTGCAAGCCCTATGCATCAAGGATAATGAACATTAAACAGCAAGGATGATTAAAATTATAATTATTATAATCATAATCATCGTTACTGTTTAATGTCTATATTTTATTATTCCTATCATTATTACTAATTAATTCAGTAATAATTAGCAGTTGTTGTATGTTTAATACACAGCGCATCCACTAAAAAAACCAAAGTGCAATTTGGTCAATATGCACAGATCAGTAAACCACCAAGACATCTATTGGCGGATACGCAATTTAAAAAATATAGGTGATATGAAACTACGCATTCGTAAAAAAACCTCTAGCTTCGATGCCTGTATGTGCACTTGTTATAGCGCCTCTTCAAGCTCCCTACTCAGAGGCACTCCTGTCTCCCGACTACAGCGTGGACAGTGCACGCGATTGCTTTTACAACATACTGCACAAATTCATTTACAACTCCGCATTTTGCGTAGAACTGCACGCATGGGCGGAGTTTGGCTTCCGTTCTTGGAGGGGCTTAATTTGTTGGGGCTGAGACTCGGTCCAAAACAAGCGCCTCTGAAAAATATTTTCTTGGACCCCAAAAATTTGATGACTTTTTTTAAGTCCTCGGTCTGAAATCTCACCGAAAAATAATTTTTAAAAAAGTCATAAGTAAGTTTTGCATTTATGAACAGAAATTCACGAAACAATTTCTGAGTCTGCGCCCTCTTGAGAGAGGGGGGCTAAGCCCGAGAAAAGATACCGTTTACAATGTAAAAAATATGACTCTGGGTCTTCTTGGGGAGCTTAGTCTCAGGGTTTAAAGTGGGTGGGAACGTGTGGAAACGGCGTTCCCACTGCTCTCAAAATTCTTGGTTTGCGTTCCCACTGCTCATCATGATGGAACTCTTAAAACACATGCATTTCAATCAAATTCTTCATCAGCGTTCCCACTGCTCACATTCAGCGTTCCCACTGCTCACATTCAGCGTTCCCACTGCTCACCCAAACCACTTTAACCACTGCTCAGCTCCCCCCCAGCTCCTGATAAAC
This sequence comes from Lumbricus terrestris, assembly GCA_949752735.1. Taxonomy (NCBI): domain Eukaryota; kingdom Metazoa; phylum Annelida; class Clitellata; order Crassiclitellata; family Lumbricidae; genus Lumbricus; species Lumbricus terrestris. The sequence goes on from OX457053.1 coordinate 24,969,780, forward strand.
TCCGCCCATGACTGCACGTTAAAAAAGCCCTGCACTTTCGATTAAATTAGCTGACTCAACTCAACTGAAGACTTTTATTGACACCAGTAACAGCAGAGCATCGCAGCATCAATAGATTAAAGCAGTTTTAAAAAGTGTAAAAAAAAACCAAACAAACACACACAGTGTCTACCTGCAAGCTTTCTTCTCGGTGTCAAAGGGTCATCCCTAAAGGAGCAACAATGCTCCGCTGCCAGGGAACCCAGTTTGAAATTTCACTAAATTTAAGTAGGTAGCAAAGATGAACAAGCAGCAACCAAAATATCTTCAAAGTTAGTTTGTCAAATGTTGAAAGAAGACGGGACCTTACCACCATTCGTCGTCGCCCGCTACGGAATACGGATTCCACGTCTGATCGAAGACCATCACGTGATTATTCGGATCGTGTTGGACGGTGGCCGAGTATCCTTGAGACATTTCCGGTGCTTGACGGGACGACGATGAGAAGATTTCTTTAGATTCAGACGACGACGGCGGCAGACACGAATTATAAGAAGCTGAACGAATCTGAAATGAGCCACAAAACAATGAGAGCAATGAGAGCATGTACTTGAAAATTCTGTGAAACTCCTGTTTATCTCTTTTCATGGGCTTCTCGTGAATAACTGTATGCATATATGTAATTATATATATATGTGTGTATGTAAGTGTGTATGAATGTGTGTGTGTGCATGTGCGTTTGTGTATGTAAGTAAGTGTGCATGCGTGTGTGCGTGCATGTGTGCGAGCGTGCATGTGTGTGTGCACGTGTGTGCATGTATGTGTGTGTTTGTGCATGCGTGTGTATGTATGTAATATGTATATATTTATGTACTATGTATGTATGTATGTTTGTATGTATGTGTACTTGTTATAGCGCCCCTTCAAGCACTCTATTCAGAGGCGCTCCCGATTGCAGAGCGGACACTGTATCGTAGTCTCACGCCGAATCGCTGAGCAATTACGAGTTAAGGACTTGTCCAAGGTCCCTACGTGGCGACTTGAGGTGGATTCGAACCTCGAACCTTCCGGCTTCAAGGCAACGACACCACCACTACACCACCGTGCCCCACATGTATGTATGAATACTACATATGTATGTATGTATGCATGTATACTACATATGTATGTATGTATGCATGAATGTATGCATGTGTGTATGAGCACTTGCTATAGCGCCCCTTCAAGATTTCTTCTCTGAGGTGCTCCCGACTACAGCACGGGCACTGAATCGGAGTTTCACGCCGAAGCACTGAGCAACTGCGAGTAAGGACTTGCTCAGGGTGGAACTCAGGATATGCCTGGTTCTAGTCTACCATCATCAGCTGGTGTATTGTTGTGCACAACGGAAGTTAATCAAATAAAATAATAATAATTAGTAGTAGCAATAATTAAAAAAACAGTAATAAAACCATCTGCAATGACTACATTTCAGTTCAAAACAATGATCCCTAATGCTGCAATCTTGAATGATTATAATTATGTAGGCCTACTCTTGGGGCGGGAGAAAATAATAACAGCAAGGAGAACAATCCTAATAGGCCTACAAAGAGCTAAAACTGCAATTTGAGTAGGTACGTAAGTTTGAACATAGTAGAGCCGCCTGGAACCAAAATGTGAAGGAATTGTTCACTTTGTGATACAAGCATGAAATTTGGTACATACGACGAAAATGTCATAAGAAAAAGATTTGGCTATACGGCCATCACAGATTTGACCCCTGGCCCCAATGGCAGCCATTTTCAAAATGGCCGACCAATTTACAGATTTTAAATTATCTCAGCTTCCAGTGCACTGAGAATCGTCATCTTGGTGTCTAAACATACATAATTAGGGGCGAGGATTCCAAAAGAGTCATTACAAATGTCCCCATGGCATCAATGGCGGCCATTTTCCAAAATGGCCGACCAAAATACGGATTTTCAATATCTCGGCTTTCAGTACACTTAGAATCGTCATCTTGGTGTCTAAACATACATAGTTAAGGGCAGGCAATCCAGCAGAGCCATTATAAATGTTCCCCATGGCTTAAATGGCGGCCATTTTCCAAAATGGCCGACCTAAAAAGAATACTTCAATATCTTAGCCTCCGTTACACTTAGAATCGTCATCTTGGTGTCTAAACATACATAGTTTGGGGCGAGGATTCCAACAAAACCATTGCAAATGTTCACCAGGACTTCAATGGCGGCCATTTTCCAAAATGGCCGACCTAAAAAAGGATATTTGAGTATCTCAGCTTTCAGTTCACATAGAATTGTCATCTTGGTGTCTAAACATACATAGTTAGGGGCAGGAATTTCAATGGAATCAAATACAAACGTGTCTGTTCACAAGATTCGCAGCCAAGGACGGCAATGGTGCGGTAAGGTACAAATTTCCTGCTTATTTGAAAATCAGCTGTTATGGGCTTATGGTGCGTCATGTATAAAAATAGTATAGTCCAAGCTATTTATTGCAACATACTATTCTGAAACTTCTGATTGTGTTCATGTTCATTTGGCAACAAAACAAGTTTTGGAATAGCCTATATGCAATTCAAGATATTATTGATATTCTCGTCGATGTGTATCGGGACATATTTAAGTCCACATTTGGGGGCCCTTTTCCAGACAAAGAACTGACCTCAGAATTATACATCATTCACGTCATTCACGGTCGCATAGGCCTCTACAGAGATAGAGACAAGTACACTGTAGAGTGTAGAGAAGCTTTTATACATTTGCACTGTCCCCTACATCCATTCTCACAGTCACATCTGAGCAGTACACGACAGGCACGAGACATTCCATAGGTTGGAAGGTATCTGAAGCTTCCGCCTGAGGCAAAATCAACCCACAGTTCATCAATGCTCACCTGCTGAACTGCTGATACGGCCAACACCAATGCGTCAGAGTATCATCACCTTACGATAACCAAGGTTGGTGGCATCGGAGACATGCAGAAAAATCTTTGTTTCAGCTTCCTCTTGCAGAGTAGGCTACACGGAGCAAGTCCAGATGGGTCTATTTGCCAAGTACAGAGCACATCCTTGTGGTAAGTTGGCATTATCTGTCTTCCTGGTTCTATTTCTAGTTTTGCTACAATTTTGCAGACTCACGAAAGAAAACAACTCTAACTTGTTATCGTCATACCTCAGAAATTCCTGCCAGTCTCTGGGTAGAGCGCTAGAAGCTTCGACGCGCCTTCGACTTCCCTTACTCGTCACACTGCGTGTGTATGTCTTCAAGCTGCCACCCACATAATCATTCCGCATAACATATACTCTATGCACATGCTATAGCTGTCTTGTGATGTAGGGCAAGAAACTATGGGAGGAATAATCTGAAAAGGTGGATGCAGTGCCAGGCTTCAGCATGTTGACTATGACGGCTCCATACAGTATGTATATATGTAAGAGCGTCAACAATTGGAATACATACTTGAAGCACTATAAACCCATAACAGCTGATTTTCAAATAAGCAGGAAATTTGTACCTTACCGCAACATTGACGTCCTTGGCTGCAAACCTTGTGAACATAAACCTATGTTTTTCATTCCATTGAAATTCCTGCCCCTAACTATGTATGTTTAGACACCAAGATGACAATTCTATGTGAACTGAAAGCTGAGATACTCAAATATCCTTTTTTAGGTCGGCCATTTTGGAAAATGGCCGCCATTGAAGTCCTGGTGAACATTTGCAATGGTTTTGTTGGAATCCTCGCCCCAAACTATGTATGTTTAGACACCAAGATGACGATTCTAAGTGTAACGGAGGCTAAGATATTGAAGTATTCTTTTTAGGTCGGCCATTTTGGAAAATGGCCGCCATTTAAGCCATGGGGAACATTTATAATGGCTCTGCTGGATTGCCTGCCCTTAACTATGTATGTTTAGACACCAAGATGACGATTCTAAGTGTACTGAAAGCCGAGATATTGAAAATCCGTATTTTGGTCGGCCATTTTGGAAAATGGCCGCCATTGAAGCCATGGGGACATTTGCAATGGCTCTTTTGGAATCCTCGCCCCTAATTATGTATGTTTAGACACCAAGATGACGATTCTCAGTGCACTGGAAGCTGAGATAATTTAAAATCTGTAAATTGGTCGGCCATTTTGAAAAAAGGCTGCCATTGGGGCCAGGGGTCAAATCTGCGATGGCCGTATAGCCAAATCTTTTTCTTATGGCATTTTCGTCGTATGTACCAAATTTCATGCTTGTATCACAAAGTGAACAATTTTTGACCAGGCGGCTCTACTAACAATGAATATATTCAGTACACCATCTAAGACTCTAAGTAGAGGGCTCCTATACTTCCAGAATATGTTCCTTACTGGCCGAGATAATATCACAGAGTTCATTTTTTAAATTTTTCATCCACAAGCAAATGATATTCAAGCAGCTTGTCAAAGTCAGCTAGTTGGTTCTCACACACTGATAAAACCGGTTCGGCCACTATAATAATAAAATTATTGTCCGATTCCCAGGCTTCCTGTAACCCAATACACAGCTCATAACTGGGATTAGCGATATCTGCGTTTAATAGAAAAGCTCAGATGCATGTTAAGTGCAGATCAGACATTCATTCATTGGAGACCAAGTTCACTGTGTAAACAAACGTTTCAATGCAATAATATTGCAGTTGAAGTTAGAACCATTTATATAGTACCTTAGTTTATAGAGCAAGGTTAAAAAAACAAGCTACTTCTATAGTGTGCTTAACACTGTCAAAGGTTCAATTGTTCCACGGTTATAGGTTCGGATTTCCAAACAGAGGGAAACTCCTCAGTGATAAGTGAACGACAGGTGAATGGTGGCGCACGTGTGCAGATAACGTGCAGCCACTGTCAAAATTATACTATCTCTGTTGAAAGCTGCACCCATATAGACCTACAGGATAAATTCCACAGTGAAACCCAAGCCATGCGTTCAACAGGTTCAAACACGAATTTTCTCGTCGAGTTAGGAAAACCATTAAATCAAAGGCGGACGATATAAAAATAAAAGCAAAAACGTCAAGAGAGCAAACACTACGGCTAAGCATTTTCATTCATGGTGAACACCACAGCCTATGGATTGTACGAGCATACCGCTTATGAGGTACACACGGTGCTGTATTCAACAGTCCAAAAGACAATTTGGCCGTAATAAATAGTACGCCTGTTCTCATCAATACGAGTGGCATATACAAAAGTGTACGTTTGATATCTGCCTATATACGCGGCTTATAACCTACAGGTCTACCTGTAGGCAGTTAACGTCTTATAAGCAAAAAATTGTCGGGAGTACACAAGAGATCTAATGTATACAGTGCTGAAAAGTCAGACTTTGTAGTCGTCGGCGGATCAGTTGGTTTTTACGACTCGATTTTTATTCGCTCGTAAATAATAAACGAGTCAATTTCGATGACAACAACATATGGAAAGACAAAAGCTGCGCGAGTGACGAAGTCGGTGAATTGCATAGAGTCCTGCTCTGGCTTAGTCACATTGTCATGCAGACTGCAGTTGAGGGCGAACAAGGGCAACCCTGCAGCGGCAGGTTACAAAGGAAGGCAGATTAGTACGACCATTAAGAAAGGCATCAAGGACAGACCGGCTGCTGCTGAAGTCGTCTGCGGAAACGCAGAACTCGGTGATCCATATCAGCAGCCAAGTAGCCAACCAGTCAAACAGACAGCCAGCCAGCCAGCCACGTAGCCAGGCAACCAGACACACGACTAGGAAGCAGACATAGCCAGTCTGGCTTACTGCCAATCACACACAGCCAGTCAACCACACATGGAGGCAGCCAATCAGAACAAACCGTCAGTCAACCAGCCATGCAGCCATCCAGTCACACAGAGCCAGTCAATCAGCCATGCAGCCATCCAGTCACACAGAGCCAGTCAACCAGCCATGCAGTCAGTCAATCACATACACACAGCCATGCAGCCAGCCTATCAGAAAAAGAAGTCAGTCAACCAACCATGAAGCCAGCCAATTACACACAGCCAGTCAACCAGTCACGCAGCCAGCCAGTCAACCAGTCACGCAGCCAGCCAATAACACAGTCATGCAGCCAGCTAGCCAATTACACCCAACCAGTCATGCACCCAACCAATCAGACACACACACACACACAGCCAGTCAGCCAGTCAAAAGCCACACAGTAGGCCAATCACAGATCAGACAGACAGCCACCCAATCAGACGGGTATGGGAATATTAATCATACACAGAACTTGGTGAAGTGAGCTTGCATGTTGTAAGTATCTGTTAATTAGAAACTAAACCTTAGCACAGAATTATTGAAGAACAGCTGAAACCGCTTGCGGTTGAAACCAAGGTTATGATGATGCTGGTAATTATTATTATGATGATGACGACGACGACGACGATGAAGACGATGAATACGATGAAGACGATGATGATGATGATGATGATGATGATGATGATGATGATGATGATGATGATGATGATGATGATGATGATGATGATGATGGCAGTGGTGCATGGTGTTGTTGCTGCTGCTCTTGGTAGTGCTGGTTGTTGCAATGATGACAATAAATACAACGATGACAATAATAATGATGACGACGATGATGGTCATATATATATATATATATATATATATATATATATATATATATATATATATATATATATATATATATATATATATACATCAGGGCAACCATTAAGAGCATGCAGTGAACCAGAGCAGCCAAAGCAGGTAGGCAGCTGAGACTGCAAACGTCTCCGCAGAAACGCCGAAGCGCTGGTTCCCTGGTCTTTATTTAGCGCTGGTGCAAAAGTGCAATTTAACGAGCGCATGCGCAGTCGAATCAATGTTTGTTCGCGGCAGCGCTGAAGCGACATGCAAACAGTTCCATATCTTCCGGCGGCGGCGGCAGCGGCGGCGTCGGACACCGTTTCCCAACGATCCGCGTATATCCATCTGACTTTGCGAGGCTCGGTAGTGGTCTTTCCATCTCGCCCATTCAAAGCGGGAACAAAAGACGGCAAATAACGAGGCGTCAGCGTCCAGACAAAATCGCAAACACGCGGTCTCCGCCATTATCATCACCAGCAGCATTATCCACCGATGTTGTATAGGCGTATACCAGTTCCCGTCCATCCATCGACTTGCCTGCCATGGATGCTCGCAAGACCGACTCGACTGGCCATCCAGCCGGATGGATGGATGGATGGACGGCTGTCCGACCGACCGGTCATTTGGCTGAGCATCAGTGAACACGGACCATGAAAGCCGGTGTGACGAAATAGAGTATCCCCGTATTAATCGTACCCCCCCCGCAGATGAAAAGAAGTTGAAAAAAGTCACTTCCGCGTGAATTTATTTATTTTTACAAATTAACTTCTATATCTGCTTTGTTTTGAGCAATGACACTAAAAAGTATGTTTATTCATAGTCTACTTATAGATGATTTTGTTTGCTGTGTTTTTAGAGAACCCGGAATATTTAGAATACTTAAGAACACTTAGTCACGAAATAAATTCAAGTTGCATTGATCTGAACATTGTTTAGGACATTTAGAACAATTAGAATCACTTTGAATTTTGATTACAGTATAAATTTTTCAATTATACACACCGTTCAAATATAGGGCTAAAATGGTTTATCTCCCCAATAATTATACCGGAATATTCCATCCGGGGGATAGATTAATTCAGCCCTCCCCCGGATAGCTTTAAGGGGTATAGAATATCTCGTGACACCTGCGCTACTGGGCAGTGACTAACAGACTAAAAAGAGCGAGGTGTGTGAGGTGGGTGCAGGTGTGTGATTGGACATAGCGACTGATGAAACGCACACAGTCAGTTTCTTGGCTTCTGCTGCTGCTGCTGCTGCTGCTGCTGCTGCTGCTGACTCTGATGCCAACGGTGGTACTGCCGCAGCGGCTCATCCACGCATCCGTGTCGACACAGTTGACGAAAACGGAGAAAAATTAGCATTTCCAGATCAGGGATGCTACTCTCAATTTTAAAAAAGGTCCTATCCTCTGATCCAGCCAAAAAGAAGGCTAGAAGAAGCTATAGATCGACGATTTGTGTGAGAAATACGTTGATTTTTGGGATTTGAAATTTCTGATGACATCTTTTAGTCGTTCGGTCAAAATCTCTACTTTCCCGCAGCATATTTCTGATGAACTTTTTTAGTCTTTCAATCCAAAATCTTAAATCTTGCGACGTTTTTCTCTTCTTTCGTCTATTTTGACCAGAAAAATTTTGATAACAAATAAAGCTAGATTCGGACAAAAAAACAACCCAAACCTAGACAAGACCAAAAAACCTAGATCTAGGTGGAAAAAGCTATGCGCGACATCCCTGTTTCATATATGCAGATGCAGTGAATGGTCAAAACCGAGAGAAAATGGCGGTCGATATAAAACCGCCACAAAAGACTCCGAGAGACGCGAATCAGAATTATGTCCATTCCCGAAAAACGACTTTGTGTTGAGTTTATATTGCGCTATTTCGTCAGGTGATAAAGAAGTCGTAAAAGAAGTCGTCGTGCAGAAAACGGTTAACAATCGTCGCATGTGTATAGTTGTAATGTATGGACCCTTTTTATGTGCTGCCTGCATCAACCGTTGGGTGTTTAATGAGAAACTGTCTTAGCAGGCACGCCACAAGCACAGTATAGAAAGCAACTCTGATGCAGCAGCCTATAGATGCATGTAAATCCTGCACAACATTAACTCTGACAACAGTGCCAGTCCCCAGCGTGGACAAAAGAGGAGGGCGAAAAATAATCGTCTTTGTTATAAGTGTCGTTAAACAGTATAACAACTAACAAGTCTAAATTGCATACAACAGAACGATGCATAATAATTAGGTGCATTAATGCTCATGACGCTTCGTTTATTTATAGGCCTATATATATATTGCTGAGAAGTGTGTGTGTGTGTGTGTGTGGGCGTGTGTGTGTGTGTGTGTGAATGCATGTACAAAATGTATGTGTGTGTGAATGCATGTATGTGTGTGAATGCATGTAGGCTATGTGTGTGAATGCGTGTGTGTATGCGTGTGTGTGTAAATGCGCGTGCGTGTGTGTGCTTTCGTGCGTATGTTGATCCAACATGTTGGCTTACAGCTTTACAGGACAATATAAAATAACGTTATGTCAAGACATTAATTCTTCGCGTCAAATTTTTCGTCGATTTATTTTGGAGAGTAAATATTATGCCATGCAGTCAAGACGCTGTATGACTCAACCCTTTTGTCTGTCTGTATGTCTGTCTGTCTGTCTGTCTGTCCGTCCGACCGTCTGTCCCTTTGGGGCTTCCAGAGGGGCAAGGAGACATAGGCTAAGTCATGGCTTACCACTAATGGCCCTTGTAGTAGCCAGCCAGCCCTCCATCCAGACCTAATCTGAGTGTCTTTTCAACGACGACAACGCTTCTATCCACGCTTACATTAAGCCTTGGGCTTAATCTCTGTGCCGCTGGCCCCATCTCACTTGTATAATCTGTACGCTGTCTTTCTGTCACACACATACGCACACATACACACACTCAGACACACATAGACACACACACACACACGCACGCACACAAAACTCTCTTCAGCGACGAAGTTTGTTTGTCAAAGGAGTTCTCTAGCCCAGTTTAACGTGAAGATTATAGCTTTAAAGCGATAATTAAGCTTACAAGAAGAAGCCAGGGCTGTCACACATCTATAATAGGACTTGAAGTGAAGGAAAATTTATGCTCGTCTAATATTATATTATGGAGAGGGGGCAACACACTGCACCGACGTCTCTAATCTTTCTGTAATCAGCCTGGCCAAGGCTGATCTAGAGCAGATCTAAAGCAGCGCTATCACGCCTGCTGTAACTGCCCAAGAACAACTAAAACGCAAGCGCCTATGTAGGCTATTGAACACGCACCATGTCTATCATTAATGTAGTCACCTTAAATCGGACGCAACAGAAAGTCTGGGTCATGCAATAAATAATATATATATATATATAAATTATATATATAAATTATATATATATAAATTATATATATATATATATCATAAGCAGCAGAAGCTACGAGCATATGACACCATGATCCCGGTGACACGGGTGATAAGCACGGAAAACTTCCCCCTCATTTCTTAACAGAAGGTAGGTATAGAGGTACATTCTGCCCACATTCTTCCCCCAATACCGTCTCACAATCCATCAATAGTTCAATCCGTACGCCAGAAAACACAATATTGTCGATCAGGATTATTATAATTATTTCTGCATTTACGTGGTGCTATAACATTAACGTGTATTGACTATACACTGATTGCTCGTGTCAAGAACTATTGTGAATGAACGATATGCTCAAGGTCCCTATATATACATTGTAATGCTCTCAGGGGAGCGGGGTCGTACCATATGTCACCTGGCAAGACATCTAACAATAGGTTATACCAGATCCCACCAGTATCCCGTATAGCATAAACTAAATGGAATTGCAACTTCCAAATGCAACCTCCACCTCTGTTTGCACTCTGACAGTGCCAGTCCCAAGCCTGAAAAAATAAGGAGGGCAACAATAATCATCCCTAATTAATATGACACAGTTTCGTTAGGCAGCAACAAACAACTTCCGAAATGCATGCTTCACATTCAATCGAAACCGTTTTAAGGTGGAATTGCACTGCAGGGACAAGTCAGCCGTGAGAGCAACTGCCATGGAAAAACCTATAGGCTATAATTATATAAGCCTGTGGAGCATATGGATCCAACCCAAGGAAACAACTCTAAGCATATTTTCACGAACAAGAAGGAAATGGTGCACCCAGATTAAGTGTAGGATCAAGTCTCCATCCACTTACAGGTGGTCACTGCTTAATAAGGACGTTGAGCAAGTCTTTCACTCACAATTGTTCAGCACCATTGATTTTCTGTCATTGGTCCACTTCTCCAGGACACACTTCAGGAAGGAGAGCCATGTCAAATACAGTAGAACTGTATATTACATTGTAAGAAGTAAAAGTAAAAACATCTTTGCAGCTGCACTGAGAATTGCGATGGCAAAAGGCTGTTCTTGCTGTCTCTCAGCTTGCAGCAGCTCCACGAATAGTCCTATAGGTTTGGACATCCGTAATTGTAAATGTGATATGGAAGTGGTAACTGCAACATGAGGAAGTTCGGCATTTACTATCGGAACAGATATAAATAATGTTTGTTTGTATGTGCACTTGTTATAGCGCCCCTTCAAGCACTCTACTCAGAGGCGCTCCCGACTGCAGAGCGGACACTGCATCGGAGTTTCACGCCGAAGCGCTGAGCAATTGTGAGTGAAGGACTTGCCCAAGGTCCTTACGCAGCGGCGAGGTGGATTCGAACCTCGAACCTTCCGCTTCAGGGCAACGACGCCACCACTACACCACCGTGCCCCACTGTTACCCAGTGGTGTCCAAAAACCCTGCAAGTGTACTGTGGCAAGAGACCGCTTTTGCAATAGTACAATTGTACCGCTTTGCAATAGTACAACTGTACCGCTTTTGCAACAGCACAATTGTACCGCTTTTGCAATGGTACAATTGTACCGCTTTTGCAATAGCACAATAGTACCTCTTTTGCAATAGTACAATTGTTGTACCGCTTCTGCAATAGTACAATTGTACCGCTTTTGCAATAGTACAACTGTACCAAACATTCATTTCAAGTCTTGAAGACCACAAAGAGACTATAGCAGCGAACAGCTACACGTCTTCCTTCCTTCCGTCCGTCCATTCGTCCTGGCAGTGTACAGTGTACACGGACAATGTTTGATCAGAGATCGTCTGTGAAATTCAAAACATCCTGCCGCCGTCGTACGCCAATGACGACCGAATCTGGATCCTCGACCGCTCGTTCCTACTACACACACACAGACACACGCATCGGGGCGGCAGCCTTCGCCATCTGGTGCTGGCAGGGTGCGTTCACAGGGCCGGGCAAGAAGCGGTGGCGGCGGCTCGATAAAAAAACCTATTGCTGGGTTCCGAGCGACGTACAAAGACGAACAGAGTAAGCCGGAAACGGCAGTGCGCCACGTGAATGCCTGCCATTATTAATGAATGCACCCAATCAATTACGCTCACCTGATCGCCGGTGAGTAAGCAAGCCTCCTCCATCCCCCAGCGGCCGACCGTCCGACCGACCGACCGCTGGAGCAGCGACCTACCTGCCCGTAAGAAGCGTGGCCGATAGCCACTGCCTCCACCACCGCCACCGCCGGCGACTCCGACGCCTCCCACACCCGGCGCGATAATCGCTCGCCGGCGCCCATGCACTCTTCCCCGGCTACTGCAGCAGCGGCTGGACAAACACAAACGCCAGGTCATCAATACGGTGGCGGCGGAAGGAAGGATGGAAGGGAGGGATGGATGGAGGAGTGGTGCGCTGGATTATTGGATACGATCGAACTGGACAGAGTCCGAGGAGGAGGCGGCGATCAGGAACCTGTCAAAGACCGAATTAAGGCGAAGACGAACGAACGCACGCACGGCGAAGGGTCGCGATCAGAAGTTACGTGTTTAATCTAGGCATCTCCAGAGAGCGGGGGGAGGGTGGTCCCCAGAAAATTTTAACAGTTGATGTTGTTTACATCTATAATATTGTATTACATAAACATGAAAGTTTATAGGGGTCTAAACTGTATAATAAACCGTGATATTAAATTTACTATTGTTTATTCGTCCACATAGGCAATAGATGAAATACTAAAAAATTATCATCAGAAAAAAGAAACCCGAGAGAGAAGATAAAGATCACAAAGACAGTAAAAATAACAAGCGGGGAAAAATGGTTAGTCCATATTCTATAAGAAACAGAAAAAACCCTGCCCTGTCAGCACTATGAGAACCAGCGGACGGTCGTCTGTCGTCCAACCTGCAGTGTGTATCACCCAAAGTAGAGGGATCAGATTAAACACCTCTTAAACAACTTTCCAGATCTAAGCTGCAGAGCCGAAAAGAGAAATTCCTAGCCCCAAAGGTTGAGCAGTCGCACACCCCAAACGATCTTAAGGTTTAATTTTTAAAAACACAATTATTTAGAAACAAATTTAAGTGATAAAAATGCAGGTATGACGTACAATTTTACATTTTTATCTATAAAATATGAATTTATTCGTATAACTTGAATTAATCTGAAACTGGTTGTAGTTAATTTTCTCTGCAATAAGATATTTCAAATGTCATAAATCATCAACTTTTCGACAACTACCTAGCCTGGGCCCTTAAAACTCACCGAGTTACTTGCATTTGCCTCTTTACCCCCCCATCCACCCACTCCACCCTTTCGGCGGCCCTGCTGAGCTGAACTACAATTAGATCCTTCCATGCAGAGACCACGTGGTTTGTAAATATTCTCATTTTCAATCATTCGCCAATATCCATGCTATAGTCGGGCCAAAAAAGTAATCCCCACTTTTCCGGCCCTTGCGCACCCTGTCCAATGGTGTCCATGCAGCTCACGCTACTGCATACCACATTAACTATACACCAAACTGACTACCACCGTCCAGTGTTGTTTTGTGTTATCAAGTTCACAGCACCTCTGACTGCACATGCATGCATGGTTTCTATTTAAACTGGAGCTACATAAATTTGAAATTACAAATTACGTCTACACCACAAATAAATACGATTCTTAATTAATAACTCGTCAACTTTTATTGCATTGTATCTGTAAATTTATATAGTGCCTCTCTCAGAAAGAACACACTAATCAGAGACACTGCATGTTTACATAATTATGCAACATTAACACGTGTCAGCATATAATTTCAATCCCTTTGGCAGAAAACAATATAAGCCAAGGCATGCAGAATCAGATAGTAAACATTGAATATGAAAGTGCTGTTGTGCTAGCCATGCAGCACTGAATTGCATAACCGAAAACTATTCATTAAAACAGGATTAAAATTTAAAAGAATCAATAAAGGACAAATGTTCAAGGACACGGTGATCGTCCTTCAACAAGTCACAAAAGGGTCCAACCATATAGTATTACAGTAAATAAAATGGGAATAAAGTAACAAAAAGAACAAAGTAAGAAAAACAATTGTTATTTCAAACAATTACTTTGTTTTTCTTATTTAAGTGGATAAATAACCTTTAAAAAAACTTTTCTCCTAGGCCAATGGGGGGATTTAACCCCCCGCAATCTCCCTTGTCTACGCCACTGGGTCCAACCACCGAATCACAAGTGACAACTCGTGGCTTTTTTAGCGTGCAGTTGTACACAAAACGTGCAATGGTTCCAAAGGGGTTCGCGCAGTTGTAAAGGCACTTCTGTGCAGTCAAAACTAGTTTTAAAAAGGTATTAATATTGTCATCTGATCGGGAATAATTTACCACGGAAAAGAGAAAGAGAAAGAATGGGATGCGCAGCTCTAAAAATTCCTCTAAAAAGCCCTGCCACAACTGTATGCATCTTAAAGTTTAAAACCTTCATCCAAAAGCAACTACGGGAAGCCAATGCAGCTCATCTCTACCATGTTAATATATACAGTAGCTGAAAGCACATCCTAGCACCACCACGTGAAAGTTTAATTAGATCTTGACGTCAATTAAACACAAGATAAATCTGAAAGTCTGGGAAGGGTATACGAAAAGAGTTCGAGACATTAATTGGTAAAATTATAATGAGCCCTGAAATGCCAACAAAGGAGGAACCATCCCAACAGAGCATACCCAATCAGTCTCCTCAGGGTTCCTCAGCAAAAGAAAACTGATCATATTTGCATAGCGTTGAAATTTTGGATAACAATGTAAGCATGCAACAATACATGTAGATCATTGTGTATTGTAGTAAGTGAGCACCTTCAGGTGTCTTGGCATAACACAAAACTGGGTATACATGCTTCCAAAGAACAACCGTCATCCAGGACTCTCGACGGACAAGAATGGACAGTTTTGAACATCCCAGCAAAGATCATTAGTACATTGTCTCAATGGTTCTTAACAAACACATTACTATATAGAGCATAACTATAACAATTGAATTGCGCTAAAGTTGGGAGCGCCTCTGAGTAGTCCCCTTGAAGAGGCGCTATATAAATGCACATGTATAATGAATGAATGCATTCAACCCAACCATTGATTGCTCCAGTGTGAGAATTGTGGAAAAAAATAACACGGGTTGGACTATGATCCACTTGGAATTGGGGTGTGAAAAAGAGTTTGCTATGGGGCTCTAAGAAAGACTGGGCGGCTGAAACCCTCCCCCCCCCAACTATCCCGGCAATTCTCACCCTGGATTGCTCTCTTGTGCTTTCTCATAGTTTTATTTTATTCATCTCATTGTCCACGAATGTTGCGCTTTGCCAACCTGTTTTTGCACAATAAACAGAGGCTTGATGTGAGCCAAGCTAAAGAGACAGCTTTTCCTCTTCTTACAACTTATTTATTTTCTCACATATGTTATAGCGCCCCTTCAAGCTCTCCACTCAGAGGCGCTCCCAACTACACCATGTACACTGCATCGGAGTTCCACGCCGAAGCGCACGAGCAGTTGCACGAGATGGACTTGCTCGAAGTCCAAACGCGGAGGCTTGAGGTGGATTCGAACCTGGAACCCTCCGACTCCAAGGAACCGAACCCACCACTACACCACCGTGCCCTGCAACTTGGGCCGCAAGGAAGTTTATTGAACACCGTGAAACGGAAGAAAGCAATAAATAGATGGCGGATTTAACCAACCTACCTACTAACGTCGGAGTCCGTGGATTATTCCGGGTGCGGTTCAGAGTTGGTCAGCGGCAGCAGCACACGCACACACGTAACACATCGGTTATCGAACACAGGATGATGAACACTGACGGCGGCTGAAGACAGCGTACGACGACGGGGGGTCAAGCGTCTACCATGTCCGTCCTGCGGTCGAGAAGAGCAGCAGGGACCGTCTCCAAACAACAAAAATTGAACACAAGAGAGAGAGACAACGGGCGGCGGTGGAGGGGCAGCGGGCCAACCTGTGGCGGGCGGTGAAGTATTAACCTACTCGACGAGAAATGATCAACAGCCTCATGTTCACACACATTTATAGGAGGCCACCACCGTCATCGTCTGCCCTTAATTTCATTTCCACGGGGCCTCGGGGTCCGCCGGATTCTAGGCTCCGCCCCCTCAGGCGGCGCTTACTAGAAGCGCAGGCCAATTAGCCGAATGAAAACACGGCGGCTATAATTAGTCCCGAGCCTCTTACCTGGTCACCGGCGCCCGAGAGAGAGAGAGAGAGAGCAAGCAGGCAGGCCAGGTAATGACATAGCGGTACTGCTGTAGCAGGCCTCTCCCTACGCGCTGCATTCCCTCCCGGGCAGCCGATCGTCGTCAAAGCTGTCAGTCAGTCATAGCTCAGGGAGTTATTGAACTCGAATGCCGGCCATCAGCACGTCCCAGGGACACCACCCGAACGCTAGAGGTCAAAATCCCGTTTTCCCGCCCCCTCTCCCCCCCAATAAAAAAATTGCCAGGCTTGTGCAGCGGATTCTGTCAGATGTTTGTGATTAGCCTGACACGCGGCCGAGATCCTTTCCAAACGTTGACATGACACGCTGTATATTAATACCTGAGCTGCACCAAGACTAGAAGAGGAACGAGGTGTGGGAATGTCAGACTTGAGCGTGGTAGCTATACGTCAATGCCCCTCTCAGCCTGAGAATGCCCGCTCGCATGCCGGTCGAGGCTTATTTCAGCGATTTAATTTCGGGCAGCACAGTCCGTACACGGAGACCTTAAACGTTCAGCTCACTCAAACGAGCTGACGCCCAATTTATTGAAAAAAGTGAGGTGGTCGACGATCGTTTGAGAAAAACGCGTGCAATTTACAGTTACCAATGAAATTTAGGTCATGAGGGCACACAGTACTGCATACATGGCCGAAAATATAATACTGCATCACGCTGGTTTTGTTTCAGGGCTTTTTAACGTGCAGCTGTAGGCCTACACAAAATGTGCAGTTGTAGAAGCACTTCTGTGCAGTTAAAACTATAGTAAAAAGGTCGCTGTCCTCCGATTGGAAGTAATTTACCATGGATGATTGGAAAGGAGTTGTGCAGTTCTAAAAGTGTCTTTAAAACAGCCCTGCATTGTTCGATTTCTTGACCGAGTCATTGCAGTAATTCTCGTAAAACTTAGATCATTATAATTCATGTCAAGCGTATACATGCAGAAGCAAAAAGATGGGTCAAAACAGCACAATTCCCCCGTGTGTGTGTGTGCGTGCGGGTATGTTCGTGCGTGAATGCATGAAGGCCTATGTATGAGAACTTGTTAGAGTCCCTTCAAGCTTCTATTCGCAGCAGTGTTACATTGTTCAAATTTTACAACCTAAAACATAACCAGGGAATTAATCAATGTCTGGACAATTCTGTGTACCGGGTATACGAGCTTCGACTTAGAACTATACGCTGCGCCGAGGTTGAACCTGTTGAACTAAAGGGATTGGAAACCATTGATCGTGTTTAGCTCTTTATCACAACGCTAGATTATAGTCAGGGCCTATATAATAATTCAGCGTTGTCTGTTTACATATAATTATATAGTTTATAGTTCAGTTGAAACAGTGAAAAAGTCGAGAAAATACTGAAACTCAATAACAAAATATATTATGTCATTTCCCATATATTTCTCCATTGCAGATCGTTCAATTATTAATGCGCCATATCATTTATAGGGCATTTTAGGCACAATAGACTATAGGCGTTGCAACTTGTAAGGTCGACTCGTCATAAAAAGCCAATACATTATAAACATCAAGCCCGTCGGACTCACAAAAGCCATAATATTCTTAAAAGCAAATTTAAAAAACTGTTAGAACGTACATTTTCAGACAGCACTTCGCCTCTGTGTTATAAATCGCGATTTTTTTCAAACGTTCTGCAATATTTACGCCATATTACACAACAACTGCACGTGTGGGAAAATCCATAAATTCAGTGTCGCGGGTAGCCTGCTCTCAATAGTCGTTCTCTTGAAACTAGATACGCAGTCTCTGCTTCGCTTTTACGAATCGCCGGCCCATTGTTTTGCTACTCAGGGATGATTGTGCTCCTTTCTATCGAAAACAAAGGCGTGCAGATAGTACACAAAAGCATGCTGAACGCGTGATCATCGCAAACATTGACTGTTAGCCTATGCAACATATTATATTCCACTGCCGTTTACAAGCATAGCCATAGAATTTCTATAGCGCATATACCGCCACAGTTTTGGCAATTGGCATATGATGCAACTGTAACATATGTGAACGAGGACTCTTCGATATAGGGTCTGGGGTGGTGTTGTTTCCGGACTAGACTCGTGTTCACATCATGTCGTCTTATGTTAATAAAACATATCAAATAATGTTATACGAACATTACATGGCGCAGTCGAAAATTAATTCTTGAAAGAATTGTGATACGAACCTCTTTGAACGTTTTGAGAAAATTTAAACAGAAAGTTGTAGTCTAATGTTCGGAACAATGGCTGACTCATACAATAAAGGATTCCAACCGCCCGCGTCGTTGAAACTCGATGGCGGAAATGTAGAAGAAGCGTGGAAGGTATGGCTACAGAAATTTGAATTATTTCTTCTTGCTTCTCGATCCGATGAACTTCCGGAAAAAATCCAAGTGGCGATGTTTTTAAGTGCCATTGGTGATGAAGGACTACACGTGTTCAACACATTTAAATTTGAACCGGACGAGGACAAACACAAAATGAACGTAGTAAAAGCAAAGTTTAGCGATTATTGCTCACCAAGAAAGAATGTGGTTTTTGAGCGATTTCAGTTTTGGAAGTGCGTTCAGGCACCTGTTGAATCAATAGATGGATTTGTTACAACCTTGCGTCTCCGTGCCAAAACCTGTGAGTTTGGTGATCAGGAGGAATCATTAATTCGAGATAGAGTTGTCCTTGGGTGCACAGACTCTCGTTTGCAAGAACGGCTGCTTAGAGAACCTGATTTGTCACTAACGAAAGCACTACAGGTTTGCAGAGCAGCGGAAGCCACAGCAGAACAACTGAAGTTGATCAGAGGTGATGACTCAACAGCTATAAATGCACTAAAATCAGAAAAAGATTTTTCGTCCCAAAAGAACGATAGAGAATATAGCTCAAACAGAAGCATTTGTGGAAAGTGTGGCTCCAGGCATCCGCCTAGGCAGTGTCCGGCATTCGGGAAAATTTGTCATAGCTGTAAAAAAGAGAATCACTTCGGAAAGATGTGCAGAGCGTCCAGCAGGGTCAGTATGAGAGATAAAAATTCGGAAATATCCCATAGTTCATCCAGAGCAGCCCTCCATTCGCTAGAACTTGATGTTCATGATTTTGACATAGGAGAGGTGGCAACAAACTTTTGTTCAAAGGATACGAATCACGCAAATAGTTGGTGGATGGACATAGTAATCAATGGTCAAACAGTCAAATGCAAATTCCGGGAAACCGTAGGTTACAAAAGACGAAAACAGTACTTACTGCTTATGGGAACAATAAAATACAACCATTGGGAATCACAGTGCTCGAGGCCAGAATAAAAGACAAGAAACACGTTCTAGAATTCTACATTGTTGATTCTCGAGCACCAACGATCCTGGGGTTAGCCTCGTGTTGCAGCCTGAATATTGTGAGCAGAATTGATTCGTTCACCACACATAGAGAAATGAACACTGCCAGTAAATTGTTGGATGAATTTGACGATGTGTTTAAAGGCGTTGGGGAGTTATCAAAAGAACATCATATCTCAGTAGATCCAGCAATTCAACCAGTGATTCATCCACCAAGACGCGTTCCATTAGCACTTCAACCAAAATTAAAACAGAAATTAGAAAGTTTGGTCCACAGTGGTATCATAGAAAAAAGAGATGAACCCACCGACTGGGTAAACAGTCTACTGATTGTGGAAAAGAAAGATGGGTCACTGAGATTGTGTTTAGATCCAAGAGATTTGAACAAAGCAATAAAGAGAGAACACTTCGCAATTCCGACCTGTGAAGATATTCTTCCAAAGCTTCATGGCAAAAAAGTCTTCAGCATTATCGATATGAAGGATGGATTCTGGCAAGTGAAGCTGGACGATGACAGTTGTAGGCTCTGTACATTTAATACTCCTTTTGGAAGATTCTCATTTCGGAGACTTCCATTTGGAATCACTTCAGCGCCTGAAGTTTTTCAGAAACGAAGTCTTGAGATCTTTGCAGACATAGACGGTGTTTTCATTGTTTTCGATGACTTGATTATTGCTGCCGAGGATGACACACAACATGATTTAATATTGAGAAAGGTTCTAGAAAGAGCCAGAAAAGCCAATGTTCGTTTCAACAGAGCCAAGTTGCAACTGAAACTTTCAAGTGTTAAGTATGTAGGGCATCGCATCTCAGGTGAAGGTGTCGCTCCAGATACAGACAAAGTCACTGCTATTCTAAACATGCCAGTGCCAAACGACAAGAAAAGCTTACAACGCTTTCTAGGAATGGTCACCTACATCTCTAAATTCATACCAAATTTCTCATCAGTCACTGAGCCACTGAGACAGTTGTTGAAAGGAAACATGGAATGGATGTGGAGTGATCAGCATGAAAAGGCAATTTGTAAGCTTAAGATGGCAATTGCTTCAGCTCCAGTACTAAAATTCTTTGATCCGAAAGCTAAAACTTGTATTCAGACAGATGCATCTTCTACAGGACTGGGATCGGTGCTACTTCAGAATGGGCAACCTATAGCGTATGCATCTCGAGCTCTTAATGATGCTGAAACAAGATACGCTCAAATTGAGAAAGAACTTTTAGCAATTGTATTTGCTTGTGAAAAATTCTCCCACTACATTTACGGTTCAAAGACTCTCGTGTTAACAGATCACAAGCCATTGGAAAGTGTCTTGTTGAAGCCCCTCTACAAGTCTTCTCCAAGGTTGCAGCGTATGTTGTTGAGGTTGTTGAAATTTGAAATTGAACTGAAATATACACCAGGAACCCAGATGCATGTAGCAGATGCACTCTCCAGAGCAACCACAAACCAGGGTCTTGACACACGAGATCAAGAATTACATGATGACATCGAAGTGATGGTGCACACTATACTCAATGATTTCCCGGCCAGCAACAAAAGATTGGATCAGGTTAGATTTGAGACTGAGCGAGATCCTGAGCTTCACCGACTTAAGACATGGATCCGGGATGGATTTCCCATGAACATGAAAGACCTTTCAACAGAGGCAAAGAAATTCCAAACATTAGCTGGTGACCTTTATGAACTGGATGGGTTGTTGTTTCATGAAAGCAAACTCATTATGCCCAAAGTTCTAAGAAAAGAAATGATGCTCTTGTTGCATGAAGGACATCTGGGTATAGAGAAAACAAAGGCCATGGCACGATCCTGCCTGTACTGGCCTGGAATTTCTCGTGAAATCGAAGAAATGGTTGGTAGATGTTCTATCTGTAATGTGTACAGAAGAAAGCAACAGTCTGAGCCAATGATGCCACATGAGGTTCCACAAAGACCTTGGGCCAAAGTTGGAATTGATATTTTTCAGTTTGCAGCTAAAGATTATCTTCTTGTAGTTGATTATTTTTCCAAATATCCGGAAATTGCGTTACTGGAAGATAAAACGTCTGAATCTGTTATTGTGAAACTGAAAGAAATATTTGCAAGGCATGGAATACCCGAAGAAATTATGGCAGATAATATGCCATTCTCCAGTAGACAGTTTCAATTTTTTGCACAGGATTGGGGTTTCAAAATTACAACCTCCAGCCCAAGATACCCGCAATCAAACGGTCAAGCAGAACGCATGATTCAGACAGTTAAACAGCTGTTACGCAAAGCCCACGACAGCAACACAGATCCTTATATTGCACTGTTACAGTACCGTAATGCTCCACTATCAGGTCTAGATGTTAGTCCTGCTCAATTGCTGATGAGCCGATCATTAAAGACAAAACTCCCAACACTCAGTCAAAATCTAAAACCAAAAGTAATGAATGCCAGAAAGGACTTGGTATTTAGACAGCAAAAACAGAAAATGTATCATGACCGAACATCCAGGCCTCTTCCGACCTTGAACGAAGGAGATGTTGTTCGTGTTCAACATAATGGAACTTGGACACGTGGAGAAGTGAGTCGAGCGCACTCTGCCCCTCGTTCATATATTGTCAACACAGAGGAAGGGTCTGTCCTTAGACGAAACAGAAGGGATCTCATACAAACCAAAGAAGATCCACCTGGCAGAAGACCTCCAATGGAGGATATCGCAGCTCAGGTTCAAGATCAAGGCGAAGTAATAGAACCTTCGGCTCCTGATTCCCAAGCACTGGCAAGATCATCTGATAATCAATCCGCAATGGAAAATACCGAAACAAGTGGATTTATTTCGAACGTGAAAACTCGGAGTGGTAGGACCTCTAAGCTTCCTGTTAGATTTAGTGATTACCATTTGAACTAAATCCTTTAATTATTGTAAAGTGGAGATGTAAAATATGCGAATAATGACTCTTCGATATAGAGTCACCCTGTTTGTAACACTGCAAATAATGACTTCGATATAGTCACCCCTTTTTGTAACACTGTGAATAATGACTTCGATATAGAGTCACCCTGTTTGTAACACTGCGAATAATGACTTCGATATAGTCACCCTCTTTTGTAACACTGTGAATAATGACTTTGATAGAGCCACACTATAATTACTTTAAAAGGGGAGATGTAACATATGTGAACGAGGACTCTTCGATATAGGGTCTGGGGTGGTGTTGTTTCCGGACTAGACTCGTGTTCACATCATGTCGTCTTATGTTAATAAAACATATCAAATAATGTTATACGAACATTACAGCAACTATCTAGCGGATGAAAGACAAAGCAGTTTGTAAAAGATAGCTGGCTTCATTATAAAAGAAGCAAGAAAATTGAAGGCACATAGCCATAGGCAATGTTTGATCTAGGCGTCTTGGGGGGAGGCCCCCCAAGAATGAGAATTACCCCAGACAAAAAATGAAGAGGTGCTGTTCACATGTATTTATGTCCCAAATCCCCCACCCCAGAAAAATGCATGATATACGCAACATTCCACACACACCCCAACCCCCATAAGAATTCGGCAGCTCCTATTTACATGTAGACCTATAGACCTATGGGCCAACAGGCTAAAATAATAACTCTTTACTTTACACGCAAGATCCAGCTGTTAAAATTTACTGGAGGAAATGTCGTTCCTGGTGGGGGACTTCCGTGACCCTCGGAATTCAGACGGTTGTGGAACTTCCCCTCCCACAAAGACGTCTAGGTCTATAATAAACACTGCAATGACTGCATACAATTCTGGCAGCTTGTTAATCGTATAAATCGGCCCTAATCGAATTTGATATACCGACAAATGAAACTCAAGACCAAACAAAACGATTGTGATATGTTTGGAAGCAATGGGCATATATCCTAACGACCTATCACATTTTCAATCATCGGCAACCGACCACTGATGCTGTCCGAGAGCAAGAAAGCCGTCAGATCAAAACAAAACAAATCAAAAATAAATCGTTTAATCATAGATAATTTACTTCTATTGATCGCAAACCAATCGGTGCACCATTGACTTAGCAACTCATTATATTTGGCAATATATATATATACATGTTATATATATACATGTTATATTATATATATATATATATATATATATATATATATATATATATATACATCAAGGCCTATTCACAGCAAGGAGCGACGCACCCTCAACCTGCAGAGTCCTTTAATTGACTGTCAGCCATTTTATTGTTACCGATATCCCAAATTCAGGTAATAATAATAATAATAATACGGGGATAATCCATCGTAAGCCTATATAATATGATCCGTGGGAATCGGCGATCCACAAAACGTTGAATAGTATTGTTGTCCATCACAAGACAAAGACCATAATGGACGAGGCCATGAATCTACGTGTGTGTGTGTGTGGGTGTGTGGGTGTGTGTGTGTGTGGGTGTGTGTGTGCATATCTCTCTGTCTCTGTTTCTCTGTCTGTGTCTCTGCCTCTGTCTCTGTCTATGCCACTGTCTCTGTCTGTGCCTCTGCCTCTGCCTTTGTCTCTGCCTCTGCCTCTGCCTCTGCCTCTGCCTCTGTCTCTATTCCCTGTCGTCCTGCATCTCTCTGTCTCTCTCTCTCTCTGTCTCTCTCTGTCTATGCCTCTGTCTATGTCTCTGTCTGTCTGTCTGTTTTTCTTTCTCTCTCCCACTCCTCCTGTCTATCTCCTCCCTTCTAACCTCCATCTCTCTCACTTCGTTACTCCCTCTTTTTCTGTATCCCTCCGTTTCTCTCTCACTTAATCCATCCATCTTGAAGAGGCGCTATATAAATAATTATATCTATC
The DNA here is from genome assembly GCA_949752735.1 of Lumbricus terrestris. Taxonomy (NCBI): domain Eukaryota; kingdom Metazoa; phylum Annelida; class Clitellata; order Crassiclitellata; family Lumbricidae; genus Lumbricus; species Lumbricus terrestris. The sequence continues at coordinate 24,994,110 of OX457053.1, forward strand.
TATGCCAGCGTGCACTACGCACTTCTGATGGACACGCACGGGCGTCGGACATTTCCCTGGACATATTCCCCCGGACATATGCCCCCGGACTGTTACCCTATATATAGGGTAGCAGTCTTTGTCTCTGCCCCTGTCACTGTCACTGTCACTGTCTTTGTTTATATCTCTGTCTGTCTGTTTGGCTGTCTGTCTGCCTCTGTCTCCTCATATCGCCTCTCACTCCTACCCTCATCATCGGCATGCAGCAGCAACATCGTCGTAATTATCATCATCATCATCATCATCATCATCATCATCATCACCACCACCATCATCATCATCATCACCACCACCACCACCACCACCACCACCATCATCATCATCATCATCATCATCATCAACATCGTCGTCGTCGTCGTCGTCGTCATCATCATCATCATCATCATCATCATCATCATCAACAACAACATCATCATCATCATCATCATCATTATCAGCAGTTGTGTTTTATTTCCATAATAAATGGAGAAAATTGTTTTTGCAACTGTCGACGAGCGATAATGGCGGAATAGGTGAAACAATGGCTCTAGATAAATAAATAGCAGGTCCTTAGTGAGCTCCGGTCGCTGAACGTAACGCACCGGAAGCCATCTTGCTCTTAAGGAGCTACATAAATGCAACATAAATGCATAGAGGTATATACATCGATACCTGCACGCACGAGGACACACAATGCGTCGATTGTATGGACTGGAAACCATCAACCGTTTTAAAACATCGACCATTACGCACGCGCATGCGCACTCACACGCACACACACACACACATACACACATATACACACACACATACGCACACACACACATACACACACATGCACACATATACATGCACACACATACACACACATACACATATACATGCAGACTCACACACACACATGCATGCATACATGCAAACACATACACACACATACACACACATGCACACACATATACATGCACACACTTACATGCACACACATAAACACGCACACACATACACACACATGCACATGCACACATATACATGCACACACACATACACACACATACATGCACAGTTGCACACGCATACACATACACCAACATACACACATATACATGCACACACTTACATGCACACACATACACACGCACACACACACATACACACTTATGCACATGCACACACACATACATGCACACACATACATGCACACACATACATGCACACACACATACACACACATACTCACACATACATACATACAAACACATACATGTACACATATACACACAAATACAAACACATGCACACGCATACACACATACACACACACATACACACATACATGCACACAGATATACACACATACATACACACACATATACACACATACACACGCACCCACATATATACACACACTTACATGCACACACATACACACATACATGCACACACATACACACAAATACACACACATGCACACGCATACACACACACACATGTGCATCCAAGCACAAAAATTATGCTGAATACAGATGTCATATATAGACGTCTATTATCTGTTCTGTGTCTTCATTGAGTGTAGGACATTTCCCCCCTGGACAAAACCCCCCCCGGACAATTCCCCCCAGGGTAGGACAATTCCCCCCCCTGTCGAACATATTGCGTGTAAGTGGTATTACTATAAAACGGCGGTTCTAAGTGTCATAAGTTGGATTGATGAAAAGATATCTTGCTAGATAGAAGCCGGATTGATACAAGATAATTTTTACTTAAATGGAAGCTGGATTGATGAAAATATTCTTGCTTAACCCTGCGAGTACCAGTGGGGTCAAAAGTGACCCCAAGCCCACTTTGACTGTACACTGCGCAAAATCTGTTCGTGCAAATTAATTTAAAATTTGTGACTTTCAAGATGTACCTAGTCTCTATAGAAATATCAATTAATATTTCCATTGTTTATCACCAGAGGGCGCTGGCAATCTTTTATAGCATTGAGTACCAGTGGGGTCATTTTTGACCCCAATAGCTTTTTTGAATACTTTCAATGGTATCCTTTGAAATAATTCATAATTATAATTTATAAATCCTTTCTATAGTATTATCTGAAGAAAATCTGTGTTAGATAATAATTTATATACATATTTATCCAGACAAATCCCCACACTTACGAAGTCCAATAGAAAGGAACTACCGACTCATTTTGTTACCACAAAAGGTCGCGAAGCCCTCACTTCCATTTTTGGCTTCCATGACGATGCAGCACTGGTGTCGTACTGTCCAAAGAAAGGAAAAGTTGTAGTCCTGCTCAGCAGCATGCACAGTCAGGTAGAGATAAACAACAATATTCCATCAAAGAAGCCAATCATTATTATGGACTACAATTCATCGAAGGGTGGAGTAGACACAGCTGATCAGGTGCCGAGAATGTACACGACGAAGAGGATGACAAGACGATGTTCCATTTGTCCAAGGGAAAAGGATAAAAGGCCAGCATAATCTGTGCAGCCTGCACATGCAATGTGTGCAAGGAACATGCCCAGTATACATGCATGAACTGTAAACTGTAACTGCAATGACCGGATATTTTCTATGTTGGTTTTGGGCATTGAACACTCGAACACTTTGAACATTAAAACATACCTATAACTATGAAAAATTTAATTCATTTCAACAGCCTAAACATGTTCCAATTGCTTTACTACTATTTGTTTTTTGGCAATTAATAAAAATTCAAAAAAACAAGGAATTTATTGAAAAATTGTGTTGGGGGTCATTTTTGACCCCACTGGTACTCAGTGTATCAAAAAAATTCTGGTAATCTGAGGCATAGATGTAAAAAACGATGGAAACGAAATAAAAAACGGTAAAAAACGTCGTTTTTTTCGAAAAAATAAAAAACGACAAAAAAACGATAAAAAACGGAAACGGTAAATAATTTGACTTTGCTACATCTAAAACCGCATTTTAACCTTGAAAAAATTGATTAGGGACCTACTACACGCAGGCTATCTCTTAAATGATGATGTTAAACGATAAAATAATGACTTTAGTTAGCTGAATCACTGAGAGTTGGCGGAAAACACAAGGAATATCAGAAAAAAATTAAAATTAAGGAGAATAATAACAGAAAGTAAATGAATAAATAAAGTTAAAGAAAAAATAAAAAACGATAAAAAACGATGGGAAAAATAAAAAACGAAAAAAACGACGTTTTTTGGGAGAGAATAAAAAACGAAAAAAACGTTTTTTACAACTATGATCTGAGGGTTAAATTGGAGCTGGATTGATGAAAATATTCTTGCTTAAATTGGAGCTGGATTGATGAAAATATTCTTGCTTAAATGGAAGCGGGATTGATGAAAATATTCTTGCTTAAATTGGAGCCGGATTGATGAAAATATTCTTGCTTAAATTGGAGCTGGATTGACGAAAATATTCTTGCTTAAATTGGAGCTGGATTGATGAAAATAATTGTTATTTAAATAGAAGTTGGATTAAACGCATTTTTGCCTAAATGGAAGCAAAGGGGGGGAATTGTACGGGTGGGTTAATGTCCTAGGCTAAATCAGGGGGGGAATTGTCCGGGGGTTATTGTCCGGGGGGTTTTGTCCGGGGGTTTTGTCCAGGGGGGGGAAATGTCCGCGCCCCGTCTTCATTATGTCTGTCTGCTTGTGTCTGTTTAACGACACTGCCATAGTAAGGATGATTAGTGTTGCCCTCCTCCCCTATCCAGGCTTGGGACTGGCACTGGCAGATTGCAACCAGTGGCGGAGTTTCTGAGATGTTTAAGATAGGCTGCAGCGTCTTCTATAGGCTTCGATTGCATGTGTGTTTGTCTGTCTGTATGTATGTCTTTTGTTTGTCTGTCTTTCTGTCTGTATGTCTTTTGTTTGTCTGTCTTTCTGTCTGTATGTCTTTTGTTTGTCTGTCTTTCTGTCTGTATGTCTTTCTGTCTGTCTTTCTGTCTTTCTGTCTGTCTGTCTGTCTGTCTGTCTTTTTGTTTGTCTGTCTGTCTCTATGTCTTTCTGTTTCTCTGTCTCTATGCCCCTCTGTCTCTCTCATGGGGACCAGCCCAGACTTCATAGAACAACGGCGCTAGACAAATAATTCTAAGTTGATGAGGTCGTCTCCTCGGGATGTATGTATGTCTGTTTGTTTGTTTGTCTGTCTGTATGTATGTATGCCAGCTTGTCTGTATGTCTGCTTGTTTGTTTGTCTGTCTGTCTGTCTGTCTGTCTGTCTGTCTGTCTGTATGTCTGTCTGTCTGTATGTATGTCTGTTTGTTTGTTTGTTTGTCTGTCTGTATGTATGTATGCAGCTTGTCTGTATGTCTGTTTGTTTGTCTGTCTGTCTGTCTGTCTGTCTGTCTGTATGTCTGTCTGTCTGTATGTATGTCTGTTTGTTTGTCTGTCTGTCTGTCTGTTTGTTTGTTTGTTTGTCTCTATGTCTTTCTGTCTCTCTGTCTTTCTGTCTCTCTGTCTCTCTCTGTCTCTCTGTCTCTCATGGGAGACCAGCCCAGACTTCATAGAACAACGACGCTAGACAAATTTCTAGGTTGATGAGGTTGTCTCCTCGGGGGAGAGATACAAACTCATTCTCATGACTCATTATTATAATCATCTCATTGTCACCAAACGATTCATCATCTCACCCTTGATCTCGTTCTGCTCAGCTCAAACTTTAAAGGGTGACAACATTATTCACGGAGTGCTGCACAACGGGGGTAAAACATTCCCGCACTAATTACCCCGATGGACTATGATACCCACTTCCCCCCAAAGGCGGCGGCGGCGACCGGGGTTTGAACCCTTGTGTGGATTACAGCTTATCCGTCGCGACTTCGTTTACAAAGGCGAGCGCTCGCCGCAGTGATGCGTGGCTCTATGCTAATATCGGATCTAGTAATATATCGGATGCTTCTGAAATGGGAGACGAAATCAGGACCCATCCTCCACTGTCCACATCATCCTCGAAAGGACTAACAGGACTATAGAAGGACTAATGAAGTGAGTTCGTCTCTTGGGTGGTGGTGGTGGGGTGGGATGGGATGGGAAGCGTGCCTGTGGGTGTGGGTGGGCTGGGGTGGGGTGGGTGGAGTGGGGTGGGGTGGGTGTGGATGGGGCGGGTTGGGTGGGGTGATCGGAAGCGTGCCTGTGGTCCGTGATGGAGTGAGGGTGGGGTGGGGTAAGTGGAGGGATGGGGTGAGTGTGGGGTGGGATGGGGTGGGGTAAGTGGAGGGATGGGGTGAGTGTGGGGTGGGGTGGGGTAAGTGGAGGGATGGAGTGAATGTGAGATGAGGTGGGGTGGGATGGGGTAGGTGGATGGATGAACGGTTCATTGAAGGCTTTGAACAATGGAGCGTTGTTCCTGCTGCTGCTGCTGCTGCTGCTGCTGCTGCTGATGATGATGATGCAAGAGGCTGTCGATACGGAGAGGGGGCTACGTGCAAACAAGTTGATCGGTGGATCGATTGAGACGCTAACGGCGCTCCATAGATCGACCTTCGATGTTGAATCATATTGGATGCTGCTGCTGCTGTTGCTGCTGCTGCTGCTGCTGCTGCTGCTGCTGCTGCTGCTGTTTGGAGTGCCAACGCTCTCTAACCGCTCTCACGTCCAACAATACTTTCTCTCTTTATCAACCGCTTCCACTTCCTTCCTCCTTCCCATTCTCATTTTCCAAATGCTCCTCCTCGTCGTCCGCCTCCTTTCTCATCCTCTTTTCCGGCTCAGTGTGCTCACCGTTCTCTTCCTCGTTCTCCTCCTTCTCCTCCTGTTCGCCTCCTCCTTTTCTCCTCCTCCTTTTCTCCTCCTCCTTTTCTCCTCATTCTTCTCCGTTTCTCCTCCTCCTTTTCTCTTCCTCCTTTTCTCCTCCTCGTCACCTCTCTCTCTCTCGAGGCTCTCCTTCTTCCATTTCCTATATTTCGTATCCCTCCGTCTTTCCCATTTTGCTTCTCTTCCTTATCTCCCTCCTCTAAGTTTTAATCATTCTCTTCATTCCCTTCCTTATATTTTATCTCCCATCTCTCCCTCTTCCTGCTATCTCTTCTCTTAACTATTTTCCCTCTACCACTTCTCTTCATTATCTTCCCTCTCTTATAATAACTCTCCTATAATAGTCTCCTTAATTTCTGTTCCATATCTTCATTTACACCTTTATATTCTATCTTTTTTCTTCACATCTCTATTCCAAAATTTCGCTGCCCCTTATATCTTCCTTATTGCCCACTCTCTTATATCTCTTCCTCAGTTTATCTTTCTCAGTTTATATTCCTCAATTCTCCTTCTCTTCCTCCTCCTCCACCTCATACTTCTCTTCTTCCTTGTCTTCCTCCTCCTCTCTCCCTTCTCTTCCTCCATTCTCCTTCTCTTCCTCCTTATCTTCCTCCTCCTCCCCTTCCTTCTCTTCCTCCTTCTCCTTCTCTGTCTCCTCCTCCCCTCCCTCTCCCCTACCCCTCCCCCTCCCCCTCCTCCTACTCCTACTCCTACTCCTACTCCTCCTCCTCGTCCTACTGTTTCAATTGCATAGGCTTATAATAATGACAATGACAATTTCAACAGTTCATCGTTTTTCTTTGTCAGAAATCTCCGAATAGTTCCAAGTCATTCCTCTTATTCTCATAATTATATCTCTATATCTGTCTTATCTCATTCTTTCTAGTCTTCATCTCCTTTTTATCCTCTTCCTATTTCTCTACATTGTCCTCAATTTCTCTCACACATTACTTTATCTGATTCTCACCTTATGTTCCCTCCCTCCTTCTTCGTCTCCTTCGTCGTCAACTTCTCTCACATCATTTATGTTCCTCTCCTTTCCTCGTCTTTCTTCGATCTACTTAATTTCTTCCTCCAAATTCTCTTCTTCAATCACCCCACCCCATATTCCTCTATCTCTTCCTCCAGTTTTAACTCCTCAACCGCTCCTCTATTTTCATCCAGATCTTCCTCCAAGCTCTCTTCCTCATTCACCCCATATTCCTCCATCTTTCCTCCACAGTCTCTGCCTTCCCCACCCATTGATCATCCACCCTGTTTCTCATTCTACCCTCCCCATCTCTCTCGTCGGACGAAGCTGTCGGCGCCCATTGAAAACGATGCCGACCATGCATTGAGGGAGAAAGACTTCAATTATGCATGAAGGAAATACCAATCACACGCCCTTCTCTGTCTCGCTGTCTGTCTGTCTGTCTCTGTCTCTGTCTCTCTGTCTCTGTCTCTGTCTCTGTCTCTGTCTCTTTCTCTGTCTCTCTCTCTGTCTCTGTCTCTCTCTGTCTGTCTATCTGTCTCTGTCTCTATCTCTGTCTCTGTCTCCGTCTGTCTATCTGTCTGTCTGTATGTATGTCTGTCCCTCTCTTTCTCTCTCACACACACACTTTTGCAAACGCACGCACACCTATAGCAACGCACGGTACTTGTCGGTTAATTCACCTGCGCAAGTTTCGTATTTTTACTCTTTTTTTAAACGGGGTTAGAGGTAAGGGTTAGGGTTTGGGGTTTAGAGGTATGGTTTATGGTTTAGAGGTAGGGTTACGGTAGTGTTTAGGGTTTATGGGCAGGGTTTAGGGTTATGGGTAGGGTTTAGGGTTACAGTTTAGGGGTAGGGTTTAGCGTTAGGGCTTAGCGTTAGAGATATGTTTGTTTTGTTTGGATGTGCATTTGTTATAGCGCCCCTTCAGACTCTCACTACTCAGAGGCGCTCCCTAATGCAGCGCGGACACTGCATCGGAGTTTCACGCCGAAGCGCTGAGCAATTGCAAGTGAAGGACTTGCCCAAGGTCCCTACGTGGCGACTTGAGGTGGATTCGAACCTGCAACACTTCGGCTGCAAGGCGACGAACATATCCACTACGCTAACACGCCCCACCACAATATATAGTAATAGCCCCACAAAAATATATAGTAATATATGCAATATATATATATATAGTTCATTACGGATATCGATATATAAGCTCTATATATATGGCCTTCCTTTTGAGCTATACGCCTACACCCTGGGACTCTACCAGGATCCTTCCTTACTAAACTTAAAACTGTTCTTTTTGGGTGCGCTGGAGTCGGGAG